>JBBDGP010000754.1:6055000-6770000 GCA_037952835.1 Lithobates septentrionalis | reverse complement strand
TGGAAGTCAGAGCTTCCGCTCATTTATAAAAATCTGGAGCAAATGCTTTTGCAGAGTGCAACTGCATTTGCAAAGTGCACAGTCTATTTGCCTTTAGTAACTCATCTCGTGATGTAAGTTTTGGATGTTCCTGTTGCCTACTACAATCATCACCACCATGGGACCAAGTTTGGGGGGAAGCCAGTAAATCTACGAATATGTGTTTGATTGCAAATTTTGGACTAAATTCCTACAAACCTAGGGAGGATACACAAACCCCATGCAGATAATAGTTCTGTGTACTAAAATTCACCACTTCTTCTTTCTTTTTTTCTATTTCATTTATTTATTTTTTTGTATTTCAGGTGCTGACACTAAAATTATGAGGAACAGTGGGAAAACCAGATTAAAAAGAACCAAAATAGATTACTTGATGAACTACATGGTGTACACGGTAAAAATAATTGCTTCTAGTAACGAAGAATACACTTAAAAATGATTTTCATTACTGCCTGCATCATCTGCTGTCATCTCTTCTAAAGCTCACCAAACACATTAAGCGAACTTTACACGCTAAAGGGTTTATTTAGCTGTGTGAATGCCTCAGCAATCGCACAGCCATCATGAAAAATACCCATATTGTGTCTATACTGTGTAATTCCTATGATCGTCCCTGCCATCTAGTGGCTGTACTGTGGTGAAATATATTAACCACTTAAGCCCCGGACCATATGGCTAGCAAAAGACCAGAGCACTTTTTGCGATTCGGCACTGCGTCGTTTTAACTGACAATTGCACGGTCGTGCAACGTGGCTCCCAAACAAAATTGACGTCCTTTTTTTCCCTACAAATAGAGCTTTCTTTTGGTGGTATCTGATCACCTATGCAGTTTTTATTTTTTGCGCTATAAACAAATAGGCGAAAATTTTGAAAAAACCGCATTATTTTTTACTTTTTGCTATAATTTATCCCCCAAAAAATATATATAAAAAAAATTTTCCCTCAGTTTAGGCCGATATGTATTCTTCTACATATTTTTGGTAAAAAAAATCGCAATAACAGTTTATTGATTGGTTTGCGCAAAAGTTATAGCGTTTACAAAATAGGGGATAGTTTTATGGCATTTTTATTAATAATTTTTTTTTTTCTTAGTAATGGCGGCGATCAGCGATTTTTGTCATGACTGCGACATGGCACACAGATCGGACACTTTTGGCGCTATTTTGGGACCATTCACATTTATACAGCGATCGGTGCAATTTAAAATGCATTGATTACTGTGTAGATGTGACTGGCAGTGAAGGGGTTAACCACTAGGTGGTGCTGTAGGGGTTAGGTGTGTCCTAGGGAGTGATTCTAACTGTGGGGGGGGAGGGGCTGTGTGTGACACAACACTAATCACCGCTTCCAATTACAGGGAGCTGTGACAGTGTCATTAGGTAGAACGGGGAGATGCTTGTTTACATTAGCATCTCCCCGTTCTTCCTCACCGTGAGATGATCGCGGACATTGGGTCCGCGGGACCCACGGTCGCGGTGCTTCCGGCGGGTGCACGTGCCGCCAGCGGTGCCTGCAAGCTGCCTCTTTAAAGGACAACGTACAGGTACGTTAATCTGCCTGTGTGTGCCCTTCTGCTGCAGTATATCTGCATGAGGCAGTCGGAAAGCGTTTAATAGAGAAGTAAGGGATTTTTATCTTTAAATTTTTTTTAAAAAATCTAAAGCCTCGTACACACAATCGGACTTCCATCGGACTTTTATGTGGATTTTTGTCCGAAGGGGCGTTGGCCGTGAACTTGTTCTGCATAGTCACGGCAGAACATTTTCAGCCAACTTTCACCAAATCACGTGGTTTTTAAGCTCTTTACCGCCGCCCTTTGGGCGACTTCTGCTATTGTTGGCTGATGTTTAGCATTGGTTCTAAGCATGCGTATTATCCTCCATCGGACATTTGTTGTCAAAGTTTGAGAGCATGCACAGCGAACATCTGTCCGTTGAAAAACCAACAACAGTTGTCCGATGGAGCGTACAGACTGTATACGGATTGTCCGATAAAACAGGTCCGTCGGACCGTTGTTGTCAAAGTATGATCGTGTGTATGGGCCTATACTTAGGTGGTCCCCCCGCCAACTCTAATGCCGCGTACACACGGTCAGACTTTCCGACGGGAAATGTTGGATGTGAGCTTGTTGTCAGAAAGTCCCGACTGTGTGTATGCTCCATCGAACATTTGCTGTCGGAATTTCCAGCCACAAATATTTGAGAGCAAGTTCTCAAATTTTCCGCCAACAACGTTTTGTTGGCGGAAATTCCGATCGCGTGTACACAAGTCCGTTGCACAAAAGTTCACGCATGCTCAGAATCAAGCAGAAGAAGCCGCACTGGCTATTGAACTTCCTTTTTCTCGGCTCGTCGTACGTCTTGTACGTCACCGCGTTCTCACGTTCGGAATTTTGGGCCAACATTTGTGTGACCGTGTGTATGCAAGACAAGTTTGAGCCAACATCCTTTGGAAAAAAATCCACGGTTTTGTTGGCGGAAAGTCCGATTGTGTGTACGCGGCTGTGTAAGACTGAGAACCGAGCGATGAAACACTGCTGATTTCTTGGGTCTCAGAGCTCCATGAGCAGAGAGCTGGTGACTGTCAGTGTCCAGCTCTCTGCTCTGCCCCCTCCCGTGTTCACTGTAGCGCTGTGCTGTGGAGGTGGTGCGTGCAGCTGGCTCAGGTTCTCAGCAGCTCACTGAGAGGCTGAGCTGGGTGCTGGTCCAGGGTTTTGTGGGCAGGTCCTGACCATATTGTCGTGACCTTTCCCCAGCCTGGCTTCAGCCCACTGCCAGCTAAAAATGGGTCACAGGAGTGCAGAATGAACTACACTCCTGTGATCCATAGGAGAAGTACAGCCAATCAGTTATTTACCTCTGTAGCACTAGCCCCAAAGGAGTCACTAGTGTCCCGGGTCCCCACTGCTGTACAGCCAGTCACACAGCATTTCCTTCATGCACTCCAATGCAGAAATCAGTCCTTGGCTTGTTTTTGATGTTTTATTAGGGGATGATAACTAGGGAATTATGGGATGCCCAACTTGAAAAATATCCAGAACTACAACCAAAGAGACAACTCCTCCCTATTTACAAAAAGTTCACTTTTCCTTCCTCCTGCACAAACTTGGTGTTCTCAGCAAAGCACCTGCTGCTCTCTTGAGGGGACTAACTATTTTGTTAGCTCAGCAAAAGCCCTTCACAGGCAGGAATTCTCAGTTCCTTGGCAAAGTAGTGCAGGTTCTCCTCCAACTGCTTCCTGTGGTGGGATCCTTCTAGGCCATTTCCGACTCCCCTGCTGGCATGATTCATGTCTATTTATGGGGTTGTCTCTGCCCCCTGCCAACCCACTTCTGGGGATTGGCTGAGGTTCCATAAATATTCATGGCAGCTCCTCCTAACCCCCGCGCTCCTAGTCCTATAATGTTCTCTATCCTTCCAGACAAGAGGGGGAGGCACCAGAGAGCTGGCAGGATGAGTCGCCCAGCCCTGATCTCTAGAGAACCTTGACCCAATTAGGACTCACAGGCTGTGTATCATGAGTCGGGTACATTTTCCTAAACTGCCACTTCTAGTTGCACCCACTAGAGGCTGCTACACTTCAATATGGCCATTAGGTGGAGCTGATGTTTAGCGCAAATATACATATTAGGCGCATTATGGAGATTATTCGCAATGCCGCATTTATTATAATATATAATTATATTATATAATAAATGCCGCATTTATTATAATATATAATTATATTATAATATATAATATAATTATAAATAGACCCCTAAGATTTCTTCGAGATTTCGACCTGCTTGGAGAAAATCAATGGATTCCTCCACCCACGCTAAACAGCATCTCCTGCTGGCTATGGTATTCTGACAGCTCTGAAACCTGATGCCTGAATACCCGAACAGTAACTGCAGCTGGTAGAATGTGGTAACTTTTTGGGTGGTAATTTTCCAACAGGGCTGCCAATGGATCGAATTTTGACTGATTTTAGCAGGAGTCGGATGACATTCGAGCTGTGTATGGCCAGCTTTGCAAATCTGACTACAAAATCTTTTCGTTCTAAAAAAACTAAAGAACCTGCTTGTTTGGATACAGATTTATTGATAGTTTAGGTAGATCCTTTTTATTACACAGTTTGGGTAAATCTAAAGAAGATTGTACCTACCTACACATACACGAGTGCACTGTACGCATATATATATATATATACCTTTTTTCTCAGACTAGGTGCAGGAACTCCCCCTTTCCAAGTCACCACTTGTCTCCGCCCCAACCCACTTCCGAGCACCGTTCATTGGTTCCACCCCCTACCAACCTCCCAAGATCCACCCCTTTTAGCGAATACAGAAGCATGTAATATTTGTGGTACTAACTTTGTAACTTGTATGGAGCTTGTCAATGATAACAAGAAAATCAGTAAAATAGATCCCCCGCAGCCAGCAACAAATAGACCCCCCCAGCAACAATGGACCACTACAACAAAATACCCCCTTCCCAGCAACAAAAGACCCCCTGCAGCAGCAACAGATCTCCCCACAGCCAGCATCGATAGACCCCCCCCCCACCACCTCGGGTAACAGTAGACCCCTCCCTCAGCAACAATGGACCCCCAGCAGACGACAGATCTTTTACAAGCCAGCAAAAATCGGCAACAACTGACCCTCTAGCAACATAAGACCCACCCCCTTGCACCAATAGATCCCCTGTTGGCAACAACACCCCCCCCCCCTGCTTTCAGCCCCTGGGAGCAAAATAAAATATCCAGCACTACCAGGTTGATGGGAACATGTGATCCACTCCCTTTTCCGCCAATATGCAAGCATTGGTGATTGGCTGCTGAGGCACTCAGTTCTGCTTCTTGGGGGCGGAGCTTCCTCAGCCCTGTGTGGGACTTACACAGGGCTAACTCTCTTCACTCCTAGTGCCTGAATGGTAGTGGTGAGGGTGGGGGGAATCATATGAAGAGGTCAGAGTATATGCTTCTGGGGAAGAAGGTAAGTTGTGAGCACCTGTTTTTGTCCTGTATGTGCCCATCACAGGTTAACTTTAAACATATTTTTTGCCAGAGCCTTTATGATAAACTTTTGCTTTTAGTCTGAAGCTCCAACTACTTGCTTAAAAAAAAAAATGAATGTACATTATTTTATATTTGCCTGATTAAATGATTTGATTTATGCTCTGACTTGAAGATAATAAAGAATGCAATTAAAATGTATGAGCCCCTATGCATTCCCTGGAACCAATGATTGATTTTAGCTTACATCTTTTTTTTTTTTTTTTCTTTCCTAGATATTTGTTCTTCTCATCCTGGCATCGGCAGGCCTTGCTATTGGTCAGACGTTCTGGGAAGCCAATTTAGGACAAGCAAATGTATCCTGGTATTTGTATGATGGGAATGACTATTCTCCTACTTATCGTGGATTTTTAGCTTTTTGGGGGTACATTATTGTCCTAAACACCATGGTGCCCATTTCTCTCTATGTGAGGTGAGCGACACCTAAAGAATGAATGTACTGAGTAAAGGTTTTAATCCTTTTTTTGTTTTTTTTGTTTTGTTTATTATTTCATTTTTTTAAGTGCTTGTCAAGGTAAAACAAAACCAAAAAAGCTCCAAACTTCCTTAAGCGAGGTATTTTGTATCTTCTGTCCTGAAATTCAAAGCCGTGTTATCAGCTCTGCTCATTTGTCTACTGGACTACAGAACGCTTCTCATCTCTATATATCTTGAGGGGTTGTAGTCCAGCAGAAAAGAACTGGGAAGGACTTATAACATTAAGGGTTTTCAGTGCAGAAGAGGAAGCATTGGTGGCTCATTACAAGGAATTGGGTGCTCACTGGACTTTTGTTAGGATTAACAGGTTTTTATTTGCCCTTTGCTTTAAGAGTGAGAAAACAAGTTTCCGTATTTCAGAGGTGTATTGATTTATTTATTTATTTTGCCTAAATATGCACTATGCAAAATTTTTTGTGGCTTGGATGCAAAGCCTTAAAATGGTTGTTTAGGCCACTCTAACCTGTATACACCATCAGCTACTATTGTACCCTTGTATTATTCTCCTTTGTGTGTGATTTATTAAAATGCTGCAAATACCTCATTTCACTGCCAAGATTGCAATCACATAACTGGCCATCTTTCTCCTTTCCTCCTCTGAGAGATGCAGCAGGCGGGGCTGAGATTCCTCTGTTGATGTCAGTCTGGAGGAGAGAGCTGGCTGGTCATGTGATCACAATCTCGGCTCATAAATTAGGAATTTACAGTATTTATAAATCATTCACAGAGGGGAACACTGCAATAGGAGGCAGTGCTGATGGTGTATACAGGTTAGTGTTATGAGAGCAGCAGGAGGGGGTGGCTCACACACAGACAGAGAGGGGAGGGGAGGGGGAAGAAGGACACATAGAACAGAAATATAAAACAATAAAACTAATGACCCCAGGTTGCCGATCCTTGGAGGCACTACCGAAACCAACACAAACTTTGTATCTGCGGAACCACTTGAAGATCCTCAGCTGCAGAACATCGGCTCGAGGGCAATACCAAATTTCCCGCTGACACCTCCATCTCCACAAATCCCGTTAAACCACAGTTAACTGGGATTAAAGGGGTTGTAAAGGTAATATTTTTTTTTTTTTTTTTAAATGACAAACATGTTATACTTACCTTCACTGTGCAGCTCGTTCTGCACAGAGTGGCCCCGAACCTGGTCTTCTGGGGTCCCACGGCGGCTGTTTCAGCTCCTCCCCGCAAGAACTAACCACCTTAATGCGAGCTCCCTCGCATGGTGGTTAGTTCTTGCAGGCGCGCTCCCATGATACAGCCGGCGGCTATAGCCGATCACTGTATCACTCGGCCCCGCCCCCAGCGTGCTGCGTCATTGAATGTGATTGACAGCAGCACGAGCCAATGGCTGTGCTGCTTCCAATCCATCCACTGTAGCCAATCAGCGGCCAGGCTGAGCGGAGGAATGGATGTCGGGAGCGAGCAGCTGACTTTCGAGGGGTCAGGTAAGTAAAACGGGGGGGGGCTGGGGGAGGCGGTATTGTCAGAAGTTTTTTCACCTTAATGCATAGAATGCATTAAGGTGAAAAAATTTTTACCTTTACAACCCCTTTAACCATAGGACACCATACCAAAGACGGGTCCTTACTCTGATCTTACACAGCAAAATTTGGACGCCTCCAAGGACCGCAACCGCCATAACACTACAACCGATATAGAAGGTATAAAATGCGATCAGCGCAAATAGTAAACGAACAATAGTTTGCAAGCTGAACACTGAAGGTTAATCACAACACATGAAATGGTAACAAAAGCATAAAAAGTGCAGCGCAAAATGCAAACACAAATAAAAAATACAAATGATATAAATTTGACTTTTTGACAATTTTATATCATTTTTTTAAATTTTGATTTGGGCCTCTCTGGAGTGTGCTATGTACAGATTACAGGGTTCAGTGATACGCTGTGTACAGAGTGCAGGGTTCAGTGATACGCTGTGTATAGAGTGCAGGGTTCAGTAATGCGCTGTGTATAGAGTGCAGGGCTCAGTGATGTGCAGGGTTCAGTGCTGAGTGCAGGGTTCAGGGATGCGCTGTGTGCAGGGTTCAGGGATGCACTGTGTGCAGGGTTCAGGGATGCGCTGTGTGCAGGGTTCAGGGATGCGCTGTGTGCAGGGTTCAGGGATGCGCTGTGTGCAGGGTTCAGGGATGTTCAGGGGATGCGCTGTGTGCAGGGTGTAGGGTTCAGGGGCGCGCTGTGTGCAGGGGTGCACGGTGTACAGCTTCCTTGCATCTCCCTCTTATCTGGCCTAGCTTTAGTACTTTTCTGTGTAGCCAGCTCTACTACCCATGTATTCAACTCCAGTACCTCCCTGTGTAGGCGACTCTGCCTCGCCTTGCAGGGAAAGTGTTCTCTCTCTGATTCTGGGAATCTGTCCCTGATGTACCTTGCCATGAGTGCATGCAGGAGTCTATTTGATTCCAGGAACCGCTGAGAATAAAGCTGTCCCTTAGTAAACACAGAAGGCTTCTGTGTTTTACAAGTGACAGCGGGTAGCGGAAGTGAATGGTGAGAGTTGGAGGTGGCAGAATGGAGTACCAGCTGCAAAACTGGGTGTGAGGGCCACACGATAAGGCATGGCAGGCCGAATTCAGCCCACTGGCTTTTTATGTTTGACGTAACATAGAGGGACAGTTCCACATATTTCACTTTCAATGTTCTTTTTATTAAAGGGTTTTTACAGTTAAGTAACATATTGATGTCCACAACATAGTTCGATGTCACGCAGAATATCAGGCTCTTTGAGATTGCAGAAATGTGCCCATAGAATTAGGAACTGATTTACCAGGATCATTTGTTTTCTCTTATTCTAGTGTTGAAGTGATTCGTCTGGGTCAGAGTTACTTTATTAATTGGGATCTGCAGATGTACCATGCCGAGAAAGACACACCAGCCAAAGCCAGAACCACAACCCTCAATGAGCAACTGGGACAAATCCAGTACATCTTCTCCGACAAGACCGGCACACTGACACAGAACGTAATGACCTTTAAAAAGTGCACAATTAACGGGGAGACCTATGGTGAGTTCAGAGATTGTGGCATTGCTCAGAATATATGATCATCCCATGTACTGGATGAAATCTACTGTGTTCCTAACCTTTGACATCAACCAAATTAGTATCAAGAGACTTTATTGTGCAGCCGACATTTTGTTAGGGTGCATCCCAACTTTATATATATATATATATATATATATATATATATATATATATATATATATATATATATATATATATATATATATATATATATATATATATATATATACTTTTTCTTCTGGGTTTTTGGGGCACAGAGCGCCCCCATCTGAAATTATTTTTAACTATTGACAACTGACAAGGGATCCTCTTTTAACTCCATTCTTGCTGCTTAGCTTAGGGTTAGGTGCACACTTTTCTGTGAACAAAATTAACAGTAACATTTGAATTAGAGCTGCACGATTCTGGATAAAATGACTCACAATTTTTTTGCTTAGAATAAAGATCACGATTCTAGCGGCGTAACATCTTTACATTATACAAAAAAATTTGGCTAACTTTACTGTTTAGTTTTTTTATTTTTTATTCCATTAAAGTGTATTTTTTTCCCAACGACCACCACTTTATTCTCTAGGGTCTCTGCTAAAAAAAATATATATAATGTTTGGGGGTTCTAAGTAATTTGTTTAGCAAAAAATACTGTTTTTTACCTGTTAGCAACAAGTGTCAGAAAAAGGCTTAGTCTTTAAGTGGGTAAACTGCCCACATTTACAGACCGAAGTTCTTCCCTTTTGATCGTCTAAGGCTCGTCCGTTCCTAAATGTCTTGCAGGACAATTTCATAGTTCAGGTGGTAGATGCACCAACTAGAAATAAAGCGTTACTGGATCTACAGATTACCAACAATACAGACCTGATCACGGATGTCGAAATACGGGGAAATTTAGGAAACTGTGATCACAGGTCAATTGGCTTCAGTATAAATCGTACAAATAGAAAACATAAGGGGAATACAAAGACACTGACTTTCAAAAGAGCCAATTTCCTCAAACTACGAACCTTGCTTGAAGGCATAAATGGGGATAAAATCTTAGGAACAAAGAACACGGAGGAGAGATGGGTTTGCTTTAAGAGCATATTAAATAAGGGCATTAGCCAGTGCATCCCATTGGGTAATACATTTAAAAGGGCGAACAAAAGTCCTGGATGGCTTAACTCCAATATAAAAATGCATATAAAAGCAAAGGAAAAGGCTTTCAAAAAATACAAGGTTGAGGAATCATCATCAGCATTCAGAGTTATAAAGAATGCAACAAGATATGTAAGGGTGCAATTAGGGCGGCTAAGATAGAACATGAAAGACACATAGTGGAGGAGAGCAAAAGATATCCCAATAAACTCTTTAAGTATGTGAACAGTAACAAAGGGAGGACAGACCATATTGGCCCCATAAAGAATGAGGAAGGACATCTGGTTACAAATGATGGGGAGATGGCGAAGGTATTGAATTTATTCTTCTCCTCAGTCTTCACGAGGGAATTGGGGGGCTTCGGTAACAAAAAACTGCAGTGTTTATCCTCATGACACATCACAGGAAGCACCTCCATGGTTAACAGAGCACAGAATGAAAATTAGACTTGGGAAACTTAACATTAATCACCGGGACCAGATGGCTTGCATCCGAGGGTACTTGGGGAAATCGGTCAAGTAATTGCCAGACCATTGTTCTTAATTTTTACTGACAGTCTACTGACTGGAATGGTACCAGGTGATTGGAGAAAAGCTAATGTAGCACCAATATTTAAAAAGGGCCCAAAATACATCCCTGGGAGTTACAGACCAGTTAGCCTAACATCAATAGTATGCAAGCTCTTGGGGGGAATAAGGGACTATATACAAGATTTTAGTAACGAAAAAGTTATCATTAGCAGTAATCGGCATGGATTCATGAAGAATCGTTCTTGCCAAACCAATCTATTAACCTTCTATGAGGAGGTGAGTTGCCATCTAGATAAAGGAAGGCCCGCAGACATGGTGTATCTGGATTTTGCAAAAGCATTTGACACCGTTCCCCATAAACGTTTACTGTACAAAAAAAGGTCCGTTGGCATGGACCATAGGGTGAGTACATGGATTGAAAACTGGCTACAAGGTTCAGAGGGTGGTGATAAATGGGGAGTACTCAGAATGGTCAGGGGTGGGTAGTGGGGTTCCCCAGGGTTCTGTGCTGGGACCAATCCTAATTAATTTGTTCATAAACGACCTGGAGGATGGGATAAACAGTTCAATCTCTGTATTTGCAGACGATACTAAGCTAAGCAGGGCAATAACTTCTCCGCAGGATGTGGAAACCTTACAAAAAGATCTGAACAAATTAATGGGGTGGGCAACTACATGGCAAATGAGGTTCAATGTAGAAAAATGGAAAAGAATTCATTTGGGTGGCAAAAATATAAATGCAATCTATACACTGGGGGGAGAACCTCTAGAGGAATCTAGGATGGAAAAGGACCTGGGGGTCCTAGTAGATGATAGGCTCAGCAATGGCATGCAAGGCCAAGCTGCTGCTAACAGAGAAAACAGAATATTGACATGCATTAAAAAGGGGATCAACTCCAGAGATAAAACGATAATTCTCCCGCTCTACAAGACTCTGGTCCGGCCGCACCTGGAGTATGCTGTCCAGTTCTGGGCACCAGTCCTCAGGAAGGATGTACTGGAAATGGAGCGAGTACAAAGAAGGGCAACTAAGCTAATAAAGGGAGTGGAGGATATTAGTTATGAGGAAAGGTTGCGAGCACTGAACTTATTCTCTCTGGAGAAGAGACGCTTGAGAGGGGATATGATTTCAATATACAAATAATGTACTGGTGACCCCACAATAGGGATAAAACTTTTTTGCGGAAGGGAGTTTAACAAGACACATGGCCACTCATTAAAATTAGAAGAAAAGAGGTTTAACCTTAAACTACGTAGAGGGTTCTTTACTATAAGAGCAGCAAGGATGTGGAATTCCCTTCCACAGGCGGTGGTGTCAGAGGGGAGCATCGATAGCTTCTAAAAACTATTAGATAAGCACCTGAATGACCGCAACATACAGGGATATACAATGTAATACTGACATATAATCACACACATAGGTTGGACTTGTGTCTTTTTTTCAACCTCACCTATTATGTAACTATCTAAAAGAACCAAATGATACAATGTTTCTTTTTTTTAATCTCTCGGGCCCTGTTCACACCTGAGCGTTTTTCAGCTTGTAAAACGCTCAGCTCTGAAGCTCCAAAACGCCCAAAAGCAAAATCCCATTCATTTTAATTGACCCTGTTCACATCTGAGTGTTCTGTCGACTGAAGCAAAATGCTGGAAGCTCAAAAAAAGTACATGAGCTTCTTTTTGGCAGATTACAAGTGTTTTTGGCCCCATCAATGGAAAACGCCTGACTTGAGCAGAAAAACGCTCAAATAGCAGCTCTCCACCTCTAATTTCCTCTCCCTTTCCTCCCCCTTGTGCTTTCTATTGGCTAAACAAAAATGGTTGAAGCTGTAAAATGCTTGTAATACATTTCTAAAACGCTTTAAAAAAAAGCTTGTAAAAAGCTGCAAAAAAAAAAAAGCTTAAAACGCCATTAATCGATATTCTCAGGTGTGAAGGGAGCCTTAGCAATGTTACGATAAACTTTGCCGGCTACCATTTATTTATTTATTTTTTGACCGCTCTGAGCAGAGAATGGCTCTGCACTTGTTACATGAATCGTGGAAATTCTGGATTAAGATCGTGGGGGGGGGGGTTTGAATCAAGATTGCAATTTTTTAACGATTAATTGTGCAGCTCTGATTTGAATATGTTCATCTGAACATCTTGGGGTCCCTTCACACAATTCCATGTTAACGCTCAATATGTTGCACATTTCATGTGTGTTACATTAAAGAACATGTAAATCCCAATATTTCATATTCCTGATATGTGCCTGGTGTACCATGTACTTGTATGAAAATGTATCCTTTTCTCTTTGTATTGCTTCCTTTTGGCTAAAATATATAGTGATGCTATCAGTCCCTCTGCTTTCCTATCAAAAAGTGACCACACTAAGCATGAGCGTACAGCATGGTCAGTGTTCTGTCTGTGCTGGGAACTCAGCCTGCTCTCCAATAATGAGACTTGTCACCCCCCACACAGCCATTCACTGGGAGGAGTAGTCTGCTGCTGTTTCTCCTCCTCCCCTTGCTGTCTGAGCTCCTTTATGAAGGTGAGAACAAAGGGTATGTGATCACTTATAAAAAAAAAAAGGGGGGGTAGGGTATCGTTATATATATATACACACACAGTTGTGCCCTTTTGATTCTTTAATTTCTATTTTAAACTGAATGTTCTTGTTTTATCTGAGGGTTCACACTCCCACCCCCCAAACACACTGCACTAGAAAGGTGTGAAGGGCCAGAAGTGATCATACGCCTTTATCCCTGGATGATTCTTTCAGTAGTTCCTGCTAAATTGGTCTTTTGGAGAGATTTTCCTACTTGGCATTTCTGAAAAAATGAATTCCTATTTTTGCAGGTGAGCAGAGGCCTGTTGCTGCGGAGAAGTCGGGTTATAGTGAGGTAAGTAGACTTATCCTGCGTGTGTTTATGTGCAGTTTTTGTGCAGTTATGGACAAATGTTCGATTAGACAGGTGATTTCCTAAAGGATAAAAATAAAATGGCCATCCGATTTTTGTAATGTTGTTCTCTGGTAAAGCTAAAAAAAAATTTATGAAAAAAAAATAAATTAAATAAAATGGCCTATGCATAGAATAAGTAGAAATCCAAGCAAAAATCACAATCTCTCATTTTGCCAGAGAGCTGTGGCATAAGAGGAGCAACAAAGCTACAACAGCCACTATGCATGGGTACTGTGAGATGGGATAAAAAGGCATGGTTCTCTGTAGAGGACTGTGCCACCTGCTGGTGAAAAATAAAACTGCAGTCAGACCAAGTTCTTGTAAGTACTGCAGATAAGAGAATTTTGGGGATTAGATATAGTTATTATCCAGCTGACAGTAGAAGCTAAAAACATCTCCATAGTGATGTGTGTGCAAATTAATGCAAAGGCTGGCTTTTCAGTTTGGGAGTTGCAGTTCGGCCACCCAACCAATATATATATATATTATATAATTTTATAGGAAGTGCAAGGATTTTGTATTTATCTGATCTCTCTATTTGCAGCCGGTAGACTTTGGCTGGAATCCACTAGCAGACTCCAAGTTTACATTTGGTGACCATTACTTAATAGAACAGATCCGATCAGGAAAAGATCCTAATGTCCGTCTCTTCTTCAAGCTGCTCTCTCTGTGCCACACTGTCATGGTAGAGAAGACAGATGGTAAGTGCTTAACTTTACTATGCTGCAGTCATTGTGGTACTTAAAAATGTGAGATATTGATGATCGAATATAGGATGGGAAACCTATATTAAGTTGTTCAGTTGGAATGTTTAATTAAAAGTAGCCAAAAAAATAAAACATTGGAAACACCCTGGTATTTACACCTGACCTATACATATAGTTATCCAGCTGTCAGTAGACCATAACAGACGGGACCTAGCTAGTGATGTGTGCAAATTAAAAGAAAAGTATGAGATTTCTTAAAAAAATATATATACTCACCTAGGTGGATGCATCTGTCCCCTCCCGCTTCTAAGACTGAGAACTGAGCGATCAAAGACTGCAGATCTCTGTTTGCAGTGATCAGAGAGTTGAAAACAGTCACCTGCTCTCTGCTCTGCCCCTCCGGCGCTCACTGGAGTGCTCGGCTGTGGAGGGGGTGGGAGGGGCTCACTCAGGCTCTCAGGGGCTCACTGAGAGGCTGAGCCAGCTGCCGGTCAGGCATCTGGGTGGATCCTGACAAAGTTCGTGATCTGTCCTGGACTGGAAGAGTAACGTCAGCCAACCACAGGCTTTGACCCACTTTCAGCTGAAAACAATTTAACAGGAGTGCAGAACGCATTGCACTCCTATGATCCCCAGGAGAAGTATGGCCAAAAGAGCTTTGTCTCCATATGTCTCCATTAATGCAAAGGCTGGCTTTTCAGTATGGAAGTTGCAGTTCTGCCACTCCACCACCACTTCAGTATGTGCAAATATTCGACAAAGATTTGCAGGGTTTGGCACAGCTTGGACTGTCATGTTACCAGTCTGGTTTTGTTGGCTTTGGGAGTACCCTGGAAATTAGAATTGTATCCAATCTGATCCAAGGTTCCGATTTTTCTTTAAAGTGTGCATGTACTGGTATAAATCTTAGTGGCTCATTTGTACCAGAGCACGGTTTACACTTGGTTCCACACTGTGCCTACATTTTAGTTTTTATTTATAAAATTCAGAGCGTAGTGTGAAGCCTTGATGTCCTGTGCATTCCGCTGCAGCGAATGCTAATGGATAAAAGGAGTGCCCTGTCACATGACCTTTTATCCCATGCATTCAAATCAGTGGGGGTTTGCATTCTTTAGCGTCCCAATAGAAGCAAAGTACATATATAAAGCGCACAGCGATACGTCCTGAAGAAGCCTAATCAAGGAGTTGGGAAATACCTCTGCTTTATGAATGTGCTCCTCTTGTAATAGCTGTTCCTCTAGGTCAATGGTCAATGGTCCCCAAACTGCAGTCCGAAAGCCAGATGAAGCCCTTCACTTGCCTGACGCCGGTGACGGGGCGCAATTCCTGCCACTGACGCCGGTGACGGGGCGCAATTCCTGCTGGTGACGGGGCGCAATTCCTGCCGGTGACGGGGCGCAATTCCTGCCGGTGACGGGGCGCAATTCCTGCCGGTGACGGGGCGCAATTCCTGCCGGTGACGGGGCGCAATTCCTGCCACTGACGCCGGTGAGGGGGCGCAATTCCTGCCACTGACGCCGGTGACGGGGCGCAATTCCTGCCACTGACGCCGGTGACGGGGCGCAATTCCAGCCACTGACGCCGGTGACGGGCCCAATTCCAGCCACTGACGCCGGTAACGGGGCGCAATTCCTGCCACTGACGCCGGTGACGGGGCGCAATTCCTGCCGGTGACGGGGCGCAATTCCTGCCGGTGACGGGGCGCAATTCCTGCCGGTGACGGGGCGCAATTCCTGCCGGTGACGGGGCGCAATTCCTGCCGGTGACGGGGCGCAATTCCTGCCGGTGACGGGGCGCAATTCCTGCCGGTGACGGGGCGCAATTCCTGCCGGTGACGGGGCGCAATTCCTGCCGGTGACGGGGCGCAGTTCCTGCCGGTGACGGGGCGCAATTCCTGCCGGTGACGGGGCGCAATTCCTGCCGGTGACGGGGCGCAATTCCTGCCGGTGACGGGGCGCAATTCCTGCCGGTGACGGGGCGCAATTCCTGCCGGTGACGGGGCGCAATTCCTGCCGGTGACGGGGCGCAATTCCTGCCGGTGACGGGGCGCAATTCCTGCCGGTGACGGGGCGCAATTCCTGCCGGTGACGGGGCGCAATTCCTGCCGGTGACGGGGCGCAATTCCTGCCGGTGACGGGGCGCAATTCCTGCCGGTGACGGGGCGCAATTCCTGCCGGTGACTGGGCGCAATTCCTGCCGGTGACGGGGCGCAATTCCTGCCACTGACGCCGGTGACGGGGCGCAATTCCTGCCACTGACGCCGGTGACGGGGCGCAATTCCTGCCACTGACGCCGGTGACGGGGCGCAATTCCTGCCACTGACGCCGGTGACGGGGCGCAATTCCTGCCACTGACGCCGGTGACGGGGCGCAATTCCTGCCACTGACGCCGGTGACGGGGCGCAATTCCTGCCACTGGCGCCGGTGACGGGGCGCAATTCCTGCCAATGACGCCGGTGACGGGGCGCAATTCCTGCCACCAATACCAATGGCAGAGCGCTGTTACTTCCATTGACAAACAGACATTTTCTACTCCCACTAGCCAAAGGAGAACAAACTGGCCCTTTGTTTCAAAAGTTTGGAGGCCGCTGCTCTACGTGCTTGCAAGCTGTACCAGTGGACTTACACTCCCTCTGGAAACCCAATTTCGATTTCATATAGCAAGTTGGCCTCATCCCTGTCTACAACTTTCTATTAGTCCAGCAATTTAATGGGCATTATTAATGTCCAAAAGAAAGGAGGGGAGGATGAGGCCAACATTCCTGAATAAAGCCAAAATTTGCATCTATCCATTTAGCATAGCAGGGGGTAATAGATCTTATTTGATAGCCAGTTTATGTCACGTAGTGGGCTGTAATCCAGTTTAAACACAATGCAGATAAGAATGGGCAAACTAATGAAAGAAGAATTCTAATTGGCTGCTGAGATTTCCCATTCACCACCCTTCTTTGTACTTAGAACTTTATTCGTCCCCGCTTGAATGATTTAAAGTTTACATTTCATTACAGACTGTGAACTGATCTACCAAGCGGCATCGCCGGATGAAGGGGCTCTGGTGACCGCGGCAAGGAATTTCGGCTTTGTATTTCTAACGAGAACTCAGAGCACCATCACCATAAGCGAGCTGGAGAAAGAAGCCACATACGAAGTGCTCGCAATCCTTGACTTCAACAGTGACCGCAAGCGTATGTCTATTATAGGTGAGGTGCTCTTCCCCACCTGTAGGGTTCCTTGTTCCCTAGATTTTACCATAAAAAGAAGCCATACTGTGTATAAGTGTTATTTCTTTCTTTAAAATGGAATCTCATGGCACTGTGGTCTAGCTAAACAGCATACAAAGCAGCTTGATTTGAGGATTTCTCTCGCTGATAGAAACATCTGACTAAGCTGTTTTATAAAGGTATTGAGGTATCGCTCTAAAAACACATTCAGCTAAAAGGCTGAATAAGAGAAATGGAGACTAGAGCTCCATCCACTGGCTGGGTAGAAGATTGCATAATATGAATTTAATACCAGACTCTGAAGAAAGTATGATATACAATATGAATATGATTGGGGGGTGAGAGAGAGAGTGATGGGGTGTCTTTGGGTCATTTTAGTTGGGTAGTAATGTGGCGCTAATAGCAAGCCAGAGCCAACTGTGGGTGGAGCCACATTGCGATATGCGTGGCATTTTACCTCTGGACCAGCCCCGCCCCCAAATCCATCTGCTCACATTTTGCAGTACAGGCTGATGGCAGGCAGGGCTTGTTGTACAGCCCCAATGTCGGCAGCATTCCTCAAAGGTGATGGTGGATCAGGGCTCAGGGAGTTTTACATATCCATGATTGCTCTAACAATTTACATGTCAATGCCAGCATTAGTGACTCGCACCACTTGGCTGGGCCTATCATAAGGAGGGGGCCTGGAGCTGCAGCAAGTCATATAAAAAATGAAGGAATATACTGCATTATTAACTAATGATATGCAGATGATGCCGCTTTAATTCTATAGGAACACATTGCTTACCAAGGCTTGTTGAGCTTCAGTGCTGACACACCTTTAGCGCCGGAAATCAGCTTGGCTGTCTTCCTGAAATGTGAAAGGAAACATACATATTGTAAATTTTCAGGCTCATACAAACTGTCACATACACTAAACAATATTTAAAGTACGTAGACATAATTAATAATTTACTTGCAAAGGTTTTTATTATAACTTTTTTTTTTTTTTGTAACTTTAATTATTAAAATTATCTGGTTATCCTGCCACAAAGGTACTTGCTAAGACCCTTCCTGTTATAAGGTGTCAACAGTTCATCCCTGTCTCTCAGTTGTGCTCCTATGTTGTCACACAGAACCTCTATTAGAGACTACAAGTGTCGTTTTAACACACATTGAGCAGACCTAGTCCACAATGCTGTGCAGCTAGTGCTGGAGTAAATGCATTTAGACGTACTATGTTAATTTACTTTGCAGACTATATATTTATGTAATCAATCTCTATCCTTCTATAAATTTTATTATCTTTTTTGCTTCCTTAGTGCGTGAACCCAATGGTAACATTAGGCTGTATTGCAAGGGGGCAGACACCGTTATATATGAACGTCTTCATCCTAACAATCCCATTAAAGAAGAAACTCAGGAGGCACTAGATGTAAGTATGGGTGGGTGTCAAAATGGCACTATTTGGTTTTTGAAGGGCACCTACATCCAAAACTGATTTTGTTTTACTATGGGGGCCAACTGCTTAAAGTGGTTGGTTCTAAAGGCTGAAGTTTTTTTTTTTTTGTTTTTGTTTTTACCTTCATGTAAAAAACCTTAAATGTGCAGTGGCCCCCCTCAGCCCCCCCCCCCAATTCTTACTTGACCTCCATCGCGATCCAGCAATGTGGACGAGAGCCTTGGCTTTCCTGGGACTCTCCCTCATTGGCTGAGACACCAGCAGTAGCCAATGGCTGCCAGTGAGCCAATGAGAAGAAAGAGGGGGTGGAGGCGAGCCACAGCCCTGTGTCTGAATGGACATGCAGAGCAGCAGCTTGGGAGCCCCCACAGCAAGCTGTTTGCTCTGGGGGCACTCTGCAGGAGAGAGGGGCCAGGAGTGTCAATGGGGGAGCCAAGAAGAGGAGGATCTGGGCTGCTCTGTAAAAAAAACATTACGCAGAGCAGGTAAGTATAACATGTTTGTTTTTTTTCTTTAAATAAACTTGCCTTTAATATCCCTTTTAAATAGTGTCTGGCAAGATTTAAAAAAAAAAAAAAAAAAAAAAAGCATTTCTGCATTGCATGCATACATAGATACATTTCTCCATGTTTTGTTTCTTTAAAATAAAAACTGCAAACACAGAAAAATGTCTGTGCCTACCAGAAATTCAGTGAGCTGTTAATGATGTACTCCACTCAGGTTGTATATACTGTGCTGTGCTTATAAATGATAACATCTACACTACTTGGCTGTATGTGGTGTTCCATCCATTCAACCCTGGAGTATAGAATGTACAAGCACAACGTGCCACGAGGTACTATACAGACTTGGCTTTACACACCTAATATGGTTCAGATAACCTGCCATGCACTATACCTGTGGACTGTGCCATCAGTCTCTGGCCCCCTGTGTGCACCATTCAGCACATACCATATACTTTAGCTCTGTGTGCATTCAGTTCTGTGCCTAATAATGTACTACATTGTAGATTTGTCTGTCTTCACCATGAAAGTAATTTGTTTCTAATTTCTTTCATCATAAAAAAAAAGGCAAGTTCTTTTCTAATCAGAAGAGTAGTGGGGCACTGCAGGCTGCTGTAAATGAGATGCAAAATCTGTGCCGCAATGTGCGTAACCCTTCAGAGTTTACCAGGGAGGGGTTGGTGATATCTGCTCTCCATTTATAAGTTGGCCCCTAAATGTTACAAATCACCGCTGAGAGTAAGTTCTCATACCGGTAGGTGATCACTGGGGAGAGAGGAGACTGAAACATTTGCTTAATCTACCTGCAGCTGACTTGTGACTAATCCTTCCCTCAGGCATAGTCACAGTCTCTTGACTGGAGCTCAAGGACTGCTTTTTTGTTGATAAAGGGTAAAGTTTTTGCCAAAGTATACTGTGCTATGTCAGGAATTCATGTAGACTTTTAAAGTAACTAAGTGGTCCTCTTTTTTTAATGATTTTATATACTGTAAGTGTTCGTGATTTACCTCCATCAGGTGTTTGCCAATGAGACTCTTAGGACCTTATGTCTCTCCTACAAGGACATCAGTGAAGAAGAATTTGAGAAGTGGAGTAAGAGGTATATGGCTGCCAGTGTGGCCATGGTTAACCGGGATGAAGCTCTGGATAAAGTCTATGAAGAAATTGAAACCAACCTAGTGGTGAGTGTGTGGTCAGATAATGGAAAGTGGCTTTCTAAGTGGAGGAAGCCATTTTTTGGGCTGGAGCCAATGCTGGATCTTTGAGACTATTAACTATTAGATAATCACCTGAATGACCACAACATACAGGGATATATAATGTAATACTGACACATAATCACACACATAGGTTGGACTTGACTCGGTTGAATTGATGATAGGCAACTCCTATCCTCATATTGATTAGTGGTTCCAAATTAATAATAACTACTGCAGTAGGGAACAGACACAAAAGATACGCTCAGCATCTTTCCAAATTACTGTTCTGCTTTATTATGACGCAATTGAAGGTTTTTATGCACATGATTACGTAGGTATCACATTAATATTACAATTGTACGTTTATCGTAACAAGGGGCGTTACATAGGCAGGCTAATTCTAATCAGGACTCGAAAGAATGTAAACATTTACTGAAAACATTATTAGTGCTGTGTGCACAGTGAGGGCAGTGTGCAATACATACAAAATACAATACAATTATATACAGAACGTACAAATTTCCATTACAGTCTCCCCTCTTTTGATCAATATTTTGATCACTAACTACACCTGCTATCACCTTTAAACTGGAACCTTCACACGCTTAGGTGGAGGTAGTCCTGGCCAAAGAGGCAAAAAACTCCATTGTGGAGAAAATAATAGCTGAGCAACTTTTTCATTACCAAATGACTTTTCATTGTGAAAAACAAATGATTGATAAGACATATTTACAGAGTACTGGCTGTACACTCCTGTGGCCAGAATGGCCTTCTAGCTTATTTGTGAGCATGCTGACTTATCAGCATATGTAAACACAGACAATTCTACATAAAATGGAAGACATACAAAAGACAAATATGACTTCAACATGGCTAAACTACTTTTCAAATATATATATCCCTTACAATTAAAGTAATTGAATCAAAAAGTACCCTAGACTGTGATCACAAGAGGGAAACAAATCATACTCAGAGATTTCTTTAATTTAGTCATTTTTGCAGTGTCTGGTGTGGATCCAGGTGACTTTTCCTTCACGTTTTGCAAAAACTGTACATGAAATAGATGCTGTATTGAGTCTCCAAACATTTCCTTATATATAAATGTCTCTTAACAATCCAAAAGTCACCTGGCTTTAGTTTTAGATCCTTCCAAACTTTTAGGATCTGGAATTGGGGAGAAAACACATAAATTAGTTTGTCAAAAACCTTAAAAGATCAGCAACATTCTCTGTGAGATCCGAATGGAGGACTTCAGCTGCTGAGACAAAATATATGCAAGTGAGTAACACACTCCCAAACAAAATCCCATAGGGAGAGAGTCCAACATCCCCCTTAGGGGCTTGATAAAATATAAGAAAAACATTCAGGCAAAAGTTCTAGTTTCTTACTCTACTTTGTCCACTACATTGTAGACAGTGGGGGTGTAAAAATAAAACCTCAAAACTTCTAGTAAGGACTCTCCTATAAAAAATGATTTCCTCTGTTACTCTCTGTACTTTCTGGCACTCTGTACTTACAAACTACTTCTGATAACACTTTTTACTGTGGCCTTTGCAGTAGCATTTGCCACTGGACATCCAAAAAAACATGTCCATACAGACAAAATGCATACTTGTAAGATCCTGACTTGGGCATCTGGATATATCTTTTTGTAATCTCTGGAAGGGATGTTCAGCTTTTGGTAACACCTTTGGTAACAGGTAAAACAAGAAGTGGTATGTTAAATAAACAACTGTGGAGAACCCTGGCTCTATCCCACGCTCATTTACTAAGGCAGCCATAACTGCTTGTGACTGATGACACGGTCCATGTGTCAAAAGCTGGAGGGAAAAGAGTGGCTGGCAGACATAAATGATCACCTTTTCCAAAGTCCTGTTTCATAAGAAGTTGCCCCCTGTGGACCACTTGTTCTTCTCGTTCTGGGGTCCTTAAAGTTGAATTATTAATCCCAGCTATACTGGGCCAGAACTAGGGTGGAATCTGTGAGTTGCACAGACCCATCAAGTGTCCGGGGCTGTAATGCAGCATCCTTAGATCAACCTGGTCTGATTCCATGTGTGAAAGTTAATATGGCTATCTCAGCAAGAACCTGGAAGGCTGAAAACAGCCAATCAAATTAACTTGGCATGCTTTATTGGTTTACCTGCCGAAGTAAAAACAAACTTCTGGCCCTTCAAATGGAACCAAAAGCTCTCTATATCTCGACTATTTATATAAATACACTCTTTTTATAGCTCACAGGCTTTGCTAAAACATGGAGCTCTGCTTCTTGAGCTGGGGAAAAAAGATCCAATGACTTTGAATACAGAGTATCCTTCTGGGTGATAAACTGCATACTCAAATCTACAAAAAATGTAATATCTGGGTCTTCAGGGAGTGTGTCCTGCACTGAGCTCACAGCAGCTGATTCCTACACCATCAATTTAACACACATGTCTTCCTTTGTCTCCAGCCTCCTCCAATAGAGGCAATAAGGTGGCTGGATTCAAATGTACGCATTTCTCATTGTTAGATTTGTACATAAACAAACTCATATTTTAAACCTTTCATTAGACAAACATTTAGTTAGCTGTATATTTGCTGCACAGAATGTCGGATCATTAAAAATTAAATGTTTGACCAAAACAATATCTAACTTTGTCTAATAGCACCATAAAAGCTACAGCTCTGATATATCGGGTTGAACCCTTCATTACTGGGTCCAGCTTCCATAAATATATTACAATGGCTTGTTTTCTATCACGCTGTTTGTGTAAGAACTCCAGTTTCATGTTTCAAAAGACAACTTTTTCCTGGCAATATTATAATAAACGATAACAATACCCTGCGGTCTCATGGAGAGATGCCCATAAATCCAAACTATTCTTTTGCTTATACCACTGTACTTACAAGAAAAAGGGGCACATCATTTCACAATCCACACATTCTGCTTTGGATTTCAAAAATAAAAATAAATAAAAACAAAAGGACCAACAATCTGTATGATGGACCAGAAAGCATCAAAAACTAAAAAACAACTGGCTGCAGGTGACATCTATCCTAACAGAGTGTGTGGACTTGATGTGATGGGTCTGTTATATTTAAATTTTATTTATTTACTCTTACATCATGGACCGCACATCAAGTTATTATCAAAAACCTTAAAATGTCATTTTTGTAGAAAAACTTCTTATGTATCTCATCCATCTTGGCTTTGTTAAATATTATGGCAGCTTTATTCAAAATAACAACCTCATCTTTTTTTTCTCTAAATAAGAGCTTATTGAATAAATGTAAAATTACAAAAATTGTTATCTTAATCTAAACTAATCCCATTTTTACAAATTTCCCCAATAACCTGGATTTCATTTCCAACCAAAGGTTGTCTAAACCAGTTTCAATGTATCTATATTACTGTTAAACTCATATTAGAAATTAATACTCATTATTACTTAATTTTACTTAATTTCCCTTTTTAAATGCACTGTTTCCACTATCAAAGGATATTCAATTTGTGTAATACACGGTTAAATGTAACCTTCATTTTACCATGTTTGGAAAACAGATTCAAAATAATTGTGATCACATTGTTTACCATTAGATTCGTTAACCCGGCACATTTTGTTATAAATGTTTTGTCTAAAAAACAGAAATTGGCATGGTGTCCTTCCAGCTTATCACTGACCTCCCATCCCAGCCACATTTGTTCATGAGAGCACAAAGGAGGGGGTCACATCTGCGTACATGACACACACAAGCAATAGAACTAAAGGTCCCAGCATTCGCACACACATACGCCAATATCTCTCTAAAATCGCTTACATTTTTCCCATTTGTACACAACACATGCATATCATTCTCTCACTTTCTTTTAACACTTTACTATTTCCCTGCCTAAATTCTGCATTCCTTATTTTGTTCAGATATCTTTTATATCTAGCTTCTGACTCTAATAGTTGTAGTGCCTGACCCCAAATTCATCCCACAACTTAACATGAAAATGTCCCTTTCTGTCTAGTGTTAATGTCACCCTTGATCCATCCTGCTCACATAGCTGTTTCTCTAGCTGTTTACTCTGCATGATTCTTAGTCCCCGTGGACCTTGGTAACCCAGTTACCCATTGTGGATCCCTGTCCACTCTAACAATTAATCTAGGGGCTCAGTATAGGCGGAACCGCACCTTTGGTTCATATATAGCGCTCCTCTTGCGCTGGGCATTTTTGAGGGTCTCTTACCCTTCATTCCCTTACTTAATTCAATGCCCATAATGACTGGCCAGTCTTCTCTCTTCTCTACATGTGCCTATACCCTCTTGCCTCTAAACTACTTTATCTAGCAGATTTACTACATATACCTGTGAACAGCACTATTCTTCCCTTTCTTATCTATAACACTCCAATGGACAATAGACAGGGACAACATAACATATAACCACCAATCAATACAGTTCGATTAAGGGGAGTAAAATAGGTACCCTTTGTCCCGAAAATGCCTTACCGATCAAGGAAGTCTGATAACTCAAATGTAAGCAAAAGGCTTACCTCAGCCGGCTGATTATCAGAAATTCCCGGATCGTCTCAAGCTCCTCGTTTCGGATACTCAGGGTCACCTGGAATCCCCTCCTGGCTGGCTCGCCATGCTGACTCGGTTGAATTGATGATAGGCAACTCCTATCCTCATATTGATTAGTGGTTCCAAATTAATAATAACTACTGCAGTAGGGAACAGACACAAAAGATACGCTCAGCATCTTTCCAAATTACTGTTCTGCTTTATTATGACGCAATTGAAGGTTTTTATGCACATGATTACGTAGGTATCACATTAATATTACAATTGTACGTTTATCGTAACAAGGGGCGTTACATAGGCAGGCTAATTCTAATCAGGACTCGAAAGAATGTAAACATTTACTGAAAACATTATTAGTGCTGTGTGCACAGTGAGGGCAGTGTGCAATACATACAAAATACAATACAATTATATACAGAACGTACAAATTTCCATTACAGACTTGATGGACTTGTGTCTTTTTTCAACCTCACCTACTATGTAACTATGAGACAATGTGAGACATTTTGTTTTAGATCATTTAGTCATGTAGCATGGGACAACATTCTCAACATGCCTTATGTGCCATGACAACATTGCCTTGTTCAACACAATGAGCCTTGTTGGACTGGACCAATATCAATTTACTATATTGGGGTGACACAAATGTGTTTTGCTGTTACAGTATCGCTTGAACCTAGGCAATTGAGAGTCTGTATCTTCTAGTCAAGCTCTCAAGATTGCTACTACTTTGTTGTTTGTGTCTATGGATGCGTACACTTTAAATCAAAGGTACTTTGATATCGCTGCATGTTACATCAACATAATTACATCTATTACTTCTCTCCTCTAGCTGCTGGGAGCCACAGCTATTGAAGACAAACTTCAAGATGGCGTACCCTACACAATCTCTAAACTTGCCAAAGCAGATATAAAGATCTGGGTGCTGACTGGGGATAAAAAAGGTATGTACAAGAAGTGAAGGTCCTGTGCTTTCTAATGAAGAGACATGGAACCACTTAAAACTGCTAGGCCAATTTGATAGGTGTTGAATCATTCTTCCCCCAATGGCTTCTTCTGGTGATGGTATCTCGCTTAGCTTCCTAGGACTGCACACCTGCTGCAACAATTACAAACAGGTCCCAGACTATGTGCTCAAGTATTTGTTTTATAGACCTTGCAACCAGTATAGTGGGTGCATCCAATCATGGCGAAAAAGCTGTTTGAGTCTATCACAGGGCACACAACCTGTGTGAGAACCTTCATACGTATTTCAGTTCAGCTTTAGGAAAAAAGCAACAAAGTGCAATAAAGCCTACCAACCATTTCCATTGTTTTATCATTACTGTACTTCTGGTCAAAGAAAGAGGGGATACAATAGTTTTTGGCCTCTGGATATTGACGTGGTTGTGTCTGCTGCAGAAATTTCCAACAAGTGAACTTTCAGCACTAACCAATTATACTGCATGTGTTCTACACTTATTGTACCCCCAAAATGTGTATATATAACACCTAAAAAAAAAGTATAACAAAGGAAAAATTGAATGTGCCCCAAAAAAGAACAATTAAATTCTGTTTGTAGGCAGGACCTTTTTTCCAATTTTTCAATAGAGTGGGCAAGGAAGAAAGGAAATTTCCTTTCCATTGCAAGATTTTTACACCACATGATGATTGGAAAATTTTGGATTACCCATTACTTTCGGTCTCCGTAAAACAATGGTTACAGGACAAACCTATGGCTGAAACTTTTTAGTGGAAACAAGGGCAACAATAACTGCTCAATAGAACTGAAAAACCCGAATCCAAAACCTCCTCACCAAATCCAAATGTTTGAATTTAATACAGATTTCTGATTGGCTGCTGGGAGAAATTCTATAGGGGTTTTTAGTATGTAACATAGTCAATGCCCACCAGTTACCGAGTCTGTTTACATAAAAGGTTTTCATTTTTACTTAAAGGCTACATAAACATGACTACCAAAAGAAGGGTCCGTATGGTTATCGCGGTGCCTCCTGACACTCTGTGTTGCATAGCTGTTCATCCATTGAAACTGCATGTCAAAATATTATAGCTACTGGATACAGCTGAGGAGCATACGTAATTACTAGATCATCATCATTTCCATTTGGGATTAATAAAGTATTCTGAATCTATGCCAGCCAGTGGCCATATTTTAGTATTTTCACATCTGCCAAAAAAAATCTCTATCTGCTGAGAATATAACCCAGAAAATATTAAATTTTGCCCTATTCTCAAAAAAAAAAAAAAAACTTTTACATGCAGTTTCGATGGATGAACAGTTATCCTTTTTTATTTTATTTATTTATTTATTTTGCCCCTCTGTGTAAAAACCTTTTAGTGAGCCTCAGACGTAGTACATGCAAGCACTTGAAAAAGCTTTGATTTGCATATCATAGCTTTTAAGGACATCGATTATGAGAAAAACATGAAGTTGCCATTGCTGACCTGAAAATGATAGTTGCCTGGCTGTCATTTCAGCCCTGTTGCTTCAGTACATTGAGATACTGGCCTGAATCAAGTCAGTGTATCAGTCAGTTTTTTGTTTTTTTCTTTTTTTTGTAGAAAGGTCAGCAATTACATTCCTAGTTTATGTTAAAAAAAATGATGTGTCATTGGGTTTTACAGATGCAGCAGTCCCTGTTTATTTCATTTGCTCACCCTCTGCTGCTGGATGTGCATGCCGTGCACTGACTTTGTTTTCAAAACTAGAAAGTGGAAATTGGTATGCACCCCTTGTATCTCTCACATGTGCACCTTTTGCACATTCCATGCATCTCTCCAGTGCATCCTATGCATTTCTTGTATGTGTAGCACTCTGATGTTTAGGCAGAGTTGCTATCAAATTTAGTTGCCAGGCGATAGTTGCATTGGCCAATTGTTAGGAGATCAATTGATAACTAATACTAATAATTTTGCGCTGGAGGTTGGATTACTGGCAAAGTGCATTCCTGAGAACTGAGTGAGAAGGGTGTTGTATTGTATTTGAGCAGAGGAGAAGAGATATTGTCATTGTGTGTATTAATAGATTCAATAAACAAACGACCTTTCCAAACTACAAATCAATATACATACATAAAAATCTAATTTCAACTAATTCGAAAGAAATTATAGCGGATATAACTAATGAATTTGACGTGATTCGAGATTCTGTATAACGAATATCGACACTCTACGAATAATAACGAATTATCCGAGAATGAATTACCGTATATACTCGAGTATAAGTCGAGGCCCCTAATTTACCAAAAAAAACTGGGAAAAACTTATTGACCCGAGTATAAGACGAGGGTGAGAAATGCAGAGGGTCAACAATGCCTATCTGCAGCTGCATGCCTCCCCTGTGTCCTGTGCAGCCTACCTGTATCCTGTGCATGTGTCCTGTGTCCTGTGTCCTGTGTCCTGTACATGTGCATGTGTCCTGTACATGTGCATGTGTCCTGTACATGTGCATGTGTCCTGTACATGTGCATGTGTCCTGTACATGTGCATGTGCCCTGTACATGTGCATATGTCCTGTGCATGTGCCCTGTACATGTGCATGTGTCCTGTACATGTGTATGTGTCCCTGTGTGCATGTGTCCTGTGTATGTGTCCTGTACATGTGTATGTGTCCTGTGTATGTGTCCCTGTGTGCATGTGTCCTGTACATGTGTATGTGTCCTGTACATGTGTATGTGTCCTGTGTCCTGTACATGTGCATGTGTCCCTGTGCAGCCTACCTGTGTCCCTGTGCAGCCTCCCTGTGGCGATCTCCATCTCAGCGTGTGATAATACTTCGGCGGCAATTCCACTATTCAAAAGCCGCGCCTCCTCGTCTGTGATAGGCAGAACACTAAACAAAAAACAAGCAAATGGTTAGGGTGAAAAAATAATTTACATTGGTGGCATTTTTAAGAAATTATTCATGCATGTACTGTGTATACCAGGTTTCATATCCAGTTTCTATGTATTCACACAGAAATATATATTTATTTTTTCCCAGAAACTGCAGAGAACATTGGCTTTGCTTGTGAACTCCTAACAGATGACACCAAGATTTGCTATGGAGAGGACATCAAGTAAGCAAAGACGATGCATCAGAAGATGTGTTTTGTTTGATCCCTTGCCTTATGACATCATACTTAAACATAAAAATAATCACGTTCCAAAATGTATCTATATCTGTTTGTCTGTTTGTCTATCTGTCTATCCATCCAGACTAAGGGTCCCCACTTTTAGCTGCTAAGACATCCTCATAAATGTGCCCTTGCTTCTGCTTGCCATAATTGTGGTGGACTGAGGGAGGTGGGGACAAAACTTTTCATCTCATGTATACTGAAATCAATCTAAATTACGGTTTCTTTTATCTTCAGTGCCCTCCTCCAGACAAGAATGGAAAATCAGAAAAACCGAGCAGCAGGCAATCCTGGAGCAGCTCAGTATAATTCGGAACCCTACTTCCAGACTGACCAAAAATGTTCCCTGATCATTACTGGATCATGGCTGGTATGTAGGTCACACAACTGTAAGAACCTATACTTGACTACACCATCAAGACCTCCCTGGGGACAAGAATCTTTCTTCCTCTTTCAGCCTTCAAGTCCATTACTACAAGGCATACGCTAGTTACTGCTCTACTTTCAATGTAGTAGTAGTGTTGTCACCCTTACATGAGAGCTCCCTCAGGCTGACATGGCAAAGCACAACTTTGCTATGTCATGTGTCTCTGCCCAGCCATTGCCGCCCTCTGCCTGGTTGACAGTGGCTCTGGAAGGGAGTAGAAGTTTGCTGCAGCCCTGTTCGGCCCCCAGCCCATTTCTTCATAGTCCAGGACCAAGTGATAGCGGTCACATAGATACATAGTAGGTGAGATTGAAAAAAGTCCAAGTCCAACCTATGCGTGTGATTATATGTCGATATTACATTGTATATCCCTGTATGTTGCGGTCGTTCAGGTGCTTATCTAATAGTTTTTTGAAACAATCGATGCTCCCTACTGAGACCAACGCCTGTGGCAGGGAACTCTACATCCTTACCACTCTTACACTAAAGAACCCTCTACGTAGTTTGTGGTTAAACCTTTTTTTCTTCTAATTTTAATGAGTGGTCACGTGTCTTGTTAAACTCCTTGCTGCAAAATAGTTTTATCCCTATTGTGGGGTCACCAGTACGCTATTTATAAATTGAAATCATATCCCCTCTCAAGCCTCTCTTCTCCAGAGAGAATAAGTTCAGTGCTCGCAACCTTTCCTCATAACTAATATCCTCCAGACCCTTTATTAGCTTAGTTGCCCTTCTTTGTACTCGCTCCATTTCCAGTACATCCTTCCTGAGGACTGGTGCCTAGAACTGGACCGCATACTCTAGGTGTGGCCAGACCAGAGTCTTGTAAAGCGGGAGAATTATCGTTTTATCTCTGGCGTTGATCCCCTTTTTAATGCATGCCAATATTCTGTTTGCTTTGTTAGCAGTAGCATGCCATTGCTGAGCCTATCATCTACTAGGACCCCCAGGTCCTTTTCCATCCTAGATTCCCCCAGAGGTACCCCCCCCCCCGTGTATAGATTGGATTCATATTTTTGCTACCCAAATGCATTATTTTAAATTTTTCTAGATTAAACCTCATTTGCAATGTAGTTGCCCACCCCATTAATTTGTTCGGATCTCTTTGCAAGGTTTCCGCATCCTGCGGAGAAGTTATTGCCCTGCTGTATTGTCCGCAAATACAGAGATTGAACTGTTTACCCCCTACTCCAGTTCGTTTATGAACAAAATAAATAGGATTGGTCCCAGCACAGACCCCTGGGGGGACCCCACTACCCATCTCTGACCATTCCGAGTACTCCTCATTTATTACCACCCTCTGAACTCGCCCTTGTAGCCAGGTTTCAATCCATGTTCCGCGCTGACTATGTCTACCTCTGGGCCCTCCCCCCATCGCCTAGTTTAAAAACCCCTCTAACTTTTTGGCCATCTTTACTCCCAGCTGATCTGCACCCTCCTCATTTAGGTGGAGTCCATCCCTTCTATAGTACTGGTGATCGACTGAGAAGTTGACCCAGTCCTCCAGAAACCCAAACAACTCCTTACTACACCAGCTCCTCAGCCACTTGTTTACTTCCCTAATTTCCCTCTGCCTTTCTGGTGTGGCTAGATGTACCAGTAGTATTCCTGAGAATACAAAGTTTTGGAGGTCCTTATCCTCAATTTAGTACCCAAGTCCCTAAAAACGTTCTTTAGGACACTCCATCTGCCTCTGACTTTGTCATTGGTGCCAACGTGCACCATGACACCCGGGTCTTCCCCAGCCCCTCCCAGTAATCTGTCCACCAGATCTGTGATGTGCCGAACCCGAGCGCCGGTAGACAACATACAGTTTGGCGCTTCAGGTCTTTGTTACAGATTGCCCTCTCTGTCCTTCTAAGAATTGAGTCCCCTACCACCAGAATCTGTCTTTCCTTTCCCTTTGTTTCCCCCCCCACTCTTACTGGAGGAGTTCTTCCCTGGCAGCTAGCAGAGTCCCTCAGCTCCAGCAGTGCTGGTCCCTGACTGGTTTCACCAATGTAACTCAATGGAGCGTACTTATTGGGATGCTCCAGCCCTGGATCGGCCTCCCTGGCACTTCCCCCTCTACCCTTCCTGACTGTCACCCATCTACTTTTTTCCTAGTGCCTGCACCTCTGTCTCCACCCGCATCTGTGCTGGCCCCTGCCGGCACCTGCCATGTACATTCCTGGCTCTCCTTTAGTATGGAGGGACTTCTCAGTGCTGACGGTTGCTTCCCCAGATTTAGAACCTGGGCTTCCAGGGAAACGACGTGCTTACATTTTGCACAGCAGTATCGCCTTCGATCGGATGATCAAGGAACGCATACATACCGCAAGATGTACACTGAGTCGCATCTCCACACCCATTGTGCATTGTACCTACTAATTTAATGAGGATTGGGGATTATACCCTGTCCAAATTACCTAACGACTAGCTTCCTGACACTAATACTCAACAAGACAATACACAGGTACTCGCTGACCAACGTGCACCCACTGACCAACGTGCACCCGCACACACAATACACAAGTACTAACGATCCACACACACACTACTCGGACAACACTCAGGTACTTAAAATACACAGGTACTACATGACACGAATACTCAATACAGTCCACGTGCACTCGCAGCACTCATGTACTTACAATACACAGGTACACACTCACCCTACACAGGTATACAACCTCTTGTTTCCAACTCTGGTTTTTTAACTCCCCACTTAGTCCAGTTCCACTAACTCTGGTTTTTTAACTCACCACTTAGTCCAGTTCCACTAACTCTGGTTTTTTAACTCACCACTTAGTCCAGTTCCACTTGGTCTAAGTTCCAGCAAGCTCAAAGATGAGCAGGCTCACAATGAGTTCTACAGAAGGTTATATAGGCCTCAAGCACCTGTGACCAATTAACCACTCCCCTTATTTAGTACGGTGAAGGAAGCAAAGAAAAAAAAAGCTGTTTAAAAAGTGACAGAAAAAGGTGTTAAAAAGCTACAAGGAGGAAAAGCCCCAAAAAGAACCTAAAAATGCAAACAAGCAATCACCAGCAGTCAAAAAAGCAAAACTTGTTCACACTCTCCACTCAAGGTCCCCACTGTTTAGCTTCCAACCAGCAGCACATGACCACTCTTGAACAGGATTTCACACTCAAATGACCAGAATATTATCACACAATACCTAACCTGCACTTTGCTGTATTAAAATACATTTTTTTTTAATTTTGTCTGATTCTCTTGTAACAGAATGAAATCCTTCTGGAAAAGAAAAAAAAGAAAAAGAAACGCCTGAAGCTCAAATTTCCCAGAACAGCTGAAGAGAAGCAGAAGGACCTGGTGGATAAACAGAAAGCATATGCCCTTAAAGAGCAACGACAGAAGAACTTTGTGGACCTGGCATGTGAGTGCAATTCCGTCATCTGCTGCAGAGTGACCCCCAAACAGAAGGCCATGGTGGTAGACTTGGTGAAGAAATACAAGAAGGCCATCACCTTGGCCATTGGAGACGGTGCCAATGATGTCAACATGATTAAAAGTAAGAAGGAAATCTAATTGGAGCTGAATATAGATCTGTGTTTGCAATAGTCAACCGTATTCAACAATTCTTGCCTTCCAACTAAAAGCAGTCATACATGACCCAATACTTGCAAATGATACAACCAATTTTACATTCTCATCACTTTTTATTATTGCTTGTAGATATTTTCTGAACGTTTCGTGGCTGTTCCCGTTTGTTCCACCCAATGTTCTTGCAATAAAACAGCAGCTGTAGTATTTCATATTTACTCAAAATAGAAAAAAAATTAAATCTACTTTAGTCCTGGCAAATGTAAATATATACAAATCATGAGTATATTGTCTTGGAACTCCTAAATTGCCTCCAAAAAAGAATTGTCAGGAACAGAGATATGAAATTTAGAAAACTCCTGAAGATGGTTTGGAATGGTTTTTGCCTTACAGTTCTCCCTTCCTCTGTCTCAGCTGCCCATATAGGTGTTGGTATCAGTGGACAGGAAGGTATGCAAGCAGTGATGTCCAGTGACTACTCCTTCGCTCAGTTCCGATACCTGCAGAGGTTGATCCTGGTCCACGGCCGCTGGTCCTACATCCGCATGTGCAAGTTCCTGGGTTTTTTCTTCTACAAAAACTTTGCATTCACATTGGTTCACTTCTGGTACTCGTTCTTCAATGGATTTTCTGCTCAGGTAAGCAGAGCAGCCTGTATAAGTGTTGAGGGGCTGGGTCACACAGGGCTGAATAATTATTTTGTTGGGCAGCAGATCTAGAAGGAGTTGATCAAACTTGGAATACTATCATAGTCATTTTAGTTGAGAAAATTATGTTGATGGCTGGAAGATCTAGGAATTACTTCACCAAATTAAAAAGGACCATCATTGGTTTCTACAGCTGCGTGGAAACCATTGATGGTTCTTTTTTCTAATGTGGGCTGTATTGCCACATACTATCTACGTTCTTCAGCAATCTTGTTACTTAACATGTATTGACGTGGGTTTTTTTCTTTAGTCTAGAACAGAGTAGGAAATGGTTAAAAAATGTCAACCCTACATGTCACATTCCTGAAGTGCTTGCTATACCATGTACTGATATGAAAAAGTATCCTGTTCTCTTTGTATTGCTTCCTTTGTGTGAAATCTCTGGTGCTCCTGCCAGTCACTCTGCTTTCCTATTAAAAACTGACCACACTAGGCAAAAGAGCACAGCATGGGCAGTGTTCCAGCAGTGCTGAGAACTCAGCCTGCTCTCTTCCAATGAACAGACTTGTGCTGACACCCCACCGTACAGCCATTCACTGGAAAGTTCATTGTACTGCTGTTTCCCATCCCTGAGCGCCTTATACCGATGAGAACATGGGGTATGTGACCATTTATAAAAAGTGGAAAAAAGTTACTTGGATAGTTTTGGGGGTTTTTTTGATGCACAAATATTTTGCCTTTCATTTCTGCTTTAAACTGAATCGGTTGTTTTACAAGGTGAGGGTTTACATCAGTGGTCTCCAAACTGTGACCCAGGGGCCAGATGCGGTCCTTTGCTTACTTCTTTCTGGCCCTTTCGGCACTTTTCCTCCCACCGATGCAAGACACTAATCCTCACACTGACACCAAAAATGAGGCATAATTCCTGTTACTGACATCAATGGGGTACTATTTCTCCCATTGACACCAATAATGGGGCAATATTACTATTACTAACACCAAAAATGGGGCATAATTCCTGTTACTGACAACAGGGGGGGGGGGGGGTAATTTTTCCCATTGACACCAATGATGGGGCACTATTCCTCCCACTGAAACCAACAATGGGGCACTATTCCTACCCATAATGCCAAAGATGCACTGTTTACTCCTACGGATGCCAGGACACTTTCTACGCCCAATAACCTCAGTCCGGCCCCCCTAAAGTCTGAAGGACTGTAAACTGACCCTTTGTTAAAGTTTGAAGACCCCTGGTTTACATATTCTTTAGGACCCCTGTTGTGTTTTTTTTTTTTTTTGTCTGTCTCATTGGGGAGATTTCCCTTTTACACCTTGCGACATAGAGATAGCAGGAAGTAGGAGATGTCGTCAAAATGAGGGTGTTTTCTTCGTTGTTAGGTTTCCCATTGGAAGATTTCCCCTCTAGTCCTGTTCCGTGACAATTCAATAATTACTGTTTTAGAAACTGTAACTGAATCTGATTTTGATGCTGAAAATGAAACCCAAATATTAACATTTTTTTTCCCTGACACTTCAGACGGTGTATGAAGATTGGTTTATTGCCTTGTACAATGTCCTGTACTCCAGCTTGCCTGTCCTTCTCGTTGGCCTTATGGATCAGGTCAGTGCCTTCATAGAACATACAAATTAGACATTGGAGTTTCAGTAGTACAGCTCAGATTTGTGCTTCTTTCCCTGATTTAAAATATTTTTGTTGCAGGATGTCAGTGACAAACTGAGCCTTCGCTTTCCTCGCTTGTATATACCGGGCCAGAAGGATCTGCTGTTTAACTACAAGAAATTCTTCTTGAGTTTGTTCCATGGATTAGTGACTTCCTTGATCATCTTTTTCATACCGTACGGAGCGTTCTTGTTAACCATGGGGCAAGATGGAGAGGCCCCTTCCGATTACCAGTCATTTGCTGTGACCACGGCCACCGCACTCATCTTTACCGTCAACTTCCAGGCAAGCTGAGCTCATACGAACGCACTTTCATTTTTTTAATTATGACCTTGTGATTTTTATGGCGGAAAATTGGAGTGCTTATGTCTTTTGGGAGTTCTTAAAGCAATCAGCCCGTACCCCTCAATTCTGTCAATGTTGTAACAATGTCACCACCAGTTCCGGGACAAGGTCATATAGAGCCCGGGGTGAACATGCCAATAAGTGTCAGCAAAAATATAGGACCGGTGTAGATAAAGTCTTGCCGGCCCGTGGGAGAGTTGCCAAACCATGAGATGCAATACTGTAGGGGAATGGAGAAAGAAAATGGTATTTGCAATATGGCTGTTAAATTCAGGATACAAATAAGCTCATTAAAAAAATCAATGGATTATAATAAGATAAACAGTAAAGTGAACGATGTCCCAGAAGCATGGGGCTTACCTAAAAAGTAAAGGGTCAAAAATCACGACATATGGAATAGGTGTTTTTAAATTGTCAGACCCATTGAACGTCACTCCAAACATAGGTGGAGGATGGTTGCCTAGCACTGCAATCAAAAGATATAAATATATGCTAGTTCAAAACCAATCCCCAATTTTTAACATTATCCTGTGTATTTCTATCCACTGGAGGGGTATTTAAATCCCACTAAGTGTTTTTATATTGTGCCCTCCTAGCACTAATCCTCTACCCCTAAAATTTCCACTAAGTAGACGTACACTTCCACTTCCCCCACTGCAAATCTCCTCTCCCAGCACAAACTGCCCCCCCATACCCCCTTCGAGCACAAATACCCCCTAATCATCACTACTAGCACAAATAGGCCCCCCCCCCAAATAAAAACTCCTTCCTAGCACAATGTCATTGCCCCCCTTCCCAACACAGATTCCCCTAATTCACGACTCCTAGCACACCTCCAAATTTCCCCTCAATTCTTACTTCCTGGCACTCCCCAAACCCCCCCTTCCAACACAAATCCCCTCCCTCTCAACCTCTTCACAATGCCCTCCCACCTCACATGATACCACAGTGCCCAGGCCAGCTGCCCCTCCTGGGTGAAGTGAGAGGAAACCTCCCCTAAGGGGACAACATCAAGGACCTGGTGGACCTTCTAACCTTTTTCTACTCTATCCAGATAATTATAATGTTTTTTTTATTTTATTAAAATAAAAAACACAATGTCCACACTGTATAACACTACTAAAAGAGTACAAAAGTATTAGGAACTTGCAGAAATGTTTTTTTTTTTTTATTAAAAAAAACAAAAAACTAAAAACTGCAGTGCTTTAAAAATAAAATATAAATTGCACATCCATCATTTTTGGAGGAATATATATTTGCATTGGAAATTACAAAAAGTTGGTGACATTGTTTTTGGAAGTTAATACTGCAGAATTGAAGAATTGTATTTCTTTAATTAACCTTTCTTCCTCTGTGCTATAACAGATTGGGCTGGACACATCCTATTGGACGTTTGTGAATGCGTTCTCTGTGTTTGGAAGCATTGCCATCTACTTTGGAATCACGTTTGACCTGCAGAGTGCTGGGATCCATGTCCTCTTTCCTTCCAAATTCATATTTACAGGTAGATGGTTCTACTGGGGGCAAGCTGGGATTTGCATCCAAAGTGTTTTGCACAATATTTATGAATCCGCGCTGTGATAGAAATGTAGCTGCTAGCACAAAAGTTATTTTATCCTCCTGTGTGAAGAAATCACAGAGCACCGCCATCTTATAAAGTGAACACTAACCAAAATTATATGCTGGAATACAGCAGCCACAGCATGAAATTGAAGCAAGGATTCTCTCAGGGCATGTATACACCAGTCTCAGACCGCCTCCTTTTAATGGCACCATGGTCCGGTCCAAACTGCAGTAAATAAAGCTCACCCAGGAGCCAAATAGATGTCAGTAATAATGCAGTATTTTTATTAAAATAATGGGCATCAATACAGTACCAGTACAGATTAGGGGTCCACTTGGGAACGTCCAATTGGACTAAACAAGTCGGGGTGGAGACTCTGTTCTGACATCACACCGCTGCATGACCCGGCTTTCTTTGTTTTTCATTAGTTTTAGAAATTATCTTTTATCTTCAGTCACCTCAAGTGCTATGGGAGATTTTCTCACTACTGATGCATAAGCCTTGTCACTCTGATTAACAGGCTGTGCTGGTGTCAAATATCAGAAGAGAATTATTTGGTGATTTGTTAAATGTTGTATTTAGCGGTTACAGGAACTTTGCATTTTAAAAGATTTCCTAGTGTTTAATTGGCCCTCTTTAACCACTTAAGGACCACCCCATATATACTGCAGCAGGGCGGCCTGCCTGTGCAAAAACACGTACAGGTACGTGATTTCGTGTAGTGGGTCTGGGTTATTCGCGTGTGCCGCAGGCCAATCACAGCGGGATCAAATCAGCAGGTCCAGCGGCCGCGATGGCCCCTGGGACCCACCAGTTCACAGGAGAGGCAGAACGGCGGTCTGCCTATTTAAACAAGGCAAACCGCCGTTCTGTGAGGGAGGAAGGTGGAGACCTCGTGTTTCTGCTAAGCAGAAACACAGATCTCTGTTTTCCTTCAGTCACAGCATTCCCCCCACAGTTAGTAAGCACTCCCTAGGAGCACACTTTCATCGCCCCTGAGTTTTTTTGACAGTGTCCTTAGTACAGCAACAGTGCAAATTATCTAGCACTGACCACTGTATTAGTGTCACTGGTCCCCAAAAAATGTCAGTTGAGTGTCCAATTTTGTCCCACTAAAAATCGCTGATTGTCACCATTACTAGAAAAAAATAAATAAAAATTCCATAAATCTATCCCATAGTTTGTAGATGCTATAACATTTGCGCAAACCAATCAATATACGCTTATTGTGGGTTTTTGTTTAACAAAAAATATGTAGCAGAATACATATTGGCCTAAATTTATGAAGAAATTAGAATTACATTTTTTTAGTGGATGAGTTTTGTAGCAGAAAGTAAAACATATTTCTTTTTCATACATCATGGGACACAGAGTTAGGCTGATATTCATTACCTACTGGGTTATACGCCACCTCTAGGTGAATGGACACTGGTAGACAAAGTCTTAGACAGGAAGGGATCCCCCTATATAAGCCCTCTCATACAGGAAGTTTTTTTTTTTTTACCAGTGTCTGCAAGGTGGATTAGCACGTTTGTTTGAGCTCTCTGAGCTCCAGGTCTCTAGTCCCACAAACGGTTCTTAAATGAATCAAAGGATTGACCGATCGGATCCATTTGACACAGGCTCTATATGCTTAGGTAAATGGTACCTGAGCCTCGCAAAGAAGACTCAAGATTCTGCGAGGTTTTGCCTGTAATGTAACCTCCGGGCACTGGACCTTGAGAAGTGGAATCCTGGACACCACAGCGCTAAGGCATTTCCTGCAGGGTGCTGTACAGGTCCAAGGGAGTGGACCCTAAACATGAAAAGGGTACCCAGTCCTTGAAGGTCCTCAAGTGACAGGAACCCACCGTGATGGGTGAAGATTGGGCTCTTAGTTTCTAAGCTGCCCTGCGCCTGGACGGGATAAGTGAAACCCCTTTATTGTGGAGTGTCCCAGTGATTGTAACAATCAGTCAAGCTAGCTAGAGACTGGACACCTGTGTGCGGTGACCATACGATGGAGTTTTGGGCCAGCTGTGGGTGTTTGCAAAGTGTACCTTTTTTGCTTGTGTCTGGCTGTCTTTTTCCTATATGATGGCACACAATGGTGCGCCATTTCGCCTAGGTTCGCCTTGGTGCACGTGTATTTGCAAGAGCACTGCTGTGCTCAGCAGTTCATTTGGCGGCCATGGCACATGTGGCGGAGCCGCACATGCGCTCTAGCCTTTATCTGGGCGCAAGAAGATTCGTGTTGTATGCGAATACAGCCACGCTCATTCTCCGGGACCATGCACGTGCGTGCGCACGTATGCGCAGAACGTTCCGAAGCACAGCTAGCTTATTTAAGCTGTGTATGCTAAGCATGCGGTGCTTCCAGAAGACAGCTGTGGGACACAGATCAGGCTCTGAACCAGGCATTTGCAGCAGTTAGTTTCTCCTTACCCGGGTCACGTGAGTCACCAGGTGTTGCTTGGCAGGCTAAATAAAGGTGCTTAGCAGGATTGTTGCATAGGGGCTTGGTGAGCCCTATTAAAGGGTCTCCCTTCTGAGGTGTGTTAATACTACACCTAGGTACTCTCTCCTTTTTGTGGCTTGTAAATGTCTATTAAAAAGAGCGGGGCTAACACTACAGGGAAGGGCACACCTATGTCGTCAGTAGTTCCTGATTAACCTAGTCGTATCCCTGGTGTTGTATCCCCTGAAAGACCAGAGGCTTTCGGGCAATCTGAGCCGCTGCGCCTATCTGGTATTGTGCCTACAGTCAATGCTGCTGCTTCACCCTTTATCACCAAGGATGAATTGTCCTTGGCCCTAGCTGGGTTCAAGCACAGGATTGCTGGCATGATTGCCTCTATCCCACAGGGGGGCAAGAAGCGTGACAGATCCCCCTCCCGGAGCCTCCTAGTTTGGAGCAGGAATAGGTTGAGGATGGGGAAGAGCTAAAAGCTCAGGATTCTGTGGAGTCTGCTTCGTAGCAGTCTGGACAAGAAGCTATCCAGTTGATATCTGCCTCTCAGTCGCAGAGGCTTTTGATCCAGACTCTTACCGAGATGGTTCGTTCTGCCTTTAAGTTGCCTCTTGCAGAGGTTACTGAGCCCCCCTTTGGGGTCCCTGAGGCTTCTTCAGGCTGCACAGGCTTTCTCCTTATTCCTTCTGTTGGAACAGGCGGTGTATGCTGATTGGGAACATCCTGACAGGATTTTTGTCCTTCCATAAGCGGTTTTCCCTTTTATATCCCATGAATGAAAACTTTAACCACTTGCCGACCGCCTAACGCAGATATACTGCGGCAGAATGGCACGGGCAGGCAGAATCACGTTCCCATACGTGATCTGCCTCCCGCGGGCGGGGGGTCCGATCGGACCCCCCCCCGGTGCCAGCGGTGGTCGGCATTTGACTGGGAGCGTCGGGAGGCGAGGGGGAGACCATCCGATCGTGGCCCCCCCCCCCCCCCGCGATCGCTCCCAGCCAATGGGAATCCTCCTCTGCCTGTGTGTAGTTTCACACAGGCAGAGGATATGATGTCATCTCTCCTCGGTCTGGCAGTTTCCGTCCCAGCGCCGAGGAGAGAAGACAAGTAAGTGCACACAACACAAACACACACAGTAGAACATGCCAGGCATACTTTACACCCCCGATCCCCCCCCCCCCGATCGCCCCCCGATCCCCCCCCAATCACCCCCCCCCCTGTCACAAACTGACACCAGCAGTATTTTTTTTTTTCTGATTACTGCATGGTGTCAGTTTGTGACAGTTACAGTGTTAGGGCAGTGAGTATTACCCCCCTTTAGGTCTAGGGTACCCCCCTAACCCCCCCTAATAAAGTTTTAACCCCTTGATCACCCCCTGTCACCAGTGTCACTAAGCGATCATTTTTCTGATCGCTGTATTAGTGTCGCTGGTGACGCTAGTTAGGGACGTAAATATTTCGGTTCGCCGTCAGCGTTTTATAGCGACAGGGACCCCCATATACTATCTAATGTTTTAACCCCTTGCTTGCCCCCTAGTTAACCCTTTCACCACTGATCACCGTATAACCGTTACGGGTGACGCTGGTTAGTTAGTTTATTTTTTATAGTGTCAGGGCACCCGCCGTTTATTACCGAATAAAGGTTTAGCCCCCTGATCGCCCGGCGGTGATGTGCGTCGCCCCAGGCAGCGTCAGATTAGCGCCAGTACCGCTAACACCCACGCAGCATACGCCTCCCTTAGTGGTATAGTATCTGTACGGATCAATATCTGATCCGATCAGATCTATACTAGCGTCCCCAGCAGTTTAGGGTTCCCGAAAACGCAGTGTTAGTGGGATCAGCCCAGATACCCGCTAGCACCTGCGTTTTGCCCCTCCGCCCGGCCCGGCCCAGCCCACCCAAGTGCAGTATCGATCGATCACTGTCACTTACAAAACACTAAACGCATAACTGCAGCGTTTGCAGAGTCAGGCCTGATCCCTGCGATCGCTAACAGTTTTCTTGGTAGCGTTTTGGTGAACTGGCAAGCACCAGCCCCAGGCAGTGTCAGGTTAGCGCCAGTACCGCTAACACCCACGCACGCACCGTACACCTCCCTTAGTGGTATAGTATCTGAACGGATCAATATCTGATCCGATCAGATCTATACTAGCGTCCCCAGCAGTTTAGGGTTCCCAAACACGCAGTGTTAGCGGGATCAGCCCAGATACCTGCTAGCACCTGCGTTTTTCCCCTCCACCCGGCCCAGCCCAGCCCACCCAAGTGTAGTATCGATCGATCACTGACACTTACAAAACACTAAACGCATAACTGCAGCATTCGCAGAGTCAGGCCTGATCCCTGCGATCGCTAACAGTTTTTTTGGTAGCGTTTTGGTGAACTGGCAAGCGCCAGCGGCCTAGTACACCCCGGTCGTAGTCAAACCAGCACTGCAGTAACACGTGGTGACGTGGCGAGTCCCATAAGTGCAGTTCAAGCTGGTGAGGTGGCAAGCACAAGTAGTGTCCCGCTGCCACCAAAAAGACAAACACAGGCCCGTCGTGCCCATAGTGCCCTTCCTGCTGCATTCGCCAATCCTAATTGGGAACCCACCGCTTCTGCAGCGCCCGTACTTCTCCCATTCACATCCCCAACCAAATGCAGTCGGCTGCATGAGAGGCATTTTCTTTATGTCCTCCCGAGTACCCCTACCCAGCGAACCCCCCCAAAAAAGATGTCGTGTCTGCAGCAAGCGCGGATATAGGCGTGACACCCGCTATTATTGTCCCTCCTGTCCTGACAATCCTGGTCTTTGCATTGGTGAATGTTTTGAACGCTACCATTCACTAGTTGAGTATTAGCGTAGGGTACAGCATTCCACAGACTAGGCGCACTTTCACAGGGTCTCCCAAGATGCCATCGCATTTTGAGAGACCCGAACCTGGAACCGGTTACAGTTATAAAAGTTAGTTACAAAAAAAGTGTAAAAAAAAAAAAAAAACACATACAAAAATATTAAATAAAAAAAAAATAGTTGTCGTTTTATTGTTCTCTCTCTCTCTATTCTCTCTCTATTGTTCTGCTCTTTTTTACTGTATTCTATTCTGCAATGTTTTATTGTTATTATGTTTTATCATGTTTGCTTTTCAGGTATGAAATTTTTTATACCTTACCGTTTACTGTGCTTTATTGTTAACCATTTTTTTGTCTTCAGGTACGCCATTCACGACTTTGAGTGGTTATACCAGAATGATGCCTGCAGGTTTAGGTATCATCTTGGTATCATACTTTTCAGCCAGCGGTCGGCTTTCATGTAAAAGCAATCCTAGCGGCTAAATAGCCTCTAGACTGCTTTTACAAGCAGTGGGAGGGAATGCCCCCCCCCCCCCCCCCCCAACGTCTTCCGTGTTTTTCTCTGGCTCTCCTGTCTCGACAGGGAACCTGAAAATGCAGCCAGTTTTTCAGCCAGCTGACCATAGAGCTGATCAGAGACCAGAGTGGCTCCAAACATCTCTATGGCCTAAGAAACCGGAAGCTACGAGCATTTTATGACTTAGATTTCGCCGGATGTAAACAGCGCCATTGGGAAATTGGGAAAGCATTTTATCACACCGATCTTGGTGTGGTCAGATGCTTTGAGGGCAGAGGAGAAATCTAGGGTCTAATAGACCCCAATTTTTGCAAAAGAGTACCTGTCACTACCTATTGCTATGATAGGGGATATTTACATTCCCTGAGATAACAATAAAAATGATTTAAAAAAAAAATATGAAAGGAACAGTTTAAAAATAAGATAAAAAAATAATAATAAAGAAAAAAAAAAAAAAAAAGCACCCTTGTCCCCCCTGCTCTCGCGCTAAGGCGAACGCAAGCGTCGGTCTGGCGTCAAATGTAAACAGCAATTGCACCATGCATGTGAGGTATCACCGCGAACGTCAGATTGAGGGCAGTAATTTTAGCAGTAGACCTCCTCTGTAAATCTAAAGTGGTAACATGTAAAGGCTTTTAAAGGCTTTTAAAAATGTATTTAGTTTGTCGCCACTGCACGTTTGTGCGCAATTTTAAAGCATGTCATGTTTGGTATCCATGTACTCGGCCTAAGATCATCTTTTTTATTTCATCAAACATTTGGGCAATATAGTGTGTTTTAGTGCATTAAAATGTAAAAAAGTGTGTTTTTTTCCCAAAAAATGCGTTTGAAAAATCGCTGCGCAAATACTGTGTGAAAAAAAAAAATGAAACACCCACCATTTTAATCTGTAGGGCATTTGCTTTAAAAAAAAATATAATGTTTGGGGGTTCAAAGTAATTTTCTTGCAAAAAAAATTATTTTTTTATGTAAACAATAAGTTTCAGAAAGGGCTTTGTCTTCAAGTGGTTAGAAGAGTGGGTGATGTGTGACATAAGCTTCTAGATGTTGTGCATAAAATGCCAGGACAGTTCAAAACCCCCCCAAATGACCCCATTTTGGAAAGTAGACACCCCAAGCTATTTGCTGAGAGTCATGTTGAGTCCATGGAATATTTTATATTGTGACACAAGTTGCGGGAAAGAGACAATTTTTTTTTTTTTTTATTTTTTTTTTTGCGCAAAGTTGTCACTAAATGATATATTGCTCACCTTTGTTAAAAAAAAAATGATATATTGCTCAAAAATGCCATGGGAATATGTGAAATTACACCCCAAAATACATTTTGTTGCTTCTCCTGAGTACGGGGATACCACATGTGTGAGACTTTTTGGGAGCCTAGCCGCGTACGGGACCCCGAAAACCAAGCACCGCCTTCAGGCTTTCTAAGGCCGTAAATTTTTGATTTCACTCTTCACTGCCTATCACAGTTTCGGAGGCCATGGAATGCCCAGGTGGCAAAAACCCCCCCCAAATGACCCCATTTTGGAAAGTAGACACCCCAAGCTATTTGATGAGAGGTATAGTGAGTATTTTGCAGACCTCACTTTTTGTCACAAAGTTTTGAAAATTGAAAAAAGAAAAAAAAAAATTTTTTTTCTCGTCTTTCTTTATTTTCAAAAACAAATGAGAGCTGCAAAATACTCACCATGCCTCTCAGCAAATAGCTTGGGGTGTCTACTTTCCAAAATGGGGTCATTTGGGGGGGGGTTTTGTGCCACCTGGGCATTCCATGGCCTCCGAAACTGTGATAGGCAGTGAGGAGTAAAATCAAAAATGTACGCCCTTAGAAATCCTGAAGGCAGTGATTGGTTTTCGGGGCCCCGTACGCGGCTAGGCTCCCAAAAAGTCCCACACATGTGGTATCCCCATACTCAGGAGAAGCAGCTAAATGTATTTTGGGGTGCAATTCCACATATGCCCATGGCCTGTGTGAGCAATATATCATTTAGTGACAACTTTGTGCAAAAAAAAAAAAAAATTGTCACTTTCCCGCAACTTGTGTCAAAATATAAAACATTCCATGGACTCAACATGCCTCAAAGCAAATAGCTTGGGGTGTCTACTTTCCAAAATGGGGTCATTTGGGGGGGTTTTATGCCATCTGGGCATTTTATGGCCTTCAAAACTGTGATAGGTAGTGAGGAGTAAAATCAAAAATGTACGCCCTTAGAAATCCTGAAGGCAGTGATTGGTTTTCGGGGCCCCGTACGCGGCTAGGCTCCCAAAAAGTCCCACACATGTGGTATCCCCATACTCAGGAGAAGCAGCTAAATGTATTTTGGGGTGCAATTCCACATATGCCCATGGCCTGTGTGAGCAATATATCATTTAGTTACAACTTTTTGTAATTTTTTTTTTTTTTTTTTTGTCATTATTCAATCACTTGGGACAAAAAAAATGAATATTCAATGGGCTCAACATGCCTCTCAGCAAATTCCTTGGTGTGTCTACTTTCCAAAATGGGGTCATTTGTGGGGGTTTTGTACTGCCCTGCCATTTTAGCACCACAAGAAACGACATAGGCAGTCATAAATTAAAGGCTGTGTAAATTCCAGAAAATGTACCCTAGTTTGTAGGCGCTATAACTTTTGCGCAAACCAATAAATATACACTTATTGACATTTTTTTTACCAAAGACATGTGGCCGAATACATTTTGGCCTAAATGTATGACTAAAATTGAGTTTATTGGATTTTTTTTAGAACAAAAAGTAGAAAATATCATTTTTTTTCAAAATTTTCGGTCTTTTTCCGTGTATAGCGCAAAAAATAAAAACGGCAGAGGTGATCAAATACCATCAAAAGAAAGCTCTATTTGTGGGAAGAAAAGGACGCAAATTTCGTTTGGGTACAGCATTGCATGACCGCGCAATTAGCAGTTAAAGCGACGCAGTGCCGAATTGTAAAAAGTGCTCTGGTCAGGAAGGGGGTAAAACCTTCCGGGGCTGAAGTGGTTAAGTGTAGCATGCCAGCCGTAGAGGCAGCAGTCTCTTCCTTAAACAAGAATTTAACTTGTCCGGTAGATAACGCAAAGGGCTTGAAAGACCCTGTTGACAAGAAATTGGAGTCATTATTAAAGGCTTCCTTTTCTTTGGCCAGTTCAGCTATTAAGCCAGCTGTTGCAGCAATTTATATCTGCCAGTCCATAAAGGGTCAGGTCAGACAGCCTGACAGGCTTAACCAGGAGGCTGATCTTCCTGAAAATAAGGCAGATATTTCTCGAGTGCTGTGTTTTGTTGTTGACGTTTTAAAGGATTCAATACAGCAGGTTTCTTGTTTGGCTCTCTTGTCTGTACATATGCGCAGACTTTTGTGGCTTAAGAACTGGTCTGCCGAGCTTCCTTGTAAAAAGTTATTGGCAGGTTACCCTTTTCATGGGGAACGTTTATTTGGTGATCATTTGGACAAATATTTTCTTCCTGTGCAGAAAAGCACCAGGCGTCCCTCGTTTAAAACCTCAGGGATTGCTGCCTCAGGTGTCTCAGCGCCAAGGCAGTTCTGCCGCCAACGGGGCGCTAGAGCCAGGGGCAAGCCGCAAGGCCAGGGCCAGAAAAAGCATGGGGTCCTAAACTCTTCTAAACCCAGCACCAAGCCCTCCTTTTGAGGGGACCCCCCACTATCGAGTGGGTGGAAGGCTGCTGCACTTTGCGGACATTTTGGAGAACAATGATTCAGGACGAGTGGTTCACCTCGACTATATCCAGTGGTTATAAGCTGGAGTTGCGGGGGGTTCCCCCACAGAAGATCCAGTGTTCCCTCGGATCCTCCAAAAAGAAACTTATTGTTTCAGGCACTACATCATTTAGTGCATCGAGGAGTGATTATACAGGTTCCTGTATCCGAAAGGGGCGCAAGGTTTTACTCACTCAAACCTGTTTACGGTTCAAAAACCAACCGGGGACACAAAGCCCATTTTGGATCTAAGATCCCTGAACCAGTATCTACTAATCCAGTCCTTTCGGATGGAGTCTGTCCCCTCAGTAGTAGCCTCACTCCAGGTGGGAGACTTTCTAGCCTCCATCGATATAAAGTATATTTACACATACCTATCTTTCAGCCTCTTCAGAGGATCCCAGGATTTGCAGTAGAGGAACGTCATTTTCAGTTTGTGGCTCTACCCTTCAGGCTTGCCACAGCTCCCCAGGTGTTCACAAAGGTCCTAGCACCAGTACTGGGTCTCTTAAGAGCCCAAGGGATCTTGGTGCTCGGGTATTTGGATGACCTCCTGCTCAGAGATCACTCACTACAAGCTCTAGAACAGAGCATAACCTGCACCGGTATTTGTAAATCTTAGGCTGGATCATAAATACCAAAAAGTCAGCCTTGAGACCAGCTCAAAGTCTAAAGTATTTAGGTCTGATCCTAGATACGGTCCAAGCAAGGGTATTTCTGCCACCCGTAAGGATCTGTGCCCTGAAGGATCTGGTGCGTCAGATAAGGGGCACCAGCCAACCCTCCATTCAGCTCTGTATGAGTTTTCTAGGATGGATGATGTCCTCCTTCGAGGCAGTGCCCTATGCCCAGTTTCATTCCAGACCTATACAACAAGACATCTTTTTGGCTTGGAACAGAAGAGGACAAGCCCTGGATTATCCAATGTTCTTATCTCCTCAGGCACACTTAGGCCTAAACTGGTGGTTGCAGGATCAGGACCTGAGAAAGGGAAGATCTTTTCTCCCGGTAACTTGGAGAGTACTGACCACAGATGCCAGTCTCTAAGGCTGGGGAGCAACCCTAGAGGGGCTCACAGCTTAGGGGAAATGGTCAAGGACAGAACAGATCCTGTTCATCGACGTCCTGGAGTTACGGGCAGTACATCTGGCCCTACGGTCCTGGACGGTGGAGCTTCAGGACTGCCCTATCAGAGTTCAGCCCGACAATGCCACTGCAGTGGCCTATATAAACCATCAAGGCGGTAGCAGGAGTCGTTCAGCTCTGAAGGAGGTGGACCACATACTAGCCTGGGCAGAGGGACATTTTCTGATTCTATCGACAGTCCATATCCCAGGAGTAGAGACCTGGAAGGCACATTATCTCAGCCGCCAACAGATCTGCCCGGGGGAATGGTCCCTACACCCAGGGGTGTTTCAGGAAATTTGCCAGCGTTGAGGATGGCCAGAGGTCGACCTATTGGCATCCAGGTTTAACAACAAGCTACAGCAGTTTGTCCCCAACAAGGGATCCTCTGGCAATCGGATCAGATGCTCTGGTAGTTCCATAGAGCCAGTATTCCCTGGTTTATGCTTTCCCCCGGTCCCTCTCCTTCCACATTTGTTGCGCAGGATTTGGAGAGAGGGGGTTCCAGTCATTCTGGTGGCACCAGCCTGGCCCAGAAGGCCCTGGTCCCCGGAGATTGTGAGACTGACAATAGACGGGCCATGGACACTTCCACGTCGCCCCGATCTACTGTCTCAAGGTCCTATATTCCACTCCAATTTACAGTCTCTAAATTTGACGGCATGGCTATTGAAGCCAGGGTGTTGAAGGACCGTGGCATCTCGGGACCAGTGGTGTCTGCCCTAGTGAATGTTAGAAAAGCTGTCACTAGGAAGATCTATGATAAGGTCTGGAAAACTTATATTGCTTGGTGTGAAGCCAGAAAATGGCATCCTCGAAAATACATGATTGGGAGAATTCTCTTTTCTACAGTCGGCTGTGGAAGTCAGATTGGGAGCCTAAAGGCCTGTACTCAAAGCCATTTTCTTGTCCGAACCTTTATGCAAGGGGCAACTCGTTTGCTTCCCCCCATTAGGTCACATATATGTCCCTGGGACTTTAACTTGGTGCTGTCAGTGTTACAGAAACAACCATTTGAGCCTATCAAGGAAATTCCATTAGACTTGCTGTCACGCAAGCTAGCCTTCCTGATGGCCATCACCTTGGCTAGAAGGGTGTCAGAGTTGGCGGCCCTTTCGTGCAGGGATCCATCCTTTTTTGCCAAAAGTGGTTTCAGCCTTTCATTTAAAAGAGGACATTATTTTGCCTTCTTTTTTCTCTCGGCCTCATTCGGCGGAAGAGAGACGACTGCATTCCTTGGACGTTGTCTGGGTAGTCAAGGTTTATTTGTCTAGAGAGCCGAGGATCAGACTCCTTTTTTGTTTTGTTTTATGAAAAGTACCCAAGAAGGGGCAGGCAGCTTCCAAAGCTTCCATTGCCAATTGGGTACGTCAATTGGTCATTCAGGCCTACGGTCTGTAACGTAAAGCTCCTCCCTTTAGGGTGAGAGCTCATTCTACCGGGGGTGTAGGGACCTCCTGGGCTTTTCGCCATCAGGTATCTGTGGCTCAGATTTGTAAGGCTGCTACCTGGTCTTCAGTGTATACGTTCACAAAATTTAAATGTTCGAGAATATGGGCTTTCAGCCACAGAGTACTGTGGGCTGCCGTAAAGGGTCTGATGGCTATTGTTTTGGCTGGGCGCCTCCCTCCCTTCAAGGCTATTGCTCTGGGATATCCCAGTAGGTTATGAATAATAGCCTAACTCTGTGTCCCATGATGTATGAAAAAGAAAATAGGATTTTTTCCGTCATACTTGCCTGTAAAATCCTTTTCTTTGAGTACATCATTTGACAGAGAGGTCCCTCCCCTCTTTTTTGAGGATTCAGTGCTTGCTACAAAACTGAAGTACTTCCTGTATGGGAGGGGTTATATAGGGGATCACTTCCTGTCTAAGACTTTGTCTACTAGTGTCCATTCACCTAGAGATGGCGTATAACCCAGTAGGTAATGAATATTAGCCTAACTCTGTGTCCCACGATGTACTCAAAGAAAAGGATTTTACAGGTAGGTATAACGAAAAAAAAAAATCTTATTTCTTTTCTTTTTTTTCCGAAATTGTCTGTATTTTTTTTTTTTTTGTTTATAACGCAAAAAGTAAAAACCGCAGAGGTGATCAAATACCACCAAAAGATTTATTAGCTCTATTTTGTGGGGAAAGCACATCAGTTTTACGACCGCGCAATTGTCAGTTAAAGAAACGCAGTGCCGTATCGCAAAAAATGGCCTGGTCACAAAAGGGGGGGGGGGTAAATCTTCCAGGGCTTAAGTGGTTAAACCATGTATTTAATCTATTATTATTTATCATTATTTATAATAATAATATTATGGTATTAGATCTGTAAAATAATATACGATTTCGGTTCTTGTCTTCAGGAGCAGCGCCAAATGCTTTACGCCAACCCTACCTCTGGCTGACTATAGTCCTGACCGTGGCGGTGTGTCTCCTTCCAGTTGTTGCCCTCAGATTCCTGTGCAAAACTATGCGGCCCTCAGAGAGTGACAAGGTAAAGTGGCCCTTTTCCTGTATTGTTGGCCAGTGTTGTATGTTCACAGCTAAAACAATACAGTTTAAAAAATGTCAGATAGTAAAAGTGTCACACAACACAATAATGACTCAAATATTTGAATCATTATTGTGTTGCATTAAACTTTTTCTATCTGACATTTTCTAGGGTATTGGAATACACATAACCATGTAAGCAGCAACCTTTTATGCTGAAAATCATTTTTTTAGGATTTATTTGTGAATTTTATATTATCGCTGGTAATTTAGCACTTGGAGTGTATTGTGCAGAGAATACCCTTTGACTATGTTTTCCAACAGTTTAAAAAATGTTTTATTTCTGAAGGTAAATCTTATTTGTGAAGATGAGTATTTTATATTTAGGAGTCCAGGTTTTCATATATTTATCAGACTAATCTTAACTTCTTTGCTAAAAATGCCTGTTTTTTACAGCGTTAAATAGTGAAAGCTCACATTACATATACACTATATTACCAAAAGTATTAGGACACAAGAACTTTAATGGCATCTTAGTCCGTAGGGTTCAATATTGAGTTGGCCCAGCCTTTGCAGCTATAACAGCTTCAACTCTTGTGGGAAGGTTGTCCCCAAGGTTTAGGAGTGTGTCTATGGGAATGTTTGACCATTCTTCCAGAAGTGCATTTGTGAGGTCAGGCACTGATGATGGAGGCCTGGCTCGCAGTCTCTGCTCTAATTGGTCCCAAAGGTGTTCTATCGAGTTGAGGTCAGGACTCTGTGTAGGCCAGTCAAGTTCCTCCACCCCAAACTCCCTCAACCATGTCTTTATGGACCTTGCTTTGCGCACTGGTGCGCAGTCATGTTGGAACAAGAAGGGGCCCATCCCCAAACTGTTCTCACAAAGTTGGGAGCATGAAATTGTCCAAAGTGTCTTGGTATGCTGATGCCTTCCCTTCACCGGAACTAAGGGACCAAGCCCAACCCCTTGAAAAACTACCCTACACCATTTGATTTGGACCAGTGCACAAAGCAAGGTCCAAAAAGACCGGGATGAGCGAGTTTGGGGTGGAGGAACTTGACTGGCCTGACCTCAACTCAATAGAACACCTTTGGGATGAATTCGAGCGGAGACTGTGAGCCAGGCCTTCTTGTCCAACATCAGTGTCTGACCTCACAAATGCGCTTCTGGAAGAATGGTCAAACATTCCCATAGAGACACTCCCAAATCTTGTGGACAGCCTTTCCAGAAGAGTTGAATTTGTTGCAGCTGCATAGGGTGGGCCAACTCAATATTGAACCATACAGACGAAGACTGGGATGCCATTAAAGTTCATGTGCATGTAAAGGCAGGTGTCCCAATATTTTTAGTAATATAATGTATATTCAGCTCATTCAGGATTGAGGAAGATGTTAAAATCTTTAATATCCTGTTCTTACAGTGGTTGTATTGTTTTCCTGTTTTTCCAGATTCAAAAGAACAGAAAGAAGCTCAAGGCAGAGGCCCTGTGGAGGCCGCGGGCCAGTACAATCAGACGTGGTACCGCTGGCCGCCGTTCCGCCTATGCCTTCTCCCACCAGAGGGGATACGCTGACCTCATCTCTACCGGACGCAACATTGGCGCCAAAAAACGGGCTCCACTTGACGCTGTGCTAGGCGGTAACGCAGCTGAACTGATCCACGTGGCAGGAACTTCCTGATTTAGAGACGTTCGTCGTTGCCTTTTTTAAAGCAAATACATGCACATGAAAGTTACAATTCTATTTTTTTAAATGCTTCCCCTTCTCAGGGCTTTTTTATACAGAGATAAATCTATTCTTACATTCTACACTACTGGATTTGTGGAGACAATGTACACAAGACTATTTTTTTTTTTTTTTTTTTAACTGTTTTTCACTAAGCCTGCATCTTTTTCTGTGGCCAGTAGGGAGCGCCAATCATACGTGAAAGAGACACTTTAGTAATGACTTGATCCTAAGAAGACATTGGTGGCTGTGTAGTAAGGTGTACAGTGCAGACTTGTCTTCACGGAAGTGTACACAATTATGTACTGAAATTTTTTTTTTTTTTTTTTTTTTTTTTTTATTTGTGAAACTTTTATCTTGATCACAGCAATCTGTGAAATTGTTTACATTTTAGCTTATTGTCTTTATTTAATGCTAATAAACTTTAGTAAATGTTTGAGCTCGATTTGTCTTTTAAAAATCTGTTTTAAAGCTCCCTAGCCCTGGATGCAGACTGTTTGTTTCCAGGGCCGGTGGTTCTAGCCATACACAACCTGAAATTTCCAGAAGTGTCAGATTCTTCAGATGTTATTTATTACAGCAGAGATAAGCAGAACTGGTAGCTGGAGAGGTAAACATTAAAACATTTTCTTTGCAGCAGACCCTTTACTTTAGAGCTGCCTTTCTCAACCTTTTTAACACAGAGGAACCCTTGAAATAACTGTCCAGTCTCAGGAAACCCCTGCTATAAATGGCTGACTATCTACATCTCATGATACATTACTGTGATGGTCAGTGGGAAGAATACTCCTTACACTTGTGGTCATGGGGAAACATTTTCTTTGCAGCAGACCCTTTACTTTAGAGCTGCCTTTCTCAACCTTTTTAACACAGAGGAACCCTTGAAATAACTGTCCAGTCTCAGGGAACCCCTGCTATAAATGGCTGACTATCTACATCTCATGATACATTAGCGTGATGGTCAGTGGGAAGAATGCTCCTTTACACTTGTGGTCATTGGGAAGAATTACCCCCTACAGATGGCAAAAAAAAAAAAAATCAACGGTGTGAATGGGAACCTATGAAACAATGAGATTGTGCCTAGCTTGTGGAACCCCTAGCAACCTCTGGAGGAATCCTAGCGTCTATGGAACCCTGCTTTAGATGTTTTAGAGGTTGAATTGCTTTACCGCAATGTGTGTCAAATCTTTTAACGCACCACCATTGGTGTGCGCAGACTATTGCATAAGAGTGTGCACCCCAGAGCACAAACACACACATGCATGTATATCAACAGAGCAGTGGGCGATGTCAGTAGAGCAGAGATTGGTGTCAGTAGTTTTTTTATCTTTTATTATTTTTGTATTCTTTTACAATTTTACTTTTTAACTACTTCCCGCAAACCGCCGTCATTGTACGTCGGTGCTTTGACATAGAATACGGGGGTTATGGCAGCAGATAGCTCTCCATAACCTTGGTATTTTCTTCAGCAGCGGGCTGTCCTCTTTCAGATAGAAAAAAGAAAAGTGGTCTCTGTGCCGGATTCGCCGCAAGATCACTTTTTATCAGCGGCGGGAAAGGTGACCCCCCCTCCCGCCGCGCTTCGGTCCTCTCCGCCGCTTACCGGAGCTGTCGGTAGTGGCGGCGACGGTCCGGTGTTGTCTCCTCAGTAGCATGGAGCAGAGTGAGGGCAAGATGGCCCCCTCTCGGCTCTATAACTTTGGATGAGGGAAGCAACGTCAAACGTCACTTCCGCCCAATGTTCTTAAAAGGGAATTTTTTTTTTTATTGCATTTAAGTGTAAATGTGAGATCTGAGGTCCTTTTTTAAGAGGTCCTGTCATGCTTTTTTTTCCTATTACAAGTGTTTACATTCCTTGTAATAATAGGAAAAAAAGTGACCCAAACTAATACTGTAAAATAAAAAGTAAAATAAATACGATTTTTGCAAGCGCATACGCAAGTCGCGCCCACATATGAAAACTGTGTTCAAACCACACATGTGAGATATCGCTGCAATCAGAGATTTTTAAGGGTCAAAGTTTGTCGCCATTCCACGAGCGGGTGCAATTTTGAAGCATGACATGTTTGATATCAATTTGCTCGGCATATACATTCTTTCACAATATAAAAAAAAATTGGGCTAACTTTTACTGTTGTCTTATTTTTTTTCTTTCAAAAAAGTGTATTTTTTCCCCAAAAATTGTGCTTGTATGACCGCTGCACAAATACGGTGTGACAGAGTATTGCAACGACCCCCATTTTATTCTCTAGGGTGTCTGGAAAAAAAATATGTTTTGGGGGTTCTAATGAATTTTCTAGCAAAAAAAATATATTTTAACTTGTAAACAACAAATCTCAAAAAGAGAGGTTTGGTCTCTAAGTGGTTAAAATATTTTTTTATTACTACTATTTATTTTTTGTTGTCTTTAGGAGCCCAGTTGGGAGGCTTTGATGAAAAGAAAAAAGTTTGAGACTTATATACTGCAGAGTGTGGCATCACATGCAATTATATATATAAGCACAGAAAAAAGGGAAAAATAGAAAACTGACTTTTAAGGTTGCCTCTATAATAGTGGGATTATAGTGGCAACCTTAAAAGTATGTTTTCTATCTTTCCCTTTTTTCCATGCTTTGGTGAAAACAGACCCCTGGTGTCTCACTGTGTGAAGTGTACTGAGGACAGAGATTCCCGAGTCCTTCTCTGCAGCGTCAGCTGCACTGCGCAGTGAACAAATGGGAAGTGTTCTGTGCTGAACAGCTTCCTGTTCATTCACAAACTGAAACATGGTAAACCTAGTTTACTATGCTTCAGTTTAAGAATGAACACAGGATCGATTGGTACTGACATTCAGAAAAGGAAGGGGCTGGTAAATGAAATATTTAATGGCCCCTTCTCCTGCTCTCCATCTTGAAAGATCCTCTGCAGCAGCCGGTGGGAGAGAAAAACGGGAAGCTGGCAGCACTGCAGGGGAGAAACAGGGAGCGGGGGGGGGGGCGCACCAGGATGCAGTGGGTATTGGCATCGCACGGGGTGATTAGGGTGTGCCCAGGCACATTCGGCACACCCTGTGTACACACCATTGCACATTACAATGTTTATGTATCCGTAATTTTTTTATGCCCATCAACTTGTAGTAACCTGCTCTTCCATACCCTGTTTCCCCGAAAATAAGACCTAGCATGATTGTCAGTGATGGCTGCAATATAAGCCCTACCCACCAAATAAGCCCTAACCTGTTTCCCCGAAAATAAGCCCTACCCTGAAAATAAGACCTACTAGGGCTTATTTGGGGGGTAGGGCTTATATTGCAGCCATCACCGACAATCACGCTAGGTCTTATTTTCGGGGAAACAGGGTAGTATACCACAAACTGTCACAATGGTGTCATCCTCAATCCTCATTGTGCTTGGCTGTACTTGTGCCTTTGGTCCCCATGGACTTCTATAGGGCTGTCTCTAGAGCACTCATTCTCGACCAAGGTCCAACAGCTATTGCTAGGGGTTTCTTGAGCTTTTGCTGATTGACCTCCTATTCGATGGCGTCTGGACAGTTCCAGGGTCAATGACACTTGGCAAAGTCAGCCCCATGACACCAAAGATCCGTTAAGCCATCTGTAAGAGTGGCATTCTGACCAGTGTTGCCAACCTTCCAGACTTAAATTTACTGCCACAGCCAAGGTTTTTACTGGCATTTCCAAGTGTTACAAAATTACACTTTTAAGTGCAAAATTCAGTATTTAAGCTACAAACAAGTACAATATGCAATTATCAATGTGAGTTGAGATAGATATTAAGGCAAAAAATATATATTGTATTTTATTTTGGGTTAAGTAAGTAGCTCAGGGACAGGACTCAGGAGGGCAAGAATCACAGTGACCGTCTCTCTCCACCCAGGTGGTCCCTTCCACCCACTCCACTCCAAACAGCACTGGCAGTCCCGCTCCAGGCTTGCCCTGCCCCTGTCCCACAGACCCACACAGGAGGCTCCAGCCGCTCTGCTTGGCTCCCATGTACCATGACATCACATGACATGCTCAGGCACCGCCTCTGCCTGACCCACCAACTGAACACACTAGCAGGCACTCAGATGGTCTTTGCTGGGTCCAGACCAGAACTGCACATGCACATTTCCGAGCCGAGCGTCACAGCCATATCTTTTACTGGCAACCTTATCCTGTTACTGGCAGGAGAAAAGAGACAATTTTTTACTGGCTGCCAGTAAAAATACTGGCGGTTGCCAGCACTGATTCTGACCAGCACTGTAAGGCTAGGTTTAAACTGAGCGTAGTAGAAACTAGTGTTCCCGTTTTGCATTTTTTTTTTTTTTGCATTTTTTGAAACCTTTTTACTCCTCAAACATAAAGCAGCCTATTCACTTAAATGGGTTGCCCTACGTGCGACAAATGCCCCAAAGAAGCTATAAAAAAAAAAACTGTATTTAGAGTAGTGTGGTGAGAATTTTTTGTAGTGCATTGCCATGCAAGAAAACAACCTGCAACAACCCTGTTAAACCTTCTAATCATTAAAGTGTTCCTAAACCCAGCACCCTGCATTCACTATATCTGGTATCCCACTGTACACAGAACATGGAAATGCAATTCTTTTAGTAAATATCAACTGCCAAATAACTTCTAATCAGCGGTATATAACAGTCTTGTTACTTCTATCAGTGTCTGGCTGAGCACTGGTTTTCATTCTCTCTCTTACTGTCCTATGAGGCTGCATGACCCCCGACCCTCTGTCTGGACAGTTCTGATTGGCCCTGTGCTGACCACATGCACCTTCCCCCACAACAAAAAACACTCTTGCAATACACATCAAATGGAGCATGTGCAAGGTGCCTCCTAGGGCTCTGTTCTATCAGCAGATGGATTGGGGACAGTAAAAGAAAGGGAGGATCAGAGACGACAGATCAAACAGCTTTTTTTTTTTTTTTTTTTTTTACACAATGCAGAGAATTAACCAATTGGTTCTACAGTGAGTATAACAAGCATGCTTTACTGCATCTACAGACTGATTTTGCGGTTGTGGGTTTAACAACACTTTAATGGCACCGCAAGCGTGATGTGGATTTGCAGCACATTTCTGAAGCGTGAGGCAAAGCACACATTTTCTGCACACTTTTTCTTGCCTTCCGGAATTGCCAAGTGTGAATGGAGCCTGAAGGGCACTATTCCCTTACCACCAATATAGAGGGGGGGGGGGGGGCATTTTTCCTATTGATTCCTGATTAATTGGGTTTAGTAAGGGTTCTCCGTGACCTGAAATATAATTTTGGGGTTTTCCTGGGGTAAAAAGGTTGAGAAAAGCTTATCTAGAGGTTGAAGGAGGGAAGGGCAAATCATCTATGAAACCTGTCACCATTTGACGATTTTCCCTCTTACTCACTTTCCGATGGCAACCATAGAATTGTAGACTTTCCTACAATCTCCTTCCTGGTGCCAGCAGTCATCAGGATGAAAACTGATTGTGTATCTCAGACAGCAATAAAAACCCACAAGAGTTCCTAACACTTCCCCAATGTGTTATAAAAAAAAAAAGGTGGCGGAGGTCTACTTTTAAAGCTGAACTTTTATTTAAATATATCTGCTAATGAAAATCATAGGATATAAATTAATTTGATGTGCATCAAATGCCTTCATTATCAAATGCCTTCATTATACTTTACATAGCCTGTGCAGAGAGGGAAGTTGTGGGAGGGACCCAGCAGACTCTGCTAACTGCAGAAAATTACAGGAAGGGGCGGGAACAAGACCAGTCACCCTGCACAAGGAGAGAGCGCAGCAGTGACTGGTCTGTATTACAGGAAGCTCCTACACAGAGGCAATTTACATTTTCACACTGGATTACTACAAAAATCTGGAAGAAATACCAAAAACACCAAAGGGCTTATTATAAAACATTCAATGAATATCACACACGTTCACAAAGGTTTCAAGAATTGTGACTGTAATTTCTGTAATAGAATAATTCCTATGATCATTGGCTCCATCTAGTGGCCAAAATGTGGTATAGTTCTCTGAAATGCCTTAAAGCAGCGGTCCCCAACCTTTAAGGTACCAGGGACTAGTTTCGTGACAGCCAATTTGTCACAGAGGCGGTCCTCCGCCCCCCCAAATCACATCCCCTCTTTACAGCGCAGTTTCTCCTTCTCCACAGTTTCCCCTTTTAAAACACCTTTGCATCACAGATAACAGCCCCCCTTTACAGTGCAGTCCCCTTTACTAAAGGGGCACTGTAATGTTTGCAATGTCCCTTTAAGGTGCAGTTCCCTTTTTATATCACAGTGCCACTCTACATTACAGTGCCCCTAGCAATCACAGCCCCCATCATGTTGCCCCTTGCAGTCATGGTCCCCCGTTCCTCTCTAACATCACCGCCCCCTTCCAATCACTGCCTCCCCTGCCCTCAGCAGGGCAGAGACAGTTATCAGCCTGTGTCATTCCAGGGTCACCTATGACACTGACAATGTCATCCAATCAGCAGGCCAGGGGGTGGGAGGAGCTACAGATCTGGACACTTGTTAAAATGAAAAGGCTCCCACTCTCTGCCCAGATCTCCAGCTATTCCCGCCCCCCTGCTGATTGGATGACATTGTCGGTGGGATGGGAGACCCGGTAGCGGACACACAGGTTATGTGGCATGGCCTCGCAGCATGAGGTAAGCAGCGACCATGGTCCTTGATAATCCTGTCCAGGCCGCGGTTGCAATCAACAATCCACAGACCGGTACTGGTCCATGGCCTGGGGGTTGGAGACCCCTGCTTTAAAGGATACGTTCAGCTTTGTAAAAAAAAAAAAATAGTAAATGCACATCCTCTTGCAGGTAAAAAAAAGTGCATTTATTTGTTTACTAGGAGCCTGCAAAGCATTGCACTCACGATCAGCAGATTGTGGGTGCAATGCAGGGCTCCTGCAGACTGTCAGTTTAGCTGTCTGCCCATACCTCATACGGACAGGCAGTTACTAAATGACAAGAAGAAGCCATGAACTACCTAGAGCACTCAACAGCGCCCTGGTAGTTCATTGAGAACTACAAGCCGGCAGCCGCAAAGGATGTTGATACTTGTAGTTCTCCATTTAACATAACTCTGTGAATGAATGATGCCGTCAGGTGGGTGGAGCCCTGCACAGCCACTTTTTCTTTTTTTTGTGTTAGCGAGTTCGGGGAGAAGATCCCCGGCTTGCTGTCACGGGGGGGGGGGGGCAGGGAGCGACTGCGGCAGTGGAAACCTGTTATATCAGGAAACAGAACAAGGGTGCACACACCGCTTCAGGCAATAATGGACAGACCTGATCCAGGGTGGTAATCCTGGCTCATCACCGTAGGCAATATCAAGAAGAGAAGAAAAGATTGATCGCACACTTGAATCCAAAAGATGCTGTAGAAATTTCTTTATCGTCATGAGCTAGACAAAATTGCAATGATGATCAGTTGATGCGTTTCACACGAAAAGAACTGTGCTTGTTCACGGTTCTTTTCGCGTGAAACGCATTAACTGATCATCATTGCAATTTTTTCTGGCTCATGACGATAAAGACATTTCTACAGCATCTTTTGGATTCAAGTGTGCGATCAATCTTTTCTTCTCTTCTGGAAACCTGTTATATGTTCCACCCTAAAAGTGTGACATGTAACATGTAACATATTCCCAAAGGTGAACTCATCCTTTAATGAGAAAATATACCACATTTTGGCCACTAGATGGAGAATACAATCCAGGAGTTAATCTATTACAGAAAATACAGGCAATTTTTATTTTTTTTTGTGATTCCTTTCTTTTCCAAAGAAATTTGCATTGAGCAGCCAAAGTATGCAATAGTAACAAATAACATAGTCAAGTAGCAAAAAAGGGTCACACAGTCAGTTATATAACAACAAGCCCAGCACTTCACAGGGTGGTCATGAAAAAACATTGTGGTTTTGAACATGGTTGTCAGTGTGTAGAGCTGGGGAGATAGACCAGCAACTACAGGGAAGACCCAAAACATAGATTCATAAATGCAAAACAGTATAATAAAATAAAACTTTTACAGTATATCGGAAGACATTGCATCCCGAAAAAGGCAATTTCTTTTTGTTTGTATTCATATCGGATGTGCCGCATCTTACTCGGGCCACCGCTGGGGTAACACAGTCTCTATTGAGAGGGAGAAGGTCCCCAGTAGGTGATTCCTCCCTCTGCTCGCTGACACTGCATAATGCGAGCGCTCACACAACCACGGCCGCCCGATCTGCTCCTTGCCCTGCATCCTCATTGGCAGGGAGAAGAGCGAGTTGCAAGAAGGACTCCACCAGGACTCTCAGTTACTGAAAAAACAGACTGAGGGCAGGGGCAGGACAGCAAGAGAAGGCTGGGGAACCCCACAGTGGCAGAACACCAGGGCCCGGTGGCAAGACAACCTTTGCAACCCTGATAGTTCTCTCACTGCTTTGGACCCTTATATTTTCTTGGTATGCTGGTGACATATATCTCTTGTTCTCTGTCACCCTGGGGGGACCCCAATACAGTAGGAAGGGAGCTCACTGCAGAACATGTGAAAGGGCCGTTGTGGGATCGTAGTAAAGGGGTAAAGCGCCCCAGGATAGATAGATATATCTATCTATCTATATATATTTTATCTATATATATATATATATATATATATATATATATATATATATATATATATATATATATATATTTGCATTTTATATTGCCCCCCCTATTTTTGTCCCTGTCCCCCCATGTGCCCCCCCTAAATATGAAAGCTGGAGACGCCACTGCATCCCGATGGCCGATTAGCCCAGAAATGGGACAATAAGGTGAGAGATGTAAGCAAGGATACGCACCATAGCTGAATAATTCAGACCATTACTGATCCAGGGATATGGGGGAGGGGGGGGGGCACTGTCAGGGGAGGAAAGGTTTTGGGGATCAGGCGTCCCCAGGGTGTGAAAGGAACAAGATTGAGAGAAAGGGGAGTATACAGGTAGGGCCCTCCCACCCAGGGAGTAGGACTAAATCCAGGAGGTTAGCCTGATTGCGCCACCTCCTGAAGATAGGCATCGGTGTACACAACATGGTGCCAAGGTCTCACGGAAAGTCTCCTCCCAGTTGTGCAAGGTAGCGGTTGGGTCCTCCATATCTCTGTTTGTTTACTTTAGAAAACCACAGAGATTTTTTTTTGTAATTCTTTATTTCTTTCAAAGACATCACATGTTAATTAACAGGATATAAATGTAACAAATGACAGCATATACAGAGATGTTTGAGTCATAGGCATGTCACATAGAGGGTTATAGATCGAATCAGAATTGGCAAACAAACAGGCCCCTTAATTATATGTTCAGTGTAGCGTATGTAGGGTTACAACCTTATGGTAGGGCAGTCCGAAAGCCCAGCCTGAGATAAGCAAAAAAAAAAAAAAACTTCTCAAGTATCATCTTAATAACCCGTTTGAGTCTGCATAGCAACCAAGACTGACTAGTGATAATAAAATTAAAATAAAAAAAAATTATAAAAAGAAATTCCCCGGCTGGCTGGAAGGGATTACCCCCGTGCGACCAGCTGGGTCCAGTCGTGGGAGCATTGATAGGCAATGTGTATCAAGATATTCTCATTATCTGGCTAAACTTTCCCCACAACTGGAGGGGATTGGGGGGAAACAGAGTGGGGGGGGGGCAGAAAAGGAGGAAAGAGGGGAAAAGAAAGAAGAGGAAGAGAATACAGCGGCGGTGGCGTCCCCCGGCCAGGCAGGCAGCCCAGGCCCCAGAATCATTCAGCCCGAGCCAACCACAGAGATTTTAGTACAGGCAAAATTTGTGCAGCCTCCACGATTGTGCCCGACATTTGTTTAAAAAAAATTGTAGAAGCTTCAAAGATAAGCTGCATACAAGTCTCTTGTCTTTAGACAGTGTTTCTTTTGCCTAGAGTTCAGCTTTACGTTTCCTGAAGTTGGGTCATGTAGACCAGTGGTTATCAACCCTGTCCTCAGGGCCCACTAACAGGCCAGGTTTTATGTATTACCTTGGGGGAGATGCAGACTAGAATACTGCAATCACTGAGCAGCAAATGATATTACCTGTGATGTATTTCAGTTATCTTGCAAACCTGGCCTGTTAGTGGGCCATGAGGACAGGGTTGATGACCCCTGATGTAGACAGCTTTCAAACAAAACATTTGTGTTTTCTGCAAACAAAATTCTTCAACGTTTTATGCCACATTTATCATCTTGGCTGAAAGCTTGTTGGACGAGATTTTTTCCAGTATTGATCGTAGTTGAGCTATGACGACAGCAACTTGTTACAGTACAGGACTTTCAGCTAAATGTACAAGCTGCATACATGCCCATGATAAAATAAAGCTGAAAAATGCAGCTCAGTTGTCTTATTTTCCATGTTTTCCTGCTGTGGGTGACTGGTTGTGTGCAGGGTGCACTGGCTTCAAAAGGCACCTTTACTATACTGGCAGCTACCATTATGCCGCGTACACACGGTCGGACTTTCTAGAAAGCTAGGTCCGACGTACTTGCCGCCAGACTTCCGGCGGACTACCGCCGGACTTTCTGAACGGCCGGACTTGCCTACACACGGCCGGACTTTCCGGAATCCGGTCTTCCCGACGGACTTCCGCCGGACTTTCAGAACGAACGGACTTTCCCACACACGGACAAGTCCGTTCATTTTGAACGTGACTTTGGTACGACGGGACTAGAAAAGGAATTCAATCTCGCCGCTTTTTTTGGCGAGATTGAAACCTTGCGAGCCCCGTCGCAGGCCCTTAGGTCTGGTATGGATTATAAAGGGGAACCCCTACGCCGAAAAACGGCGTGGGGTCCCCCTAAAATCCATACCAGACCCCGATCCGAGCACGCAGCCTGGCCGGTCAGGAAGGGGGGTGGGGACGAGCGAGCGCCCCCCCCCTCCTGAACCGTACCAGGCCGCATGCCCTCAACATGGGGGGGTGGGTGCTTTGGGGGAGGGGGGCGCCCTGCGCCCCCCCCCCCAAAGCACCTTGTCCCCATGTTGATGAGGACAAGGGCCTCTTCCCGACAACCCTGGCCGTTGGTTGTCGGGGTCTGCGGGCGGGGGCTTATCGGAATCTGGGAGCCCCCTTTAATAAGGGGGCCCCCAGATCCCGGCCCCCCACCCTATGTAAATGAGTATGGGGTACATGGTACCCCTACCCATTTACCTAGGTAAAAAGTGTCAGTAATAAAACACAACACAGGTTTTTAAAATAATTTATTAAACAGCTCCGGGGGGGGGGTCGACCACGCCCCCTAAAACGTCACAGTCCCAGCATGCCCAGGGACTGTGACATCATATGGGGGCGGGGTCTCCGCCTATATAAGTCACAACGCAGCCCTCAGAGACCAGTCCAGCCGGAGAGAGCGTCGTGTCAACATCTGGGGGAAGAGAAGAGAAGAGAACACAAGAAGCCAAGAAGCCCAGAAGTCCGGACCTCCGCTGGCAATAGAGCTACCTGAAGAAAGCGGAGGGGCCGGCCGAAGACCTGGGACACCGGGAGAAGAGGCCGGAGAGCGGAGAAGAACCAACCGGACGCCGGGAGAAGATGAACCGGAGGGACCCCCGAAGACGGAAGAAGACCCCCCCCCCCCGGAGCTGTTTAATAAATTATTTTAAAAACCTGTGTTGTGTTTTATTACTGACACTTTTTACCTAGGTAAATGGGTAGGGGTACCATGTACCCCATACTCATTTACATAGGGTGGGGGGCCGGGATCTGGGGGCCCCCTTATTAAAGGGGGCTCCCAGATTCCGATAAGCCCCCGCCCGCAGAGCCCGACAACCAACGTCCAGGGTTGTCGGGAAGAGGCCCTTGTCCTCATCAACATGGGGACAAGGTGCTTTGGGGGGGGGGGGGGGGCGCAGGGCGCCCCCCTCCCCCAAAGCACCCACCCCCCCATGTTGAGGGCATGCGGCCTGGTACGGTTCAGGAGGGGGGGGGCGCTCGCTCGTCCCCACCCCCCTTCCTGACCGGCCAGGCTGCGTGCTCGGATCGGGGTCTGGTATGGATTTTAGGGGGACCCCACGCCGTTTTTTCGGCGTAGGGGTTCCCCTTTATAATCCATACCAGACCTAAGGGCCTGGTATGCCCCGCGCTCGCCGCAATAGGAAGATTTGTTTTTCCTATTGCAGCGAGCGCGAGATGCAGTAACCTGCTCCTCCGTCGTATCTGGTCCTTCGGACTAGCATACAGACGAACGGGCTTTCCGTCAGGAACTGAGTCCGGCGGAGGTACGACGTAAAGATTTGAAGCAGGCTTCAAATCTAAAGTACGTCGGATTTCCGCAAAAATCCGACCGAAACGGTCCGTCGGAAGTCCGATGGAGACCACAAACGGTCGGACTTTCCGCCGGACTTTGTCCGGCGGCGTCCGTCGGACTTTTGCAGGTGAAAAGTCCGACCGTGTGTACGCGGGATTATAGACCTGTTCTGGAAATACCGCCCACCTGGCTATAAAGCTGATCAACACTATATGTTAGAGACTTGGAACAAATAAGTAGATACAGAGTTCTGATTTCACTTGCTGCATGCTCTTGGTTCAGTGATTGAGAGGAACTGATGCCAAAATCAGCCAGTCATTTTTAAAAGAAACACAAACCAACAGAAGAAGCACCAAATTAAAGCGGAGTTCCATCCAAAAGTGGAACTCCTGCTCATTTGTCTCCCCCCTCTGGTGCCACATTTGGCACTTTTGGGGGGGGAGCGGATACCTGACAGGTCTTTGACAGGTAGCCTGTCCCCACTTTATGGAGTCTCGGCCATGTCTGTTGATGTCACCGCTTGGCTCCCTCCTCCTGCCCCCGCTGCCGGGCCAGTAGGAGAGCGCAGCGGGTGCCTCGGGCTCCCTTACCGGCTATGGCGGCGGCAGCACCCGACAGCTGATGGAAACATTAGCTGAGGTGCCGACATTGCTGGACTCCAGGACAGGTAAGTGTCCTATTGTTAAAAGTCAGCAGCTGCAGTATGTGTAGCCGCTGACTTTTAATTTTTGCAGCAGTGGGCGGACCTCCGCTTTAATAAAGGAACTCAAAACAGCATTCAGGGTCACAAAATAGCCTACGTGCTTTAGAGGCAAAGCACACTTCCCTTTGTCAGGGTCTTGTAATGTGTGCAAATGAGCTCAGAGAAGCAGATACCAGAGAAATCTTAACAGTGAAAGCTAATCTGCCATTTACATTAGAATTCCCTGGATAGCTGGTCCCACCACCTTTAAAAATACTGGTACGTTCCTGATTTTTTAAAGTGTTTGTAGCTGCTGACTTAAGAAAAAAACAGCTAAAGATCCTCCTTAAATGTTTTTTCTGTTGTGGGCTGACCACACATTGCATTTTTGTGGCCTTAGTGGTGTCGGCCCCTCCCAGTGTCTTTTGCTAAACTACCACTTTTAGATCTCTAGAACATAAAAGCTAACTATTTTGTAGTCCAATATAAGAACTAGGAGGCTTCTTCAAGAGGACACAGGACAGCTCTGACTTTCTGATAGGATCAGCAGCTTTTTTTTTTGTTTTTTGTTTTTTGTTTGTTTTTTGCAATTAGTAGGAATGGCAAAATGGTTCCAATGATATATTAACCGCTTCAACCCCGGAAGATTTTACCCCCTTCCTGACCAGAGCACTTTTTGCGATTCTGCGCCGCGTCGCTTTAACGGACAATTGCGCGGTTGTACCCAAACAAAATTGACGTCCTTTTTTTTCCCACAAATAGAGCTTTCTTTTGGTGGTATTTGATCACCTCTGCAGTTTTTATTTTTTGCGATATAAACAAAAAAAGAGCTACAATTTTGGAAAAAAAAACGCAATATTTTTTACTTTTTGCTATAAATATCCCCCAAAAATATATAAAAAAACCCTATTTTTTTCCTCAGTTTAGGCCGATATGTATTCTTCTACATATTTTTGTTAAAAAAAAAATCACAATAAGCGTATATTGATTGGTTTGTGCAAAAGTTATAGCGTCTAAAAAATAGGGGCTAGTTTTATGGCATTTTTGTAATTTTTTTTTTTTACTAGTAATGGTGGCGATCTGCGATTTTTATTGGGACATTATGGCAGACAAGTCAGACAATTTGGACACATTTATTGAACCATTGGCATTTTTACTGCGATCAGTGCTATAGAAATGCATTGATTACTGTAAAAATGTCACTGGCAGTGAAGGGATTAACACTAGGGTTCGATCAAGGGGTTAATGTGTTCCCTAGTGTGTGTTCTAACTGAAGGGGGGAGTGGACTGTGTAGGGGAAGAGATAGATCGCTGTTCATACTCTGAATGAACAGACGATCTGTCTGTTCTCCCCTCAGAGAACCAGAAACTGTGTGTTTACACACACAGATCCCGGTTCTCCGTGCGCCCCGAGCGATCGCGGGAGCCCGGCGGTGATCGCGAACGCCAGGCACTCGCATCGGCTCCATGGGCGAGCAGGGAGCGTGCACGTGCCCCTAGTGGCCACAGGTCGAAGGGACGTTGCATAACGTCGTTTTGCGCAGCTATGCCATTCTGCCGCAGTACAACTGCGGTGGCTAATCGGCAAGTGGTTAAAGGGACAAAAAGGGAGCAAATAGGAGAAGATCATTGGGGTATAAAAAAAAAAGCAGAGGGCATCATCGGCACTAATTCTTGATGTGTTAGTTCTTGGTACCATCAAGATTCCAGAATGCTTACACAGTTGTTTAGCAGCATCACAAATTCAGCCAACATGTTTCGGGGGCCACAAACTCTTCCATCAGAGATTTAAAAAAATTAAAAATTGTACACTAAAAAATATACTATATATAAAATTAAGTTTTATTTTTTTTTAATATAATATATACTGTATATATGCAGTGAATTATTTCCCAGGTATCCACTGGAGGAGATCCTTGTGTTTTAAAGGTGGCTGAGCTGGAGCCAGTGAACTTCTTAAATTAACGTATCGCCTTCATTGCTAATAAATATCTGAAGTCCCAGCGACATCTGGATACATTTTCACATGAGATTTTAGTCTCGTAATTGCAGGCTTACAGATTGCCCTGGTAGCCCTGCCCTGAAGGTAAACCTCTTCCCAGTTCATGGCTAATTATTGAGCCAAAGTCTTATCATATAGATAAAGTCCCCACTGCCTATCCCAGAATAATACGGGAACTCCAAATCCGCCATACGATCATGTGCCATTTTATATCTAAAACTTCATAGTAAGATTAAGATACATCACAGCCACTTACTTTGTAGACGATTCTTTCCGGAGTCCTCATCTGTGTAATTTGTCTCCACGATTGTTGGGCTAGAGATATCAGAAAGAAAATATAAGTACTGACATAACAGGAGCTGTCGTTATTTAATAGATAATGTATTATATTATAAATATGTATATTTTAAGGTATTTTTTTATTGTTTTAGGGGCTGTTATATTTTGTTTTATGTGCAGGTATATATATGTGAAAAAATGAAATACATTTACATGAGACCATACTATGGTAAACTGTAGGAGCAATGCCTATATGCAGTATATTTAAATGGACATTGTGCTTACAATTTACTATAGTATAGTATCAGTATCAGTATGATAAAACAATAGTTTAAGATCCTAATTATATTGGTTTACAACAGACCTGAAGGGAGAAATTGCAGGTTTAGAAATACAGTGCCTTGAAAAAGTATTCATACCCCTTGAAATTTTCCACATTTTGTCATGTTACAACCAAAAACGTAAATGTATTTTATTGGGATTTTATGTGATAGACCAACACAAAGTGGCACATAATTGTGAAGTGGAAGGAAAATGATAAATAGTTTTCCAAATTTTTTTACAAATAAATATGTGAAAAGTGTGGCATGCATTTGTATTCAGCCCCCCTGAGTCAATACTTTTTAGAACCTCCTTTCACTGCAATTAAAGCTGAAAGTCTTTTTGGGGGATGTCTCTACCAGCTTTGCACATCTACAGAGTGAAGTTCTTGCCCATTCTTCTTTGCAAAATAGCTTAAGCTCTGTCAGATTGGATGGAGAGCGTCTGTGAACAGCAATTTTCAAGTCTTGCCACAGATTCTCAATTGGATTTAGGTCTGGACTTTGACTGGGCCATTCTAACACAGGAATATTGATCTAAACTACTCCATTGTAGCTCTGGCTGTATGTTTAGGATCATTGTCTTGCTGGTTTTCTTCTAAGATTGCCCTGTATTTGGCTCCATTCATCTTCCGATCAACTCTGACCAGCTTCCCTGTCCCTGCTGAAGGAAAGCATCCCTACAACATGATGCCACCACCATGTCTCACGGTGGGGATGGTGTGTTCAGGGTGATGTGCGGTGTTAGTTTTCTGCCACACAAAGTCCTTTGCCTCTTGTAATGTTTCCAATTTAATACGTGGCACTTGTTTCCTCCATATCAAGGAGCGGAATATAGTGTTGCATTTTTTGAATACATGGATACGAATCCAGATGGGGGCATTGTGGAGCGCATACAAAAGTTGTGTATCCCAGACCATTTTTATCATATTACATCGTCCCACCACCGAGAGGGGTAGTTTGATCCAACTAGCTGTTTTTTCCTGGAATTTTTAAATCAGGGGATTTACATTAAGTTTAACATGGAGTTCCAGGTTGTAATGAATAACTATGCCTAAATACCGAAATGTAACTACCACCCTGATCTGGTCCTCTGCTGAGGGAAGAGGCGATATAAGGGGATCAAGTGGTAACAGTGTGGATTTGTTCCCAGTTTATTTTGAACCCTGAGAAGGTTCCAAATTTACAGAATAAATCTATGAGATTTGTTAAAGAGGCGGATGTGTCGCCCAAAAAAATTAGCGCGTCATCCGCATACAGGGCTATTTTATCTTCTAAATCTTTCCTTTTAAATCCACATATAGCCGGGTTCCCTCTGATAGCAGTGGCCAGAGGCTCTATGGCCAGAGCAAAGAGCAACAGGGATAGCGGGCAGCCCTGTCTTGTTCCTCGGTGTAGATCAAAGAAGGGGGACAATGTGTTGTTAATTCGAATGCAAGCTTTCGGTGTCCTATATAGTAGTTTAATCCAAGAAATAAACATCTCCCCCAAGTTGAATTTCTCCAGCACCCTCCAAAGGTAATTCCATTCTACACTATCAAATGCCTTAGCGGCGTCTAGTGAAAGGATAGCTCTTCGACCTTGATTATCTGTTGGAATCTGCATATTTAGATACAATCTGCGAAGGTTGTGTGCGGTGGACCTGTTAGGTATACATCCTGATTGATCCGGGTGCACTATTTTTGTCACCACCTTGGACAACCGTGTAGCGAGGACTTTAGTAATCAATTGTAGATCGTTATTTATAAGTGATATGGGCATGTATGACTCAGGTTGTTCCGGATCCTTCCCGGGCTTCAACAGGGCCAGCACCACTGCCTCGTACATGGAGTATGGTAAGGAGTCATTAGCATGTGCTTCCTTGATTGTATGAAGCAACTCCGGTAGGAGTATGCCTCCAACTTTCTTATACATTTCAATGGGGAGTCCATCATTTCCCGGGGCCTTATGCCGCGTACACACGAGCGGACATTACGGCGGACTTTGCCCGGCGGACTGGATTTCGTCGGACAATTCGATGTGTGTGGGCTCCAGCGGACTTTGTTTTCTCAAAAGTTGGACGGAATTAGATTTAAAACTTGTTTTAAATTTATCCGTTGAAATCGAGTCCGGTCGAAAAGTCCGCCGTCTGTATGCTAGTTCGACGGACAAAAAGCCACGCTAGGGCAGCTATTGGCTACTGGCTATGAACTTCCTTGTTTTAGTCCGGTCGTACGTCATCACGTACGAATTCGACGGACTTTGGTGGATTGTGTGTAGGCAAGTCCGTTCATTCACAAAGTCCGTCGGAAAGTACGTCGAAAAGTCCGCCGGGCAAAGTCCGCCGTAATGTCCGCTCGTGTGTACGCGGCATTAGAATTAGGGAATGTTGCGCATCTTTCCATTTTCTTTCACTATCAGGTGTGGGAGCTTGTAAGAATTCCTCCTATTCTCATCTCCTTGATACACATCCCCCTGATAAAGGCCTTCAGTGTATCCCAAACCACACCAGATGGGGCAGAGTGTTTATTATCCAGTAAAAAGTGTTGAATTTGTATTTGCATATGTTTAGTGTCTCTAAACAGAGGAATCCAGAAAGGATTCATCTTCCAATGTATAGGGAGTTTTATAATAGGGAAGGTTAGACGGAGTTGTACTGGGGAGTGGTCAGATAGACCTCTAATAATAGTAGTGTGTTAATGTATTGCCCAATGCTAAATCAATGCGTGACAAAGTGGAGTGCGTCAGTGAGTGACATTTATCGTACTTCCTATTCACATAGTTATCTAAGCTGTTATTAACCAATTGTTTCCAATATGAAAGTGTTGGCAAGGAAGGTTTTTTCCAATACAGGGCAATAGCTTTTCTGGCATAGAACAATGTAATATCAGCTCTGCCTCTGTAGGAGGACTCCACCCAAAAACTAACTATATGTTGACAGGTCCAGAAGATGTGTGAGAAGTCTCCCAGAGCCACACCGCCAACAATCGGAAGAGCACGTAGGATTCATCTTATGAAGCCAGTGTGGCGTAAAGTAGGCTCTATGCACAAATTTAAATTCAATCAAACGGTCTCTCAATGAGACCAAGGATCGAAAGGGAAGGTCCCACACATCATCCCAGTCATCCTTGTCTAGATCGGGAATATCCCACAACCATCTAGCCCTAAGGCCCTTTAACACCGGGAGAAAAACTGTGATAAAATGGGAATACAATCTGGAAGTAGGTTTCTCCGAGCAATCAGACCCAAGTATCATTTCCAAAATAGACTGTTTAATCATTAGATTAGCTTGTGAGAACTGAACATGGAAGGCATGTGAAAGCTGGTAATATCTAAATAATTGGGAGCTGGGTAGATTAAGCCCGGGTTCACACCTATGCGAATTAGATGCGGCTTACACCGCATCTAATTCGCAGGACATTTTAAAATACATTCATATGAATGCATCTGGTTCACATATGTGCGTTGCATTCGCACTGCGCATTGCACAAAAAAAGTGTGCGTTTTCTGGGCATTGCGGTGCGAATTACAAGCCCCTTATCTTCTATGGAAACGCATCTTCTTTGCAGATGCATTGCGTTCTGAACATGGATTTTCTACTTCTCCTCACTACACCCCCCCCCCCCTTCTCCCTCCCCTCTCCCTGCTCACTGATCCTGAGCTAAAACGCAGTGATTCCTTTGAACAGGAGATTTTTATCTCCCCAGTGAAACCTGAGCTTCAATTCGCACCGCACATGTGTGAAACCGGGCTAAAGGTTAAGGTAAGTAAAGAAAAAGAGGTTAACTTCCGATTAGTGACGACCTGAGAGACCAACTTAACATTATATTTGGTTCATACCAGTAACGGTGCGTCCATAAGGGGCACAGGGCACCGCCCCCTCTATCCAGCCACCTCCTCTATGACCAATGGACAGATTCATGCATAGCATGAATCTATCTAAGGCCGCCGCTGCCACCCCCTATTCAGGCGCCTGGACCCTTTTCGGGCGGCGGGCACCTGAATTACAGTGGCAGGGGGTGTTTTTGAAGCACCTGATTAGAGCCATAGGCTCTAATAGGCATCAAAAAAGTGACCTGCGAGCGCAATGCTTGGCGCTCGCAGTTCACCCAGGTGTGTTAGAACAGTGAATGTTCCGCCAATCAGGTGCTCGGGTCTGTTACCTGTCACCTGATTGGCTGAAACAACAGGTGCTGTGATTGGATGCCTAGAGGGAGAGGACGCATGGAGGACACCGCTCGCCATCACCCGCTGCCTCACCGAGACAGGGTAAGTGCCTGGCAGACAACGAGCGGGCGGGATCAGAGTGGCGGCATTCGATGGCACAGTGGCAGCATTCGATGGGAACAGTGGCAGCATTTGATGGGCACAGTGGCTGTGTTTGATGGGCACAGTGGCTACATTTGATGGCACAGTAGCTGCAATTGACGGGCACAGTGGCTGCGTTTGATGGCACAGTGGCAGCATTTGATGGGCACATTGGCAGCATTTGATGGGGCACAGTGGCAGCATTTGATGGGCACAGTGGCTGTGTTTGATAAGCACAGTGGCTGCGTTTGATGGCACAGTGGCTGCAATTGATGGGCACCAGTGACTGCGTTTGATGGCACAGTGGCTGCATTTGGTGGGCACAGTGGCTGCATTTGATGGCACAGTGGCTGTGTTTGATGGCACAGTGGCTGCAATTGATGGGTTTTTTTTTTAGAATTTTTCAGGTTGTTTGCGCCCCCCAAAAATTTTGAGCACCAGCTGCCACTGGTCCATACAATAGGTTCTGGTAGTTTATAGAACTGGGCAGTGGCAGTGCGTCCATAAGGGCGCACGGGTGCCACCCCCTCTCTCCAGCCACCCCTCTACCGCCAATTGATAGATTCATGCATTGCATGAATCTATCTATGGCCGCCGCTGCCACCCTCTATTCAGGCGCCCGGCCCCTTTTCGGGCACCGGGCACCTGAATTACAGCAGTGGTGGGTGTTTTTGAAGCACCCTATTAGAGCCAGAGGCTCTAATAGGTGTGAAAAATGGTAAACAGCGAGCACCATGGTTGGCGCTCGCAGTTCACTAAGCTGTGTTAGAAAAGCAAATTCAAGTTCAATTACACTGAACTGCCTTTCCGCCAATCAGGTGCTCGGGTCTGTTACCCATCACCTGATTGGCTGAAACGACAGGCGCTGTGATTGGACGCCTATCAGGCGTCCAATCATAGGAGAGGACGGGAGGATCGGACGGGAGAAGACATCGAGGACATGGAGGAAACGGCTCGCCGCCGTTACCTACTGCCCCACCGAGACAGGGTAAGTGCCAGGCAGATGGCGGGCAGGGGGGCACAGTGCCAGCATTCGATGGGCACAGTGGGAACATTTAATGGCACAGTGGGAGCATTTGATGGGCACAGTCGGAGCATTTGATGGCACAGTGGCAGCGTTTGATGGGCACAGTGGCAGCATTTGATGGGCACAGTGGGGGCATTTGATGGCACAGTGGCTGCGTTTGATGGCACAGTGGATGGGTACAGTGGGGGCAATTGATGGGCACAGTGGCTGCAATTGATGGGGGGGTTTTTTTCCAGTTTGTTTGCGCCTCCCCAAAAATTTTGAGCACCAGCCGCCACTGGAACTGGGGAAAAGTAGGATTCAACCAGAGAGGAGCATTTGGTTAAATTGCTGCTTTGGGGTAATGCTCGCATCTAAGACCAGCCCTCCAAGCTCAGATAGTAGTAAGCATTGGTTTATTTCTAATCAGCTCCCCATACATGCTCCAATCTGGTTGCATACAATTGGTCTCTGGTAATAGCAAGGGAAGAGATGAGTGTTTGCTGTTTGTTCTTATATTACATAGTTTTGGTAAACCTAAAGATTGTACAAACGTTGTACCGTCAGATTGCAATGTGTATGGTGACCCTAATATATACATCCAATATTCAGTGCATATCAGACAGTCTCCTATGAGTTATTGGGAAAGTTTGGTTATATTGATATTTGCATTGTTATCAGAAATAAACAGAACTTAAAACACATTAATTTCAACACCAACACAGGTCTGCATCAGTCTGCCAATATGATTGTTCATTTTTCTTTTAATGTCTAATTACTTTACTAAAATTATCACGGTGGCATTTTTCTTTTCTTTCTTTTTTTTTTTTTCTCTCTTTTTTTTTTTTTGACAAAGGACATTCAGCTTATGACTTCCAATCTGTTGTGAAGCTACAAATCCCAGTGTGACAATTGTTTGACAAATAAAGAGAAGTAGTCAGGTTGCCAGTTACCTGTAGATCACCCAGCACTTAGTATACTGTGTCCTTAGTTACATACTAATTACTGATATTTCTCTGTGGAGGAACCTGTAAAGCCTAAACTGCGTGGATGTAAAAAACAGCTTGGAACGTGGATCGGCCTCAGGCCAGCCCCGGGGCTGTTAAGCTGCATGCCTTCCACTCCAATGTCTAGACATACTTAGGGTTGCCACCTCACCCCTTTAAAACCAAACACATATTAATTACACAGGTTGTGTGGCTGATTAAGGTGATAATTAAAATCACTTGGTGTCTTATCCGAATTAAATTAGCCTCAGAACCTGTGTAATTCATATGTGTTTGGGTTTAAAGGTATGAGGTGGCAACCCTAGACATACCACCCTTCAAAATGAGTACCAAGTGTAAAGATGGCCAAACAGCTAGATTTTCATTTGAAGGTTCACACAAACTTCTGGAAAATCATTCATGAGAACATTCGATGATGACATCTATCATTTCACACATGCATCATTGTTTGTTTGCCCCTACCTCACTCTGTAGCTAGGGGGTGCTCTGTGATTTAGTCCCACCCTCCTTCTTTGTGCTTTAGCCTCCATTCATCAAATGCACTGTATTCTTCTGGAGCTTTTTTTTTTATCTGATGTTCATCTCTCATGATCTGCACAAGGTTTTGGATGAAAAAGCTTTCTGTGATCTGCAGGATGTCATTTGGATCTAATCTCTGACTGCTCATTCTAAGACCGTAATTTACAGCTATCTTGCCACAATTGGATTGGTTATTTAAATCACACTTGCAGTGCTTAGTTTGGAGAAGCAGAAAAACATCATTCAGTCAATTAATTAGGTTTGAAAGCCTTAGACCCCATTCACATAGGGGCAACACGACTTGCAGGTCGCCTCACCGAGGCGACCTGCACACGACTGCCCGGGTGACTTGCAAAACGACTTCTGTATAGAAGTCTATGCAAGTCGCCCCCGAAGTCGTAAAGGAACCTTTTTCTAAGTCGGAGCGACTTGCGTCGCTCCCCTTAGAACGATTCCATAGCACAGAACGGGAGGCGACTTGTCAGGCGATTAGGTCGCCTGACAAGTCGTCCCTGTGTGAATGGGCTCTGGGCTAAGATCACTTTAACCGCTTGCCGACCAGCGTACGACGATGTACACTGGCACAATGGCAGAACATTGGTGTAGTGGTTAGCACTCTCACTTAGCAGCGATAGGGTCGCTGGTTCAAATCTCGACCACGACACCATCTGCCTGGAGTTTGCATGTTCTCTTTGTGCCTGCGTGGGTTTCCTCCGGGTACTCCGGTTTCCTCCCACACTCCAAAGACATGCTGGTAGGTTAATTAGATCCTGTTGAAAAATTGGCCAAATATGTGTATGTTGTATGTGTATATGTTTGTAAGCGTGTCAGGACCCCATGGGGCAAGGACCGCGCTATACCGCAGATGGACACCGGCGGCAAAAAGCGACCTGAGGCGATTCAGTTCGCATAGGTAGCGCTATGCAAGTCATTCATTCATTTAATGGCACGGCTGCGCAAATGGGCGTACAGGTACATCCCCTTTAAGAAGCAGCATTGTGGGCGCGCGCGTGGCAGAGATCTACTGCTCCCTGTCATTGGGAGCAGTGATCACTGTCACGTCCTAGGTAGCCCATTCCCCCCACAGTTAGAATCACTCCCTAGGACACTTTTATAGCACTGATTGCTGTATAAATGACAATGGTCCCAAAACAGTGTCAAAAGTGTCCATAATGTCACAGTCACGATAAAAATCGCCGCCATTACTAATAAAAAAGAAAAAATCATAATAAAAATGCCATAAATCTAGCCCCTATTTTGTAGACATTATAACTTTTGCGCAAACCAATCAATATATGCTTATTGCGATTTTTTTTTTTTTTACCAAAAATATGTAAAAGAATACATATCAGCCTAAACTGAGGAAAAAAATTGTTTTTTATATATTTTTTGGGGATATTAATTATAGCAAAAAGTATTGCTTTTTTTTCAAAATTGTCGCTCTTTTTTTGTTTATAGCGCAAAAAATAAAAACCGCAGAGGTGATCAAATACCACCAAAAGAAAGCTCTATTTGTGGGGCAAAAAAAAGGACATCAATTTTGTTTGGGTGCGCAATTGTCATTTAAAACAACGCAGTGCCGTTTTGCAAAAAAGCGCTCTGGTCAGGAAGGGGGTGAATTCTTCTGGGGCATGAAGTGGTTAAAAAAAAAAAAATAATAAATGCACATTTTTTTTCAGGTAAAAAAATATGTGCATTTATTACTTTTTTGTAGTAGGAGCCTGGAAAGCATTGCACCAGCGATCAGCAGATTGCTGATGCCATGCAGGTCTCCTGCACAATGTCAGTGTATCTGCTTGCCTGTACATCCCGCATGACCGAGCTGTTTTCAGACAGTGACAGCTATTACAGGGAACTGATTAGGGTGAACAAGAAGAGAACTCCTTGGGCAATGAACCTGGCTGTGTCAGCAAGCCGTCGATCCCAATCAATTAGTCGACAGCAGGCAACCAACAGGTAGATCGGGAACATAGCTCTGCATTTGCGGGTCCTTCTGCCACTCCCCCCCCCCCCCCCCCTTCTCACCAAGAGGGCAACATATCACAGTACGGGAGCTGCCAGAGTTAACGGTTCACATTAGCCAGCTGGTGATTGGTTGCCAGGGAGCTGGGCGGTCCTAGCAACCAATCACCAGCTTGTTCATGTGAACTCTGGCAGCTCCTGCCCTCCATCCAGTACTGTGACACCTCTCGCTCTCCGCTCTGCTGCACAGTGTACACTATTGTAATGTAGGAGACTGCTAATTACAGTGTGTATGTGTGTGTGGGGGGGGGAGGGGGAGCAGGACACTACATGGGGGAGGTGATGTGAAGGGGCACAGGACACTGTTATGGGGGGGGGGCAGGCAGAGGACACTACAGTGGGGTGTGATGTGAAGGGGGAAGAGGACACTACATGAGGGGGGGTTTAAAGAGAGGCAGAGGACACTACGGGGGGTTGATGTGAAGGGGGGCACAGGACACTACAGTGGGGGTAATGTGACAGGGTCAGAGGATACTACAGTGGAGGGGGGGATAATGTGAAGGGGGCAGAAGACACTGCTATGGGGGGAGAGCAGAGGACACTCTATTGGGGGGGTTTATGTAAAGGGGGGCAGGAGACTGGTATGCAGAGGAAGAAGACACTACATTTTTTTTTTAATGGCGTCCCCCCCTTCCTTACTCGGGTATTTTGGATTTCCTCCTTGGTGTCCAGGTAGTTAGACATGTGCACTGCCGAAAAATTCTTTCTTTTCCGTTTTCGTTTTATTCGTTATAATTAGCATTTGTTATTTGATCATTCGTAAATTCGCATGCATTTGAATTCGTTACGTTCCATTTGTATAGATGCAGCATTCGTTATTTCGGATAATTCATAACTTCGGGTAAATTTGTATTCTTTACGTTCACTAACAGTTATGCAGCGTACACACAAGCGGACTTTTCGACTGGACTGGTCCGACGGACCGTGTCCGGCGGAAAAACCGATCGTGTGTGGGCTTCAGCTAGGGCAGCTATTGGCTACTGGCTATCAACTTCCTTATTCTAGTTCGGTCGTACGTCGTCACGTACGAATCCGTCGGATTTTGGTGTGATCGTGTGTAGGCAAGTCCGTTCGTTCAAAAGTCCGTCGGAAGTCCGTCAAAAGTCTGACGAAAGTCCACCGGAATGGCCGTCAGACTTTTGTTGCCGAAAAGTCTGCTCGTGTGTACGCGGCCTTAGCCAAATTTAAAAGTAAATTCCAATACCTATTCTTTAATAGTTTATAACTATTATAGTTTTTATTATTATAACTATTATTACTAAAAAATAATATAAAAAAAAAAACTATAATAATGGTTAATAATTTAAAGGAGTTGTAAAAGCAAAATGTTTTTTGTCTTAATGCATACTATGCATTAAGTTAAAAAAAACCTGTGTGTAGCAGCCTCCCCAGCACCCCCCCAACACTTACCCTGAGCCCCTTCTCTATACAACGATGTCCACGATTCCATCGGCCATCCGGGACTCTCCTCCTGATTGGCTGGGGCACAACCGTGGCACCAGTGGCTCCCGCGGCTGTCATTCAAAGTCAGTTAGCCAATCAAGGGAAGAGAGGGAGCGGGGCCTAACGGTAGCTGCGTGTCTGAATGGACACACAGGGCTGCAGCTCGGCTCGGGTGCCCCCATAGCAAGCTGCTGGTCTATGGGGGCACTCGTCAGGAGGGAGGGGCCAGGAGCAGCGAAGAGGGACCCGAGAAGAGGAGGATCTGGGCTGCTTTGTGCAAATCCACGGCACAAAGACGGTAAGTATAACGTGTTTGTTATTTTTTTTAAAAAGAGAGAGAACTTTAATTATAATAGAAAGTACGAAAAAATTAATTATCCGAATGTTTTTCTTTCTTATTTCCGGATTTTCGTTCTCTTTGATTTTCTGATTTTCAAATTTTTGGATTTTTATTTTTTCAGTTTTTCTGATTTTTGAATTTTCGTTATTTCTGATTTTCGAATTTTCGTTCTTTTAGAAAATTTGTTTTCGAAAAAATTTGTCAAATAGTCTTTCGTTCATTCGGATGCTTCCGAACGAACGAATATGTCGAATTTTGATGAAAAACTAATTCAGAACTAAACGAATTGCACATCTCAACCTCTGGAAGGTTGCCTACCCTTGTCATATCCCATACGTTCCATACAACCTTATAGTGTATGTAAATTCTAACAATACATTTTTCTTATTTGCTCCCTTTTGGTCTGTTAATTATACCATTGAAGGTGTTTTATTATATCTGTTTGGCAAATGCAAAACGAAAATAAAAGTAGCTGTTTATCCAGCCAAAAATCACGTGAGCTGATAACTTCATTTGCTCTCTGCCTCTGAACTGTTATCAGCTAACTGTTACCTGCTATCTCCCTGACTACAAAACAGCTCCCCCTGTTATGGAAAAGAGAGGGAGGTGTCATGTAGTCCTAGCACACTCTCTGTCCTAGGGAGACAATTCTGTTCAGTACAGTTATCACCTGTAGGACAGGAAGGGAGTTAATGGCAGGATCACTAGGTAAAAAAAAAAAGAAAGGAAAAGTGTGGAAAAAGAAAACAAATAAGCCACCACTAAGTACAGTACAACAGTAAGTAATAATACTATCAATTTTTGCTCTTGGGTTTAGATATGCTTTAAAGTTAGATCTGACAACACCCATAATACTGTTACTCAGCTTGCAAGGAGAAAACTTTCTTGGCAGTCAAATGGAAAGGTTATAATAACACCATTATATTACAGAAAAAGTCTTCTGTAGCAATGACACGAAACGTTTTCATATAATTGTAGCTTTCTTTGAAATGCGCCTTCCAGCCGCACTGACCTGATGGGATGGTGTCGGATTTGGAGGAATGTTCTCTTACCCGTTGAAGGAGATGTCTTTCCTTCATCTTCGGGAACTTACAATGAGCATGTAGAACTTGTTTGTGTCAGTGTAACCACTTCCCTCTGTCCAATCACATACACCTTGTAAAGTCATACAGCACGCCACACCTTCCAGTATAGATATGACTGTGGGTTATTCATAGCTGGACGCTTAACACCTGAAGATAAGAGACACAAAGGTAAGCGATGGGGGATCCAGCTGGCTGGGGGGGGGATTAGAGAGTAAGCCATGGAGTAGACTGTATGAAAATGTTAGTATGGGGTGCTCATGGTTTATTGTCCAGGTGGATGGATAGAAATTAGATCAAGGTGTAAAGGATTAGTCTACCCAACAATGATATTTCAGTCCTAGTCTGACAATGGTAGGTATCTCATGCGGGTTATACTGATAAGATCTCCTTGCTTACATTCTTGGCTTCCTTCTGGCATGGAGTCTTCTTCTATAGAACCTTACTGTCCCTTTTACACAGGTGTTACTATCAGATCCACCTGTCAGTTAGGTGAGTCTGAACTAATGTTCCATGTTAGTCTAAGGGCAGGTGCGTCCTTTTACATGCGATTACCTTCGAGTCCATCTAGATCCAGACAAAAGGTCTATGTTCTTTTCCATCTTTTGGAAACGTGATGGATCAGAGGCAGTCACATGTTAATGAACACACGTTTGTCTACATACTCGTGCCCATAGACTTAACATGGGTCCAATTAGCTCAGAGAGGCAAAACGTAATTATTTGGATCCATACCATTCGGATCCCCATATCATTCTGATCTATACCATTCAGATCCATACCATTCGGCTCCAATTCAGCAAGGAATCTGGGTCCAATAAGCTCCATGAGGCAAAACCGAATTATTTGGATCCATATCACACTGATCCATACCATTTGGATCCATATCATTTAGCTCCAATTCAACAAGAAAAACTGGGTCCAATAAGCTCTGGGAGGAAAAACTGAATTATTTGGATTCAAACCATTTTGATCCATACCATTTGGATGCATATCATACTGATCCATACCTATTGAATCCATATAATTTGGATCCATACCATTCAGCCCCAATTCAGCGAGGAAACTGGGTCCAATAAGCTCCACGAGGCAAAACTGAATTATTTGGATTTATACCATTCGGATCCATACCATTTGGATTCATATCATAATGATCCATACCATTTGGATTCATATCATAATGATCCATACCATTTGAAACCATACCATTTGTATCCATACCTTTTTGCCCCAATTCAGCAAGGAAACTAGGTCCAATAAGCTCCATGAGACCAAACTGAATTAAAAATGTAATTGCAAAATGTCCCTAACACTTCTGCATTATCTGTCATTCCAAATAAAAAGAATCCCTTGTGAAGATGCCTACAGAGAGGAGATAAGATGTAAGTCTACTAATCGTAGCCATTTTTGGTGGGAGGTTGAGATGATCATTTTCTTCATGACCGTTCTCTGGGTAAAGGGACGGTCTTATTGCTATGATTTTCCCCAAGTCAGTGCCAGGACTGTCTTTAGGTCTGTGTAGCCCTTCCCTCCTCCCATAGCACTTATGCAACCTCAGCAGTTCCCTCGCTGTCCATGGCTTCAATACCTTCTGAGCGCACAGATCTAAAGTCCTGATCTGAATACTTGTTCCATAGGGATTCAGAAAGTATTGACAGCCAGAGACAGCCAGGGAAGTAGCATTTTCAGACAGCGCGAGGCAGGCAATAGCAGACTTCATTGTCTTGGAAAGCGACCTGTCTAGAAAGAAACAAAGGATCAGATGGTATGTGGTCACCTGATCTCTGCTGAAAGGACTTATCAGCCAACCTGAGCTTTAGATAAGGCGATTGAATGCTTTAACGTTTGGTGACATGAAAAAGAGTGTAGAGAGTCGTTTTTTCCAGGAAGTGCTGTTAGTGGCAGGATCTCTGAATAAGAAACTTTACAACACAATCACAAAAAAAAACATTTGCTTAAAGTGTTACTAAAACCAGGAACATGCATTCACTATATCTGGTCTCCCACAGTACACAGAAAATAGAAATGCAATTATTTTAGTAAATATAAACTGCTAAATACCTTTTCTCATCAGCAGTATATAGCAGTCTTGTGACTTCTATCAGTGTTTGGATAAAGATTGTAGGAGGATCTCCTTAGACTGTCCTGTGAGGCGGACCCTCTGTCTGGACAATGCTGATGATGGGGCACATATCCTCCCACTGATACTAATGATGGGGCACATATCCTCCTAATGATAACAACGATGGGGCACTATTCCTTTCCCTAACACCAAATCTGGCCCCTCTAAAGTCTATAGCACAATAAACTGGCCCTTTGTTTAGAAAGTTTGGAGACCCCTGTAATAGACCAACACAAAGTGGCACATAATTGTGAAGTGGAAGGGGAATGATAAATGGTTTTCAAATTTTTTTACAAATAAATATGTGAAAAGTGTATTTGTGTTCAGCCCCCTTTACTCTGATACCCCTAACTAAAATCTAGTGGAACCAATTGCCTTCAGAAGTCACCTAATTAGTAAATAGAGTCCACCTGTGTGTAATTGAATCTCAGTATAAATAAAGCTGTTCTGTGAAGCCCTCAGAGATTTGTTACAGAACCTCAGTGAACAAAAAGCATCATGAAGACCAAGGAACACACCAGACAGGTCAGGGATAAAGTTGTGGAGAAGTTTAAGGCTGGGTTCAGAGCGGCTCCCAGCGGGGGTCCAATGCATTCCCATTCATCGTTTCAGGTCCAATTTCAGGCCGAATTTTTTGGCTAAATTTCGGACCTGAAACGGACCAAAATATGCACAGGACTCCTGTGCAAATCGCACCAGAGCCGCTCCGGAGATGTTTGAATCAGCTCCATAGAGAGCCGGTTACAGTCTCCTGGCATGCGAATTGGATGTGGAGAAACCATCCAATTCGCACTAGTGTGAACCGAGCCTCAAGCTTTAAACATCTCACGGAGCACTGTTCAATCAATCACATAAAAACCTAATAAAATACATTGACGTTTTTGGTTGTAACATGACAAAACGTGGAACATTCAAGGGGTATGAATACTTTTTCAAGTCACTGTATATTCCTGTCAATGGTTGTTAAGGAAGTGTCGAATGCTGGCCTTATTTATTTGCTTGCCAGAAATCCCCAGCCATTTAAACGAAGCGTCCACTTGACGTCATCCTTCAAATATGGTCATGTCCGTATATTGTCAATAACATCACTTGGGAGATCCTGCCTCTTTGTTTATATCAGCTGTTATTCACTGGAGCCGTAAGTAGTGGGTAAGCATTTGTTAGGATAGGATTGCTTCTGCAAGCAATCTGTGGGTCGATGGGCAACAGGCATCATGATTGACTTGGATCTGCTGGATGACGTGATTGATGGTGAAAAGACTTATCAGAAACTGTTCCCATTTGTTTTTGTGAATAAGTAGTGGTACTATATACCATATTAACTAATAATATAGGGGGTTGTATCTGAAGGCCCACTTATTGATAAAACTCCTCCTCAACCTGCAGACCCCTACAACCACTGGGCCAGGGTTGTGGGGAAGAGATCTTCATCAACATCGGGACAAGGTGCTTTACCCCCATGTAGAGGGCATGTGGCCTGGTATTAGTTCAGGAGGAAAGGGGGCACATGCTTATTCTCCCCTTTACTGGCTAGTAAGGATGCATGCTCAGATAAGGGTCTTGCAAGGATTTTTTGTTATTTTTGTGTGGCATTCCCCCTTAACCACTTGCTTACTAGGCACTTAAACCCCCCTCCTATCCAGACCAATTTTCAGCTTTCAGTGCTCTCACACTTTGAATGACAATTACTCAGTCATGCAACACTGTACCCAAATGATTTTTTTGTCCTTTTTTTCATACAAATAGAGCTTTATTTTGGTGGTATTTGATCACCTCTGGGTTTTTTATTTTTTGCGCTATAAATGAAAAAAGACCGAAAATTTTGAAAAAAAACACATTTTTTCTAATTTCTGTGATAAAATTTTGCAAATTCGTAATTTTTCTTCATAAATTTTGGCCACAATTTATACTGCTACATATCTTTGGTAAAAATAACCAAAAATTTGTGGAAATTATTTGGTCTGTGTGAAAGTTTTAGAGTCTACAAGCTATGGTGCAAATCATAAAAAAATGATCACATCTGATGTACTGAGGCCTATCTCATTTCCTGAGACCCTAACAAGCCAGGAAAGTACAAATGCCCCCCAAATAACCCCTTTTTGGAAAGTAGACATTTCAATGTATTTAGTTAGAGGCATGGTGAGTTATTTGAAGTTGTATTTTTTTCCCACAATCCTTTGCAAAATTTAGATTTTTTTTTTTCCACAAAATTGTCATTGTAATAGCTTATTACTCTCACATGGCATGTGTATACCACACATGACACCCCAAAATACATTCTGCTACTCCTCCTGAGTATTACAATACCACATGTGTGGGACTTTTTCACTGCCTGGCCACATACAGAGGCCCAACATGCATGGAGCACCATCAGGTGTTCTAGGAGCATAAATTACACATCACATTTCTCAACCACCTATTACACTTTTGAAGGCCCTGGAGCACCAGGACAATGGAAACACCCACAAAATGACCCCATTTTGGAAAGCTAACACCCCAACGTATAATCTATGAGGCATAATGAGTCTTTTGAATGGTTTATTTTTTTCCAGAAGTTTTTGGAAAATGTGGAAAAAAATGAAAACGCATTTTTTTTTACACAAAGTTGTCCGTTTATAAGATATTTCCAACACATAGCATTTAGATAGCAAAAATGACACCCCAAAATACATTCTGCTACTCCTCCTGAGTATTACGATACCACATGTGTGGGACTTTTTCACTGCCTGGCCACATACAGAGGCCCAACATGCATGGAGCACCATCAGGTGTTCTAGGAGCATAAATTACACATCACATTTCTCAACCACCTTTTGCACTTTTGAAGGCCCTGGAGCACCAGGACAATGGAAACACCCACAAAATGACCCCATTTTGGAAAGCTAACACCCCAACGTATAATCTATGAGGCATAATGAGTCTTTTGAATGGTTTATTTTTTTCCAGAAGTTTTTGGAAAATGTGGAAAAAAATGAAAACGCATTTTTTTTTACACAAAGTTGTCCGTTTATAAGATATTTCCAACACATAGCATTTGGATAGCAAAAATGACACCCCAAAATACATTCTGCTACTCCTCCTGAGTATGGCGATACCACATGTGTGAGACTTCTACACAGCCTGGCCACATACAGAGATCCAACATGCAAGGAACACCGTCAGGTGTTCCAGGGACACATAGCATGCACATACCAAGAATTACACCCCAAAATACATTATGCTGAGCAAAGCGTAAACAAAAAAGATTACCTGTGGTTGTAGTAGCACAGTTGTACACAGGAGGATAGCACTGGTCCAGGCAGCAGGCAGGGACTTGGTCAGCAGCGGCGAACACAATTGTCCAGGCAGCAGGCAGGGTTACTGTCCATATAAAGTCCAGGGTCAGTGCAGGCAGATATATTGTCCGCAGTGCCAAAAATATTGGTCCTGGTAGTAGGCAGGTCCATGTGGTGTGGTCAGTGCAACAGGCAGAGGCATGACGGCAGTAAGTCCTACAGGCAGAAGTAGGGCCTCGTTCAGGACAGAATGGGGACAGGGGTAGAGGCTTCTCCCACCCAAATCTCTTTGAAGCCTCCGAGTCTCCAGACCCTAATCTAGGATTGAGAAAACAAAATAAATTGTTTTCTTCATTCAGAAAAACAATTCTGGAGCCCCTCACATATGTGAGACCCCTGTGTTGAATCCCACTAGTCCAGTTGCAGGGTACAAGATCAGTCCAAGAGGCAGGCAAATATCATGGTCAAACAGTCCAAGGTCAGTTCCAGATCAGGCAGAGGTATGTACAGAATCGTTGGGCAGAAGCATGGTCGAATAACAGTCCAGGGTCAGTTCCAGATCAGGCAGAGGTATGTGCAGAATCGTTAGGCAGAAGCGTGGTCAAATAACAAGCCAGGGTCAGTTACAGAGGAGGCAGTGGCATAAGGGGTGTGAGGGTAAATTACAGGAACGGAGGCTTACGTTTACCATACTTCACTAATAATTTACTGAAGTATGGTAACGACGAAAACATTCACCTACGCAGAGGCCTGGTTCAGAAGGACATTGTGCACAATAATAAGATGTGTCTCTTCTGAATCCAGCTCTGGTACACACCTTACATTTTTTTTGCCATCGTTGGCCTGTTGGTTTGGGAGGGATCTTATCTGGAAAGTGGCGTTCGGAGAGTCGATTTAGAACATCAGATCGGATATTTTCTGGGGGGCCGTTCGGGAATGTAAGGGCAGTGAAAACTTCCTCCTGGTAGCCAAGGAAGCGTTTGGGGTTTTGGGTGGAGTTACGATAAATGACATAAGAATTGTAGATGGCCAAATGAAAAAAATAAATTGCGACTTTCTTATACCAATGGTATGTCCGTCTTGTGGCAAGGTACGGTTCCAGCATCTGGTCATTCAAGTCGACTCCCCCCATAAACAAATTATAGTCAAAGATGCATTTAGGTTTCTGTATGGGGCCATTTCTTCTGGGGATTTCCATGAAGGTATCATCGTGGATTGAAGACAACATGTACACATCTCTTTTGTCTCTCCACTTCACTGCCAAAATCTCGTTGTTTCGTAGACTCGCCGTTTCTCCTTTTCTCAATTTTTTATTGACCAGACTTTGAGGAAAGCCCTTCCGGTTCTTTTTGATGGTACCACATGCAGGCGTCTTCATCCGATGCAGGTTGTGGAACAGGGGCAGAGATGTATAGAAGTTATCTACGTACAGGTGGTAGCCTTTCTCCAGTAGGGGGTATGTGAGGTCCCAAACAATTTTCCCGCTTGATCCCAAGTAGTCTTAGCAATTAGGGGGTTGCAGCTGGGTGTCCTTCCCTTCGTACACTTTGAAGGCATACAAGTAACCTGTGACTCGGTCACATAATTTGTATACCTTCACCCCATAGCGTGCCCTTTTACTGGGAATATATTGCTTTATTTTAAGCCTGCCACTAAACTTAAGAAGGGACTCATCCACACATATGTTTTTGTCTGGGGTAAACAGCAGGGGGAATAGTGCAGAAAAATAATTTAAAAGTGGCCGAATTTTGAAAAGTCTATCATAGTTTGGGTCATTTCGGGGAGGGCACTGGGTATTGTCGTTGAAATGAAGAAACCTCAATATCATGAGTTATCTGTTTCTGGGCATTACCTTGGAGTATATTGGCATGTGTTGGAGGGGGTGGGTTGACCAATAGGACAGCAAAGTGTTTTTTTTCGTGAGTTCCATGTTAAATGTGAGCCCTAAAAAAACCTTCAACTCCTCCACCGTTAAGTCTCTCCATTCGTAGGGACGGACATAGTAGGACGTTGGATTATTCGCAATGAATTGCTGTGCATAAAGGTTGCACTGGGCCACAATACTTGACAGCATGTCCTCGGTAAAAATTAAATAAAAAAAATCTATTGGGGAAAAATTCTCCGTGTTCACCTGGACTCCTGGCTGGGCAGTGAAAGGGGGAATGTTGGCTTCTCCTGAATTAGGAGGAAGCCACAAGGGGTTCTGCAGGGCATAGGGAAGGCTGGCATGGGTCCTTGGCCTTTCTTGCCGAGGCACTGCGGTGCTGGTGGATGGCACTGCGGTGCTGGTGGACGGAACTGCCGTGCTGGTGGACGGGACTGCCGTGCTGGTAGATGCCACTGCCTCCCCACCAGAACGCCTTCGTTTGGCGGGCCGAATCTCTTCCTCCTCTGAGTCACTCAGTGTTTCACTACTGAGGGCTGGCTCATAATTTATGTCCGACTCGGAATCGGAAAGGGAATCTGAAAAAGAGAGCTCCCCGTTGCTCTCGTCGGCCTGGGACAGTATTTGGTACGCCTCCTCGGCGGAAAAGCTTCTTTTGGCCATGGTTGCTAAGCCTGCACTGATGGGCACTGATGAGGCGGCACTGATGAGCACAGATGGGCACTGAGGTGGCGGAACAGATGTGCACCGATGAGGTGGAACAGATGTGCACTAATGAGGTGGAACAGATGTGTAGATGTGCACTGATGAGGTGGCACAGGTGGGCACTGATGAGGTGGCACAGGTGGGCACTGATGAGGCGGCACAGGTGGGCACTGATGAGGCGGCACAGGTGGGCACTGATGAGGTGGAACAGATGTGCACTGAGATTGCACAGATGTGCACTTATGAGGTGGCACAGCTGGGCACTGATGGGACGGCACAGATGGGGCGGCACAGATGGGGCGGCACAGATGGGGCGGCACAGATGGGGCGGCACAGATGGAGCGGCACAGATGGGCACTGATGAGGCGGCACAGATGTGCACTGAGGCAGCACAGATGTGCACTGATTGGCACAGGTGGGCACTGATGAGGTGGCACAGGTGGGCACTGATGAGGTGGCACAGGTGGGCACTGATGAGGTTGCACAGGTGGTCACTGATTGTGCAGATGTGCAGCTGGATCACTGATGCACTGATCACCGCTGGGCAGACAGGTGGGCACCGATTGGCACAGGTGGCCACCGCTTGGCACAGGTGGGCACCGATTGGCACGGGTGGGCACCGATTGGCACTGTACTGATGCTGCACTGTATTGATGGGGCACTGTATTGATGGGGCACTGTATTGATGGGGCACTGTATTGATGGGCACTGTATTGATGGGCACTGTGGGCACAGTAAACGGCATAAAAACACTCACTGAAGGCTGACAGATCTCTCTCTCCTCACACGCTGTCTCTGTGTGAGGAGAGAGAGCCGGCAATGAGAGATGATCTCAATTGTATACATTTTAGATCATCTTTCATTGGAGGCAGCGATCGCGCTGTAAACGGCCGCTTTGATTGGCCGTTTACAGCGATCTGTGATTGGCTGTGTCCAAGGGACACGGCCAACACAGAATTTCCCCGTTGCGTGCTCGTGAGCGCGCACGGGGAGCGAGGAAAGGGGAGGCCGTCATATGACGGCCTCCCGGGAATTGACATCCGCGCTGTAGCCGTCATTCGGCTACGGCCGGATGTCAGGAGGTTAAAGTCCAAACCATATCCTTTAGACCTGGCATAGAATTTTGGGGGGACCCCATTCTGTTATTTATTTTTGTGTTGTTTTTGCATGGGATTCCCCTTAAAATTCATAACAGACCAAAATGGCCTGGTATGAACTATGAAGGGAACTCCATGCTATTTTTTTTTTTTTTGTGGAGGCCCCTATTAACATCTACAGTATATCAGACTTTCATCTAGGATAAGGGTCCGCTATAAATGAATGGAATCCCTTTGTTTACAGACAGAACAAATCAGCTGGGAGCTGTCATTCAACCCCTTTGCACCTAATGCCGCGTACACACGGTCGGACTTTTCGTCTACAAAAGTCCAACGGACGCTGACGGACTAAAGCTGGCTGGTAATCCGATCGTGTGTGGGCTTCTCCGGACTTTCAACTGACTTTTTTAGCCTCAAATCCGACGTACTTTAGATTTGAAACATGCTTCAAATCTTTCCGACGGACTCGAGTCTGGTCGAAAAATCCGCTCGTCTGTATGCTAGTCCGACGGACAAAAACCCACGCTAGGGCAGCTATTGGCTACTGGCTATGAACTTCCTTATTTTAGTCCGGTGTACGTCATCACGTAAGAATTAGACGGACTTTTGTGTGATCGTGTGTAGGCAAGTCTGTTCGTTAGAAAGTCCGCCGCAAGTCCGTCGAAAGTCCGCCAAAAGTCCGTCGAAAGTCTGTCGGACAGGCTGTCGGACTTTTGTAGCTGAAAAGTCCGACCGTGTGTACGCGGCATAAGGGTAAAACAAATCGAAATGCCTTATGCCGCATACACACGACCGGACTTTCCGGCAGAAAAGGTCAGATGGAATCATTCCGTCGGACATTCAGAACGTGTGTGGGCTTCATTGAACCTTTTCTTTCGAAAATTCTGACGGACCTAGAAATAGAACAGGTTTCAAATCTTTCCGACGGACTCAGCCCCTATCGAGAAAACCGTTCGTTTGTATGCTAGTCCGATGGACCAAAAATGACACAAGGGCAGCTATTGGCTACTGGCTATTGAACCTTTTTCTAGTCCCGTCGTACGTCTTCGCGTTCTAAACGATCAGAATTTGGTGTGATGGTGTGTAGGCAAGTCCGTTTCAGCGGAACTCCGTCGGAAAGACCGTCAGAGTCTACTCTGATCGAAAGTCCGCTCGTGTGTACGCGGCATAAGCCCTATTTTGCAACTTAGACATGTGTTAGTAAACCTGTACATATCATCACAACAACCAGGTGGATTTGTTTTTTCAAGACAAATTGGGCTTTCATTTGGTGGTAAATAGTAATGGATATCTCCTGGCTTTTTTTATATTATCTAAGAAAAACTGGCCCAATAGTAAAAAAAAAAAAAACATTTTTTAAAATGTAACTTTATATTTCTTGCTGCTACCATAACCTACCATCAAAGAACAACCAAAAATTTCCCTAAGGCCCCTTTCACACTGGGGCGGTTTGCAGGCGTTATTGCGCTAAAAATAGCGCCTGCAAACCGCCCCTAAACAGCTTCCGCTGTTTGTTCAGTGTGAAGGCCCGAGGGCTTTCACACTGAAGCGGTGCGCTGGCAGGAGAAGAAAAAAGCTCCTGCAAGCCGCATCTTTGGAGCGGTGAAGGAGCGGTGTATTCACTGCTCCTAAACCGCTCCTGCCCATTGAAATCAATGGGACAGCGCGGCTATAGCCGCGCTATACGAGGGGTTTTAACCCTTTTTCGGCCGCCAGCGGGGGGTTAAAACCGCACCGCTAGCGGCCGAATACCGCGGTAAAACAGCGCTAAAAATAGCGCTGTTTTACCGCCGACACCCCCTACCGCCCCAGTGTGAAAGGGGCCTAATTCTCCTGCTCCTGATGATCGCAGTGATACCACATATGTGTATGTTAGTTGTTGTTTGTACCCGTAGTACAGCCCAGAAACAATAGTGCGCAATTTGCTGGGTTTTTTTTATCCTACCTAAAACACAATGACACTGACACTAACTGACACTGATGCCCTGTACACAAGATCAGACATTCCGACAACAAAATCCATCGGATTTTTTCCGACGGATGTTGGCTCAAACTTGTCTTGCATACACACGGTCGCACAAAGTTGGTCGGAAATTCCGAACGTCAAGAGCGCGGTGACGTACAACACGTACGACGAGCCAAGAAAAAATGAATTTCAATAGCCAGTGCTGCTCTTCTGCTTGATTCCGAGCATGCGTGACACTTTGTGTGTCGGAATTGTCTACACGCGATCGGAATGTAAGCGATCGGATTTTGTTGTTGGAAAATTTTATAGCCTGCTCTCAAACTTTGTGTATCGGAAATTCCGATGGAAACTGTCCGATGGAGCCTACACACGGTCAGAATTTCCGAAAACAAGCTCCGATCGCACATTTTCCGTCGGAAAGTCCGACCATGTGTACAGGGCATTACACTAATTAAAAAAAAAAATTCTGTTCAAAAATACTGACACTGAGCTTGACCTTTGACCTTGACATTTGGTCCTGACCTTGACCCAAACACTAACCGCGGGGCTGATCTAGGTTTTTATTTTATTTATTATTTTATTTTTAAACTATTATTATTATTTTATTACAATGTATCTGTCTCCTCCATTCACAGAAACAGGGGTGGCTGGCTTCACCATGACTGTCCACTGTGATAGCCAATCAGAGGTGATCAGGTGACCCGGAATCTGACTTTCTGGGGCTCTTGGTGTTAATTTTGCCAAACGAAAACGCTTTTGTCAAAGTTTTCGTCAGCGGCATTTTTTTAGTGACAAAAACAAAACTAAAAGCATAGCTCCCAACTGTCCCTGATTTCGAGGGACTGTCCCTCATTTGGAACAATGTCCCTCTGTCCCTCATTTGGAGCAATGTCCCTCTGTCACTCTTTCCTCCTCATTTGTCCCTCATTTTGGTCTGATTCATATATTTGTATATAAAATGTACTATTTATCTATCCAAAAGTGTTTCCCAGCGCTAAACCTTTCATCCAATTTCTAAATTGCTGCATTTGTAAATTCCAAAAGCCAATATAAAAGAATAGTAGTGGTAAAAAAGCACTTGTGGGTTTAACCAATCATTTATTTCTGTGCAATTCTTTAAGGGGGTGGTGTCCTATGCCTACATGCTTTTGCTAATAGCTGTCCCTCATTCCCATCTGAAAAAGTTGGGAGGTATGTAAAAGTACAGCACATTTTTCGTCCACTGACGAAAACTATGATGAAAATTAAAACCGTTTTCGTTAACGAATGAAAGCGGGATGAGGTGGGGACATTTACCCTCGTGAACTAACTTCCAGTTTCCATGGAGCTCCACCTACTTCCACTCCCAGCAACCAAGAGAGTTGAAGCGACTGTGTGCACCATCCGTGATGACTGCCAGAGACCAGAGCAGCCCTGTGCATTACAGGCAGGCCTCCCGAGTCCCGACGAGACTGTCCCACTCCTGAGTCCTGACTCACGAGACAACTGCCCACATCCAGAGCAGAGAGCAGACTGTAAGTGTGTAGTACTAGTGTACATTACAATTACAGCAGGCCTGAGGCCTCCCCTCAGACCACTGTCCATCCAGAGCACTGTGTGTGCATTACAGGCCTCCTCTGACTACTGGCATCCAGGGCACTGTACATTACAGGGCATCCCTCAGACCTGAGACCACCATCCAGCACTGCACCACATTACAACAGGCCTCCTCTGACCACCGGCATCCAGGACACTGTACATTACAGGCCATCACTCACACCTGAGACCACATCCAGCATTGTGCTGCATTACAGGCCTCCTCTGACCACCGACATCCAGGGCACTGTACATTACAGGCCATCACTCAGACCTAAGACCACAATCCAGCACTGTGCAGCATTACAGGCCTCCTCTCACCAGTGACACACTGGCATGGTGGCATCCAGAGCACTGTGCATTACAGGCCATCCCTCAGACCTGAGACCACCATCCAGCACTCTGCAGCATTACAGGCCTCTTCGGACCACCGTCCAGAGCACACTGCAGCATTACTGGCCTACTCAGACCACTGTCCAGAGCACTGTGCAGCATTACAGGCCTCCTCAGACCACCGTCCAGAGCACTGTGCAGCATTACAGGTCTCCTCAGACCACTGTCCAGAGCACTGTGCAGTATTACAGGCCTCCTCAGACCACCATCCAGAGCACTGTGCAGCATTACAGGCCTCCTCAGACCACCGTCCAGAGCACTGTGCAGCTTTACAGGCCTCCTCAGACCACCGTCCAGAGCACTCTGCAGCATTACTGGCCTACTCAGACCACTGTCCAGAGCACTGTGCAGCATTACAGGCCTCTTCAGACCACCGTCCAGAGCACTGTGCAGCATTACAGGCCTCTTCAGACCACCGTCCAGAGCACTGTGCAGCATTACAGACCTCCTCAGACCACTGTCCAGAGCACTGTGCAGCATTACAGGCCTCCTCAGACCACCGTCCAGAGCACTGTGCAGCATTACAGGCCACCTCAGACCACCGTCCAGAGCACTGTGCAGCATTACAGGCATCCTCAGACAGTCCAGAATGGCTAAATCTATATCTGTGAGTTTTTCAAACCTTAATACCATAAATAATGATATGATATTAGATATTTTTACTCCAAGAGTATATAATGAGTTTGGAAAGTCTATAGAAATGTTTAAATAACGCATCACAATGTAACTAAACACATTCGATTTTAGTTGGCTAAAATGTACTAGAGATTTCAGTCGATTAAAATACGATGACTAAAATGGGACTGAAACTAAAATGGCATTTTAGTCAAAAGACTATAACTAAAACTGAATCAAAATTCGATGCCAAAATTAACACTGTTGGCTAGACAGCGCTGGGTCTATATATCACAGGTTTATATTTTTTACCTGTGTCCCCATTAGGGAGACTCATCCTCCCTTTTTGTCCCGGTAACCATTGTCACTGAGATAGAAATTTATAAAAAAAAAAAATAATTCAGAGGAACTCACACCTTATACCACAACAGCAGTCAAAAAGCTTTTCTATAGAGCAGTGGTCATCAACCCTGTCCTCAGGGCCCAGTAACAGGCCAGGTTTTATGTATTACCTTGGGGGAGATGCAGACTAGAATACTGCAATCACTGAGCAGCAAATGATATCACCTGTGATGTATTTCAGTTATCTTGCAAACCTGGCCTGTTAGTGGGCCCTGAGGACAGGGTTGATGACCACTGTTCTAGTAGATCACTGATTTACTATATACACCACAGCGCGGGGACAATAATATCCATACACAAAAAAATATAAACCTAACAGGGGTTCTAACCCTTCACTACTCTTTCCAAGAGCCAAAAAAAGACTTTGGCGTCAGATACCCTTTATCTGAACTTAGGGGCTAGGTTGAGAATTATGCTGCGTACACACGGTCGGACTTTTCATCTACAAAAGTCTGACGGACGCCGACGGACTAAAGCTGGCTGACAATCCGATCGTGTGTGGGCTTCCCCGGACTTTTAGCGGACTTTCAGCGGACTTTTCCAGCCGCAAATCTGACAGACTTTAGATTTGAAACATGCTTCAAATCTTTACGTCGTAACTCCGCCGGACCCAGAAATCCGCTCGTCTGTGTGCTAGTCCGACGGGCAAAAACCCACGCTAGGGCAGCTATTGGCTACTGGCTATCAACTTCCTTATTTTAGTCCGGTGTACGTCATCACGTACGAATCCGTCGGACTTTTGTGTGATCGTATGTGGGGAAGTCCGTTCGTAAGAAAGTCTGCCGCAAGTCCGCCAAAAGTCCGCCAAAAGTCCGTCGAAAGTCTGTCGGACTTTTGTAGCCGAAAAGTCCGACCGTGTGTACGCGGCATAAGGGTCTGGGTAGGGGTTAAGGGTGTATAAATTACAGATGCAATAAATTCATTTTCCAGGAATGATAAATATGGATTAGATTGCAAGCAGAATAATGCGCTATATAAAATAAAATAAAAAAACAAAGCAAGAGACAAATATTTGTTCACAACTTTATTGTTCAAAAATTCATTTTTTGAAGATTTTAGTGCAACTGTGTCAACAAGAGTCACAAGATTTTCAGAAGCTGAAAAACGATTTACTGCAGAACGTCGCTCTCAGTAACCTCAGCCATCAGGGGACCTGTAATTAAGAAGGAGTTCCCGATAATCCAAAGGATTTGCAGAATTTACACCTGCAAAGAACCCATAATCCGCCGAATTGCTGAGATTTGTAGTTTATCAACTCCGTGTTACCCAGCCCCTATTATAGTCTGTTATGGATTTTCCACAGATAAGTGATTACAGTGCTTGACACGTCTTTCCATGTGATGATGACGCTGTCTGATGGAACACCAGTAAGAGCCTTGAGTCAATTTTACCAACCAGTCTTTCTCGTTTCACTTGAGCGGATTGTGGACAAAGTTCATTTTATCTTGTTCTGGTGCAGAAATAACCACTGTATTACGTTTGAAGGCAAACAATGTGACAGAGACGGTGAAAAGACCTGGACTAAGTCAACACGGTAGCAACTTTCTACATTTATTATGCTGTAACAAAGAGCTGAGGGGGTGGGCTTGGTCTTGGTAACCTATAACTCTGGGCGCCGATGCATGCATGTACTCAAATAAATATTGAGTCATGTCATGTGATGGGGTAGTAGGTTTTCCCCATTTTCTCTAAAGAGCAAAGTAATTGGAAAAAAAAACTATTTGTGAAGCATAGCAAACAAGACCATTGCTTTGTCTCTAGAGGCTTAACTCAAAGCCCCAGAAGCCTTAGTGCTGAATTTTATTAGGTCATAAAAAGTCCTTCTAATTACTTGCTTTTTTTTTTGTATATTTCTTTTGATCAATAGATTTTTATTATTTTTGAAAGCACTAGGTAGAGCTATTAAAAGACAATATACACTCACTGGCCACTTTATTAGGTACACCTTGCTAGCACCAGATTGGACTGCCTTCATTCTTCATGGCGTAGATTCAACAAGGTGTTGGAAGCATTCCTCTGAGATTTTGGTCCATAGTGACATGATAGCATCACACAGTTACTGCAGATTTGTCGGCTGCAAATCCATGATGTGAATCTTCCGTTCCAACTTCCACCACATCCCAAAGGTGCTCTATTGGATGAGATCTGGTGAGTGTGGAGGCCATTGGAGTACAGAGACCTCATTGTCATGTTCAAGAAACCAGTGGTGAGATGATATGAGGGGTGGACATGGTCAGCAACAATACTCAGGCAGGCCGTGGTGTTTAAACAATGCTTAATTTCTACTAAGTGGTCCAAAGTGTGCCAAGAAAATATCCCCCACACCATTACATCATCACCACCAGCCTGAACCGTTGATACAAGGCAGGATGGATCCATGCTTTCATGTTGTTTATGCCAAATTCTGAATGTCGCAGTTGAAATCGAGACTCATCAGACCAGGCAATGTTTTTCCAATCTTCTATTGTCCAATTGGTGAGCCTGTGTGAATTGTAGCCTCAGTTTCCTGGTCTTAGCTGACAGGAGTGACACCCGGTGTGGTCTTCTGCTGCTGTAGCCAATTTGCTTCAAGGTCCGATGTGTTGTGTGTTCAGAGATGGTATTCTGCATACCTTGGATGTAACGAGTGGTTATTTGAGTTACTGTTGCCTTTCTATCATCTTGAACCAGTCTGCCCATTCTCCTCTGACCTCTGACATTTTTGTCCACACAACTGCCCCTCACTGGATATTTTCTCTTTTTCAGACCATTCTCTGTAAACCCGAGAGATGGTTGTGTGTGAAAATCCCAGTAGATCAGCAGTTTTTGAAATACTCAGACCAGCCCGTCTGGCACCAATATTTATGCTACGTTCAAAGTCACTCCACTTTTGTTGAGAAAAAAACCCTCTGGGTGATCTACAGTATGTACATTGCAAGGATTTTAACAAACTTTGTTGCAGATTCCTACCTTTTGTCATTCTGAAGAAATATCTGTGTTTCTCTGTGCCCCTGTGGGAAAGTGAATCTAATAAGAGTGGTTTCATAATAATCAATCAGCTGCAGCGCCTGCAAAGCTCTAATGAGGAAATCTGCTGGGCCTGCATCTCTTTAGCTGTGATTTTCTATTGGGAGTATCTTACCAAAAATGAATTTTTTGTTGCAGGGGATGCCTGAAATCTGACTTGTATCTTAGTGTAGATTTCTGGGAAAATCAGTGAGCCAATCACACAAGCAGGAAATGATGTTTCTGGGGAGTGGTCTGTATACATTCTGTGTACAGAACACCTCCAGGTAGCCATATTGCATTGCATTTTCAGAAAATTACAGCGGCTGCAGATTGAAAATGAAAGGCCATTTTTAACCACTTGAGCCCCGGACCATTATGCTGCCTAAGGACCAGAGGTCTTTTTCCAATTTGGCACTGCGTCGCTTTAACTGCTAATTGCGCGGTCATGCAATGCTGTACCCAAACGAAATTTGCGTCCTTTTCTTCCCACAAATAGAGCTTTCTTTTGATGGTATTTGATCACCTCTGCGGTTTTTATTTTTTGCGCTATAAACGGAAAAAGACCGAAAATTTTGAAAAAAAATGATATTTTCTACTTTTTGTTATAAAAAAAATCCAATAAACTAAATTTTAGTCATACATTTAGGCCAAAATGTATTCGGCCACATGTCTTTGGTAAAAAAAATGTCAATAAGCGTATATTTATTGGTTTGCGCAAAAGTTATAGCGTCTACAAACTAGGGTACATTTTCTGGAATTTACACAGCTTTTAGTTTATGACTGCCTATGTCATTTCTTGAGGTGCTAAAATGGCAGGGCAGTACAAAACCCCCCCAAATGACCCCATTTTGGAAAGTAGACACCCCAAGGAAATTGCTGAGAGGCATGTTGAACCCATTGAATATTTATTTTTTTTGTCCCAAGTGATTGAAAAATGACAAAAAAAAAAAAAAAAAAAAATATTTACAAAAAGTCGTCACTAAATGATATATTGCTCACACAGGCCATGGGCCTATGTGGAATTGCACCCCAAAATACATTTAGCTGCTTCTCCTGAGTATGGGGATACCACATGTGTGGGACTTTTTGGGAGCCTAGCCGCGTACGGGGCCCCGAAAACCAATCACCGCCTTCAGGATTTCTAAGGGTGTAAATTTTTGCTTTCACTCTTCACTGCCTATCACAGTTTCGGAGGCCATGGAATGCCCAGGTGGCACAAAACCCCCCAAAATGACCCCATTTTGGAAAGTAGACACCCCAAGCTATTTGCTGAGAGGCATATTGAGTCCATGGAATATTTTATATTTTGACACAAGTTGCGGGAAAGTGACACTTTTTTTTTTTTTTTTTTTTTTTTTCATAAAGTTGTCACTAAATGATATATTGCTCACACAGGCCATGGGCATATGTGGAATTGCACCCCAAAATACATTTAGCTGCTTCTCCTGAGTATGGGGATACCACATGTGTGGGACTTTTTGGGAGCCTAGCCGCGTACTGGACCCCGAAAACCAATCACTGCCTTCAGGATTTCTAAGGGTGAAAATTTTTGATTTCACTCTTTACTGCCTATCACAGTTTCGGAGGCCATGGAATGCCCAGGTGGCACAAAACCCCCCCAAATGACCCCATTTTGGAAAGTAGACACCCCAAGCTATTTGCTGAAAGGCATGGTGAGTATTTTGCAGCTCTCATTTGTTTTTGAAAATGAAGAAAGACAAGAAAAAACATTTTTTTTTTCTTTTTTCAATTTTCAAAACTTTGTGACAAAAAGTGAGGTCTGCAAAATACTCACTATACCTCTCAGCAAATAGCTTGGGGTGTCTACTTTCCAAAATGGGGTCATTTGGGGGGGTTTTGTGCCACCTGGGCATTCCATGGCCTCCGAAACTGTGATAGGCAGTGAAGAGTGAAATCAAAAATTCACGCCCTTAGAAAGCCTGAAGGCGGTGCTTGGTTTTCGGGGTCCCGTACGCGGCTAGGCTCCCAAAAAGTCTCACACATGTGGTATCCCCGTACTCAGGAGAAGCAGCAGAATGTATTTTGGGGTGTAATTTCACATATTTCCATGGCATGTTTGAGCAATATATCATTTAGTGACAACTTTGTGCAAAAAAAAATAAATAAATAAAAAATTTGTCTCTTTCCCGCAACTTGTGTCGCAATATAAAATATTCCATGGACTCGACATGCCTCTCAGCAAATAGCTTGGGGTGTCTACTTTCCAAAATGGGGTCATTTGGGGGGGTTTTGAACTGTCCTGGCATTTTATGCACAACATTTAGAAGCTTATGTCACACATCACCCACTCTTCTAACCACTTGAAGACAAAGCCCTTTCTGACACTTATTGTTTACATGAAAAAGTTTTTTTTTTTTGCAAAAAAATTACTTTGAACCCCCAAACATTATATATTTTTTTAAAGCAAATGCCCTACAGATTAAAATGGTGGGTGTTTCATTTTTTTTTTTTCACACAGTAATTGCGCAGCGATTTTTCAAACGCATTTTTTGGGGAAAAAACACACTTTTTTTAATTTTAATGCACTAAAACACGCTATATTGCCCAAATGTTTGATGAAATAAAAAAGATGATCTTAGGCCGAGTACATGGATACCAAACATGACATGCTTTAAAATTGCGCACAAACGTGCAGTGGCAACAAAATAAATACATGTTTAAAAGCCTTCAAAAGCCTTTACAGGTTACCACTTTAGATTTACAGAGGAGGTCTACTGGAAAAATTACTGCACTCGATCTGGCCTTCGCGGTGATACCTCACATGCATGGTGCAATTGCTGTTTACGTTTGACGACAGACCGCCGCTTGCGTTCGCCTTAGCGCGAGAGCAGGGGGCGACAGGGGTGTTTTGTTTTTTTTTGTTTTTTTTCTTTATTATTTTTTTGCTTTTTTAATCTTACTTTTAAACTGTTCCTTTCATATTTTTTTTTTTTAATCATTTTTATTGTTATCTCGGGGAATGTAAATATCCCCTATGATAGCAATAGGTAGTGACAGGTACTCTTTTTTGAAAAAATTGTGGTCTATTAGACCCTAGATCTCTCCTCTGCCCTCAAAGCATCTGACCACACCAAGATCGGTGTGATAAAATGCTTCCCCAATTTTCCAATGGCGCTATTTACATCCGGCGAAATCTAAGTCATGAAATACTCGTAGCTTCCGGTTTCTTAGGCCATAGAGATGTTTGGAGCCACTCTGGTCTCTGATCAGCTCTATGGTCAGCTGGCTGAATCACCGGCTGCGTTCTCAGGTTCCCTGTTGAGACAGGAGAGCCAGAGAAAAACACGGAAGACGGTGGGGGGGGGGCATTCCCTCCCACGGCTTGTAAAAGCAGTCTAGAGGCTAATTAGCCGCTAGGATTGCTTTTACATGAAAGCCGACCGCTGGCTGAAAAGAATGATACCAAGATGATACCTAAACCTGCAGGCATCATTCTGGTATAACCACTCAAAGTCGTGAATGGCGTACCTGAAGACAAAAAAATGGTTAACAATGGTTAACAATAAAGCACAGTAAAGTGTAAATAATTACACACCTGAAAAACAAACATGATAAAACATAATAACAATAACAATAAAACATTGCAGAATAGAATACAGTAAAAAAGAGCAGAACAATAGAGAGAGAGAATAGAGAGAGAGAGAACAATAAAACAACAACTATTTTTTTTTATTTCTTATTTTTTTTTTTTTTTACACTTTTTTTGTAACTAACTTTTATAACGGTAACCGGTTCCAGGTTCGGGTCTCTCAAAATGCGATGGCATCTTGGGAGACCCTGTGAAAGTGTGCCTAGTCTGTGCAATGCTGTACCCTACGCTAATACTCAACTAGTGTATGGTAGCGTTCAAAACATTCACCAATGCAAAGACCAGGATTGTCAGGACAGGAGGGACAATAATAGCGGGTGTCACGCCTATATCCGCGCTTGCTGCAGACACGACATCTTTTTTGGGGGGGTTCGTTGGGTAGGGGTACTTGGGAGGACATAAAGAAAATGCCTCTCATGCAGCCGACTGCATTTGGTTGGGGATGTGAATGGGGGAAGTACGGGCGCTGCAGAAGCGGTGGGTTCCCAATTAGGATTGGCGAATGCAGCAGGAAGGGCACTATGGGCACGACGGGCCTGTGTTTGTCTTCTTGGTGGCAGCGGGACACTACTTGTGCTTGCCACCTCACCAGCTTGAACTGCACTTATGGGACTCGCCACGTCACCACGTGTTACTGCAGTGCTGGTTTGACTACGACCGGGGTGTACTAGGCCGCTGGCGCTTGCCAGTTCACCAAAACGCTACCAAAAAACTGTTAGCGATCGCAGGGATCAGGCCTGACTCTGCGAACGCTGCAATTATGCGTTTAGTGTTTTGTAAGTGACAGTGATCGATCGATACTGCACTTGGGTGGGCTGGGCCAGGCCGGGCGGAGGGGCAAAACGCAGGTGCTAGCAGGTATCTGGGCTGATCCCGCTAACACTGCGTTTTTGGGAACCCTAAACTGCTGGTGACGCTAGTATAGATCTGATCGGATCAGATATTGATGCGATCAGATACTATACCACTAAGGGAGGTGTACAGTGCGTGCGTGGGTGTTAGCGGTACTGGCGCTAATCTGACGCTGCCTGGGGCTGGTGCTTGCCAGTTCACCAAAACGCTACAAAAAAAACTGTTAGCGATCGCAGGGATCAGGCCTGACTCTGCGAACGCTGCAGTTATGCGTTTAGTGCCTTGTAAGTGACAGTGATCGATCGATACTGCACTTGGGTGGGCTGGGCAGGGCCGGGCGGAGGCACAAAACGCAGGTGCTAGCAGGTATCTGGGCTGATCCCGCTAACACTGCGTTTTTGGGAACCCTAAACTGCTGGGGACGCTAGTATAGATCTGATCGGATCAGATATTGATCCGATCAGATACTATACCACTAAGGGAGGCGCATGCTGCGTGCGTGGGTGTTAGCGGTACTGGCGCTAATCTGACGCTGCCTGGGGCGACGCATATCACCGCCGGGCGATCGGGGGGCTAAACCTTTATTCGGTAATAAACGGCGGGTGCCCTGACACTATAAAAAATAAACGAACTAACCAGCGTCACCCGTAACGGTTATACGGTGATCAGTGGTGAAAGGGTTAACTAGGGGGCAATCAAGGGGTTAAAACATTTATTAGGTAGTATATGGGGGTCCCTGACGCTATAAAACGCTGACGGCGAACCTAAATATTTACCTCACTAACTAGCGTCACCAGCGACACTAATACAGCGATCAGAAAAATGATCGCTTAGCGACACTGGTGACAGGGGGTGATCAAGGGGTTAAAACTTTATTAGGGGGGGTTAGGGGGGTACCCTAGACCTAAAGGGGGGTAATACTCACTGTCCCAACACAGTAACTGTCACAAACTGACACTATGCAGTAATCAGAAAAAAAAAAAAAAAAAAAAAAAAAAAAAAACTGCTGGTGTCAGTTTGTGACAGGGGGGGGGGGGGTGATTGGGGGGGGATCGGGGGGCGATCGGGGGGGGGATCGGGGTGTTTTGTGTGCCTGGCATGTTCTACTGTGTGTGTGTAGTGTTGTGCACTCACTCACATGTCGTCTCTCCTCGGGCCGGAACGGAAAATACCGACCCGAGGGGAGATGACATCACTTGCTTTGCTGCTGTTTAGCATACAGCAGCAAAGGAGTGTTCTCATTGGCCGGCGGCGATCGCGAGGGGGGGGCCACGAACGGATGGTCTCCCCCTCATCACCGATCGCCGCTGGACAAAAGACGACCGCCTCGGGCACCGGGGGGGGATCCGATCGGACCCCCCACCCGCGGAAGGCAAATCACGTACCCTGTACGTGATTTTGCCTGTCCGTGCCACTTTGCCGACGTACATCGGCGTGAGGCGGTCGTCAAGTGGTTAATAACATTCAATTACAATATGAATTGTGTCTCAATTGTACACACTAATTTTCTTTATTTGCTAATTTTTTTTCCCCTCGAAAGTGGAGTTACCTTTTGAATCCCCTTTCTTCCACATTCTGATGCTCAGTTCGAACTTCAGAAATTCACCATCTAGATGACTAAATGCATTGAGTTGCTGCCATGCAATTGGCTGATTAGCAACTTGTGTTAGGCTACTTTCACACTGGGGCGGTGCCGGCGTTAGCGTTACTCATTTTAGCGGCGCTTTGGCGCTGCTTTTCGGGTGGTAGCGGGGCGCTTTTAACCCCCAAGAAGAGCTTAAAAAGGGGTTAAAAGCGCCCGTAATGCGGCGCTTCCGATTCGCTTTTCAGGTGCTTAGGAAGCGGTGCCCATTCATTCCAATAGGTAGGGGCGGTGTATACAGCGTTCCCACACCGCCCCAAAGATGCTGCTTGCCCTGCCCCGTCCTGCAAGTGCAACGCCCCAGTGTGAAAGCACTCGGGCTTTCACTCTGGGGTGGATTGAGAGGCAGTTTTCAGGCACTTTACAGGCTTTATTATTAGCGCTAAAATTGCTGAAAACTGCCTCAGTGTAAAAGTGGTCTTACCAAACAATTGAACAGGTGTACCCAATAAAAAAAAAAAAACTACATGAAAAATCCTAAAAAAAAATACAAAAAAAATTAGGATATATTTTTTTTTTTTTACTCACCTCTAAATGCCTCTTGCTAGGGGGTCCCTCGTAGTCTGCCTCTTCCAGTGCCTGGGCTGGTGACATCACTTCCGTCTCGGCACAGGAAGGGCTCAGCTCTGCTCCCTCCCTCCTGTCAATCATCTGGGACCCATTACAGGTCCCAGGTGACTGAGAGGCCAATCACGGCGCTCGGCGCTGCTCGCGCATGCGCAGTGGGTGCCAGGCTGTGAAGCCACAGCCCGGCGCCCACAGTTGCAATGCCGGCGCCGCTGAACAGAGGGGGAGACGAGCGGGGCTTCGATCCCCCGCATTGCTGGACCCTGGGACAGGTAAGTGTCCAATTAAAAGTCAGCAGCTGCAGTATTTGTAGCTGCTGACTTTAAATTTTTTTTTGATGGGCCCTCCTCTTTAAAGATAAGAATTTAAAGGATTATTCACGATTATTATACTGACTTAATGTATTTATCAAAAATGCATTCGCTATACTATGTAACTGTAATGGTGTGGATCCTGTTATACTTTTCTTAATGTCTTTATTTGTTATTATATGTTCTGATAACTAAATAAAAAAGGTAGGTAAGAGTTAGGTAATTACCGTATATACTCGAGAATAAGTCGAGTTTTTCAGCACATTTTTTTGTGCTGAAAGTGCCCCCCTCAACTTATACTCAAGTCAAGCACTTTTCTACAGCAAAAAATTTTATTTTCCGAACCGACTTTGGGGCCCCGTATCTCAGGGCCACTTGGTGCTAGGAACCCCAAATTTGGTGTGCTAACCCAGTTGAGCTGGATCCACAACATATCCAAAGCTGGGGTTCCTAGCACCAAGTGGCCCCGAGATACGGGGCCCCAAAATCGGTTCAGGAAATGTCATTCTCTGCTGCAGAAGTGCTTGAAATTTTCTGAACCGATTTCGGGGCCCTGTATCTTGGGGCCACTTGGTTCTAGAAACCCCAGCTTTGGATATTTTATGGTGCTAGTTCCACTGGGTTTGTACACCATATTTGGGGTTCCTAGCACTAAGTGACCCCGAGATACGGGGCCCCAAAGTTGGTCAACTGTGTCCATCTGCAGCAATGTCATTTCGGGACCCTTTGGGTTCAGAGACCCCAAATTGTGGCTGTGGCAAGGGGGCATCTAGGAACCCTTAACTACTGAGTTTGAAGTTCGGGGGACCTATGGCTGCAAATGGGAACAGTGAGGCATGCAAATGGGCACAGTGAGGCTGCAAATGGGCATTGTTCACCCTCTTTTCCACTTACAGTAGCTGTGCATTTCTCACCCTCGTCTTATACTCGGGTCAATACGTTTTTCCCATTTTTTTGTGGTAAATTAGGGCCTCGACCTATACTCGGAACGACTTATACTCGAGTATATACGGTATGCATTTATAGTCTGGGAACACATACGCATTCAGATCAAGAAATACCATAGCTATGCTCACAAAAAACATAATAAAAGAGAAAAAAATGGATACAGTAAAAGGAAAACAATAAACCAGAATAATCACAATAAACCACGCTGGAGAACCATGTACAGTGTTCCAGACTACCTATGATTCAATTCTATCATTCACCATAATACTGCCACTTTATATATTTTCCATGCATCCTATTTAGAATAGAACACAGAGGCTTGTTGGTGCCAATATGCAAAGAATCTTTCATGAGTGCATTGAACATTAAAGCAGAGTTCCACCCAAAAATGGAACTTCCGCTTTAAGGGAAGGTGCCCCCCTGACATGCCACATTTGGCATGTCATTTTTTTGAGGGGGGAGCGGATACCCTCTTTTTAGAGCGTCCCAACTCCCACTTCCTCCCGGCGCACCGCGGCACCGGAAGTAAGTTCACCCCTCCCTCTCAGCAATCATCTGGGACACGTCACAGGTCCCAGATGATTGCCCGGCCAGTCACGGCGCGCCGCGCATCTCACGCATGCGCAGTGCGTTCCCGGCTGTGAAGCCACAGCCGGGCGCCCACAGTGAAAATGCCGGCGACACAGAGAGGAAGGGGAGACATGCGGGGCTTCGTTCCCTCGCATCGCTGGACCCTGAGACAGGTAAGTGTCTGACTATTAAAAGGCAGCAGCTACAGTATTTGTAGCTGCTGACTTTTAATTTTTTTTGTAAGCGGAACACTGCTTTAAGACCCCTTTCGCACTGCGGCGCTTTTCAGTGCTAAAAACAGCCCCTGTAAAGCGCTTCTCAAGCCTCCCCAGTGTGAGAGCCCTGAGTGCTTTCACACTGCGGTGGTGCGCTTGCAGGACGGGAAAAAAGTCCTGCAAGCAGCATCTTCGGGGAGGTGCGGGAGCGGTGTATACACCGCTTCTGAACTTCCCCTGCCTTTGAAATCAATGGGCACCGCTGCCGAATCGCCTGCAAAGCGCTACGGCAGCGGCGCTCTTCAGGTGCGTTTAACCCTTTCCTTGGCCGGGTTAAGAGCGCCCAGCTAGTGGCCGAAAAGCGCCGCTAAAACGTAAAAACTTAGTGGCGCTCTACCGCGAATGCCCCCCCCCCCCCCGCCCCAGTGTGAAAGTAGCCCAAAGTCTCCTACACACGATCGAATTTTCCGCAGACAAAGCATCAGACTTTTATCCAAAGGGTGTGTATACCTGGATCTTGTCTTGCATACAAACGGTACACAATTGTCGGCCAAGAAACACGAACGTAGTGACGTACTACGAGGGATTTCAGCTCTTGAGCGCCACCCTTTGGGCTCCTTCTGCTAATGTCGTGTTTGGTGAGCATTGATTCCGAGCATGCGTGTTTGTACTTTGGACTTTTGTGTGATGGACTTGTGTACACAGGATACGAAAATCTGACAACAGACCGTTGTCCGCCAAAAAGATTTACTAGCCTGCCATCCAACATTTGTTGGCGGAAAGTTGGCCAACAATTGTCTGATGGAGCGTACTAACAGTCGGATTTTAGGCAAACAGTCTGTCATCACACAATTCCCTGCCGAAAATCCGATCGCGTGTACAAGGCTTAACTCTATGGACCCCTTCAGATAAGTTAGGGGCTAAAGTTTGTTTCCACTTGTTAGTAATCGTCCGTCTTGCTGCAAATAGGATATGTGTCAAATTTGTCAATAACAACGCCAACTGAGGGGAAGGGGGTGTAAGAATTCCCATAATTTCCAATATTAATGAAAACATTGACCTTGAAATGCTCCTAAGACTTCTACATTCCCATATGGAAGAGATGTCCTAAATGACCGCATCTTTTTTTTTTTTGTGAAAAAAATATGATTATAATTGAAGAAACATACAGGGGTTGATTTACTAAAACTGGAGAGTGCAAAATCTGGTTCAGCCCTGCATAGAGACCAATCAGCTTCCAGTTTTTTTTTTTTTTTTTTGTCAAAGCCAAATTGAGTAAGCTGACGTTAGAAGCTGATTGGCTACCATGCACAGCTGCACCAGATTTTGCACTCTCCAGTTTTAGTAAACCAAACCCAGAGAGGATGATCACAGTACATAGAACACATGGCAGACTAACAAAACAATCTACAGGTGACACCATACAGGGGGAAAAAGTCAAATAACTATGTCCACCTTCACACATACACTATATTGCCAAAAGTATTGGGACACCTGCCTTTACACGCACATGAACTTTAGTGGCATCCCAGTTTTAGTCCGTAGGGTTCAATATTGAGTTCGCCCACCCTTTTCAGCTATAAAAGCTTCAATTCTTCTGGGAAGGCTGTCCACAACGTTTAGGAGTGTGTCTATGGAAATGTTTGACCATTCTTCCAGAAGCGCATTTATGAAGTCAGGAACTGATGTTGGATGAGAAGGCCTGGCTTGCCGTCTCCACTCTAATTCATCCCAAAGGTGTTCTATGGGGTTGAGGTCAGGGCTCTGTGCAGGCCAGTCAAGTTCCTCCACCCCAAACTTGCTCATCAGTGTCTTTATGGACATTGCTTTGAGCACTGGTGTGCAGTAATGTTGGATCAGGAAGGGGCCATCCCCAAACTGTTCCCACAAAGTTTGGAGCATGAAATTGTCCAAAATGTCTTGGTATGCTGACACCTTAAGAGTTCCCTTCACTGGAACTAAGGGGCCAAGTCCAACCCCTCAAAAACAACCCCACACCATAACCCCCCCTCCACAGAATGATTTGGAGGGGTGACCCAATACTATAAACAATATAGTGTGGATGAGCGAGTTTGGGGTGGAGGAACTTGACTGGCCTGCACAGAGTCCTGACCTCAACCCGATAGAACACCTTTGGGATGAATTAGATTGAAGACTGCGGGCCAGGCCTTCTCGTCCAAAATCAGTGCCTGATCTCACAAATGCGTTTCTGGAAGAATGGTCAAACATTCCCATAGACACACTCCTAAACCTTGTGGACAGCCTTCCCAGAAGAGTTGAAGCTGTTATAGCTGCAAAGGGTGGGCCAACTCAATATTGAACCCTTTTGGCAATATAGTGTATCAGTTCATTACATATTCGTATTTTGCTTACTACTACTGTCGCACAGACAGGGTTTGTCCAATTTAGGTCAAAACCTACTGCAGTCTCCAATACGATAAAACACACACAAAGCTCCAGCTATCCTGGGGCCATGTGATCTTTGCCTAGGCTTTACATCACATGAGAAAACTAACAAACTTCTAGTCATTATTTGAAAGACATATGTTTTTTACCTTAAAATAATCAACGGGCTCTACTGTTCTGTGCAAAGATTGAACTTTCATAAAGGTTCCGGTCTTACTGCATACTGAGTGAGGGCACACCTCATTCCAAGACATTACGTCTGTGATGTAACAGATACCAGCTTTCAATGATATAGCATTGTGTTGTTTACCTCCCTAAGTAAGGTGTATCCAAATTAATTATGTTACGTGGTTATATGTGAGACAGGTAAGCAGTGGAGCAGGTATGATATTGTGTTTCTAACTTCCGCATATACAAGCGTATGTTCGGAATTTTTTTTATACTTGTAACAATAAAAAGTCTTACATTTCTGAAAGAACCAATGAGAAGAGAAATGTGTGAAACAGCTTACATTTGCAAAAAAATCTGGTTCTTGTGATTCGCCTAGTTCACCGTAGAATAAGGATCTTCTCCTGCACACCTTGGTATAATGATAATCGTGTCCTTTATTCGTGTAAGGTAACAGGCATCACGGGACAGGGTTTCGGGACCTCCCAGGAGCCCTTTTTCCAAGGCAGAGGCAAAAGGGTTCTTCTGAGGTCCCAAAACCTGATGTCTGTTATAATAAAGAACAAGACCATCATTATAATAAGGTGTGCTGGTGAAGACCTTTATTCTACGATATTTGAAAAGTGGCGCCATCCACTAATTCACTACAACACCCTACACAAACTGGGTCAGCCTGTAAGGAGTGTGATGGACAAAGTACAACTTCTTATCTGATTCACAGTGAATTCACTGATTCTCCATGGACTGGGTGATTCGGGCCATATTTATGGATATCTACAGAATCACGATAACCTATAAAATCTCATATTCACCCAGAGCATCTAGTTTCTCTCATCTTTAGATCAAATGTAGCCCACGATGGGGTCCATAACCTCTTGCCGACAACGTATTGCATAGATGCGGCCATGATGGCCTGAGAGCTTGGCCCACTGTGTGCACCCGGAACATTGACCAAGCTGTTACCAACAGTCTTTGGTGACAGCTTCTCATTAGAAGCCAGTGGGATGGGCTCCCAATCATGTGACCACTGTGAGAGTCAATCACAGCATTTACAGTGGAACCTTGGATTACGAGCATAATCCGTTCCAAGAGAATGCTTGTAATCGGGGCTTTTTTTCTCAGAGAATAGGTGCAGGAACTCAACCATGCCCGCCACACACACATACCTGACAAATGGCATGAAATAGTAGCTCTTCCCTCTGCATACAACCCCTCCCTCCACTGCCCTCATCTTCTCCCCCCTCCTTAAAAGCTCCACCATCTGTCATATTTCTTACCTTTGTTGCAATATTAAGCTGAAGCACCTATCCGGCTGTAGTACCTCCCAGCATACTATGCTATACTACAGTCACTTGCAAGGGAGATTATACAGTAGGAGCATCAACAACTGGTCACCAGGGAAAAAATGGAGACCACAGAAGGTGCAGCTTATCACGCCCCCTCTCCTGCCCATGACTGCACTGAACCCTGGTTATTTGTTCTGTATCTCCCTTGTCCCTGTCCGACACTCAGTGGGATCTGCGCAGGAGATCTGACCTGTGGGAGCTACTGACAGATAAGCTATCACTTGTAAACGCAAAAGCTGGACTTCAGTGTTACCAAGTGATAGTGGTGAGCAGGGAGCAGAAGACCTGAGCCAGCAGTGGTGGAACTGAGTTCCCCCTAGTTTCTGCTGAAAAAAAACCCTACTTGTAATCCAAAGCACTTGCATATCAAATCGAGTTTCCCCGTAGAAGTCAATGGAAACGAAGATAATTTGTTCCGCATTGACTTCTATTGCATGCAATACCGCATGTGGCCAGAGGTGGGGGGCAGCGGAGAGCCTCGCAAATACTCGGGGACAGCTCGGCTGAACTCGGAAACCCTCGGAAAGGCTCAGAAGCACTCGGGAAACTGAGTATTTCCGAGTGTTTCTGAGTATTTCCGCATGATTCTGAGTATTTCCGAACGGCTCCGGACCATTCCGAGTGTCACCGGCACCCCAGCACCTCTGTCCAAATGCTGTACTGCACACCCCGTTGGCTTGAATCCTGCTTGTTTTGAGAGACAACACTCGTAAACCGAGTCAGGATTTTAAAAAAAAAGTTGCTTGTCTTTCAAAACGCTCGTTAACCGCGTTACTCGTAAACCAAGGTTCCACTGTACATGATAGAGAAGACGCGTTGCCTTTTGTGCACTAAAGCCCACTTTAATGCATTTAAGCAGCTTAAGTGTAGGCAGGTTGCCTACAGTATGTTAGTTAGGTAATTGGCTGGCCTAGATGAGGGAAGTGGTTAACGTTTTGCACGTCAGTTCCCAGGCTTTTTGGGCCCTGCCTATCCGCCCTGTGATATAAATATAGGGGAAAGCTGGGTTTCCGTGGTCCGCCCGCTCTCAGAAATACTGTGACTATCATGAAACACTGAGGGGGATTGCTGTGCCCAGCAGTCTGCAGGAACTGCCAAACCTTGGAGGATGCTGATAATGGACTACCAACATGCTGAGGTATGCCTGGGCAGCCTAGTTCAGTTACAGAGGGACATATTGCACTGGAAACGTACTTGTTGCACTTTCTCGCAAATGTTCAAGTAAAGTTCCATCAATTGTTTAAAGCCTGTCTGAAGTTATTTAACCACTTGAATACTGGGCACTTTTACCCCCTTTCCTGTTCAGGCCAATTTTCAGCTTTTACCGCTGTCACACTTTGAATGACAATTGAGCAGTCATGCAACACTGTACTCATATGAATTTTTATCATTTTTTCCCACAAATATAGCTTTCTTTTGGTGCTATTTAATCACCACTGAGTTTTACATTTTTTGCTAAATAAACAAAAAAAGGGCAAAAATGTTGAAAAAAAAATAAGTATCGAACACGTCATAATTTTTCTAGGTAAATATATTTCTAAAGGGGCTATTGACATGACATTTTCACCACACATCAGTATAACAACTCATGCAATCCATACATACAAAAAAAGCAAAACAAGTTCAGAAATGAAGTTATGTGTAAAAAAATGGAATGACACAGGAAAAAGTATTGAACACGCTAACTAAAAATTTATTTAATACTTTGTACAAAATCCTTTGTTGGTAATGACGGTTTCAAGACGCATCCTGTATGGAGAAACTAGTCACATGCATTGCTCAGGTGTGATTTTTGACCCATTCTTCCACACAAAGAGTCTTCAAATCTTGAAGGTTTGGTGGGCCTCTTCTATGAACTCTTTAGTTCTTTCCATAGATTTTCTATTGGATTGAAATCAGGTAATTGGCTGGGCAGCTTTATTTTCTTTCTTTGAAACAAATTGAGAGTTCCCTTGGCTTTGTGTTTGGGATCATTGTCTTGCTGAAATGTCCGCCCTCGTTTCATCTTCATCATCCTGGTAGATGGCAGCAGATTTTTATCAAGAATGTCTTGATACATTTTTACATTCATCCTTCCTTCAATGATATGAAGTTTGCCAGTACCGTATGCTGAAAAACAGCCCCACACCATGATGTTCTCACCTCCAAACTTCACTGTTGGTATGGGGGGTATTTTTGGGGTGATGTGCAGTGCCATTTGACCTCCAAACATGGGGTGTATTATGGCATCCAAAGAGTTCAATTTTGGTCTCATCTGACCAGACTATATTCTCCAAGTATTTCACAGGCTTGTCTAAATGTTGTGCAGCAAACTTTAACCGCTACACATCCGCGCTATGGCCGACTGACGGCCACAGCGCGGACCTGAATTCCCAGGAGGCCGTCATATGACGGCCTCCCCTGTGCACGCTCCCTGCGCGTGCCCTGCAGGGCGCGCCGTGATCACCGGGTCATTGAGACTCGGCTGATCACCGATCCGGTCCCGGCCCCTTACCATGTGATCAGCTGTCAGCCAATGACAGCTGATCACATGATGTAAACAAAAGATCGGTAATCGTTTTTTTTTCTACTCACGCTGACAGCGTGAGTAGAAAAAAAAGCCGATCACCGGCTCGGATGTAAGGGACATTGGTCCCCAAGTGGAAGAGGCACATCTGCCTCATCAGTGCCACCAAATAGTGCCACCTAACAGTGCCCACAGTGCCACCTAACAGTGCCCACAAGTGCCACCTATCAATGCCCACAAGTGCCACCTATCAATGCCCACAAGTGCCACCTATCAATGCCCACCTGTAGTGCCAATCAGTGCCACCTGGCAGTGCTGCCCATCACTGCCACCCATCAGTGCCAATCACTGCCACCCATCAGTGCCCATCACTGCCGCCTCATCAGCGTACATCAATGAAGGAGAAAAATGACCCGTTTTAAATTTTTTATAACAAAATATAAAAAAAAAAAAATTTTTTTTTTTAAAAATTCAGTTTTTTACATTTTTTTAACAAAAAGTAAAAACTGCAGAGGTGATCAAATACCACCAAAAGAAAGCTCTATTTGTGGTGAAAAAATGATAAAAATTTCATTTGGGTACCGTGTTGTATGACCGCGCAATTGTCATTCAAAATGCGTCAGCGCTGAAAGCTGAAAATTGGTCTGGATAGGAGGGGGGTTTAAGTGCCCTGTAAGCAAGTGGTTAAACGAGCTTCAACATGCTTTTTCTTCAGCAATGGAGTCTTGTGTGGTGAGCGTGTATACAGGCCATCATGGCGGTTGGGTGCATTACTTATTGTTTTCTTTGTAGCAATAGTACTTGCTAATTCCAGGTCTTTCTAAAGCTCTCCACAAGTGGTCTTTGGCTCTTGGATAACTCTTCTGATAATTCTTTTCACTCCTCTGTCAGAAATCTAGCGAGAAGCACCTGGTCATGGCCGGTTTATGGTGGAATGTTCTTTCCACTTCCAGATCATGGCCCCAAGCATAGGTGTGCACAGCCTATTGTAATAATGTGTGCACCCCAAAGCTCCAACACATATGCCTTTGTGACATATTAACCGGCCTCTTCCCCACTCGTCATCCTAAAACAATGGGGGGAGCAGGTGAGCACACAGGGGGACCTGGGCAGCAGAAAGAAAAGGAACTGGGACAAGGGTGGTGGCATACATTGGTACCAATTCCCTGTATTTTCCTCCCGTGGCAGCTGAATATCGTTGAGAGGAAGAGGAGGAGAAGCCTACTTTCAGCTGCTGCAGCAGAAAATACAGATCGGTCCATTAATTTTCACTCCAGCCGCCTATCCTGTCCAGGTTCTGGTGGTTGGCAAGTAAGGATCGCGGCTTACCTGTCACCTCCCCACAATTGATGGGTTACAAACTCCAGGATTAGGGTGTGCCCAGGCACACCTGGCACACCCCTTGAGCACGCCTATGGCCCCAAGAAAGCTCACTGGAACATTCAGAAGTTTAGAAATCCTTCTGTAACCAATGCCATCAGTATGTTTTGCAACAATAAAGTTGCGAAGGTCTTGAGAGAGCTATTTGCTTTTACCCATCATGAGATGATCATTTCTAGTCTGACACCTTGGTAATCAGACACCTTTTTATAGGCCATCACTTGAGCCTGAATCAGCTGATTTTAATTTGCACTGACAAGGGGCAAGATTGCTTTCTAATTACTGATAGATTTAGTTGGTTAAATTAATTTCTGAACTTATTTGTTTTGGTTTCTTTGTATGCATGGATTGCATAGGTTGTTACCAACATGTGGTGAAAATTTCATGTCAATAGCACCTTTGAAATACAAATATTTTTCTAAAGTATTAGGACACCTGCCTTTTCACACACATGAACTTTAACGGCACCCCAGTCTTAGTCCGTAGGGTTAAATATTGAGTTGGCCCACCCTTTGGAGCTATAACAGCTTCAACTCTTCTGGGAAGGCTGTCCACAAGGTTTAGGAGTGTGTCTATGGGAATGCTTGACCATTCTTCCAGAAACGTATTTGTGAGGTCAGGCACTGATGTGGATGAGAAGGCCTGGCTCGCAGTCTCCTCTCTAATTTATCCCAAAGATGTTTTATCGGGTTGAGGTCAGGACTATGTGCAGGCCAGTAAAGTTCCTCCATCCCAAACTCGCTCATCCATGTCTTTATGGACTTTGCTTAGTGCAGTGGTGCACAGTCATGTTGTAACAGCAAGGGGCCACCCCCAAACTTTTCCCACAAAGTTGGGAGCATGAATGTATCCAAAACGCGGCGTTGTAGGAGGTACTAGGGCGTCCTTCCATCCACGCCCACTGCCTCCATATTGCCACTCCGGATGTTCGCCGGATGGGCATTTCCGTGTCGGTGGGGCGGGTGTGCGTGACGTCGCCCCAACGTCATGACGTTCACGCATGCGCGGTAGGGGCACCGCCGCGCATCCTCGCCTCGGGGGGTCTCTATGAGGCTTCCCAGCCGACGAGCTCTGTAACACAGCTGTGCGTCGTTCCGACGCCAGCTGATTGGAGCCCGTCCATTATTTAAACCGGCCCCATTCACTCCCAGTCAAGGCGCTCTACATGCCGGATGCTGGGATGCGTGGCTGGCCGAACTTGTAAACAATCTACTCAAGGTATCTATTCACCACTTTTAAACCCCTATCACTGGGATTATTGTTATATCTTCTCGATGCCTTTTCTCATTGTTGTATCTATATAGCTACATCCCTATGTGCTGACACCATCTTGCTGCTTTCCAGTCCGCAATATTTGTGTTTCTTGAAAGTTAGACACAGCATATATGGCTAAATCTAGTAACAGACTCACTTCCTACATACTTACCATATGTCATTCACCCCTGTATTACCCCTTGGTATGTTTTTGTTTGGCAGTAGCATTTTTTCTGCTAATTTTGGTAACACCATCTAAAATTCCTAACCATGGAACTACACAACTATTTATAATCCATATAAATCATGTACTTATTGGCACATACTAATTATACTCCCCATGCAATGAGCTTTTATAACATTGTTTTTACATTAAAGACTCTGAGCATTACAAGCCGTACAAAATTTATACTCATTGGCTTATATCAAGTATACTTTCTTTGGGGACATACTAAAAGGAATGACAGAATGGAATGCCCATAGACTTTAACAGGGAGATGGAATGCCCATAGAGAGTAATGGAACAAAGTGGAATGCCCATAGAGAATAAAGGAAAAAAAAATCTATTTCTGACAGACTCTTTAGACATATCATCAATTTATTTTTTTAAAACCTACTTTTAAATATCAGTGGCCATGTTTAATATTGAGATTAGGTGGGATTATTGTTGTTTTTTATGGCATAACAAAGGTGAATGACAGAAGGGAATGTCCATAGAGTATAATGGGAAGTAAACTGGGAAGTAAAATCTAAACTCATTTGCAGGCAAATCTGAGAGACATAGCAAATCCACCTTTCCCACGGCTGTTCTTCAAGTAGAGTAGCAGATTATAAGATTGAGATTATTTGGGATTACAGCTGTTTTCTATGGAATGACAAAAGATATGGCAGAATGGAATGCCCATAGAGTATAATGGGAAGCAAGATGTGACCTGGAGTCAGAACCATTGGTTATATCAGATCAATCTTTAGCAGACATACTCTCTATGTTCAGAGGCGATGTCCAAATTTCACATTAAGTGGAATTATTATTGTTTTCTATGGAATGACAAACATATGACAGAGTGGAATGCCCATAGAGAATACTGGGAAGCAAGATGTAACCTGGAGTCAGAACCATTGGTCATATCAGATCAATCTTTAGCAGACATACTCTCTATGTTCAGTGATGATGTTCAAATTTGACATTAAGTGGGAATATTAATGTTTTCTATGGAATGACCAACAAATGACAGAAGGGAATGCCCATAGAGTATAATGGGAAGTAAAATCTAAACTCATTTGCAGGCAAATCTGAGAGACAGCAATTTATCCTTTACCACAGCTGTTCTTCAAGTAGAGTAGCAGATTATAAGATTGAGATTGTTTGGGATTACAGCTGTTTTCTACGGAATGACAGATAAATAATAGAAAGGAATGCCCATAGAGTATAATGGGAAGCAAGATGTGACCTGGAGTCAGAACCATTAGTCATATCAGATCAATCTTTAGAAGACATACTCTCTATGTTCAGTGATGATGTTCAAATGTGATATTAGGTGGGAATATTAATGTTTTCTATGGAATGACCAATATATGACAGTAGGGAATGCCCATAGAGTATAATGGGAAGTAAAATCTAAACTCATTTGCAGGCAAATCTGAGAGACATAGCAATTTATCCTTTACCACAGCTGTTCTTCAAGTAGAGTAGCAGATTATAAGATTGAGATTATTTGGGATTACAGCTGTTTTCTACGGAATGACAGATAAATAATAGAAAGGAATGCCCTTAGAGTATAATAGGAAGCTAGATGTGACCTGGAGTCAGAACCATTGGTTATATCAGATCAATCTTTAGCAGACATACTCTCTATGTTCAGAGGTGATGTCCAAATTTCACATTAAGTGGGATTATTATTGTTTTCTATGGAATGACAAACATATGACAGAATGGAATGCCCATAGAGTATAATGGTAAGCAAGATGTCACCTGGAGTCAGAACCATTGGTCATATCAGATCAATCTTTAGCAGACATATTCTCTATGTTCAGTGATGATGTTCAGAATTGAGATGAAGCAGGATTATTATTGTTTTCTATGGAATGACAAACATATGACAGAATGGAATGCCCATAGAGTATAATGGGAAGCAAGATGTGACCTGGAGTCAGAACCATTGGTCATATCAGATCAATCTTTAGCAGACATACTCTCTGTGTTCAGTGATGATGTTCAAATGTGATATTAGGTGGGAATATTAATGTTTTCTATGGAATGACCAATATATGACAGAAGGGAATGCCCATAGAGTATAATGAGAAGTAAAATCTAAACTCCTTTGCAGGCAAATCTGAGAGACATAGTAATTTATCCTTTACCACAGCTGTTCTTCAAGTAGAGTAGCAGATTATAAGATTGAGATTATTTGGGATTACAGCTGTTTTCTATGGAATGACAAACATATGGCAGAATGGAATGCCCATAGAGTATAATGGGAAGCAAGATGTGACCTGGAGTCAGAACCATTAGTCATATCAGATCAATCTTTAGCAGACATACTCTCTATGTTCAGAGGTGATGTCCAAATTTCACATTAAGTGGAATTATTATTGTTTTCTATGGAATGACAAACATATGACAGAATGGAATGCCCATAGAGTATAATGGGAATTAAAAGCTAAACTCATTTGCAGGCAAATCTGAGGAACATAGTAATTTATCCTTTACCACAGCTGTTCTTCAAGTAGAGTAGCAGATTATAAGATTGAGATTATTTGGGATTACAGCTGTTTTCTACGGAATGACAGATAAATAATAGAAAGGAATGCCCTTAGAGTATAATGGGAAGCAAGATGTGACCTGGAGTCAGAACCATTGGTTATATCAGATCAATCTTTAGCAGACATACTCTCTATGTTCAGAGGTGATGTTCAAATTTCACATTAAGTGGGATTATTGTTGTTTTCTATGGAATGACAAACATATGACAGAATGGAATGCCCATAGAGTATAATGGGAAGCAAGATGTCACCTGGAGTCAGAACCATTGGTCATATCAGATCAATCTTTAGCAGACATATTCTCTATGTTCAGTGATGATGTTCAGAATTGAGATGAAGCAAGATTATTATTGTTTTCTATGGAATGACAAACATATGGCAGAATGGAATGCCCATAGAGTATAATGGGAAGCAAGATGTGACCTGGAGTCAGAACCATTGGTCATATCAGATCAATCTTTAGCAGACATACTCTCTGTGTTCAGTGATGATGTTCAAATGTGATATTAGGTGGGAATATTAATGTTTTCTATGGAATGACCAATATATGACAGAAGGGAATGCCCATAGAGTATAATGAGAAGTAAAATCTAAACTCATTTGCAGGCAAATCTGAGAGACATAGCAATTTATCCTTTACCACAGCTGTTCTTCAAGTAGAGTAGCAGATTATAAGATTGAGATTATTTGGGATTACAGCTGTTTTCTATGGAATGACAAACATATGGCAGAATGGAATGCCCATAGAGTATAATGGGAAGCAAGATGTGACCTGGAGTCAGAACCATTAGTCATATCAGATCAATCTTTAGCAGACATACTCTCTATGTTCAGAGGTGATGTCCAAATTTCACATTAAGTGGAATTATTATTGTTTTCTATGGAATGACAAACATATGACAGAATGGAATGCCCATAGAGTATAATGGGAATTAAAAGCTAAACTCATTTGCAGGCAAATCTGAGGAACATAGTAATTTATCCTTTACCACAGCTGTTCTTCAAGTAGAGTAGCAGATTATAAGATTGAGATTATTTGGGATTACAGCTGTTTTCTATGGAATGACAAACATATGGCAGAATGGAATGCCCATAGAGTATAATGGGAAGCAAGATGTGACCTGGAGTCAGAACCATTGGTTATATCAGATCAATCTTTAGCAGACATACTCTCTATGTTCAGAGGTGATGTTCAAATTTCACATTAAGTGGGATTATTGTTGTTTTCTATGGAATGACAAACATATGACAGAATGGAATGCCCATAGAGTATAATGGGAAGCAATATGTCACCTGGAGTCAGAACCATTGGTCATATCAGATCAATCTTTAGCAGACATATTCTCTATGTTCAGTGATGATGTTCAAAATTGAGATGAAGCAGGATTATTATTGTTTTCTATGGAATGACAAACATATGGCAGAATGGAATGCCCATAGAGTATAATGGGAAGCAAGATGTGACCTAGAGTCAGAACCATTGGTCATATCAGATCAATATTTAGCAGACATACTCTCTATGTTCAGAGGTGATGTCCAAATTTCACATTAAGTGGGATTATTGTTGTTTTTTATGGCATAACAAAGGTGAATGACAGAAGGGAATGTCCATAGAGTATAATGGGAAGTAAACTGGGAAGTAAAATCTAAACTCATTTGCAGGCAAATCTGAGAGACATAGCAAATCCACCTTTCCCACAGCTGTTCTTCAAGTAGAGTAGCAGATTATAAGATTGAGATTATTTGGGATTACAGCTGTTTTCTATGGAATGACAAAAGATATGGCAGAATGGAATGCCCATAGAGTATAATGGGAAGCAAGATGTGACCTGGAGTCAGAACCATTGGTCATATCAGATCAATCTTTAGCAGACATACTCTCTATGTTCAGAGGCGATGTCCAAATTTCACATTAAGTGGAATTATTATTGTTTTCTATGGAATGACAAACATATGACAGAGTGGAATGCCCATAGAGAATACTGGGAAGCAAGATGTAACCTGGAGTCAGAACCATTGGTCATATCAGATCAATCTTTAGCAGACATACTCTCTATGTCCAGTGATGATGTTCAAATTTGACATTAAGTGGGAATATTAATGTTTTCTATGGAATGACCAACAAATGACAGAAGGGAATGCCCATAGAGTATAATGGGAAGTAAAATCTAAACTCATTTGCAGGCAAATCTGAGAGACAGCAATTTATCCTTTCCCACAGCTGTTCTTCAAGTAGAGTAGCAGATTATAAGATTGAGATTGTTTGGGATTACAGCTGTTTTCTACGGAATGACAGATAAATAATAGAAAGGAATGCCCATAGAGTATAATGGGAAGCAAGATGTGACCTGGAGTCAGAACAATTGGTCATATCAGATCAATCTTTAGCAGACATACTCTCTATGTTCAGAGGTGATGTCCAAATTTCACATTAAGTGGGATTATTATTGTTTTCTATGGAATGACAAACATATGACAGAAGGGAATGCCCATAGAGTATAATGGGAAGTAAAATCTAAACTCATTTGCAGGCAAATCTGAGAGACATAGCAATTTATCCTTTACCACAGCTGTTCTTCAAGTAGAGTAGCAGATTATAAGATTGAGATTATTTGGGATTACAGCTGTTTTCTACGGAATGAAAGATAAATAATAGAAAGGAATGCCCTTAGAGTATAATAGGAAGCTAGATGTGACCTGGAGTCAGAACCATTGGTTATATCAGATCAATCTTTAGCAGACATACTCTCTATGTTCAGAGGTGATGTCCAAATTTCACATTAAGTGGGATTATTATTGTTTTCTATGGAATGACAAACATATGACAGAATGGAATGCCCATAGAGTATAATGGGAAGCAAGATGTCACCTGGAGTCAGAACCATTGGTCATATCAGATCAATCTTTAGCAGACATATTCTCTATGTTCAGTGATGATGTTCAAAATTGAGATGAAGCAAGATTATTATTGTTTTCTATGGAATGACAAACATATGGCAGAATGGAATGCCCATAGAGTATAATGGGAAGCAAGATGTGACCTGGAGTCAGAACCATTGGTCATATCAGATCAATCTTTAGCAGACATACTCTCTGTGTTCAGTGATGATGTTCAAATGTGATATTAGGTGGGAATATTAATGTTTTCTATGGAATGACCAATATATGACAGAAGGGAATGCCCATAGAGTATAATGAGAAGTAAAATCTAAACTCCTTTGCAGGCAAATCTGAGAGACATAGTAATTTATCCTTTACCACAGCTGTTCTTCAAGTAGAGTAGCAGATTATAAGATTGAGATTATTTGGGATTACAGCTGTTTTCTATGGAATGACAAACATATGGCAGAATGGAATGCCCATAGAGTATAATGGGAAGCAAGATGTGACCTGGAGTCAGAACCATTAGTCATATCAGATCAATCTTTAGCAGACATACTCTCTATGTTCAGAGGTGATGTCCAAATTTCACATTAAGTGGAATTATTATTGTTTTCTATGGAATGACAAACATATGACAGAATGGAATGCCCATAGAGTATAATGGGAATTAAAAGCTAAACTCATTTGCAGGCAAATCTGAGGAACATAGTAATTTATCCTTTACCACAGCTGTTCTTCAAGTAGAGTAGCAGATTATAAAATTGAGATTATTTGGGATTACAGCTGTTTTCTACGGAATGACAGATAAATAATAGAAAGGAATGCCCTTAGAGTATAATGGGAAGCAAGATGTGACCTGGAGTCAGAACCATTGGTTATATCAGATCAATCTTTAGCAGACATACTCTCTATGTTCAGAGGTGATGTTCAAATTTCACATTAAGTGGGATTATTGTTGTTTTCTATGGAATGACAAACATATGACAGAATGGAATGCCCATAGAGTATAATGGGAAGCAAGATGTCACCTGGAGTCAGAACCATTGGTCATATCAGATCAATCTTTAGCAGACATATTCTCTATGTTCAGTGATGATGTTCAAAATTGAGATGAAGCAGGATTATTATTGTTTTCTATGGAATGACAAACATATGGCAGAATGGAATGCCCATAGAGTATAATGGGAAGCAAGATGTGACCTAGAGTCAGAACCATTGGTCATATCAGATCAATATTTAGCAGACATACTCTCTATGTTCAGAGGTGATGTCCAAATTTCACATTAAGTGGGATTATTATTGTTTTCTATGGAATGACAAACATATGACAGAATGGAAGGCCCATAGAGTATAATGGTAAGCAAGATGTGACCTGGAGTCAGAACCATTGGTCATATCAGATCAATCTTTAGCAGACATACTCTCTATGTCCAGTGATGATGTTCAAATTTGACATTAAGTGGGAATATTAATGTTTTTTATGGAATGACCAACAAATGACAGAATGGAATGCCCATAGAGTATAATGGGAAGTAAAATCTAAACTCATTTGCAGGCAAATCTGAGAGACATAGCAATTTATCCTTTACCACAGCTGTTCTTCAAGTAGAGTAGCAGATGATAAGATTGAGATTATTTGGGATTACAGCTGTTTTCTACGGAATGACAGATAAATAATAGAAAGGAATGCCCATAGAGTATAATGGGAAGCAAGATGTGACCTGGAGTCAGAACCATTGGTTATATCAGATCAATCTTTAGCAGACATACTCTCTATGTTCAGAGGTGATGTCCAAATTTCACATTAAGTGGGATTATTATTGTTTTCTATGGAATGACAAACATATGACAGAATGGAATGCCCATAGAGTATAATGGGAAGCAAGATGTGACCTGGAGTCAGAACCATTGGTCATATCAGATCAATCTTTAGCAGACATACTCTCTATGTTCAGAGGTGATGTCCAAATTTCACATTAAGTGGGATTATTATTGTTTTCTATGGAATGACAAACATATGACAGAATGGATGGCCCATAGAGTATAATGGGAAGCAAGATGTGACCTGGAGTCAGAACCATTGGTCATATCAGATCAATCTTTAGCAGACATATTCTCTATGTTCAGTGATGATGTTCAAAATTGAGATGAAGCAGGATTATTATTGTTTTCTATGGAATGACAAACATATGACAGAATGGAATGGCCATAGAGTATAATGGGGATTAAAAGCTAAACTCATTTGCAGGCAAATCTGAGGAACATAGCAATTTATCCTTTACCACAGCTGTTCTTCAAGTAGAGTAGCAGATGATAAGATTGAGATTATTTGGGATTACAGCTGTTTTCTACGGAATGACAGATAAATAATAGAAAGGAATGCCCATAGAGTATAATGGGAAGCAAGATGTGACCTGGAGTCAGAACCATTGGTCATATCAGATCAATCTTTAGCAGACATATTCTCTATGTTCAGTGATGATGTTCAAAATTGAGATGAAGCAGGATTATTATTGTTTTCTATGGAATGACAAACATATGACAGAATGGAATGGCCATAGAGTATAATGGGGATTAAAAGCTAAACTCATTTGCAGGCAAATCTGAGGAACATAGCAATTTATCCTTTACCACAGCTGTTCTTCAAGTAGAGTAGCAGATTATAAGATTGAGATTATTTGGGATTACAGCTGTTTTCTACGGAATGACAGATAAATAATAGAAAGGAATGCCCATAGCGTATAATGGGAAGCAAGATGTGACCTGGAGTCAGAACCATTGGTTATATCAGATCAATCTTTAGCAGACATACTCTCTATGTTCAGAGGTGATGTCCAAATTTCACATTAAGTGGAATTATTGTTGTTTTCTATGGAATGACAAACATATGACAGAATGGAATGCCCATAGAGTATAATGGGAAGCAAGATGTGACCTGGAGTCAGAACCATTGGTCATATCAGATCAATCTTTAGCAGACATACTCTCTATGTCCAGTGATGATGTTCAAATTTGACATTAAGTGGGAATATTAATGTTTTCTATGGAATGACCAACAAATGACAGAATGGAATGCCCATAGAGTATAATGGGAAGTAAAATCTAAACTCATTTGCAGGCAAATCTGAGAGACATAGCAATTTATCCTTTACCACAGCTGTTCTTCAAGTAGAGTAGCAGATTATAAGATTGAGATTATTTGGGATTACAGCTGTTTTCTATGGAATGACAAACATATGACAGAATGGAATGCCCATAGAGTATAATGGGAAGCAAGATGTGACCTGGAGTCAGAACCTTTGATCATATCAGATCAATCTTTAGCAGACATATTCTCTATGTTCAGTGGTGATGTTCAAATTTGACATTAAGCGGGATTATTATTGTTTTCTATGAAATGACAAACATATGACAGAATGGAATGTCCGTAGAGTATAATGGGAAGTAAGATGTGACCTGGAGTCAGAACCATTGGTCATATCAGATCAATCTTTAGCAGTCCTACTCTCTATGTTCAGTGATGATGTTCAAATGTTATATTAGGTGGGAATATTAATGTTTTCTATGGAATGACCAATATATGACAGAAGGGAATGCCCATAGAGTATAATGTTAAGCAAGATGTGACCTGGAGTCAGAACCATTGGTCATATCAGATCAATCTTTAGCAGACATACTCTCTATGTTCAGTGATGATGTTCAAATTTGAGATGAAGCAGGATTATTATTGTTTTCTATGTAATGACAAACATATGGCAGAATGGAATGCCCATAGAGTATAATGGGAAGCAAGATGTGACCTGGAGTCAAAACCATTGGTCATATCAGATCAATCTTTAGCAGACATACTCTCTATGTTCAGTGATGATGTTCAAATTTGAGATGAAGCAGGATTATTATTGTTTTCTATGGAATGACAAACATATGACAGAATGGAATGCCCATAGAGTATAATGGGAAGAAAAAGCTAAACTCATTTGCAGGCAAATCTGAGAGACATAGCAATGTATCCTTTACCACAGCTGTTCTTCAAGTAGAGTAGCAGATTATAAGATTGAGATTATTTGGGATTACAGCTGTTTTCTATGGAATGACAAACATATGACAGAATGGAATGCCCATAGAGTATTATGGAAAGCAAGATGTGACCTGGAGTAAGAACCCTTGGTCATATCAGATCAATCTTTAGCAGACATACTCTCTATGTTCTGTGATGATGTTCAAAATTGAGATGAAGCGGGATTATTATTGTTTTCTATGGAATGACAAACATATGACAGAATGGAATGCCCATAGAATATAATGGGAAGCAAGATGTGACCTGGAGTCAGAACCATTGGTCATATCAGATCAATCTTTAGCAGACATGCTCTCTATGTCCAGTGATGATGTTCAAATTTGACATTATGTGGGAATATTAATGTTTTCTATGGAATGACCAACATATAACAGAAGGGAATGCCCATAGAGTATAATGGGAAATAAAATCTAAACTCATTTGCAGGCAAATCTGAGAGACATAGCAATTTATCCTTTACCACAGCTGTTCTTCAAGTAGAGTAGCAGATTATAAGATTGAGATTTTTTGGGATTACAGCTGTTTTCTATGGAATGACAAACATATGACAGAATGGAATGTCCATAGAGTATAATGGGAAGCAAGATGTGACCTGGAGTCAGAACCATTGGTCATATCAGATCAATCTTTAGCAGACATATTCTCTATGTTCAGTGGTGATGTTCAAATTTGACATTAAGCGGGATTATTACTGTTTTCTGTGGAATGACAAACATATGACAGAATGGAATGCCCATAGAGTATAATGTATAATAGAGTATAACCCTTTAACAAACTCACTATTGCAAAATGATGGCTACAGTGTGGCTCAATAACTCAGGGAGGGCCTACTATGATGTCTTCCCAGAATCGCAGGTGCACACACAGAAGTATCCATGACCGGGCCCGGCGCATCACGGATCACGGCTGACAGCAGCCGTTTACCACGTGATTGCCCTGACAAATGACAGAGCAATAACTTGTAAACAAACCGGCGTCATGTCCGGTTTCTCTCTCCCTTCTCTGTACCGATCGGCACAGTGTGAACGGAGAGGGGAGAGATCGGGTGCAGCAGCGCTGTGGGCTGGATCTGTAGTTCCCACAGCGCTGCTCTGTGCCCATTGCAGCAGCATTCAGCCACCCATCCACGCTCAGGCATCCCATCCACCCCCATACATACTCAGCCATACCCAGCAATACCCAACCATACTCAGCCTTACTAAGCCATCCCATCCACACTCAGCCATACACAGCCCTAACCAGCCATACCCATTCATGCCCAGTCATCCCATCCATGCTCAGGCATCCACATTCATGGCTCAACCATGCTCAGTCATCCCCATCCACGGCTCATCCATCCCCATTCATGCTCATCCATGCCACATCAGTTCTTATCCATGCCACTACAGTGCCTCCCAAAAGTGTAATAGATAGTCAAATTAGATTTGAAATGTATGCCCCTAGAACACCTGACAGTGCTCCCTGCATGTTGGGCCTCTGTATGTGGCCAGGCTGTGGAAAAATCTCCCACATGTGGTATCGCCATACTCAGGAGGAGTAGGACAATCTGTGGCGTTATTTTTGCTATGTACATGCTATGTGTTAGAAATATTGTATAAATGGACAACTTTGTTAAAAAAAAATTAAAAAATGTGTTTTCATGTTCTTTCCAAATTTTCAAAAAAAAATGGCATGGTCAAAAGACTTATTATGCCTCCTAGAATATACATTGGGGTGTTTTCTTTCAAAATTGGGGTTATTTTTGGGGCATTTCCATTGTCCTGGTGCTCCAGGGCCTTTAAAAGTGCCAGAGGTAGTCAGGAAATTATGAGTAATTTATGCTCCTATAATGCCTGAAGGTGCTCCCTGCATGTTGGGCCTCTGTATGTGGTCACGCTGTGTAAAAGTCTCACACATGTGGTATCATCATACTCAGAAAGAGTAGCAGAATTTATTTTTGGTGTGTGATTTGTGGTATGCATATGCTGTGTTTGATAAATAACCTGCTAACAGTGTAATTTTGTGAAAAAAAAACTAAAAAAAAAAACCAACCTTGATTTTACAAAGAATTTTGGGAAAAATTTACAACTTCTAAAAACTCACCATGCCTTTTACTAAATATCTTGGACTGTCTATTTTCCAAAAATGGGCCATTTCGGGGGTATTGATACTGTCTTGGCTTGTTAGGTTCTCAAGAAATGAGATAGGCAATCAGTACATTAGGTGTGATAAATTTTTAGAGATTGGTACCATAGCTTGTGTACTCCATAACTTTCACACAGACCTAATTATATACACCGATTAGGTTTATTTTTACCAAAGATATGCAGCAGTATAAATTTGTGCCAAAATTTATGAAGAAAAATTTCTATCAAAATTTTATAACAGAAACAAAAAAAATACATTTTTTTTATAGAATTTTCTATCTTTTTTTTCTATTTTATAGTGCAAAAAATAGAAAAACCCAGTGGTGATTAAATACCACTAAAAGAAAGCTTCATCTGTGTGTAAAAAAAAATAACAATTTCATATGTGTACAGTACAGTGTTGCATGACTGAGTAATTGTCATTCAATATTTGAGAGCACCGAAAGATGAAAATGAGTCTGGTTAGGAAGGGGGTTTAGGTGTTAAGTGCCCAATGGGTAAGTGGTTAACGCACACACATATATATATATGCTAAAGATTGATCTGATATGACCAATGGTTCTGATTCCAGGTCACATCTTGCTTCCCATTATACTCTATGGGCATTCCATTCTGCCATATGTTTGTCATTCCATAGAAAACAATAATAATCCTGCTTCATCTCAATTTTGAACATCATCACTGAACATAGAGAATATGTCTGCTAAAGATTGATCTGATATGACCAATGGTTCTGACTCCAGGTCACATCTTGCTTCCCATTATACTCTATGGGCATTCCATTCTGTCATATGTTTGTCATTCCATAGAAAACAGCTGTAATCCCAAATAATCTCAATCTTATAATCTGCTACTCTACTTGAAGAACAGCTGTGGGAAAGGATAAATTGCTGTCTCTCAGATTTGCCTGCAAATGAGTTTAGCTTTTACTTCCCATTATACTCTATGGGCATTCCATTCTGTCATATGTTTGTCATTCCATAGAAAACAATAATAATCCTGCTTAATCTCAATTTTGAACATCATCACTGAACATAGAGAATATGTCTGCTAACGATTGATCTGATATGACCAATGGTTCTGACTCCAGGTCACATCTTGCTTCCCATTATACTCTATGGGCATTCCATTCTGTTATTTATCTGTCATTCCATAGAAAACAGCTGTAATCCCAAATAATCTCAATCTTATAATCTGCTACTCTACTTGAAGAACAGCCGTGGTAAAGGATACATTGCTATGTCTCTCAGATTTGCCTGCAAATGAGTTTAGCTTTTACTTCCCATTATACTCTATGGGCATTCCATTCTGTCATATGTTTGTCATTCCATAGAAAACAATAATAATCCCACTTAATGTGAAATTTGGACATCACCTCTGAACATGGAGAGTATGTCTGCTAAATATTGATCTGATATGACCAATGGTTCTGACTCCAGGTCACATCTTGCTTCCCATTATACTCTATGGGCATTCCATTCTGCCATATTTTTTCATTCCATAGAAAACAATAATAATCCTGCTTCATCTCAATTTTGAACATCATCACTGAACATAGAGAATATGTCTGCTAAAGATTGATCTGATATGACCAATGGTTCTGACTCCAGGTCACATCTTGCTTCCCATTATACTCTATGGGCATTCCATTCTGCCATATTTTTTCATTCCATAGAAAACAATAATAATCCTGCTTCATCTCAATTTTGAACATCATCACTGAACATAGAGAATATGTCTGCTAAAGATTGATCTGATATGACCAATGGTTCTGACTCCAGGTCACATCTTGCTTCCCATTATACTCTATGGGCATTCCATTCTGTCATATGTTTGTCATTCCATAGAAAACAATAGTAATCCCACTTAATGTGAAATTTGGACATCACCTCTGAACATAGAGAGTATGTCTGCTAAAGATTGATCTGATATGACCAATGGTTCTGACTCCAGGTCACATCTTGCTTCCCATTATACTCTATGGGCATTCCATTCTGCCATATTTTTTCATTCCATAGAAAACAATAATAATCCTGCTTCATCTCAATTTTGAACATCATCACTGAACATAGAGAATATGTCTGCTAAAGATTGATCTGATATGACCAATGGTTCTGACTCCAGGTCACATCTTGCTTCCCATTATACTCTATGGGCATTCCATTCTGTCATATGTTTGTCATTCCATAGAAAACAATAATAATCCCACTTAATGTGAAATTTGGACATCACCTCTGAACATAGAGAGTATGTCTGCTAAAGATTGATCTGATATGACCAATGGTTCTGACTCCAGGTCACATCTTGCTTCCCATTATACTCTATGGGCATTCCATTCTGTCATATGTTTGTCATTCCATAGAAAACAATAATAATCCCACTTAATGTGAAATTTGGACATCACCTCTGAACATAGAGAGTATGTCTGCTAAAGATTGATCTGATATGACCAATAGTTCTGACTCCAGGTCACATCTTGCTTCCCATTATACTCTATGGGCATTCCTTTCTATTATTTATCTGTCATTCCGTAGAAAACAGCTGTAGTCCCAAATAATCTCAATCTTATAATCTGCTACTCTACTTGAAGAACAGCCGTGGTAAAGGATAAATTGCTATGTCTCTCAGATTTGCCTGCAAATGAGTTTAGATTTTACTTCCCATTATACTCTATGGGCATTCCATTCTGTCATATGTTGGTCATTCCATAGAAAACATTAATATTCCCACTTAATGTCAAATTTGAACATCATCACTGGACATAGGGAGTATGTCTGCTAAAGATTGATCTGATATGACCAATGGTTCTGACTCCAGGTCACATCTTGCTTCCCATTATACTCTATGGGCATTCCATTCTGTCATATGTTTGTCATTCCATAGAAAACAATAATAATCCCACTTAATGTGAAATTTGGACATCACCTCTGAACATAGAGAGTATGTCTGCTAAAGATTGATCTGATATGACCAATAGTTCTGACTCCAGGTCACATCTTGCTTCCCATTATACTCTATGGGCATTCCTGTCTATTATTTATCTGTCATTCCGTAGAAAACAGCTGTAATCCCAAATAATCTCAATCTTATAATCTGCTACTCTACTTGAAGAACAGCTGTGGTAAAGGATAAATTGCTATGTCTCTCAGATTTGCCAGCAAATGAGTTTAGATTTTACTTCCCATTATACTCTATGGGCATTCCATTCTGTCATATGTTTGCCATTCCACAGAAAACAATAATAATCCTGCTTAATGTCAAATTTGAACATCATCACTGAACATAGAGAATATGTCTGCTAAAGATTGATCTGATATGACCAATGGTTCTGACTCCAGGTCACATCTTGCTTCCCATTATACTCCATGGGCATTCCTGTCTATTATTTATCTGTCATTCCGTAGAAAACAGCTGTAATCCCAAATAATCTCAATCTTATAATCTGCTACTCTACTTGAAGAACAGCCGTGGTAAAGGATAAATTGCTATGTCTCTCAGATTTGCCAGCAAATGAGTTTAGATTTTACTTCCCATTATACTCTATGGGCATTCCCTTCTGTCATATGTTTGCCATTCCACAGAAAACAATAATAATCCCGCTTAATGTCAAATTTGAACATCATCACTGAACATAGAGAGTATGTCTGCTAAAGATTGATCTGATATGACCAATGATTCTGACTCCAAGTCACATCTTGCTTCCCATTATACTCTATGGGCATTCCATTCTGTCATATGTTTGTCATTCCATAGAAAACAGCTGTAATCCCAAATAATCTCAATCTTATAATCTGCTACTCTACTTGAAGAACAGCCGTGGTAAAGGATAAATTGCTATGTTCCTCAGATTTGCCTGCAAATGAGTTTAGATTTTACTTCCCAGTTTACTTCCCATTATACTCTATGGACATTCCCTTCTGTCATTCACCTTTGTTATGCCATAAAAAACAACAATAATCCCACCTAAACTCAATATTAAACATGGCCACTGATATTTAAAAGTAGGTTTTAAAAAAAGAAATTGATGATATGTCTAAAGAGTCTGTCAGAAATAGAATTTTTTTTTCCATTATTCTCTATAGGCATTCCACTTTGTTCCATTACTCTCTATGGGCATTCCATCTCCCTGTTAAAGTCTATGGGCATTCCATTCTGTCATTCCTTTTAGTATGTCCCTTTCTTTGCAATGAGCCTTTAAAAACATTGCTTGTACATTAAGTACTTTGAACATATACTCAATTTTTTAAGTTCTTTTTACATCAGCTGGTCCCCTAACTTTTTCCTAAGGTATTCATAACGGATCCTTTTTATACTCATGATACCTTAATCTTTTAATTTTAGGGGTGCCTCTCTCGACCCCAGTATATCGCTTTGGCTTATGCGCGCCCGGGCCGGGCAGGATAGGTGAACTGGTACATCCCCCTGTGGAAACTGCTGCTTACTAACAACCAGCTTTTACCGCCTAAGAACAGCACCCGTACCCTCCACACTACAACTGCCCACCATTCCATCTTGCCTTTTCATGTGGTCTTTTAAAAAATCTCCTTTTCAGAAGTAACCAATGGAACTCTCTCATGTAGGTGATCAATTGATCATTTAAACCTTCGAACAGATATCCAGTGGTAGTTCTTTACATCATCTGATTTATGCACCACTTTTTTCAATTAATCCAGATGAACCCCTCTTTTCAATCATGCCCCTGAAGAAGGACTGAAAAAATATTAAGTACCCGAAACGCGTCGGGCTTGAAAAGAGTCTCTCTGTATACCCCATCATTGCTTACTGTAAGATGTTTATTGTGTTTATCATGTATAACTACTATGCTACCTAGGATATCCACATTGTTTTTAACAAATGTATTTCTTTATTAAATAAAAATATTCTTTTATACTTCATATCAGTCTATACTTCTATATTCTCTACTTTTGTGCAAGTGCCGGGAAAGTCCACCCAGGGGAACCCGCTGTTTTATGTTACTGACTTATTGGATGTGGCACGGCTTTTTCCTCTTTCCTAGGCGAGTTGGTCACTTTTTCTGTTATGATTCATTATAGCCGAGAGCACTTTTAAATTACTTTTTTTTCCTTTAAAAATGTCGTTTTGCTCTTGGACTGTTCTAAACATGGAAAACACGCGCCACTCTACAGGCATACTTTAGACACCCCCCCCCAGGTACGAAATTTAAAGTAATATTTCACTTTTATTGTTTCACTTTAAGCATTATTAAAATCACTGCTCCTGAAAAACGTCCGTTTTTAAAACTTTTTTTTGCATTGATACATGTCCCCTGGGGCAGGACCCGGGTCCCCAAACACTTTTTATCTCAACACCATGCATATAAGCCTTTAAAATTAGCACTTTTGATTTCTCCCATAGACTTTTAAAGGGTGTTCCGCGGCTTTCGAATTTGCCGCGAACACCAAAAATTGTTCGCTATTCGGCGATCAGGCGAACACCCGGGCTCATCCGTACTCTTCTATAAAGCCCAGATTTGTGAAGTGCACAACTAATACAGTTACTATGGCCTCTTGGCTGCTTCTCTGATTAATGCTCTCCTTGCCTGGCCTGTCAGTTTAGGTGGATGGCCATGTCGTGGTAGGTTTGCAGTTGTGCCATACTGTTTCCATTTTCGGATGATTAATTGAACAGTGCTCTGTGGGATGTTCAAAGCTTGGGATATTTTTTTATAATCTATCCCTGCTTTAAACTTCTCCACAACTTTATCCCTGACTTTTCTGGTATGTTCCTTGGGCTTCATGATGCTGTTTGTTCACTAAGGTTCTCTAACAAACCTCTGAGGGCTTCACAGAACATAATTATACTGAGATTAAATTACACACAGCTGGAGTCTATTTGCTAATTAGGTGACTTCTGAAGGAAATTAGTTCCACTAGATTTTAGTAAGGGGTATCAGAGTAAAGGATGCTGAGTACAAATGCATGCCACACTTTTCAGATATTTATTTGTAAAACCTGTTGAAAACCATTTATCATTTTCCTTCCACCTTACAATTATGTGCCATTTTGTGTTGGTCTATCACATAAAATCCCAATAAAAATACATTTACATTTTTGGCTGTAACATGACAAAATGTGGAAAATTTCAAGGGGTATGAATGCTTTTTCAAGGCACTGTGTGTCGCGTACAGTGTGAAGGGTTCAGGACTGTACTACATACAGAGTGAAGGGTTCAGGAGTGTGCAACGTACTGAATGAAGGGTTCAGGAGTGTGCAACATACAGAGTGAAGGGTTCAGGAGTGTGCAACGTACAGAGTGAAGGGTTCAGGAGTGTGCAACATACAGAGTGAAGGGTTCAGGAGTGGGCAACGTACAGAGTGAAGGTTTCAGGAGTGTACTACATACAGAGTGAAGGGTTCAGGAGTGTACTACGTACAGAGTGAAGGGTTCAAGCGTGTGCTATGTACAGAGTGAAGGGTTCAGGAGTGTGCTATGCACAGAATTCAGGGTTCAGGAGTTACATACTTAATCCGTCTGAAAAAAGATACAAGTCCATCCAGTTCAACTAACAGAGAAAAAGAAAGAAAACCAATACACTCAATTAGAAAACCTCCATATACACTATTCTATGCCCACTGTTGATCTAGGAGTATGGAGCTGTCCTCCCACCTCTAAATCCCCTCTCCTAACCTGAATTGTAAAATGAATATGTGATAGTAAGTTCTGATTCAACACATTATCCCAGCAAAGGTTTATACTTGTTCACACACAGTAGAGATAATGGAATATATATATATATATATAGATAGATAGATAGATATATATATATATATATATATATATATATATATATATATATATATATATATATATATATATATATATATATATATCATATATTAATAAATTATCTGAGGAGTTAGAGGACCCTTTTTTAATTTGTTTTTGGCAGAGGTTTGTAATTTAAAAAAAAGACTTTGCCCCATAAGATAGCTCTATTATAATTATAGAAAAACACAAAGGGGCTTCCTTGCAGTGGGATAGTAGGATAGTAGAGGCTACAGGGATGGACTTCAGCTGGAGTTGCTGCCACCAGATTAGTGCAGCTGTGCACAACCTTCGGCCCCTCCTCTGCACTCTCAGAGAGATATGTTGGGCAGGAATGGTTATGTGTGGAGCTACTGGGAGAGTATCACTGTCTCTTGTAAGCACAGACGCCAGGCTTCTGTGTTTTCAAGTGATGGTAGTGAGCAGCAAGCACAGGGATTTATTGAAAGCCTTCTAAAAATAGTGAAGGCTGTTCTTGATGCAAACAACGGAGATGGTCTTTTGGGGTCCTATTTACTAGCAACACCATCTTAATAGTCATGGTTTTGGAAAGGTATGTCCAGTGAGCTCATATAGGTTTGATGGTTATGTGATCACAAATGTTTGGCCATATAGTGTATAAAATGCCAGTTGGTGACTCACCTGACAATACCTGGTGCCGAAATATTGGCTTTGCTTGTACTGTTCTCTCTATAGGACAGAAAGCTAAACCTTCCTGCTCCATAAATTTCACATACCATATTTCTTTGATCGTAAATTTATTAGAACGAGCCAGGTGAAACTACAAAATGATAAAACAAACATCAATGAGTACATTGTTGGATATAATAAAGAAACAATGCTCTATAACATAGCATGGGATAACAAGAACTCAATTATTAAGCTCGCTGAGGGGTGATGGCGAGATATGGAGAAACAGCCTTACACTGCCTTGCTGAAGATACTTAAAGCGGAACTTCAGTCATTTTTCAACTTTCCATCTATTAAATCTTCCTCCCTTGTTGTTTTAACTTTGGATAGTAAAACATTTTTTTTCTGCCAGTAAATACCTTATACAGCCCACTTCCTGTTTCTTGTCTGGTAAAAAGCCTAGGCTTATGACATCATGCACAGCTCTCTCTCTTACTCTCGTGAGAGTTTGCCAGCAAGAGAGGGGGGATGAGTCATAAGAGGGCCAATGAGAGCTGCAGGGCTGCAGAGCTGGAGGTGTGCCTCTGTGTGTCTATGTAAATCCAGGAAGTGAACAGGCAGCAGCTTCAGCTGCCCACATTTAAAATGGTTGCAGCCAGACTCAGTGGAGGGATATTTCTGCAACATATTTGGCAAGTACAGAATCACAGTATATATAAAATAATATGCAAAGTGGTTGGAGGGAAGCTTCAGAATGGCAAAGATGTTTTTATTACAACTTATGTGAGCAGACCGCAGTTCCCCTTTAAAATGGAACTTCCTCTAGAGAATCTTCCAGAATGCACAGGTTCCTAACAACTTTATTAACACATTCTAAGAAATTGCAATATGTAATATACAAACAGCTGAAGCTATACCAGAAAGGGAACAGTAGGTGGCGCCTGCGCTCTGCATAACTAGCTTGGTGTACATCAAGAAAACCAACATGTTATTTCAAGCACATAAACACAGATAAATTGAATAAAGGCCCGGTGGGTAGAACATGTACTGACCTGTTAATTTTCCTGTATTGGTGAGCAGCATGGCAAGAGGTGGACCGTTGCAAAGTCAGGATTCAGAAAGTCCAAACGATGAAGAGCTACCATATTCAGATGATGAGACAGATGATGAGCTAGACAGCCCCCAGTCTCCAGAACCAGAGGAAAATGAAGTCACGACACGTCCTGAACAGACATCCAAAGGCAAGTGTTGTTTCTCTCTGATTTAATTTTCATCCATTTGAATAAACATAAAAGTAAAAGTAATAGCCTCTACATGTTAACATGCCTATACTGTATATCCAGGCTGCACAGAATATGAAGGTAGGATATCAAAAAATACACTACCTATTTCTTGGCGGCCAGTACAATACAGTTGATTTACTAAAGGAAAATAGTCTGTTCAATTTGCAATGGCATTTTCACTTTTTGCCTATAAAAAAATCAACCCTAAGCCCGGGTTCACACCTATGCGAATTAGATGCGGCTTATACCACATCTAATTCGCAGGACATTTTAAAATACATTCATATGAATGCATCTGGTTCACATATGTGCGTTGCATTCGCACTGCGCATTGCACAAAAAAGTGTGCGTTTTCTGGGCATTGCGGTGCGAATTACGAGCCCCTTATCTTCTATGGGAACACATCTGCTTCGCAGATGCATTGCGTTCTGAACATGGATTTTCTACTTCTCCTCACTACACCTCCCCCTCTCCCCCCCCTCTCCCTCCCCCTCTCCCTGCTCACTGATCCTGAGCTAAAACGCAGTGATTCCCTTGAACAGGAGATTTTTATCTCCCCAGTGAAAAGTGAGCTTCAATTCGCACCGCATATGTGTGAAACCGGGCTAAAGGTCTGTTTCAGCTTGTATAAGAGCGGTGTAAAAAGCATGTTTTGACAAAGCATTTGCAGAACTTTCAGCAAGCTTTATTGAAGCTTTTAACCACGTCAGCCCCGGACCATTTGGCTGGCCAAAGATCAGAGCGTTTTTTGCGATTCGGCACTGCGTCGCTTTAACTGACGATTGTGCGGTCGTGCGACGTGGCTCCCAAACAAAATTGACGTTCTTTTTTCCCCACAAATAGAGCTTTCTTTTGGTGGTATTTGATCACCGCTGCGGTTTTTATTTTTTGTGCTATAGACAAAAAAATAGCGTCAATTTTGAAAAAAACGCATAATTTTTTACTTTTTGCTATAATAAATATCCCCAAAAAATATAAAAAAACATTTTTTTTCCTCAGTTTAGGCCGGTATGTATTCTTCTACATATTTTTGGTTAAAAAAAATTGCAATAGGCGTTTATTGATTGGTTTGCTCAAAAGTTATAGCGCCTACAAAATAGGGGATAGTTTTTGGCATTTTTTTTCCTACTAGTAATGACGGCGATCTGCGATTTTTATCGTGACTGCGATATTATGGCGGACAGATCGGACACTTTTGGCGCTATTTTGGGAACATTCACATTTATACAGCGATCAGTGCGATTAAAAATGCGCTGATTACTGTGTAAATGTGACTGGCAGTGAAGGGGTTAACCAGTAGGGGGCGCTGCAGGGGTTAAGTGTGTCCTAGGGATGTGTTCTAACTGTAGGGGGGATGGGCTACGTGTGACAGGACACTGATCACCGCTCCCGATTACAGGGAGCGGTGATCAGTGTTCTGTCACTAGGAAGAATGGGGAAATGCTTGTTTACATCAGCATTTCCCTATTCTTCAGCTCCGTGAGACGATCGCGGGTATCCCCGCAGACATTGAGTCCACGGGACCCGCGATCACACTCACGGAGCTCGCGTACGTTAATATGCCTGTACGTGCCCTTCTGCTGACGTATATCGGCGTGAGCCGGTCGGCAAGGGGTTAAGGTACCATTCAGCTCCAGTTTGTAAATGTTGAACACAAAGCCTAATGGGAGTGCTGATTGCCACTTTAAGCAAGCTGCTAGCAGGATTTCAACAAGCTTCAAGAAGTGCAAAGGGACCAAGTCTAGCCCCATATTTAGCCACCTACTATTATTACCAGTCAGTTAATTCTCATATCGTTAAAGCTTTTGCTACAGATGCTTTATCTCACAGCTTGCTATGAGGACATTTGTAGCTTAGCTGTAAATACAGTCTTTAGCTGGCTATACTACTAACAATTTTCAGACAATTTCAACTACTTTTGACCAATGGGAATGACAAATATGATGGCAAGTAAGCACCAAAAACAATCTACTACATGTGAGTTTGATCGACTGCCAGAATTTAGGCGATAGATTGACAAATTTAATACAGTTTATTGAAATGTCAAACTAAAAAAATTGAAATGGGAAAAAATCTACAATAATTTTGTGATTGTATTTTTCTGCCATATTCAAAGGGGCAATTCCAATTCCTTCTCCATGTGTTTAGTCAGAACCATTATTTTATGTCTTTGACTGCTTTGTGATTTAACAAAACAATGGCATTTAAAGTTTTATTGCTCCGTCAAATTGCCATGTGTATGGCCAGGCTTAAAGTGTTACTAAACCCAGGAGCCTGCATTCATTTATCTGGTTTCCCACAGTACGCAGGATCCCTCCAGCATCCGAGCCCCAGGCCCAAGGTCAGCCCCCTCTCCCCTCCCAGACTAGGAGGCTACCCTCAAGGGCCTCCGACAGCTTCCTCAGCACTCCATCTCCAGTTTCCACCTGAAATCCACTTTGCCCCTGTTGGCCTAACCCTGAGTATTTGAGAGGGGCCTACTCCCTGGCAGGCCATTTGCTGGGTATTGGCTGGGACCCTCCTTAATACTCCAGGCAGCTCCTCCTAACCTCCCTCCCATTCTTCTGGAAGCTTCTCCAAGGTTCCAGCAAGTAGGGGGAGGTACCAGAGGTGCTTTCTGATGAGTCATCCAGCCTCCTTGAGTCACTTACCTTAACCCAGATTCAACACAGGCTTGGCTGCCAGCCAAGCCAAACCACGTTCTGACGAAGCACGTGATGACGTGTGAAACGCATCAACATAGGCTGCTCCGGTAAGAGCGGAGCCTGCAGACATAGCCTGTAGCTGTGATATGACATGCTACCTCTAAAAGTCCAGGCGTAACAGGATATCCAGCATTGCATGTGGCACTGAGACAGTGTTATGAGTGACTTTGCCCCTCCTCCCCCCCCCCCCCGGAATCACCACGGACACACGAATGTGATCCAGGAGCTGTCTCACTACATCTAACATCAGTAAAACGGAGACAAAATGGACTACACAGAGACCTGAGTAGATGGGAATGGTGAGAGCCTGTGGGCAGCCTTTTCTACTACTCATCCTGTATCCAAAAGGAAGCTGCATCTGATCATTTGCACTGTACTATCAGTTTTTTCCAGGTGGCCCAAGTAACACCCCATGCTGTCAGCAGCCATGCTTAGACACGGTTCCCCATGCTAATCAGTGTACTTACTTGTCCACCTCCTATTGTGGGGACAGCACCCGTGCATCGCTGTCCAAGCCAGACCTTTACCCAGTGTATGTGGAGTCATCTAAGGTCATCTCATGACTATTGTGAACATGTCAGGGTAATTAAATTGCCCATACATGCTTATGGTGGGATAGCCTATTTAGGCTAAAACTGTTGGAACGCTATAGTCAGAGTATTGTCCTTAAAAGTGGCCAACTGGTACCTTACTATCTGCCATTTATACTCCGTGTTACCCTCTTTCCACAAATTCTAGATACATACAATATACTATTTCCATTAAAGTGACACTGTGCTCTACCAACTAAGTGTTGTTATTGAGTCTATCAACCTATTCAAGTTAATTGAACACTACCGGTAGCCCCAAGGGCTTGCTGAGACTCATCAATTGCGAAGCTGAAGCTATCCATGTGCACCTGTGGAGCATTGCTCGATACATAGAGAATGATTGACTGTTGTCTGCATGATTTTGAGATCAGTTGTGTGCTATTTTAATGTTGTGACAATGTTGTCTCAATTTTAATTGTTTATTTAGAGGGTTGCTGGGCATCGACCAGCAGTCTGATTGACACTGATATACACAATTTTTGTATCTTTCCACTATTTGCAAAACCTGGCTGGTCCTAATTAATATTGTCTTTTTTTGAGTGGTCGCATTTGACCCTCGGCTCTTGTATTATAAGCCAAACAATTTACCTACACTACAAAAAAAAAGAAGCAAATATTGATTCACTAACGTCACAAGTGGGTGGGCTTGGGACGCAGTGCTCTGTGCCCCGAGCCCAACCTTTTTGAAGCCCAACCTTTTTGAGGCCTCAGGCTCTAATCATGTGCTTCAAAAAAAAAAAACTTGTAGAAATATATGCGTCTTGTGCCACGCATTGAGATTAGGGGGCGGCACATGGAGATCAGGGGGGCGGCGCCCCTGTGCCATCTATTGGACCGGCTTACTTTTGCTGTCCTATGAGACTGCAGGACCCTTAACCCGCTGTCTGGACAGTGCTGATTAGCCCTATGCCAATTACATGCACCCTCACAAGAAAAAAAAAAAACTCTCTAGCCTTACACACCAAACTGAGCATGTGCAGAGTGCCCCCAAGGCTCTGTACTATCAGGAGATGGATTGGGGACAGTGGAAAAAGGGGAGGATCAAATTGCCTTTTTACACAATGCAGAGGATTAACCCCTTAAATTTCATAGTGAGTATAACAAGCATGCTTTACTGCATATACAGACTGCCTTTACTGTTGTGGGTTTAGTGACACTTTAAAATCCCATAGTGTAATTTTCTCAAAAAAATGGTTTTACTGGCACAAATTTGTCTACTCAGAGGAGTACACAGGGCTGCTGAATTGAATCCCCTTTACTAGAGACTGGCCCCCCAGGTCCGGTTTTATTGATTGGCAGTTTGAATGGTCCCTTTGCCCCCTTCCCTTTACCCCCCCCCCCCCCCCCCCTCCGTTTGACTTTGCTCATCCTTTTTCTATACTGTTCTTCTTATTCGGTAATACCCCTTCTTTAGAAAAACGGTGTCTACCGTGGAAAATGCCACACGTGGTACAGAGACTCCCTAGACCCTAGTGTTCCAGGTCATTTCATTGTATGCATGTTTGCCTCCTCTGTACATAATGGCTTTTGCTGTGTAGACTCATTCATGGAAATGTTTCATTTTAGAACTGCCAATGCTGTGGTCTTTGAAGTTACCGTATGTTTCTTTAAATAAAGTATTCGGGGGGGGGGGGGGATTAAAAACTCCATAGCATTGTGAAAAAAAGATGTATCATCCTGGACCCATCTCCACTTCTCGGAAATGGTGCACTGCTCACCACCCAAAATAAAAAGCTCAGTCATTCTAAAAAAATCTCTTCTTTCCTTTCAGCTTGCAACTGGAAGGTGAAAGCAAATGATCCTAACTTCTGCAATCAACCACAATTCATGAAGAAACATTATTTCTTCTTTAAGAAAAGTAAATATGCTGTATGTATTTTATTTTACTTATTTTCCTAAGTATCCTTAAGTATCACTGTACATTTTATAAAAAGGAAGACTGAAAAGTAGAAGTGTCACACATTATGGAATATGGATTAAAAAAACGGTCTTCTTCAGGCAGTATCCTTTGTTCCCTTTCTCAAAGAACTAATGCCCCGTACACACGATAGGATTTTCCGATGGAAAATGTGTGATAGGACCTTGTTGTCGGAAATTCCGACCGTGTGTAGGCTCCATCACGCATTTTCCATCGGAATTTCCGACACACAAAGTTGGAGAGCAGGCTATAAAATTTTCCGACAACAAAATCCGTTGTCGGAATTTCCGATCGTGTGTACACAAATCCGACGCACAAAGTGCCACGCATGCTCAGAATAAATTAAGAGACAAAAGCTATTGGCTACTGCCCCGTTTATAGTCCCGACGTACGTGTTTTACGTCACCGCGTTCAGAACGATCGGATTTTCCGACAACTTTGTGTGACCAAACAGGTAAGGTGGTTTACCGCTCAGGTAGACTTGCTCCCAGGTGTGTGTTTAGTAGATCCTTCAGCTATGAGTAAGCACTCAAACTAGAGTGTGAAACGCGTCAGCTGTGTCTGTACCATCTGCCTGATTGTCCTGTATTTTTGATGATCCTATTTTTACAATAAAGAAGAATTTTCTACTTTATCCAGTGTGCGGCATCCAGATTCTCTTGTTCCAAACCTTGCTTCAACTTTGTGTGACCGTGTGTATGCAAGACAAGTTTGAGCCAACATCCGTCGGAAAAAATCCTAGGATTTTGTTGTCGGAATGTCCGTTCAATGTCTGACCGTGTGTACAGGGCATTAGATTTCCAAAGACAGTCTTCACTAAGACCTGGTTCACACCTCCGCATTTTTTAGTGAGCTTTCAGTTTTGCAGAAACACACTACAGTGCATTTAACATGGTTTCCTATGGGTGTAGTTAACATCTATGCATTTTATGAAAAGGGCCAGGGACTTTTTTCTGGTTTTTGGTTCCATAGACTTCAATGATTTAAAGACGTGTATTGAAAAAAATGCAAAATTCACCTGCCATATGCCGCCTGCACAAGTGTGAATCAGGCATAAACAGGCATACTAGAGGGAGGTCCGCAAATTCCACTTGTTTGTGCAAGATCGTATCTTAGATCCGGCTGTGGAGATTCGTGTCTAACGTTCACAAGAGAACAGAAGCAAATTATAGCAGCAATATAATTGTCAGTTCATGGCTGCCATATACTAATTGACAATATGACTGAACAATGGTGATGTGCAAACACATGCTCTAGATTCAATACTATATTTTAACGGCAGCGGAAGTTATATACTAAATGACAGGGAGAGGTCATAAACAGGCAAAACAACACATACAGTGTAATAGTTCCAAAGGAGAAAGTAGTAAAGTGCTCCAGTATGTGTAATGCCACGTACACACGGTCGGAATTTCCGACAACAAATGTTCGATGTGAGCTTGTTGTCGGAAATTCCGACAGTGTATAGGCTCCATCGGACATTTGTTGTCAGAATTTCCGACAACAAAAATTTGAGAGCTGGATCTCAAATTTTCCGACAACAAAATCCGTTGTCGTAAATTCCGAGCATGTGTAGACAATTCCGACACACACAATTCTACGCATGCTCAGAATCAAGCGCAAGAGCCGCACTGGCTATTGAACTTCATTTTTCTCGGCTCGTCGTATGTCTTGTATGTCACCGTGTTCTTGACGATCGGACATTCCAACAACATTTGTGCGACCGTGTGTAGGCAAGACAAGTTTGAGCCAACAGCTGTCGGAAATAAAGAAGACCTGGCTCACAGTCTCCGCTCTAATTCATCCCAAAGGTGTTCTATCTGGTTGAGGTCAGGACTCTGTGCAGGCCAGTCAAGTTCCTCCACCCCAAACTCGCTCATCCATGTCTTTACGGACCTTGCTTTGTGCACTGGTCCAAATCATTTGGTGGAGGGGGAATTATGGTGTGGGGTTGATTTTTAGGGGTTGGGCTTGGCCACTTAGTTCCAGTGAAGGGAACTCTTAAGGCGTCAGCATACCAAGACATTTTGGACAATTTCAGGCTCACAACTTTGTGGGAACAGTTTGGGGATGGTCCCTTCCTGTTCCAACATGACTGCACACCAGCGCACAAAGCAAGGTCCATCAAGTCCAGATCTCAACCCGATAGACTGGGATGTGATTAAAGTTCAGGCTGACTTTTTTGTCAACAATTTAGTCCCAACATTATCTGATTTAGCCCCCATTTACATTGAATGCGGCTTTGAAATCGTGCGACTTGATCTGAAATCGCACAATTTCAAAGCCGAATGTCAGTGCGACCTCAGATGCGACTTTTAGGCTTCATGCACAGATGTCTATTCAAGTTGCACCTGAAATTGGCAAAAGTAGTGCATGTACTACTTTTTCAAATCAATGCGGCACAGAAAGTCGGCAAAAGGATGCAACTTGTCATGGGATTTGACCTGTCAAATCCCATGACAGTTGCTCCAATGTGAACGGGGGCTAAATCATTCTCACACTGACAAACAGCTATTTTTGTTTTTTTTCTCATTTTATTTTTATAAATTTTGTAGCATAAAGGGATACAACCGTACAAGAACAGTACAAAGACTGCCATGCAAGTGAAGTATAGAAGAAGTCTTACATGTCAATCAAATAACATGAATAGAAAAACAACTAAACAAAGAAGGAAATGCATTAAAGTATTCCCAAGGTGTGCATGATGAGAAGTATTATGCCGCGTACACACAAGCGGATTTTCCGTCAGAAAAATCTTGGATGGTTTTTCCGACGGAATCCCACTCAAGCTTGCCTTGCATAAACACAGTCACACAAAAGTTTGCTGAACTTTCGACCATCAAGAACATGGTGACGTACAACACTACTACGAGCCGAGAAAATGAAGTTCAATGCTTCCGAGCATGCGTCGAATTGTTTCCAAGCATGCGTAGGAATTGCTACAGACGATCGGAATTTCCGGTCGGAACTTTTTCCAACCGAAAAATTGAGAACATGCTCTCAATCTTTTGCTGGCTGGAATTCGTGCCAGCAAAAATCCAATGGTGCATACACACGGTCGCATTTTCCGACCAAAAGCTCACATCGGTCTTTTGCTGGCTGAATTTCCGATCGTGTGTGCACGGCATTACAGTGTTATTATTATTATACGAGATTTATATAGCGCCAACAGTTTACGCAGCGCTTTACAATGTATAAGGGGGACAACACAATTACAGTACAGTTCAATACAAAAGGTATAGGAGGGCCCTGCTCGTAGAGCTTACATTCTAAAGGGAGGGGGTTGTGGTACAAAAGGTAATAGCTGCAAAGAATGATTTGATGGGGGTGGCTCAGGGACAGTTATGTGGGATAGGCTTCCCTGAATAAATGAGTTTTCAGGGATCTCCTAAAGGTGGACAGGGTAGGGGCTGATCGGATATACTGGGGTAGGGAATTCCAGAGGATGGGAGAGGCTCTGGAGAAGTCCTGAAGGCGAGCATGGGAGGAGGTAACAAGGGAGCTAGAGAGCAGGAGGTCCTGGGAGGAGTGGAGGGGGCGATTTGGGCGATATCTGCAGAGGAGGTTGGTGATGTAGATGGGGGCGATGTTGTGAATGGCCTTGTATGTTATGGTTAGCATTTTGAATTTTACACGGTGGGGTAGGGGAAGCCAGTGAAGGGATTGGCAGAGAGGAGCAGCAGTCACGGATCGATTAGTGAGGTGTATTAGTCTAGCAGCAGCATTCATAATAGACTGAAGGGGGGATAGCCTGCTTAAGGGTAGGCCATTAAGGAGAGAGTTGCAGTAGTCGAGGCTGGAAATAATTAAGGAGTGAATAAGTTGCTTTGTGGTGTCATTAGTCAGAAAGGGTCGAATTCAAGGATTACACCCAGGACCCTGGCATGTGTGGAGGGACCAATGGTTGTGTTGTTGATATTAATGGTGAAGTCACAGGAGGGGGACCGTGAAGGAGGAAATATAACAAGCTCAGTTTTAGAAAGATTAAGTTTGAGGAAGTGGTGTGACATCCATACCGATATGTCATTCAGCAAGTTTGAGATCCGTGAGGAGATAGTGGGGGTGAGTTGAGGAGTGGAGAGATAGATCTGTGTGTCATCGGCATAGAGCTGGTATTGGAAGCCATGGGAGGTTATCAACTGGCCCAAGGAAGAGGTATAGAGTGAGAAAAGGAGAGGCCCAAGGACGGAGCCTTGGGGTACCCCAACAGAAAGAGGAAGGGGAGCGGAGGAGATGGAGTTGTAAGTGACACTGAAAGTGCGCTGAGATAGGTAGGAGGAGAACCAGGATAATGCAGAATCACGGAGGCCAAGGGAGTGTAATTTGAGGAGCAGCAGGTGGTCAACTGTGTCAAAGGCAGCAGAGAGGTCTAAAAGTATGAGTATGGAGTAGTGGCCATTGGTTTTGGCAGTTATTAGGTCATTGGTGAGTTTTAGTTGGGCAGTTTCAGTAGAATGTTGTAGGCGGAAGCCAGACTGTAGGGGGTCGAGAAGGTTGTTGTCCGTGAGGTAGCGGCTCATTTGGTCATGAACAAGGCGTTCGATGAGCTTGGAGGCAAACGGGAGAAGGGAGATAGGTCTTAAGTTATTCAAACAGGTGGGGTCTAGTGAGGGTTTTTTGAGTATGGGGGTAACCAGTGCATGTTTGAGCAGGGAAGGAAAGGTGCCGGAGGAGAGGGAGAGGTTGAAAATGTGGGTTAGGGAGTTGAGGATAGAGTGGGAAGGTGGTCGCAGTAATTGAGAGGGGACAGGGTCCAGGGGACATGTAGTGAGGTGGGCCATGGAGAGGAGTTTATCAACTTCTTCTGTGGTAACTGGGCAAAAGGAGGAGAGTATTGAGTGTGGTGTTGGACCTGATATGTTTGGTAGGGGAGGAATTTGAATGCTGGATATCTCCTTGCGAATTGTGTTGATTTTGCTATTGAAGTGGTTGGCAATCTGTTGAGCGGTAAGCAAGTTGGCGGGTGGGGGCAGTGGGGGGTGAAGTAAGGAATTAAGGATAGAAAAGAGTTGAGGAGGTTTGGATGAGAGGGTTTTGATGAGAGTGTTCTAATAGGTTTGTTTAGCAGTGTGGAGGCAGGAGTTGTATTTGAGAAGGACAGATTTTATCAGACTCCTACTTACCAGACCGGTGAGTCCGCTTGGGCAGAGAGTAGGCTCCCTTACGCATCCGACTCGCGGCCCCTGGTAAGGTAACAGGAAGCACAGGAGTGCGGAGTGGTATGAGAGCCTGTGAACTAGAGTCCAGATGCTGGTGGAATAGCAGTCTATGAACAGCAGGTGCAGGCTGGAACACAGGCGATGAGACTGAGCAGGATGGTCAGGAGACAGGCTGGGTTCGGCAACAGACGGGCAACAAGGTACAATAGGAGCAGGCAGAAGCGGAGTCAAACAGGCCAAGGTCGGGTACAGGCAGCAAGAAGGGGAATCCAAGGGCAATCCGGGTCGTCAGGAGATCAGGTAAACAGGAAGACAAGACAGGAAACAGGAACTACGGCACAGGAAGCTGATGATCAGGCAGCACTGAACAGAGTGCCTGACAAACTTAAATAGGCCGGCTTGCTCACAGGCACTCCCTCTGGTGGCCAATCCCATGACCAGCAAGGTGAGCTCTCTGACAGTGCCCCCTCCCCAAGGGCAGCCTCCGGATGCCCAGCCGGGCCAACCTGGAGGCATGAACATTTCTGAAAGTCTGCAAAAGTTCCGGGGCATGCAAATTGTTTTCTGGTTCCCAGGAATTGTCCTCCGGACCATACCCCTTCCATTTGATAAGATACTGTATTTCATTGCGCCTTTTCCTACAGTCCAGGATAGCCTCGATTTCAAACTCCTCCTCGTTATTGATCATAACAGGCTTAGGAGGACTGGTACTACGGTTGGGGAAAGGATCAGGAGCGACCGGTTTCAGTAAGGACACATGGAAAACCGGGTGTATTTTGAAGGAGTCCGGCAGACTGAGCTCGTACGCTACGTTGTTTATTTTTCTTCTCACCGAGAAGGGTCCCATGAATTTAGGCCCTAGTTTCCTAGAAGGGCAAGCCATTTTTAAGTTAGTTGTGGACAGCCATACTTGATTGCCAGGTTCCAGGATAAGCTCCCCGCGCCTCTTCTTGTCGAACGTCTTTTTATAAGAAGCCTGGGATTGGGCCATTGTTTCCTGCAGAAGTTTGTTGTTGGTAGAGAAGAATTCCAATGTCTCGGTCACTGCAGGGAGGGAACATTCAGGTATTGAGCTGGGTAGAAAGGAGGGATGAAATCCATAATTGGCAAAAAATGGCGTCTGGTTGATGGCTGAGTGCAGGGAGTTATTGTATGAAAACTCCGCAACTGGTAGCAGAGAAACCCAGTCATCCTGGGAAAAGGCAGAGAAACAACGGAGGTATTGCTCCAAGGTTTGGTTGGTTCTCTCCGTCTGGCCGTTTGTCTGAGGGTGATAGGCTGAAGAGAACGCTAACTCAATTTCGAGGGAACCACACAATGCCTTCCAGAACCTGGAGGTGAATTGGACACCCCGGTCCGAGACGATATTAGAGGGAACCCCATGTAATCTCACAATTTCTTTAATGAAGATCTTCGCCGTTTCCACGGCTGAGGGTGTGCCTTTCATAGGCAAGAAGTGAGCCATTTTTGACAATCTATCAATTATGACAAAGATGGTAGAGAAGCCTTCGGATGGGGGCAGTTCCACAATGAAATCCATCGCGATCATTTTCCAAGGTCTGTCAGGGATGGGCAAGGGTTTCAGTAAGCCCCAGGCCTTCGTCCGAATATTCTTGCTTCGGGCACATGTGTGGCAGGAACTGACGTAATTCCTACAGTCCTCGGCCAACTGTGGCCACCAAAAGGTGCGCTGCACCAGTTCGGTTGTCTTCTGAGCCCCGAAGTGCCCAGCCAACTTGTGGTCATGGCAAAGCTCTAGTACTGGTACCCTAAGGCTCTCAGGAACCATGATCTTCTCCTTATGCCAGAGTAAACCATCTCTTAGGCTGGTCTCAGTGGGTTGGGGTATAGTTGTGGAAGCTTGCCTTATCCTGGAGATTAAATCCCCCTGAAGTAATAAAAAATTTCCTGCAGGCAGGATAGTGTCCGGAGGGACGGTTTCTTTGGAGTCATGGAACATTCGTGAGAGAGCGTCTGGTTTGATGTTTTTGGAGCCGGGTCTGTAGGTAATATGAAATTGAAAGCGAGAGAAGAAGAGCGCCCATCTGGCTTGTCGCGGTTTTAGTCTCTTGGCAGATCTCAAATATTCCAAGTTCTTGTGGTCCGTGTAGATTAGGATAGGATGTACAGCACCCTCCAAAAGATAGCGCCACTCCTCCAGAGCCGTCTTGATGGCCAGAAGCTCCCGGTCTCCTACATCGTAGTTTCTTTCAGACACCGATAATTTGCGAGAAAAAAAAGCTATTGGAAACAGAAGGGCCTTGGGGCCCTGACGTTGGGAGAGTACAGCTCCTACTGCGACCTCTGAGGCATCAACCTCCAACACGAATGGCAAGGCAGAGTTAGGGTGTTTGAGGATGGAGGCCGACGTGAATAATCCTTTTAATTTTTCAAAGGCCAATTGAGCCCTAGGGGTCCAGCAGAATCGGGTTCCTTGTCTTGTTAATTCAGTAATGGGGGCGATGATCTTGGAAAAGTCTCTGATGAATTTCCTATAGAAATTGGAAAATCCAACGAAGCGTTGGACCCCCTTCTTGTCCGTAGGTGCGGGCCAGTCCAGGATGGCGGACACCTTTTGAGGGTCCATTTTAATACCTTCCACTGAAATGATGAGCCCCAGGAATTGGATGCATTGGAGTTCAAATTCACATTTATCGAGTTTAGCATACAGCCCGTGTTGCCTGAGCCGGGCGAGGACATTCCGGACGTGCCTGCGATGATCAGTCAGTGATGATGAGAAAATGAGAATGTCATCGAGGTAGACGATGACGTAGAGATCCAAAAATTCCCGGAAGATGTCGTTCACAAAATGTTGGAATGTGGCTGGGGCGTTGCATAGACCGAAGGGCATAACGCAATACTCGAAATGCCCAAAACGAGTGCGAAAAGCGGTTTTCCACTCGTCCCCCTCCCGGATACGGATTAAATTATAGGCTCCGCGAAGATCCAGTTTTGTGAAGACGGTTGCCGTTCCTAGCCTCTGGAATAATTCAGGCACCAGGGGTAAGGGGTAGCGATTCTTGATCGTTATCCGATTTAATTCCCGGTAGTCGATACATGGCCGAAGGGAATGATCTTTTTTTTCCACAAAGAATATGCCTGCGCCGGCCGGAGATGTGGACGGGCGGATGAACTTTTTCTTTAAATTCTCATCAAGGTATTGTTTTAGTGTATCCAATTCCTGCTCAGTCAATGGAAAGATCCTACCGAAGGGTACTTCGGTTCCAGGTAGCAGCTCTATAGGGCAATCATAGGGCCTGTGTGGCGGTAGAGTCTCAGCACCTTTCTTGCTGAATACATCAGAGAAATCTCGGTAGGGTTCTGGGATGGCTTGGTGTGAGTTGGTTTCAGGGTGTAGGCCGAGGAGTTGAGGTATCTCGTGGGCCATTCTTGGCAGGCAATGTTGTTGGCAATAATCAGACAGAAACTCCACTTTCCCAGAAACCCAGTTGATATGGGGGTTATGGCCCAGCAACCACGGCATGCCCAGGATGACAGGGAACAGAGGAGAGGAAATGACATCTAAACGGAGGAATTCCTGGTGTTGAGAGTTTATAGTAGCTATTATAGGGATAGTCTCTTGAATGACAGGACCGGAACGGAGGGCGGAACCGTCTGCAAGATGAACAGCCAGGCTCTGGGTCTTGAGTCGGAGTGGGATATCATGCTGAGCTGCAAAGGCCTGGTCCATGAAGCAGCTGCATGCTCCGGAATCAACGATGACTGGAACTTGGATAGCCTTTCCGGGAAGCTGCAACGTGACAGAGATGGTAAGGTGAGTACTAGGTTTTGGCATGATAGTAGCACATATACGAGCAGAAGAACGACACTTACGCGTCTTGTTGGGGCAGAGGCTGGCGTAGTGCCCAGGTTCCCCACAGTAGAGGCATAGGTTAAGGTTACGTCTTCGTAACTTCTCTTCGGGAGTCAAGGAAGGACGGAGCAGACCAAGCTGCATAGGCTCTGATGTGTCGAAAACTGGAGAGGTTGGAGGAGCCAAAGGCCTACTAGGAGGACTGGGAACCTGTGGAGGCATCCAAGTGGGTCGATAGGCACTGGTAGACCTTTCGGTGCGTCGTTCTCTCAGACGACGGTCAATTTGGATTGAGAGGTTAATTAATTCTTCCAGGGTCTGAGGTATCCCAACCCGTGCTAACTCGTCCTTGAGTGGATCGGACAAACCCATTCTAAAGTGATGACGCAGAGCCGCGTCATTCCATGCCGTATCGGAACTCCAGCGCCTAAATTCAACGGCATAGTCCTCCGCTGCCCTGCGGCCTTGCCGAAGGGAGTGCAGGGAAGCTTCAGCAGAAGCGGTTAGTTGAGGATCCTCATAAAGTTGAGACATCGCCAAGAAGAAGGCGTCCAGACTTTCCAGGGCATCCGACTTTTGTTCCAGAAGGTGATGGGCCCAGGTTTGAGGCTCACCGGACAACAGGGAAATAACAAAGCCCACTTTGGTGGCTTCTAAGGAGAAGGTCCGAGGCTGCAGAGCAAAATAGAGACTACATGCATTCCGGAATGCACGGTATTTACTACGGTCTCCAAAAAATCTCTCCGGTATAGGTACTTTGGGCTCTGGAGGGAGCATGACTACGGAGGGTGCCCCGGTTGCAGACGAAGTCCCCTGAGGATTGGTAGGTGCAGACAGGGCCTGAACACGTTCCTCTAGTCGGGTATAGCCATCCTGTAAACTTTTGACTGCTTGGGTTAATCCTGCCAAGTGTCTGCAAAGTTCGTCCATAGGGGAGGCCCCCTGCCCGGACTCGGTCATGGCTGCCTGATACTATCAGACTCCTACTTACCAGACCGGTGAGTCCGCTTGGGCAGAGAGTAGGCTCCCTTACGCATCCGACTCGCGGCCCCTGGTAAGGTAACAGGAAGCACAGGAGTGCGGAGTGGTATGAGAGCCTGTGAACTAGAGTCCAGATGCTGGTGGAATAGCAGTCTATGAACAGCAGGTGCAGGCTGGAACACAGGCGATGAGACTGAGCAGGATGGTCAGGAGACAGGCTGGGTTCGGCAACAGACGGGCAACAAGGTACAATAGGAGCAGGCAGAAGCGGAGTCAAACAGGCCAAGGTCGGGTACAGGCAGCAAGAAGGGGAATCCAAGGGCAATCCGGGTCGTCAGGAGATCAGGTAAACAGGAAGACAAGACAGGAAACAGGAACTACGGCACAGGAAGCTGATGATCAGGCAGCACTGAACAGAGTGCCTGACAAACTTAAATAGGCCGGCTTGCTCACAGGCACTCCCTCTGGTGGCCAATCCCATGACCAGCAAGGTGAGCTCTCTGACAGATTTGTAGAGGGTAAAATCTTGCAGGGATTTAGATTTACGCCATGCTCGCTCAAGAGCACGGCTGCGTCTCTTGAGACTTCTGGTGTCGTCTGCTTGCCAGGGTTGTGGCAGATGGGGCCTGGTTCTGCGTGTAGAAAGAGGAGCAAGTACGTCTAGGGATGATGACAACGTGGTGTTGTCGATGGAAGTGGTTAGGTCTGGGCAGGACAGGGGTGCTATTTTGTCATAAAGGCCATCAGTAGCAGAGTGAAGAAGGGAAGGTTTGAGGTTGCGAAGGTTCCTGCGGGTAGTGGTTTGTGGGTTGGCAGCATGTGATATAGGAGACAAGGAGAGTGTGAAACGGATAAGGTTGTGATCAGAGAGAGGAAAGGGTGCGTTGGAGAGATTGCAGGGAGTGCAGCGATGGGAGAATACAAGGTCGAGAGTGTTGCCGTTGGAGTGAGTGGTGGTTTGTATCCATTGTGTTAGGTTAAAAGAGGAGGTTAGGCTGAGTAGTTTAGAAGTGGTAGCATTATTAACATTGATTGGAATGTTAAAGTCACCTAGGATGATGGCAGGCACTTCGGATGAGAGAAAATAGGGTAGCCATACAGAGAAGTCATCCAGAAAGCGTGACACTGGTCCAGGAGGCCGATAAATGACTGCGCCCCTTAGACAAGCTGGAGAGAAAAGACAAATGCAGTGCATTTCGAAAGAGCAGGTGGAAAGAGAGGGAGGTGTGGGCAGTACCTGGAAGGTGCATTGTGGGGAGAGGAGAAGTCCGACACCACCTCCTTTTCGTCCACTGGGTCTGGTGGAGTGAGTCCAGAGAAGGCCACTGTGGGACAGTGCAGCTGGAGAGGTAGTATCGAATTCCTGGAGCCAGGTTTCAGTTATAGCAAATAGATCAAGGGATTTGGAGAGGAAAAGGTCATTTACAGAAACTAGTTTATTGAAGACTGAGCGGGCATTCCAGAGGGCACATGAAAGAGGGGGGCTGTTTTAAATGTTACTGAGCAGTGCAATGAAATTCCTTGTAGAAAGTACAACAAAGTACAAGAGTAATCAAAGCAGATCTTAAGGCCAATGCATCCATCTGGTCCATGCTTCCCAGCGTTTTTTAAAAATAAAGAGTTTATCCCATCTAATTGCTAGGAATTTTTCATATATAAAACATTGTTTTTCACCATCTATTTTCTGAAGGAGTGGGTGCCAACGGTCTTTTACAATGCTTGGTAATTATCAGTCTGGCCACTTGGTAATTATCAGTCTGGTGGTATGTGGGTTATCACAATATGGAAGGGCACAGTGGAAGTGGATACTTTTCTACACCCTGTTCCAAATTATTATGCCAATGATATTTTTCTCATTTACCTAAATAATTGATGTAAACAACAGTCAGCATAATTCTCATGTTATCAACTATTAAGAGTACAATTCAAATTTTATTGAACAAACCTCCTAATGATAACAGTTTTTTTTTCAAAATAAAAAACTTACAATGCACTGTTCCAAATTATTACGCACAGTAAGTTTCCAAACACTTTATAGGTTGTGAAGAACTTTTAAATTGTCATTTGTTGTGTTTGCAGCATATTTACTGAAATCAAAAGCTATTTCAATCAAACTTTGAACAACATTTTAACTTTTTAAACATTTTAACAGGTCACGTTACATTTTAACATAGGACCCCTTATTTAATAGCAGCTTCACAAGTCTTGCATCCATTGAACTTGTGAGTTTTTGGACAGTTTCTGCTTGAATTTGTTTGCAAGATGTCAGAATAGCCTCCCAGAGCTGCTGTTTGGATGTAAACTGCCTCCCACCCTCATAGATCTTTTGCTTGAGGATGCTCCAAAAGTTCTCAATAGGATTGATTTCAGGGGAGGATGGAGGCCACACCATGACTTTCTCTCCTTTTATCCCCATAGCAGCCATTGATGCAGAGGTATTCTTTGCAGCATGAGATGGTGCATTGTCATGCATGAAGATCATTTTATTACTGGAAAGCATAGTTCTTCCTTCTGTACCAGGGAAGGAAGTGGTCAGTCAGGAACTCTACATACTTTGTAGAGGTCATCTTTACACCTTCGGGGACCCTAAAGGGGCCGACCAGCTCTCTTCCCTTGATTCTGGCCAAAAACATGACTCCACCACCGCCTTGCTGACGTCACAGCCTTGTTGGAACAGGGTGGCCATCCACCAACCATCCACTACTCCATCCATCTGGACCATACAGGGTTGCACGGCACTCAACAGTGAACAGGACTGGTTGAAAATTAGTCTTCATGTATTTTTCTGCCCAATGCAGCCGTTTCTGCTTGTGAACATTGGTTAGTGGTGGCCGAATGGAAGGTTTATGCACAGTTGCAAGACTCTGGAAGACTCTACACCTTGATGTCTGCGGGACTCCAGAGGCACCAGCAGCTTCAAATATCTGTTTGCTGTTATGTAATGGTGTTTTTTTTTAATTTTTTTATTTTTATAATCATTATTTTATTTTGTATAAGAAAACACATAACAAGACATGTCCAAAAGCAAAAAATAAGAACTCCGACCTCGCAGGGTCTCTTATACAGAACTCGCTCGATTAGACTAGTTGAACAGAAATACAATCACAAGATCAAAAGCATCGGGCTACATGTAAAGTAGCCCAATGGAGCATACCGGGTGGGAGATTATTCGGGGGTATAAGGGGAGCAGAGTCTAGAATAGCTGTGGAGACATGTGATCTTATTAGAATGTATCAGCCTGTCATGTCACATGTAGCACATATATCAGTTGTGAGCTGAGAAGGTAGATCCCCTGCCAAAATATCCAAGTATACGGTCCCCCGGCCTGCGATCGGGGCAGAGGGGGGCTCCACGGCCTCCATAAAACCACCCCCAAACGCCGGAGGGACCGAAAAGAGATAACGGTGTGTATATCTGACGGGACCACCTGTGCTCCTGTAACATCAGGGGCTGATCTCATGAGTATGGGGGCTTTCTGTGATAATGTCTACCAACAGCGGGTTGTTTATTTCCCCAACCGGTAGCAGTATATCAATAAAACATTCAACTTTTGTAGAGTATAGAAGAGTATAGAAGTGGGACAAAAGAGAAGAAGAAGGGAAATGAGGGAGAGGGGAAGAGGGGGGTTAGGGGGGAATGAACTAAGCGTACCTGTGATCTAGAAGGAAGATTCATCCATGTCCACATCGGGTGCACCGCAACAGGAGCATTTCCCCCATCCAGCTGGACTCATTTGTAGTAACTCATCAGGATGTTAGGCCTCAGTCCTCTAGGGTTTCATTGGTCTGCGGGTTTTGAGGGAAGGATCTGCTAACTCTAATAGGGCAGTGTCTAAGCTGGAGGGTACCCAGTTTGGGTCGGAAACAAATTCAATCCAGGGTGTCCAAAGTGCTGAGTATCGTTCACGAGAACCTCGGCAGGTCGCTATCCAGTCCCCAGCCTCTCATATCACATTTACCCCATCAATCCACTGTTCTTGGGTAGGGATACTGGAACTTTTCCAGTAGGTTGGAAGTAGGCGCCTTGCTGCGTTCAGCAGGTGGGGCAGCACGCTTTTTTTATACTGGCTAAGTGAAGTTGGGGGTAAATGCAGAAGAAAGTGCTTTGGAGAGAAAGGGACCTCCGTCCCTGTTATGTTTTTTATCTGGTCTCGTATATCTTCCCAAAAGGGTTTGATTAGGGGGCAGTCCCACCATATATGAATAAGAGTACCTCGGTGCCCGCAGCCACGCCAGCATTGTTCTGATATGGCTGGATAGATACGGGCTAAGTCTGCTGGCACACGGTACCAGCGAGACATTATCTTAAAATTTGTTTCTTGAGTTCGGGAGTCTACAGAGGATGAGTGGGTCAGGTAGTATAAGTGATTTAATTGCGTAGAAACTGTAAAATCTTGCCCCAAGTCATTTTCCCACCGCCAAATGTAGGCAGGTTTAAGTTGGGGAGCAGCAGAGCCTAGAAGTTGGTACAGTTCCGACACCAAATGAGGGACAGGCTCTTTATTGGTGAAGAGACGTTCATATGGGGTGGGTGTAGAGGGGTCTCTAATTGTGTGGCTATGTTTTTCAAAGAAAGGGTGTAACTGTCTCTATCTCCAAAAGTTGAGTTGAGGGCCCCTGTGCCCAACTGGTAAGGTTTCATAGCTCATGAGCTTGCCGTCCTTCATGACTTTACCACAACTAGCATTCCCATCGTCCACCCATGGCTCAAAAAACACCATCTGTTTGCCTGGGGGGAACCAGTGGAACCCACCTAACGGTGCCAAAGGGGACACAGGGGGGCCAATTTCAGCAATGGGTTAATTTTATCCCAAACTAACAGCATCTGAGACATCAGTGGGGAGGTCATTTCGGAAAGCCTCCTATATTCCCGCGGCAACCACGGTGCATAAGCCAAGTTTCTACCTGCCAGGCACTTCTCTAGGGTGACCCAGAGTTTGGAGTGCGTGTGGAAACGCCAGTTAAGAATTCTCTGAAGGACTATAGCTCGTTAATAAAGTTTTATATCTGGGATTCCCAAGCCTCCCTCCCGTTTCAGGTGCTTTAGTATTCTTAGTGCTATTCTGGGTTTGCGCGTGTTCCAAATGAAGTCGGAGAACATGCTGGACAGACGGTCAAAGAAGGCTCTGGGAAGGGGGATCGGTAACATCTGTAAGTAAAAAAGTATTTGGGGCAAGACATTCATCTTTATAATGTTCACGCGACCTAACCATGTAAAGGCGGTCAGCGTCCATCGCCAAAGGTCTTCTTTGACCGTGGTCAGCAGCTGGGGATAGTTAGCTGCATACAAGGTGTCGAAACGATCCGTGAGTCGTAATGTAATGGTGTTTTAGCAGCTGCTCTCTTGATCCGATGCATGGATCTGGCAGAAATCTTCCTCAATGTGCCTTTATCTGCACGAAACCCGTCTGTGCTCTGAATCACCCACAAATCTCTTAATAGTGTGATGATCACGCTTAAGTTTTTGTGAAATGTCTAATGTTTTCATACCTCGTCCAAGGCATTGAACTATTTCATTCTTTTCGGCAGCAGAGAGATCCTTTTTCTTCCCCATATTGCTTGAAAATGGTGCTCTGCTTAATAATTTGGAACACCCTCCTTTAGTATTACCAGGGAGGCGGACTTTTTTGGCTAAGAAACAGCGGAGAAGATATAGCAGTATAAAAAATATAAATTTATTGAAAAATACAAATATCTAAAAAACAATGACAATTTGTAACATATAGCATCTATGATTATTGTGCAGTGAGCCCTTGTATGTCTACGCGTTTCGCCGTTAGGCTTTCTCAGGACACAGCCAAGGTTCACAGATGAGACAGAGAAGGGAATATGTCTTTCTATCTTAAATTGAAATGCAAAATCATGCAAGTCACGGTAGAATGAGAAAGTTCAATCAGGAGTAAGAAAGTATATTAGATATAGCTAAATATCTCAGCAGGGGCATGTAAACAATATTCCTAATTATGGGAGCAGCCATTAGAGGGAGGAGGGCCAACACCGGATGCACCAATTAGATCCTGGATTTAGTATCAGCAATGCTGAAGGCTCAATACAATCCCATCGCTGCATATTGAGGATACAAACAATCCAGCGTGCCCCTGGGAGACAGCAATACACTGCACACTGTGCACTACAGAGGTGTTTACAATACTACATGTTGTGCATCGGGGTGCCTGTGGAACCACATCCTCTCCAGCATAAGACATTTTAGACAATTAGTATTTATCGGCGTATAACACGTGCCGGCGTATAACACACACCCCAAGTTTAGGAGGAAATTTTAAGGAAAAAAACTTTTAGGAGGGAAGTTTAAGGGAAAAAAACTTACATTTAAATGCCCATCAATGCAGCCTTATCAGTGTCATTGAAGCCTTCTCAGTGCAGCCTTGTCAGTGCAGCCTTGCAGCCATATCAGTGCAGCCTTGTTAGTGCAGCCTTGTTAGTGCAGCCTTCCCCAGTGTCCATTGCAGCCTTGTCCCAGTGCAGCCTTGCAGCCTTGTCAGTGCAGCCATGTCAGTGCAGCCTTGTTAGTGCAGCCTTCCCCAGTGTCCATTGCAGCCTTGTCCCAGTGCAGCCTTGCAGCCATGTCAGTGCAGCCTTGTTAGTGCAGCCTTCCCCAGTGTCCATTGCAGCCTTGACCCAGTGCAGCCTTGCAGCCATGTCAGTGCAGCCTTGTTAGTGCAGCCTTCCCCAGTGTCAATTGCAGCCTTGCCCCAGTGTAGCCTTGCAATCCCCGCCGATCTCCGCTGATTTTTTGCAATCGCGCCGACATACACACCCGAGTGTACAGATTCAAATATGGCGCCGGAGGACTCGGATTGGAGGGACTGGGCGGAGCCGAGATACACATAGCCGAATGTACTCGGCTCTTTTCAGCTCCGCTCACAGTCACGCCCAGTCCCGCCCTGGGCGTGACTGTGAGCGGAGCCGAAAAGAGCCGAGTATACTCGGGTATGTGTATCTTGGCTCCGCCCAGTCCCTCCGATCTCTGCGGCGCTCGCTCTGCTCCGCCGAGTCCGCCGGCGCCATATTTGAATCTGTACACTCGGATGTGTATGACGGCACGATCGGAAAAAATCAGCGGAGATCGCCGGGGATCGGCGTATAACACGCACCCACGATTTTCCCCTGATTTTAAGGGGAAAAAAGTGCGTGTTATACGCCGATAAATACGGTATGCACTTTCTACCCATTCTTGAAAAAGGCTTTTTCCTGGGCAAGGCCCTTTTCTTTTCTATTATGATTATGCTGTCCACAAAGCCAACACCATAAATAGATAAATCATTGAAACTTAGCAATGTCCCCCAAAGTTAGTATTGCCCTACGGGAGGGAGTGGCCATGCATTACAAGCCATGTTTCTACCTAATAAAGTTTATTGAGAAGAATATACTGTATTGGGGAATAGCAAAGTGCAACCAGAATGTTTATTTCCATAAAAGCATGGTTTGGTGTGGAGGGACTTGATTGGCCTGCACAAAGACCTGACCTCAACCCTAAACAACACGTTTGGGGTGAACTGGAATGCCAAATGGGAGCCAGGTCTTGTCATCCAACATCAGTATCTGACCCACAAATGCTCTTTTGATTAAATGGGCACAAATTTACATAAAACACCCCAAACTCTTCCCTGAACAGAAGAGGATGTTATAGCCACAAAGGTAATATTCAATGTTAATGACCATGGCTTCTGGCATGGATATTCAATAATCTCATATAGGTGTTAATATGCCCAGGTGTTCCTAAATGTTGGCTATAGATAGTAAGTATTTGGTCTCAATTATTTATTTTGATTAGTTATTTTAATACTGCGCAGCGCTACAACAACGGATTAACATTTAGAAAAATTTTGGTGACCTTGCCTTAGCCCTGGTTCACACTGGAGAGTTTTGACATGTTATTTGACATGTCAAATCGCATGTCAAATCGGCGGCAATTGCCGTCAATGGCACCGTCCTAATTGGTGTGACGCTGCATCTTCTGCGCTGCACCGATTTCAAAAAGTCATTTCTGTACTATTTTTTGCGATTTTGGGCTGCGATTTACATTGACATCTGTGCAGAAACCTGCACAGATGTCTCTGAAATCGCTGCCGAAATCGGCACTGACATGCGGGAGTGAAATTGTGCGAGTTCAGCTGAACTCGCACGGCTTCATTCCCGCAGCTCAGTGGGAACCTGGGCTTAATCATAAAACGTTATTCATAGCACTTCTTTTTTTCTAACTCTAAATTTTCCTCCACTGTGCACAGAACAATGAAATCAAGACATCCAAATATAATGTTGTCACCTTTCTACCACTAAACCTTTATGAGCAATTCAAGAGGATCGCCAATGTCTATTTCCTGTTCCTGCTTGTCCTACAGGTAATAAAAGCATTTTCTATACTGTAGTTGTCTAATAAAACTCACCTTAAGGGATTGGCTAGGAATTTTTAGATTTTCAGGAGTTCCTCATTTTTTTTTGTGATTACAAACCCCCAATAAATTGCCCAATGTGTCCAATACTACCTTCTTCAGACTTTCAAAATCATCATCACCACTAGTCCTATTAGGTACCAGTATGACTTTAAAAGTTGTCAATTGCTTGTTTGTACTTTATATATGGATAGCTAGGAACAGAGCAGCTGAACAGCTGACAATGTTACTCGTATGTTACCTGACACTATAAATTAATTTCAACAAAATTCATAGTTATATCCAGAAGAAGCTGAATATAATTTGACAAAAAGCACATGCTGTTGAGAATGGGTGTTGGAAGAGCAACAGCTAGTAGCTTTCCATACTGTGAACTATATACTATATGCATTATACCTCTCTATGTGGCAGGTGGTGCTGTAGTATTATAGTGTTATAGTGTGTATTCTATGATATAACAGGATGTATTGTCTATGTTCAGTGTACCTGTTTGTGTTCTCTTCCTGTTCCATGCTAAAGATATCCTCCGTGAAAGTAAAGTATTCTCTGTAGATAAGAAGCTTCCAGCACATTATATCAATACTCTGACAACATCCTGCACTTAGGTCTGGACCAGTGTTTGACTTTAAGCACTTTGAAGGGTCAGGTTTATGCCCTTTGTATTCTATTTCAATGACCACTGACTTCTCACTGTTTGATTATGACCTTTATACAAAGCGCCTCCAATGTAGGAATCTGAGTCTGGTTCTCTCTCTGTTTCAGAAGAAGCTGTTTGTATCCATTAAGCACATCCCTCTCTCTACTCTCATCCACAAAGTGGCTTTCTTTGTAGCCCTTAACTCTGCAAGGAGATAGGCTGAGCTGAGATTATCCTACAAAGAACTCTTTCTTATCTTGCATAGGGACAAGGTGGTATTGAGAGCCAGGATATTCTTGCCTAGACTAGTGTAATTTCTGCCTTTCACCTTTTGAGCAGGGCCCTCTTTAATATTGGTTGGACCCTGGGCAAAAATGTTCTTGGGCCCCCAATCCCGCCTCTCCACATAATTTCGCTCTCCCCCTACTCTGAGACATACAATAAATAGCAGCTAGACTCAAAATCAGTTTACTGTATCAGATCAGGCAGCGATTGCGATTGGTTGACAGAGGTAACAGCATATCATTACCGCTTACTGACTGGTTGCTAGAGGTTACAGCACACATTACGGCTCACTGATTAGTTGCTAGAGGTTACAGCACATGGTTTCTGCTTGTTGATTTGTTGCTAGAGATTACTGTACAGTAATACTGCTCACTGATTGGTTGCTAGAGGTTACAGCACATCATTTCCTCACTGCCTGCACACCATGGACTGGGGAGGTGAGTGGGCCCATCAATAGACAGAAAACTCCTAGGGATCCTAGAACTCCGGGGATCAGTGGCAGTGCCGGGGGAGGGGAGGGTGTGATCAATGGCAATGCTGATTTATTTTACCGACTACCAATATAAAGAGGAGTTTCAACACTGGCCACCAATGTAATAGGGGTTTACACTGACCACTAGTGTAATAGGGATTTACACTGACCACTAATGTAATAAAAGCATTCACAGTAACCACCAATGTAAGGGGACCTTTACACTGGCCACTAGTGTGAATGAAAGGATTCTACACCAAGCCCCAATGTAATGAGAAGATTTACACTGACCACCAATGTAACTGAGACATTTAGCCTGCATTCACATTTGTGTGTCGGGAACGCATGCACAATCGCTTTCCTGATACCACAGAAACGTGCTGCCCTTTAGCAGATACACAGCAATGCCATCAATTGTTAATGACACCCTCATACATCTGCTGACATGTGCTGTGGCACCGTGTGATTTTGAAAAAGGGTTTCATCTCCCCAGTGGGCAGCATTCAGTATAGGTGATGGTGGATATGACCTCAGGGGGGCCTGATATACATATGAATGCCACCTTTATTTACATATGAATGCCGCCTGCCACCACTATTTACATATGAATGCCATCACTATTTACATATGAATGCCTCTTATTTCCATGTAAACACAGGGTCTGCAGGTGAGTCATCTGTACACAACAATAGGGCAGAGCTGGGCAGCGTTAGTAGCAGCACTTCACACTGAGATATTGGGACACAGGACTAAAACTAAAGGGACAAGGGAATTTACACCAGGATAGTTGGCAAGTATGAGGCAGCTGCTTTGTGCCCCACAACAATGACAGGGCCCAGGGTAACTGCCCCTTTTGCCCTACCTTAAAGATGGCCCTGTTTTCAAGTGACATTGTTTTTGTGTCCCTCTGACTGGCTTCTTGTTCCACCATCTCCAAGTGGCTTACGCAGATCATCATCCACACTTATGGTCTCACAGATCAGGCTCCACCCTTTCCTGTTAAGGCACACTCTACTAGATCTGCAAGTCCTTAGTTTTTTTTGGCATCAAGCAACTGTTCCCCAGATTTTCAAGTCTGCCATATGGTCTTCTGTTCACATATTCTCTAAATTTTATCGGTTGAATGTTTTGGATATTTTCAACATTCAGGCAGGTCTTTGAGCTGCAGGTTATCCCCTAGTTTTTCTGTTGTTATTTCTTGTGCCTGTTAGTGATTGTTTGCTGCATTGCCCACCCCTCAGTTGTGCTGCTTTTGAATGACCCAAAGGATTTACATGTTCCCCAGTGGACAAGAAAAAAAATAGCTTTTTTGTACTCATTCTAAATTCCTTTCCTTGGGGTTCATTGTGGGGCACGGGTCTCACCACTCCTTGTTTAAGATAATGCTCTTGGTACAACTTTACAACAAAACTGAGGAATGCTGGTAGTAAGAGATCCTGGACTGGCCTACAGTGTTTTTGTTTTATAGTGTCCAGTTCTCTTGTAGGCAGCAGTATATCTTGAAGGTTACAAGCTTCTTGTGTCCCTTGATATACTCCAAAAAAGGACAATGAGTGCAAAAATCCTATTTTATTACCCAGATTTTGAAATATAGCGGTGCCTTCAGAATCCACTCTATCACTCTGCTAAATTAGGCTTTTTAGAAAAAGTCAGCAGCTAAGCCCTCACTCATCTCCACTTATAACCACCCTCTTATTATAGGGATAAAGTGCCTGCCTGTCAAATGGTTCTAATTTTTATCTTTGCATTTCTCTCAAATTTTATTTCATTATAGTTAATGCTATATGCTACTAATGCTGAACCCCCCCAGCTAGTCCCTTTCCCTGTACTTTCTCCAACCCATAAATTATAAAAAATAATTTTGCATACCTAAATCTCTTTTTTTTTTTCTAGCTGGTTAGGTTATATATCAGGTCCTTTCTGCGCTGGTTGCAGTGGGTCACTCCTACTTTGTGGGTCACACACAAAATTGTGCTCTCATAATGGTGTTTGAGCATCATTCTGTGCACCTGTATTAACCCTGACCACCATGATGATGGACCCTCAGGGGCTTTTTGTAAGGAATAGAGCTATAAAGCAGGCGAGTATTGCAGTAAATTTTTTTTTTTTTTTACTTTCATAGGCAATGGCCTATAGAATTTTAAAAGTTGGAGTTGGGCTTTTGAAAGTCTGCAGAAATGTAGATCAGTTTATTGCTTGGTTCAAGAAAAGCCCTCTCTCTCATTAAACTGAATCCTTGCCCCGATGGAGAGTTTGCCCTGAACATGTCTCAAAAGGCTGCAATCTAGCCAGGGGTAGTGAAAGAAGGCTGCTGAATCTTGCTGTAAGAGATTATAAAAAACTCTGATTTAAAGATGAATTGAGTAGGATTAATGACTTGACCGGTTTATTGCTGATTTTAGTTATACTGCAGTTACCTTTAACAGAAATAAAAAGTTTCTTATTGTTCCCCTAGTTTATTCCGCAAATAGGTACAGTGTCATGGTACACCACCCTAATACCGCTGGTGATTGTCCTGGGAATCACTGCAATCAAAGACCTGTCAGATGATGTTGTAAGTAAAAAAATAAGAAAAAATAATTATTTACATTTTTAATTTTCCTCATACAAATGACTGTACCCCTTTAATCCTCGTAGTCTCGTCACCAACTGGACAACAAGATAAATAACCGATCATGTGAGGTTATAAAAGATGGAAGGTGAGAAATAATATAAATCCATTACTGTTAGTAAAGAGTCCAGTGCTGCTACCCATACAACCCAGAGCTCACGGGTGCTTAATCTGCAGTCGCATAACTGAAAATAATTGTCCTTAAAAGTGATCCGCACAACCGATGCTGCAACAACGTACTGTATCTGTGACTTGTACACTAATCTCTAATGTTTTCCTTGAGAAAAGCCAGCTCTGTGTTTACAAGGGCAGCTTTCCTCTCAGTGACTCTCGCAGATCCCTGCTTGCCCTGCACTCCTGGCGGGGACAAGGGTTATGCAGATGCAAGAGCAGTGTGGGATGGGTCCTCACATGGTAAGCTGCACTGTGATCCCCATCTGTGCTGGGGTGCATAGATGCCACCCAATGATCTCCCTGCAAGTGAGAGAGGCAGAGTCGCCTACACTACTGGGAAGTACTAGAGCCAGGTCGGGTAGGTGAGATGCGAGAAAGCTTTTTAGGGAGAAGAGATGAGGGCTGTGGTGGGAGATGTGTGCAGAGGTAGGGGATGGGGGTGAGTGGTACAGAGGTCAGAGCCTAAGAGAGGTGAAAGTGAGATGTGGACAGCCTGTCAAAGAGACTGAACCCTGCACACTGTGCATAGTACACCCCTAGACCCTGCACTCCGTATGTAGCGTGCCCCTGAACTCTGTGTAAAGGGCAACCGTAAAACTGCATTCTGTACGGAGGACACCCCTGAACTCTGCACTTGATATGTAGCGCACCCCTGAGCTCTGCACTATGTACGTAGCACACCCCTGAACTCTTTACTCTGTACATAACGCATCCCTGAAGTCTGCACCCTGTACATAGAGCATCCCTAAACTCTGCACATAATGCACTCCTGGTATTTATTGCCCCTTTGAGATCCTCCCACACTTAGTGCCGTTTGGCCACACCCACTGTTCGATGCAATTCGGCGATGAGGGGCGTGGTTGAGTTCCTGCGTGTGTTTCCTGAGAAAAAAAAAGAAAAAAAAAACAGATATAACCAACCCTTTGAGGGCAACCATAATGCTAATGCAGCCCGCATTGAAGTTGAGATTGATACCACTAGGTTAGACCCTATTATTATCACTTTAGATTGACCTTGATCTTCCTATAAAATATATCCTTCTATTTGAGTTTGGCAAAAAATACCCCCAATTGGGCAAAATGATATCTATTACCATACTACAGTGAAAGCAGAGGGTCACATTTTGTAAGGACCACATACAAAATTTAACAGGAAAATTAAATATTCAATTCGCATATGATTTCAGTTGACTGTATTTCTGTATCTACTGAACATTTTCACATTCTTCATTGAAGGAAACATCCTTATGTGTTTTTCATCATATCATTATGTCAGATTTAGTTTAAAGAGTGCTTGTTTTTCAACTATGTCTGAAACGCTCTCTCTCATAATTTATTTTTACATAAAAGGTTTAAAAAGAGCAAATGGAAAGACATTCGTGTCGGAGATATCATACGAATTAACAAGGATGAATTTATTCCAGTGAGTACAAATGTGCAGTGTATCTATCTATCTATCATTATTATACAGGATCCATATAGCACCAACAGTTTACACAGCGCTTTACAATATAAAGGGGAACAGTACAATTACAATACAGTTCAATACAGAAGGAATAGGAGTGCCCTGCTCATGGAGCTTACAATCTAAAGGGAGGGGGAGGTGGTACAAAAGGTAATAGCTGCAGGGGATGATCTGATGGCGGCGACTCAAGTACAGTTCTCAGGTGGAGGTGGGGTAAGCTTCCCTGAATAAAGGAGTATTCAAGGATCGTCTAAAGGCGGGCAGGGTAGAAGCTGACCAGACATACTGAGGCAGGAAGTTCCAGAGTATCAGGACTTCTTACATAAGAGAGGACAAAGCAATATAATAATGGTATCATACCTTTCAACATTAATATTGTTTTCAATCCAGTTCTGATTTTTACAAAGATTTTTATTGTTTTTTCAAGTTTACAAGTGTACAAATTGTCATGTACGTAGAAGGAAAAAATATTTGAGGCTCATATATGGAAACATTTCCATTGAATGAAGGGAATGGTACATACAGTAGTGTAACCCACTGCCCAAAATCACAAACAGGCCCTGGGATCAGATTAACAGAGGCAGGCAACAATAGTAAACTATGAAACATCAAAACACTTGCCTAATAATCCCTGCTTCTGGCCTGAGTCAGCAATAACCTCCATAGCAGAACATGTGGTCTCCAAACCTCTCTCTGTACTTCTTTCCTCTGGGGTTTTCAATCCAGTCTCCCAGAGACAGGAAGTGCAACCTATGAAGCCAGTAGAGATGCAATATGACATTGCTTGGGCACTATAATTTAGGGGATAAAAAAGTCAACTAAAAGAGGGTTCTCACTTATTCTCTTACTTTTAAGGGAAGAAATTAGTCCTATTGAGCTGATAAATAACATATTCTGTTTTCTGTTTTACAGGCGGATGTTCTGCTCCTCTCCAGTTCTGAACCAAACAGCCTGTGCTATGTAGAAACTGCTGAACTTGATGGGTACTTACCTTCAATTTTCTTTATTCACAAGTATAAAGGTCGAGCCCTATCACATTATTTACTCAGGACTGGGCAAAAACTTCTTTTTTTTCCAATTCTTTTTAGGTATATATAATTATAGCATATTTCAGAAGAATATTTTGGATTTTTTTATCTAGCCAGCACGTAGAGCTCCCTAATCCCTGATCCCTAACACATTTTCCAGACTAGTTTTGCCTGCTTTGAAGAAATAAAGTTTTCAGAGCTCAGTAGCTCAAGCTGAAATATAACATATACAACTAAAGGAAATAGAACAGTAAGGCCTCATGTACACTGAATCTGATAAACTCAAGTTTTTGGGGAGTTAAGCGTTTTTTTAACAGCCCTTAAACTCCCCTCAATGTTATCTTATGAGTACATGCACACATGGACATTTTTTGACGTTTATCAGCAGAGGAGTTTATGGGCTGTTGTCAGAAGGCCCTAAAATCACATTCAAGAGTAGTTCTTCTGACCACAAAAAAAGCCTAACGCTGAAAAAATGTGAAAAATGCTGAAAAACAAGCGTTTATCAGCGGCAGCATTTTTAACATTGCAATGCTGATAAATGCGCGCTTTTACAGAAGCATTTGCCTGCTAGCAGTCCAACGTCCAGAAAGACGTTAAGAGCCTAACTCTTTCCTTTTAGTTGTTGCCTGTTTAGAATGGACCTTTAAAGTGGTCAGGACACAACTTTTAACTTTGTTTTTAGTATCAGAAGAGATATAGTAACATAACACTGCTGCACTCTGTACTGGCTGCAATTTAGTAACTAAAACACCATGACTAGGGTAGCTCAGAGGTAGCCATCCTACTACCACATAGCCCTTATACCTCCAACCCCTTTTCCCATTAAAACACATGACACAAGTTGGAGTTAAATGGCGGTCCAGCCTTTTATTAAACAACATAATTAATAAATAACAATTTAAACAGTAACATAAACCAAAGCTAGATGTCCCCAGCCGCAAAACACAGACTCGGGACATTAACACTTGCCCACAGACCTTACAGGTCTGTCACTACCTGGTCCCTCTTAGTGGACTAAGCCCAACCAGAGGACACCATACCAACAATGGTACCCCACTTGTATCCCACCGACAGATTTTTAACCCCAACCAAGTGGTCCCAACAGCCATCTCCAAACCTACACCCTCAAACTGACTTACCATATCTTAGGGAGGGAGGGCGGGACGTTCATCTGATGGCTTCTCAATACCGACTGTTATGGTTCCACCCCTTCCTCCAGTCTTTTCTCCTAACCTCCTCCCCATCACCCCATGTAACTCCACCGATCATGTAAGTAAGAACTCCCACCTATCTCTTTGGCACATTAACTCTAAGCAGTCTAGTTCCCCTTCCACCCTGTCATGCCAGCCCTATGCTTTATGCGTTCCTCCTAGCTCCAGGCCTTCCTGACTCGTAAAAGATACAAAAATAAGTTTAAAACCCATTTCAGTAAATGTTATCAATACAATTGTTGCTTCTAACAAATGTTTTAATACTTTTAGAGAAACAAACTTGAAGTTTAAAATGGGCCTAGAAATAACAGACAAACTTTTACAAGAAGAAAAGGCCCTGGCTGAATTTGATGGTGAGTTTTTAATTGCAAATCTACATAAAAAAATAAAATAAATAAAAAACTTGTCTGCAGGCAGTTAATGTTGTATTGTCTCTTTACATAGATTGGATATTTTTCAAACATGCAAACACGTTAAAAAGTAGCTCTGCTCTTCTACAGTTTCCAGTTCAACAATTTTGGTAGTTTTAAAAAAACAAACATTTTATTGAGATTTTTGAAAAAGAGTAACATACAGAAACAGAGCCTATTGGGAATACCCAGGCTTGGAACCTTTACACAACATAACATGACTTAGAACAGTCAAAAATATTAGTGTCCTAACTGGCACTTAGACTAAAAGAGCGCTCTCACATCTACAGTACACCTGCAACAATTCTGGTAGTTTAATATGAACCGATGCAATAACTTTGGCAGAAAGTGACACTGGAATCAGAGGAATAGCCAATGAATCAATGTGCTATTCTCCAAAATATTTGCCTGCAGAACACCATAAGGTTAATGAACTAAAGACAAATAGGTTGTCCACTTTGCAAGTGAATTTTCCTTTAGCTTAGTGAATGAGGCGAAGCACCTGCTGACCTCCATCATCCAATCAAACATACCGTTTTCTTCATTTTCCTCACACGTGATTGGGTGTTCTTTGCAAAGTGAATTTCAACAATCACTGAGCTAAGGGCAAATTCCATTGAAAAGTGAAAATTCTCTTGCAAAGTTATATTTGCCTTTAGTAAAGCAATCCCAGTTATTCTAACTTCTCATGTTGTAGAAGGGTAGTGGTGGTTTTCAATCAGTTCCTCCTGTAATAGCTATGACAGGCTTAACCATTCCTCAATTATTGTTCAGAAATGTTTGTAATTTTGAGGAAATTTCTGTAATTTAATCTCATGAGAATAATTGCCTTAATATGTAATTAAAGGCATTTTTTTATTTACAATAGAGTAAAGTAGAGTAGAGTATAGGGTTATAACCAGTGGTGACTGGTGGTAGTTTGTTTTTTTTTGGGGGGGGGGGGGATGATTATAACTCCTGTCAAGTTTATTTTGGTCATTTGTGTCCCATTGGGGAGATTTACCTTCACTTCCTGTCCCATAGCCACAACAGGAAGTGAGAGAAAATCCCTCCAAAGTGAGGCAATCCCAGAGTATAACCAGGGTTACCCATTATGCCACATACACAAGACCGGTTTAGCCGTCGTAATAAACTCAGACGGTTTCTCCGACGTAACTCTGACGGAATTCCATTCAAGCGGTCTTGCCTACACACGGTCAACCCAAAGTCCGACCGTCCAGAACGTGGTGATGTACAACACTTACGACGGGACTAGAAAAAGGAAGTTCAATAGCCAGTAGCCAATAGCTTCCGTCTCGTACTTTCTGTAGAGCATGCGTTGTTTTTTGGTCCGTCGGACCAGCATACAGACGATCGGTTTTCCCGATAAGAATTGGGTCCGTCTGAAAGATTTAGAACATGTTCCATTTCTAGGTCCGTCAGATTTTTTGAAAGAAAAGTCAGATGAGGCACACACATGATCGGTATATACAATGAAAAGCTTCCATCTGACTTTTCTATCGGACAGTCCGCTCGTGTGTACGCGGCATAACTATTCCAATGTCAAACCAAAATTTGGGGTTTTCTTTTACTTTCACTGAAAGTAAAAGAAGAAATGAAACAGGACAAATAGAGAGAATCTCCCTAACAGAGGCCCAGACATCAATAAAAACTGACAGGGTTTCTAATTCCTCTTTACTCCATCCAAAATAAAAAATAAAAAGTTTTGCCTTTAGGTACACTTTAATATTATAAATCTATCCACCTCAATTCTCAATTCTCCATTACTTTCCTTATTGCTTCTCCTGTTTCCCAGGGATGGTGGAATCCGAAGAGCCCAACAACCGTTTGGATAAGTTTGTAGGCACTTTGTTCTGGAGAGGGTTGAGTTCCAGCCTTGATAACGATCACTTACTACTTCGTGGCTGTACAATACGCAATACCCTCTATTGTGTTGGTCTGGTAATATTTGCCGGTAAGTGTCACATTTACATCTAAATTGATTAACTTAGCCATGAGAATATATTAGCCATTCATTCAACAACTGAGTACCTTTCAGCCGATTGGTATATCCTGTCTCATGAAAGGTGATTTGATTGGCTGATGCAGTTTTCATTAAAAAGGCATTGTTAAAAATGAGAGAACAGGTAAACAAAATGTACTTGTTTGATAGGATGTTTCTTTAAGGCTCCTTTCACACTGAGGCGCTTTGCAGGCGCTAAAGTGCTAAAAATAGCGCCTGCAAAGCGCCCCGAAAGAGCTGCTCAATGCACTCCAGTGTGAAAGCCCCGAGGGCTTTCACACTGGAGCGGTGCGCTTGCAGGGCAGTCATAAAAGTCCTGCAAGCCGCATCTTTGGAGCGCATTAGGAGCGGTGTATTTACCGCGCCTAAAGCTCCCCTTCCGATTGAAAACAATGGGGCAGCGCTGCAAACCTGCCCGCAAAAGCGCTGCTGCAGCGGCGCTTTACGGGCAGTTTTAACTCTTTTTCAGCCGTTAGCGGGGGGTTAAAAACGCCCCGCTAGTGCCGCTAAAATGACGATAAAGCGGCGCTATATTTAGCGCCACTGTACCGCCGGCGCCCGCACGCCTCAGTGTGAAAGTAGCCTTAGCTGTACTCAAAATAAAATGAAAAGCTGTACTTTGCTATTGTTAGACTTTATGTCCTGAGCAGCAGAGGATGACTTGCCAGATTTGGATGCTGTTAGAGCACCTGGCTGGAATGGAGAAAAATGGGTATTGATATCAGGCTTGCAGTGAGTGTGCTCGCTGTAATCTAGGAGAATATGTAGGGTGCACTGGAGGTGACTGAGCATGCCTGTTGCATTTTTTACTGCTACAGCTCCAGATTGCCTGACAAAACTGCCGAACTTCCCTCCCACTTCCCATGCATTCCTGCTGGCCTATCACAGTGATGGGCTCTCTCATTGGTCAATAGGAGTATGAAATGGATGGTGGGGGGAATGCTTGGACAAAATCAGGAAGCGTTTATGCCCAAAACTTTGCTTTTTACCTGTCAGTAGACAGGTGCAGAATGATAAAATTTGCTTTGTTTCACTTCATTATTTACATAAATTAGTTTAGTTAAATTTGTTTAATTCGTTTTCAGAATTAGTTTCATTTATTCGAGTTCGGATCGATTAAAAATTTCCAAATTCGGTTGAACTCAATTCAACCAAATACAATTTGGTTCAACTCAATTCAACCGAATTTGGGAAATTTGAATCGATTCGAATTCCATTCAAAATAAAATTTATTCTGTTGGAAATTCGTATTTTGGAAGATGGCTATATTCTTTCTATTCCGTTCTATTCAATTGTTTTTTATTCTTTTCTATTCAAATTCAAATTTACTCTATTCGAATTTCAGAAGAAGGGTATATTATTTTTATTTTATTCTATTCTATTGTTTTTTTCTATTCTATTCTTTTCTACTGTATTCTTTTTTTCTATTTCTATTCTATTCTTTTCTATTCTATTTGAATTCAAATTTATTCTATTTGAAATTCAAATTTCGCAAGATGGTTATATTCTTTCTATTTTATTTTATTCTATTCTTTTTTTTTATTCTATTCTATTCCTTTTTTTTCTATTTTATTCTATTTTTTTATTTTCTATTCTAATAATTTCTATTCTATCCCTTTATTTTCAGTTCTATTTTCTTCTATTCTTTTATTTTGTATTCTCTTCTTTTTTACTCTATTATATTATATTCAATTATTTTCTATTCTATTATATTCTTTTCTATTCTATGCCTTTATTTTCTATTCTATTTTATTCTTTTCTGAAATTCTAATTCGATTAGAAAACTATTCAAATTCGATTAGAAAACTATTCAAATTCACATTTCGTCCAAAAATTTCAGTTTTTATTGTTCAGATTCCATTAAATGTGTTACTGTTGTAATTCTGAAATTCATATACATCCAAATTTTCAAATAATGAAAAATTTGTCATTCGCACATGTCTACCTGTCAGCAGATATTATCAAAGCTCAGGTTGAACATCACCAGTTGGGAGAAGTTCACTTTTAATACCAAGAGCAAGCTGGGGGGTGGAGCAGTGGGACAGTGTTTGCAGAATATAAGATTATTCAAAGTGTTGTCAACCTAAGTCTGCTATGCAGTATTGTAGTACAGAACATATGTGAGAATTAAGAGTATGTACATTACTTTACAAATCTTTAGCACTCCTATATTTGTGTCTCACGAGTCACAATTGGCTAAAAATATCCTTTAATTATTCTTGCGCCTTAAATGTACTATGTACACCCAAAAAACATAGGCAAGCCTCTTCTGTTCACCTGTGTTGCCCCTCCCCCTGCTGCCAAAATGACAGCCGGAATAGCTGAGTATAGCCTGCTATAGCCACTGCTGTTAAAACTGGACCTTCAGAACAGTGTTTTTAAACACTGTTCAGGAGCATGATTTAGGCTGGGTTCACATATGAGTACAGAGCTCACAGCAGGAGTCCAGTTACATAGTTACATAGTTAGTCGGGTTGAAAAAAGACACAAGTCCATCAAGTTCAACCAAAAAAAAAAAAAAATTACAATCTCGTATACAAAAACCTACACCCACAGTTGATCCAGAGGAAGGCAAAAAACCCCAGCAGAGCATGCTCCAATTTGCTACAGCAGGGGAAAAAAATCCTTCCTGATCGCCCGAGAGGCAATCGGATTTTCCCTGGATCAACTTTACCTATAAATGTCAGTACCCAGTTATATTATGTACCTTTAGGAAAGAATCCAGGCCTTTTTTAAAGAAATCGACTGAGCTTGCTAGAACCACCTTTGGAGGGAGTCTATTCCTTATTTTCACAGCTTTTACTGTGAAGAAACCTTTCCGTATTTGAAGATGAAACCTTTTTTCTTCTAGACGTAAAGAGAGCCCCCTTGTCCTCTGTGATGACCTTAAAGTGAATAACTCAACACCAAGTTCACGATATGGACCACTTATATATTTGTACATGTTGATCATATCGCCCCTAAATCTCCTCTTCTCAAGAGGGAATTGATTCAGTTCCTCTAATCTTTCCTCATAGCTGAGCTCCTCCATGCCTCTTATCAGTTTGGTTGCCCTTCCCTGCACTTTCTCCAGTTCCCCGATATCCTTTCTGAGAACTGGTGCCCAAAACTGAACTGCATATTCCAGATGAGGTCTTACTAATTAAATGTACAGGGGCAAAATAATATCTCTCTCTCTAGAGTCCATACCTCTCTTAAAGTGGTTGTAAACCCTTACAGACCACTTTTTGCTACAGGTAAGCCTATCAATAGGCTTACCTGTAGCTACCCAGGAGATCTCCTAAACCTGCACGGTTTAGGAGATATCCCCTGTACTTGCATGTGCCGACGTCATCTGCACATGCGCACTGAAGCAAACTGAAGCAACAGCACGTATGTGCCGTTGCTTCAGTGAGTGTGCCGCTACCATGCGCATTGCATTACCCGTTACCCGCGGAGTGACGTCATCGCGGCTCCGGCCAATCACAGTGCCAGTGCCTTGATACCCGGAAGTAACCCCTGGGAGTGATGTTGCCGGCCGGTGCTGTGTACGGGCACTGCAGCGAGGGCTTCGATCTCAGGTGAGTATTACATAATGAGCTAGTATGATATGCATATTAGCTCATTATGCCTTTGTCTTGCAGGTGTTAGTTTTTTTTTTTTTTTTTTTTTCAAAGTGGGTTTACAACCACTTTAATACAAGAAAGGACTTTGCTCACTTTGGAAACTGCAGCTTGGCATTGCATGCTATTAATGAGCTTATGATCTACCAAAACCCCCAGATCCTTCTCCACTATCGATTCCCCCAGTTGTACTCCCCCCTAGTATGTATGATGTATGAATATTCTTAGCCCCCAAGTGCATAACTTTACATTTCTCAACATTAAACCTCATCTGCCGCATAGTCGCCCAATTAGACAGTGCATTGAGGTCAGCTTGTAAATTGGAGACATCCTGTAAGGACGTCATTCCACTGCATAGCTTGGTGCCTTCTGCAAAGACAGAAATGTTACTTTTAATCCCAGACCCAATATCATTTATAAAGATATTAAGAAGAAAGGGTCCCAGTACTGAACCTTGGGGTACACCACTGATAACCTTAGACTATTCAGAGTAAGAATCATTAACCACTACTCTCTGAATTCTGTCTTTTAGCCAGTTTTCTATCCATTTACAAACTGATATTTCCAAGCCTGTAGACTTTACCTTACACATGAGCCGTGTGTGGGGAACTGTGCAAAATGCAAGTATACCACGTCCACAGCCACCCCTCTGTCCAAGGTTTTACTTGCCTCCTCATAAAAAGAAATTCGGTTTGTTTGACAACTTCTGACTTTCATGAATCCATGCTGTCTTTTGCGTAAAAAAATTTTTTGCAACCAGAATTCATCTATGTGGTCTTTTATTAAACACTCCAGTATCTTCCCGACAATAGAAGTTAAACTAACGGGTCTATAGTTCATTGGTAAAGACTTTGATCCCTTTTTAAATATGGGCACCACATTGGCCCTGCGCCAATCCAGTGGTATCATTCCAGTCATTAATGAGTCCCTAAATATTAGAAACAATGGTTTTGAAATGCCAGAGCTCGATTCTTTTAGGATCCGTGGGTAGATGCCATCAGGTCCAGGTGCTTTATCCACCTTTAGTCTGTCTAAATAATTCTGGACCATATCACTTTTGAGCCATTGAGGATCATTTGAGGCTGTGTCACTACCACCCCCATTATGGACATGAGCTCCCCCATGCTCTTTTGTATACACAGAGCTGAAGAAAGTATTTAATACATTTGCCTTCTCTTTGTCCCCAGTCACCCACTCTAGATTATTTTGTAAAGGGCCTACATGCTCAGATCTGACCCTTTTACTATTAATATACTTCAAGAATTTTTGGGGGTTTGTCCAACTATCTTTTGCAATCCGTCGTTCGTTTTGAATTTTTGCGTCCTTGATTTCCTTTTGATTTTGAGTGCATCCTCGTTCACGGTTTCAGGTCCAATTTCAGCCCGAAATTTTTGGCTGAATTCATACCTGAAACGTACCAAAAGACGCACGGGGCTCCTGTGCAAATTCGCACCGGAGCCGCAGCGGAGATATGTGAACCGGATCCATAGAGAGCCGGTCATAATCTCCTGCTATTGCGAATTGGATGTGAAGAAACCGTATCCAATTCGCAAAAGTGTGAACCCAGCCTCAAATTTTATTTGTTTTTTAAATTTTTTTAGAGGGTGGGGCTGCCGGATGCCCATGTAATCAGGCCCATATATGTGGGCCCTCCTTATTCATTCTAGCCTTGACTATTATTTTTCTGCATTTTATTTTACTTACTTTTTAATAAGTAATTAATATTTGAACTTTTGAATTTTGATTTGTTTTGTTTGTTATTTTTTGGGGGCAAATAATGCCCCCAAAATGGCCTAAAATGTAAAAAAATCCTTTAGTTCATTTGTAAATAACTAATAATAATTTCAATGACGAGAAATTTTTAGTGTCTATGTATATGTTTAATGTATCTATGATGATACAAGTAACAAAAAACGAGATGGTATAATTGAAGCCACATAGCTGGGCTGACATGTGGTGAGCTTCTCTGGCGTTCGCTGAGGTTTTGCTCCACTGTGTCGTGCCTGTGTGACGCTGAGGGGGAGATGGCGTTCCATGCTGGGGCTGCATCTCACTCCCTGCTTCATGGATCTTCTCCCATCTATGTGGCTTCAAACATCACATGCATTTTTCAAGGTAATCTTCAGGGTGCGTTTTTTCAATCACCTTGGTGATATCTGCAGTTTATACCATCTCGTTTTTTTTTACTTGTATCATCATAGATACATTTTATATATTTCCTACATTATAGAAGTCCCCTCCACTGCGGGGTGTTTGTGTGTGCGGTCCGGTGTTCCTCGTTGAGGTCCCCCTCTCAGCTCCCGGGCCAGGCTCCATGGCTCTCCCCTGGCTTTGTTTTGTCGCACGGTCTCAGTTTTGGCTATCATGTGAGTAACCTTTTTGGCATGGCCCATTATGCCCAATTTCCCCTTTTTCTACTGATTTTGTTAGACCCATGAAACTATATTGCTTTTCATACATTTTTTATAGAATTTAGATGCATCCGGCTCCTAAAGAGTGGATTGAAGTCCATGAAACGCAGCGTCGGGCCTACCTTTGATGCATCAAACACAAATTGACCAATTTTCAGATGTTTTTTACTTCACATGACTTTTATCTTGCTTGGGGGATTAAGATGCATAATTGTACCTACCCATGTCCCATGGTTGTATATACATAGATTTATTGTATATATGCGATTATTTTATGTCTAATGTTTGCAATGCGTTTTTATGCCATGTTGATCATTGGTCCTTAATAAACATACATATGTTTGCACCTCTGTGAGTGTGATTGGGGTGCATCATGCGCATCTCATTTAAAGTCCCAACCCCCCCCCCCTCTTTTTCATGATATTAAGGATGGGGGCACAAACCTTCCCTTGCGTCCCAATTAAAGTCCTACGTTCGCTTTTCCCCCCATTGCTAGCAATTTTCAGCTTTCAGCGCTGTCGCAATGTGAATGACAATTGCGCGGTCATGCTACACTGTACCCAAACAAATTTTTGATCTTTTTGTTCCCACAAATAGAGCTTTCTTTTGGTGGTATTGAATCACCTCTGCAATTTTAATTTTTTGCGCAACAAATAAAAAAAGACCTAAAATTTTGAAAAAAAAACAAGTATTTCTTTGTTTCTGTTACATTTTTTTGTAAATAAGTAGGTTTTCTTCTTCAATGATGGGCACTGATATAGCTGCACTGACGGGCACTGATGAGGTGGCACCAATGAGGTGGCACTGAGGGGCACTGATGATGGGCACTGATAGGCGGCACTGATGGGCACTGATAGGTGGCACTGGTATGCGGCACTGATGGGTACTTATGTTTTATACAAATAAATCCTTTTAAAACGGTAAAGCACTATTGCAAGCTTTGTTACTTTGCATGTGGGCGATGTGAGTGGAGATCAATGGTAAACAATAAGGAAGGAGCACACCCTGTGATGTGAGACACCTGAGCTATAAGAAGGAGAAAAAAAAATCAAAGAAGCTATCAGAGGATTGTTTGTGATCTAAGGTGCAGATATTAAGCCTATAAGCTGAGGGCACAACTGGTGACGGTGACACGAGGATATCTGTATATGCACAGAGGTGGATTAATGTGAAGATATTACTTTCAATTATATTGATATCACAAATCACAAAATGGACTGTTTGTTGCCCTACTGATTGGAATTTATAAGGACACTGTGTGGAATAAGGAGCACATTACACTTTATTATCAGTCTATGGCATAAATTGTTTTGATTTTTGTATTATTATTTTACAGCATATTGCACTATATATATATATATATATATATATATATATAATATATATATATATATATATATATATATATATATATATATATTAATTTTTAATCTTTTTGTACTATCACATATTTGGAAGTGTGGGAAGTCCCGGCAGCTTCTAGGAATTATATAGCAGCTCACAAGGTTTTTCAAATTTTACAGGAAGTGCTAAGCCACCATTTCCAGTTCTTTTCATAGGTTCAAGCCATCTCTGATTGGTTGGCCACAACAAAATGGATTTTATTCAAATGTACTATTAGGTGGACTACAAGGAAATGATATTTATACCGGCTGTATATTTTACTGCAGTGTACAATTTTAAATAAATATACTATGAGCATATAAGCCTCTTATGTAATTACATAACATATCCCCTACCTATTTATATATAACCCATATTTAATATACAGTTAGATCACACAAAACATTTTGCAACTCACTAGCACCATCTAGTAAATGCAATTAAAGTGGAACTTCAGAAATTTTTTCATCTTTCCATCTATTAAATCTTCTGCCCTTGTTGTTTTATCTTTGGATAGTAAAACATTTTTTTTCTGCCAGTAAATACCTTATACAGCCCACTTCCTGTTTCTTGTCTGGTAAGAAAGCCTAGGCTTTTGACATCATGCACAGCTCTCTCTCAGTTTTGTGAGAGTTTGCCAGGAAGGGAGGGGGAATGAGTCATAAGAGGGCCAATGAGAGCTGCAGAGCTGGAGGTGTGCCTCTGTGTGTCTGTGTAAATCCAGGAAGTGAACAGGCAGCAGCTTCAGCTGCCCACAGTTAAAATGATTGCAGCCAGACTTAGTGGAGGGAGATTTATGCAGCATATTTGGCAAGTACAGAATCGCAGTATATATGAAATAATATGCAAAGTGGTTGGAGGGAAGCTTCAGAATGACAAAGATGTTTTTATTACAAATTATGTGAGCAGACTGCAGTTCCTCTTTAACTAAAAATAGAACAAAAGATATTACATTCTATAAAAATAAAATAAGAAAAGGCTCTTTTACGAAGTTTCCTCAAAGTTTTTTCTTAAATTTGCCTGTAAATACACCTAAAAATATATGAACAGTTTTCTATAAGAAAAAAACTATAAAAATGCATAAACTCAAAATTGGTATGTTACCCAAGAATCTGGGACACTTTACAGCTCACTCCCTAAAAATCCTTTAGGCTGGGTTCACACCATTGCGAATTGGATGTGGAATCTTCGCATCCATTTCGCAATAGCAGGAGATTTTGACCGGCTCTCTATGGAGCCGGTTCACATATCTCCGCAGCAGATCCAGTACGTCTTTTGGTCCGTTTCAGGTCTGAATTCAGACCAAAATTCGGGCTGAAATCGGACGTGAAACGGTGAACCAGAACGCACCGGACCCCTGCTGGGAGCCATATGCGGCTCATATGTGAACGGAGCCTCAAAAAATGTTTTAGGTCTATATCTATATTCAATCCTAAGTGGTGCAGAGGTGCAAGAGGTGAGATGATCAAGGGTTTTATAAGTATCAATGTTATTTGATTTTTATTTTATTTTATTTTCTAGGTGCTGATAGTAAAATAATGAAGAACAGTGGAAAGACTGTTTTTAAAAGAACCAAAATTGATTATATGGTGAACAACATGGTGTATATGGTAAATATTAAATCTATTGCCCTAGGCTAGCTACAATGTGCCAGCACTTCCATTCTCCCCAACAACTATTTTGAACACTGACCCTCTCAAACATGTACATACACAGGAAACATGCTCTATGCAACATAAACATGAAGAAATCATACACACAGTGCATTAAACTTTTCTTAACGAAAAATAGAATAATCCAAATAACTAATAAACACATACCTGGAGAGACTCAGTTGGCACTGTAACGGCATCACAGGTGTGAGCAGGGGGTGTGCCGGATGTGCCTGGGCACACCCTAATCACCCCGTGTGCATCAGCATTATTGTTCTGTGTGCTGGGGGAGAGATGGCAAATATCTCCCTTTGACCAGTTCTGCCATTAATGAAGTGCTACCGTACTTCTCTTTCACTGTACTGGCTCTGCCATAAGGGCACTTTCACACCGAGCAGCGCTGGGAAGTTTCGCTTTTAACCCCCCGCGCTAACGTCCAAAAGAGGGTTAAAAGCGCTCGCAAAGAGACACGCTTTGCCGGTGCTTCGGCAGCGCTGCCATTGATTTCAATGGGCAGGGGCACTGTAGGAGCGGTGTATACACCACTCCTACAGTGCTTCAAAGATGCTGCTTGCAGGACTTTTTTGAGCGTCCTGCCAGTGCACCGCTCCAGTTTGAAAGCCCTTGGGTTTTCACATTGGAGTGAAAGGAGAGGCGCTTTACAGGCGCTATTTTTAGAGCTATAGTGCCTGTAAAGCGTCTCAGTGTAAAAGGGGTCTTAAAGTGTGTGTATATGTATATAAATAAATATATATATATATATATATATGTATGTATATATATATATATATATTCACACACAAATGCATGTGTTTTTGAACTTTGGGGTGCACACCCTAACGCAGATGGTTGTGCATGCCTATGAATGGCATTTCCAGGAACATGTCTGCAGAGACACAATCAGTATCATTGTGACACAGTGGGAAGCATGTTTTGATCCCCTGCCCCCCTTAATTTGGCTTTTGTCTTAAAGAGGAGCTCAAGTCGTGTTACTGAAAATTAAAAGTCAAAAAGACTTTTAGCCTGGGTTCACACTATTGCGAAAGCCGCATCCAATTTGCATGTGAGGAGGAGATTGTGACTGTCTCTCTATGGAGCAGCTCTGGAGCAAATTGCACAGGAGTCCTGTGCGTCTTTTGGTCCATTTCAGGTCTGAATTCAGCCAAAAATTTGGGCTGAAATCGGACCTAAATTAGTGAACAGGAATGCACTGGACCCTGCTGTGAGCCGCTCCGTACAGCAGTGTGAACCCAGCCTTAATAAACAGACATTCATTAGTCCCATGATCCAGTGCTGTGCTCACCCGAGGTGGCGCCTTAATTGTGGGCAGCCAGCTGTGACAGCTTGCAGCTTTACAGCTGGCTGCCCACTGGGTGAGAAGCATTGCACATTGTGAATAGTCCTGCAGTCTTCTGGGACCTGCGATGTGTCTCTGAAGACTATGTGGGGGGGGGGGGGGGAGAACTAACACTCAGCCCCCCCCCCCCTACAAAAACAGTCCCAAATGTTGAAGAGGAGCCGGGGGAAGAGGCCTTGAAGTGGAACTTCCCCTTTTGGGTGGAGTTCCGCTTTACATTAGTGTGCAGGCGAAAGAGGATAGATGTTTGCCTGGCAGGCTCTGTAAGCCTAAACTTGCAGTAGAAAGCATAAATTAAATGTTGCCTGAGTGGCTGTGTGCCAATCCTAGAGATCATGGCACCCTATGCCTTGGCCTTTGTGCTCTAGTGAGAAAATAAGATACACCATTAATGGTCCAGTGTGTTGTTCTGGAGTCTTAACAGATGTTTTTAAGATGTCTTCTAGTCCACCTGCTTAAAGAGGAGTTTTTAGTAACTCAACGAGTCTTCATGTATAAAATCCTGAGATGTGACAATAGTAATGCAGCGAAAGTATATTTTAAAATCGGGTCATCAGTGCTTTAGCATTTGAAAAAAATAGAGCATTCAATAGTCAGAGGGTGAAGAATCCCATTGAAGATTTAGACCCAGACATGGTCTTTAAACTTGTCCTTCTGTCTTCTAGATATTTGCAATGTTGGTCCTGGCATCAGCTGGTCTTGCCATTGGACAATCAGTCTGGGAAAATGATATGAACACCGGAAATAAATCTTGGTACCTTTATGATGGATATGACTATACTCCAAGTTACAGAGGATTCTTAATCTTTTGGGGATATATCATTGTTCTGAACACCATGGTACCAATATCTCTCTATGTAAGGTAATATCTCTAATTCCTTCAATGACAAACATTTATGACCTGTCCAGGCATTGTGGCATCACGCTGATTAGTCTATGCAATTTAAACAAGGTGTTATTACAAACTTTCACACCTCCCATGGTGCTCTTTGACCATCAACATCGGCCTTGACACATTTCATGGTGATTGGCTTATTTAATTAGAACAGTGCCTGTGAAGATTCGTCATTTATCCAGGTCATAATATAGCTAGCAGTGGTCAGCCACATTCAGCTGGACTTGTTCTGCAATGTTGAAGGAAGTTTTACTACTCCAAGTACAGTGCATCCGGAAACTATTCACAGTGCTTCACTTTTTCCACATTTTGTTATATTACAGCCTTATTCCAAAATGGAATAAATTCATTATTCTCCTAAAAATTCTACAAACCATACCCCATAATGACAACGTGAAAGAAGTTTGTTTGAAATCTTTGCAAATTTATTAAAAATAAAAAACGAAAAAATCCCATGTACATAAGTATTTACAGCCTTTGCCATGACACTCAAAATTGAGCTCATGTGCATCCTGTCTCCACTGATCTTCCTTGAGATGTTTCTACACCTTGATTGGAGTCCACCTGTGGTAAATTCTGTTGATTGGATATGATTTGGAAAGGCACACACCTGTCTATATATAAGGTCCCATATTTAACAGTGCATGTCAGAGCACAAACCAAGCCATGAAGTCCAAGGAATTGTCTGTAGACCTCCAAGACAGGATTGTATCAAAGCACAGATCTGGGGAAGGGTACAGAAAAATTTCTGCAGGTCTCAATGTGCACAGTGGCCTCCATCATCCGTAAATGGAAGAAGTTTGGAATCACCAGGACTCTTCCTAGAGCGGGCCGCCCGGCGAAACTGAGCGATCGGAGGAGAAGAGCCTTAGTCAGGGAGGTGACCAAGAATCCGATGGTCTCTCTGACAGAGCTCCAGCATTTCTCTGTGGAGAGAGGAGAACCTTCCAGAAGAACAACCATCTCTGCAGCACTCCACCAATCAGGCCTGTATGGTAGAGTGGCCAGACGGAAGCCGCTCCTAAATGTAACATGACAGCCCACCTGGAATTTGCCAAAAGGCACCTGAAGTACTTTTAGATCATGAGAAAATTCTCTGATCTGATGAAACAAAGATTGAACTTTTTGGCCTGAATGGCAAGCGTCATGTCACCGCTCATCACCTGGCTGATACCATCCCTACAGTGAAGCATGGTGGTGGCAGCATTATGCTGTGGGGATGTTTTTCAGTGGCAGGAGCTGGGAGACTAGTCAGGACCGAGGGAAACATGAATGCAGCAATGAGACATTCTTGATGAAAACCTGCTCCAGAGCGCTCTGGACCTCAGACTGGGGTGAAGGTACATCTTCCAACAGGACAACGACCCTAATCATACATCCAGGATAACAGAGGAGTGGCTATCGGACAACCCTGTGATTGTTCTTGAGTGGCCCAGCCAGAGCCCAGACTTGAATCTGATTGAACGTCTCTGGAGAGAACTGAAATGGCTGTGCACCGATGCTCCCTATCCAACCTGATGGAGCTTGAGAGGTCATACAAAGAAGAATGGGAGAAACTGCCCAAAAATAGGTGCAAAGCTTGTAGCATCATACTCAAAAAGACTTGAGGCTGTAATTGGTGCCAAAGGTGCTTCAACAAAGTATTGAGCAAAGGTTGTGAATACTTATGTACATGGGATTTTTTTTTCATTTTTAAAAAAAAATAAATTTAGAAAGATTTCAAATAAAGTTCTTTCATGTTGTATGGGGTATTGTTTGTAGAGTTTTGAGGAAAATAATGAATTTTATCCATTTTGGAAAAAGGCTGTAACATAACCAAATGTGGAAAAAGTGAAGCGCTGTGAATACTTTCCGGATGCAGTGTAGCTTGAGGTCGTAGAAGCCACTTGAATGAGCACCCTCATGTTTTTGGGCAACCAACATCTGCTTTGACACATATTATAATGATTGGATTAAGGTGACTGAGTTACCCATGTGGCAAATTCTGGGGTATGTTTCTGACATTCAATAGAACTAAGGCAGCTACTTTGATGAGTGGCGAAACATCTTCAACATAACAGAACAAAAATCAGTTAAATGTGAACAACTACTACTAATTACGGTAATTATAGTATACGAATGTCAATTTATTTGAAGGAATATAAAAAAACACTGCGCTCTAGTGGAACAAATACACTGTGTGTAAACCAGCAGCTGCATACATTGTGACAAACAATAAATAATGTATAGGAAAAAAATGCAGCGCTACCAAAAGTGAAAATGAAGATAAGATTGGACTTAATTAAAGGGGGATGTGCTTAACAGTGAAACATGTGTTCGAAATAACATATAAAAAATAAATGGTACAACCACTATACAAAAAGTCCACTTGTAGCAGAGGAATAATTTCAGACCCAAATCAAGGGGAAACTGACATAAACAAGTGAAAGTGATGTGAGTCTTGGGAAAACAAAGTCTATAATACACCGTGTGAGTCCGTGACTGTGAACCAACATCAAGGCACAGAACTTCCGTAGCTGCAAACCAACATCACGATGTGGGACGTCAAAGTAAAAACATCAAAAAGTAAGGAAAGGTGGATACTCTTACCAGATGACGTGGACTCCCCTGTCGTATGACATGGAGTCAATAAGGCATGGAGCCCAACCTGGGCTAGGAACGATATCCGGAACGGTGGAACCTCTGTCTTACTACTCGACCTCCCTGATGGAATGAAGGGGTATCCGGAGGGGCGGCCAGCTGGATATCAACCGATGGACATCGGAGATGTCGTCCGGGAAGAAAAACGAGGGCACACTTGGTCCAGGCCTCGTGGTGGAAGTAGGTTACTGGAAGGCAGTTTCTGTGTATTTTGTCTTTTCTTCTTCAAGCCTGCCAAGCATATCCCCTTATCCCATTACGTAAGGGGATATCCCTCTATGGGAATGTTTGACCATTTTTCCAGAAGCACATTTGTGAGGTCAAGCACTGATGTTGGACGAGAAGGCCTGGCTTCGCAGTCTCAGCTCTAATTCATCCCAAAGGTGTTCTATCGGGTTGAGGTCAGGACTCTGTGCAGGACAGTCAAGTTCCTCCACCCCAAACTCGCTCATCCATGTCTTTATGGACCTTGCTTTGTGCACAGGTCCAAATCATTTGGTGGAGGGGGGATTATGGTGTGAGGATGTTTTTCAGATGTTGGGCCTGGCCCCTTTGTGGAAACAGTTTGGGGATGCCCCCTTCCTGTTCCAACATGACTGTGCACCAGTGCACAAAGTAAGAATTGCACTGTTGATAACATAAAAATTATATGGACCCCTATCAACTAACCTGAATGTATGGAAGCCATGGCTTCTATGGACTCTAATGCCCCGTACACACGGTCGGATTTTCCGATGGAAAATGTCCGATCGGAGCGTGTTGTCGGAAATTCCGACCGTGTGTGGGCTCCATCAGACATTTTCCATCGGATTTTCCGACACACAAAGTTTGAGAGCAGGATATAAAATTTTCCGACAACAAAATCCGTTGTCGGAAATTCCGATCGTGTGTACACAAATCCGACGGACAAAGTGCCACGCATGCTCAGAATAAATAAAGAGATGAAAGCTATTGGCCACTGCCCCGTTTATAGTCCCGACGTACGTGTTTTACGTCACCGCGTTTAGAACGATCGGATTTTCCGACAACTTTGTGTGACCGTGTGTATGCAAGACAAGTTTGAGCCAACATCCGTCGGAAAAAATCCTAGGATTTTGTTGTCGGAATGTCCGAACAAAGTCCGACCGTGTGTACAGGGCATTAGAGGCTGTTTTAATGTACTGTACTTATGATGATCAACAAGCATCAAATAGCTGTCTGCAGTTTGGTATTAATGGCTCTATGATTTTAGGCTATGTCTGCTGTAAACTGATGTTTCTGGATGTACTATTGGGAAGATGCAAAAAGGAATGATTTACATTGCTCCACTCATGGTCCTACAATGAAGAATTAACCCCTTTTTTGGGTATTTGGGATTAAAGTGAGAAATGTTGACACATATTCTGTATTAAGGAGGACCTAATATTCATATTGTATATGTAGCACCCTGATGTTTAAGCAGGGTTGCTAGTAGATTTATTTGCCAAGTGATAGTTGCCTTGGCCAATTGTCAGGGGGTCAATTGATTTCGCCCTAACTCTGGAATTGCTGCACTTCTCTCTTTTGTCGCTAGATGGCTGGGTATCTGGTGACATTAGATAAGACAAGGGCATTGCAAGGACAGATTAAGAATAATGGGGTATCTCAGCCAATGGGCAGGGATTTTCTTGAGTCCCTTGGCCTGCTGGGAGCACCTATTTATTTGGGTGGAGTCAGGTGATCGGTGTTCTGTGCCACCTGGACAACTGTCTGGGTGGACGTGTGTCGTGCTGCCACGGGCTGCTAGGCCAGAAGCGTGAGGCCTATCCCGGGGACATCTGGCTGCTAGACTGTCTGAGGGCCTATCCAGAAGTAAGAGAGCAGCGTAGGGTTGGGACTGCCGGCTTGCAGTCCAACCAACAGTAATGGTTCTGCTGGCCAGAGAACCTGTCATGAAGGTAGAGGGGAAGCTGTCGCCACTAAGGAACCATCCACCTTGTTACCGGGGACCACTGTGAGTAGCTGAAGCAAATACCATAGCAGTATTCTCACCAACCGGGGACGGTGAAGAATTGGGAAACTTCAGCAAGTGCCAAGCCAGGGACCCAGCCAGTGGAGGTGACGCTTGCAGAGCATTGTTCTGTGCCAAGCCTGGGACCAAGCAGGCCAGTGGGGTGATGCTTGAGGAGTATCTGTGAGTGCCAAGCTAGGGACCCAGCAGGGACGTGGGGGTGATGCTTGAGGAAGATACTGAGTTATGCCGCGTACACACGATCGGACTTTACGGCATACTTGGTCCGGCGTACCGGATTTCGTCGGACAATTCGATCGTGTGTGGGCTCCAGCGGACTTTGTTTTCTCAAAAGTTTGACGGACTTAGATTTGAAACATGTTTCAAATCTATCCGACGGACTCGAGTCCAGTCGAAAAGTCCGCTCGTCTGTATGCTAGTTCGACGGACAAAAACCGATGCTGGGGCAGCTATTGGCTACTGGCTATGAACTTCCTTGTTTTAGTCCGGTCGTATGTCATCACGTACGAATCCGTCGGACTTTAGTTGATCATGTGTAGGCAAGTCCGTTCATTCGGAAAGTGCGTCGAAATGTCTGCCGGGCAAAGTATGCCGTAAAGTCCGGTCGTGTGTACGCGGCATTAGAAGATTGGAAGAGCTCAGGGGATCCAGTGGCAGCGGATCAGTAAGTCTAAGTGAAAGACTGGGAGCTCAGTTGAGTGAAGTTCTACAATAGGAGATTGTAGAAGAAGTGCAGGAGTTTGTTAAAACCTTTGTTGCCATGTGAGGCAGCGGCCCTTCTCATGCATATGTGGTGTCTGGCTGGATGTATTTCCCTGCATGGCTGTCTGCCTATAGAAGTCTGCCAATTAACATTGCATCTACTTAAGGGTGTCCTGGCCTCAACCCTCTCTCCCAAAGTTCTGTTCAAGAGACAATAAATCTCTTTGCATTCAAGAAGTGTTTGGCGCCCATCAGTCTACCTTGCATTACACCCAACATGCCTTGTAACCCACTCTTCACAGAAGGATGTCAGCTGTCCCTAACTCTGGAGGTCACCATTGGGCCTCTGAGGGCCTGGGACCTTGCTACATATATAATAACACAAGGCTTTGCACAAATAGTGCTTATAAAAGGAGCTTGGTGTACTGGAGGGTCTAAGATAGAGGCACCTAACCAGGGATATTGAAACCTGTTGAGTGTAAGGTAACCACTTAAAGGAGTATGGAACTGGACCTCCGAATAATAAAAAAAACGGATTCTCTGCATTACTGAACCTGATATACAAAGTGGAGAAATTTACTTGATGTGTCAGATGGAGGTTACTGACAATGATAACACTAATGCCCCGTACACACGGTCAGATTTTCCGATGGAAAATGTGTGATAGGACCTTGTTGTCGGAAATTCCGACTGTGTGTAGGCTCCATCACACATTTTCCATCGGATTTTCAGACACACAAAGTTTGAGAGCAGGCTATAAAATTTTCCGACAACAAAATCCGTTGTCGGAATTTCCGATCGTGTGTACACAAATCCGACGCACAAAGTGCCACGCATGCTCAGAATAAATAAAGAGATGAAAGCTATTGGCTACTGCCCCGTTTATAGTCCCGGCCTACGTGTTTTACGTCACCGCGTTCAGAATGATCGGATTTTCCGACAACTTTGTGTGACCGTGTGTATGCAAGACAAGTTTGAGCCAACATCCGTCGGAAAAAATCCTAGGATTTTGTTGTCGGAATGTCCAATCAATGTCCGACTGTGTGTACTGGGCATAAGCCTGGGTTCACACATATGCGAATTTGATGCGGTTTTCACCGCATCCAATTCGCATGAGATGCGAGTGTGACCAGCCCTCAATGAAGCCGGTTCCCACTGGTCCGGGGCAGCCACGGTCCAGATTGAAAAAGGGTCTGGTGCGTATTTGGGCCTGGTTCAGGTGCAAATTCAGGCAAAAATTCGAACCTGAATCGCACCTGAACAGATTAACATATACGCACTGGACCCCAGGCACGAACCCGCGGCTGCACATGTGTGAACCGGCCTAAAAGTATCCTCCATTCCTTTCCATGTTGATTGCACTAAATAAAGTAGTTGTGTATAGCTTGTGTATTTGTGGTTTGCTCTTTTTCCATAAGTAAATATAAAATCTGCATGCCTGTCTTTTAGCTGTTCTGATCCTAGATATCCATATGTAAAGTAAAAGTGTGCTAGTGGTATCTAATAGGACTGGTTATGTTGATGATTTAGACACTCCTGTGAAGGGGTATGGAGATGTTTTGGGCAATCCATTAGGGGTCTGTAATCATAAAAAGTTTTAATCTAATGCCGCGTACACACGGTCGTACTTTTCGTCTACAAAAGTCAGACAGCCTGTCCGACAGACTTCCGGCAGACTTTCGGTGGACTTGCGGCGGACTTGCGGCCTACTTTCTAACGAACAGACTTGCCTACACACGATCACACAAAAGTCCGTCGAATTCTTACGTGATGACGTACACCGGACTAAAATAAGGAAGTTCATAGCCAGTAGCCAATAGCTGCCCTAGCGTGGGTTTTTGTCCGTCGGACTAGCATACAGACGAGCGGATTTTTCGACCGGACTCGAGTCCGTCGGAAAGATTTGAAGCATGTTTCAAATCTAAAGTACGTCGGATTTGAGGCTAAAAAAGTACGTTGAAAGTCCGGAGAAGCCCACACACGATCGGATTACCAGCCAGCTTTAGTCCGTCAGCGTCCGTTGGACTTTTGTAGACGAAAAGTCCGACCGTGTGTACGCGGCATAAGACAGCATTTGCTGTGAGGAGCAGTTTCATTAAGAAAAAGCACTGGTTGTGGCACAAAACGTGTAGGAGCCTGCGTTGAACACAGATCCACACCATGCTTTCTTGTATATAAAGACCATTTTCTTCTACTTTTGCCGTGTACACACGGGCGGACTTTTAGACCGGACTGGTCTGACGGGATGAATCCGTCGGACAATCCGACCGTGTGTGGGATTCATCGGACCTGCAGTGGACTTTTTCGGTTGAAAATCAGACAGACTTTAGATTTGGAACATGTTTCAAAACTTTCCAATGGACTCGAGTCCGGTCGAAAAGTCCGCTCGTCTGTATGCTAGTCCGACGGATGAAAACCAACGCTAGGGCAGCTATTGGCTACTGGCTATCAACTTCCTTATTTTAGTCCGGTGTACGTCATCACGTATGAATCCGTCGGACTTTGGTGTGATCGTGTGTAGGCAAGTCCGTTTGTTCTAAAGTCCGTCGGAAGTCTGTCGAAAGTCCGTCGGAAAGACCGTCGGACCTTTGATGTCGAAAAGTCCGCCCGTGTGTACACGGAATTACACTTCTGCTTTGGAGGCAACCACAATAAAGTCAACCTGCAGGTAAGCACCTTAATATACTATTGAAATACACATGGGAACAGTGTTGTCTGTCAATAGTTCATAATTTTCTTTGACCAGTTTTGTGATTTAGCCAACATGGGTTGATTTTTCTTGCTCCCGCTGGAAATTGCTATTGCATGGGAGTGAAGGCAAAGCAAGTATATTCAGGTCACTGCCCCAGAATATACCTGGAAAGAGAAAGCACAGATTCACTTTAGATACCCTTATGAAACCCTCTATAACTACAATACCATATCAACCACTTTCCATCCATCAGGAATCACAAAGTTTGATAGTCTACCAGAACTATGTAGTGGAAGTGAAAAATGGGCAACAAATTTGACAACTTCAATGCAGTTTATTGAAAGGAAGAATTGAAATGGAACCAAAATGGGCAAAAAACTAAGTCAATAAATTTGAAAGCAGTTGAGTTTTTCTTCCAGGTTCGATCCAAGCATCTTCAATACCGTCTCCTTGTGGCCCTTTGTGACCATTTTATGTCTTTGATAGTTTTGCGATTTTGTCAGAAAATAGAATACAACATTGTAGAAAGTTGAATTGCTCTATCACATTCCTATATGCATGGCCAGCCTTAGGTGACCTAGAGTCACATGATGGGCATCGGCCCAATGAAGATTTTATTCTATTTTTATTCTGATGAGTTATTTCTGGTTTCCATTGTGCAGTATTGAACTGATTCGACTGGGACAAAGTATCTTTATTAACAAGGATTTACAAATGTACTACCCAAAGAAAGACACAGCAGCCAAAGCCAGGACAACAACGCTAAACGAACAGCTAGGGCAGATTGAGTACATCTTCACTGACAAGACTGGCACACTGACACAGAACATCATGACGTTTAAAAAGTGTTCCATTAATGCAAGGACTTATGGTAAGAATAGCATACGCCATTTAAAAAATGTTACCTAGAAAAAAAAATAAAGATAAAAAATATATACTATATATACTGTAAATATACCTGTTTATATATATACGCTATATTACCAAAAGTATTGGGACATCTGCCCTTACATGAACTTTAATGGCATCCCAGTCTTAGTCTGTAGGGTTCGATATTGAGTTGGCCCACCCTTTGCAGTTATAACAGCTTCAACTCTTCTGGGAAGGCCGTCCACAAGGTTTAGGAGTGTGTCTATGGGAATGTTTGACCATTCTTCCAGAAGCGCATTTGTGAGGTCAGGCACTGATGTGGTCGAGAAGGCCTGGCTCGCAGTCTCCGCTCTAATTCATCCAAAAGGTGTTCTATCGTGTTGAGGTCAGGACTCTGTGCAGGCCAGTCAAGTTCCTCCACCTCAATCTCGCTCATCGGTGTCTTTATAGACCTTTCTTTGTGCAGTCATGTTGGAACAGGAAGGGGCCATCCCCAAACTGTTCCCACAAAGTTGGGAGCTCAAAAATTGTCCAAAATGTCTTGGTAAAGGGCCAAGCCCAACCCCTGAAAAACAACCCCACATCATAATCCCCCCTCCACCAAATGATTTAGACCAGTGCACAAAGCAAGGTCCATAAAGACATGGATGAGCGAGTTTGGGGTGGAGGAACTTGACAGACCTGCACAGAGTCTTGACCTCAATCCGATAGAACACCTTTGGGATGAATTAGAGTGGAGACTGTGAGCCAGGCCTTCTCGTCCAACATCAGTGCCTGACCTCACAAACGCACTTCTGGAAGAATAGTCAAATATTCCCATAGACACATTTCTAAACTTTGTGGACAGCCTTTGCAAAATATTTAAAGGTTTTATAGATGCAAACGGTGGGCCAACTCAATATTGAACCCTACGGACTAAGGATGGGATGCCAATTAAAGTTCATGTGCATGTAAAGGCAGGTGTCCCAATACTTTTGGTAATATAGTGTATATACACACTATATCAGGGATATGCAATTAGCGGACCTCCAGCTGTTGCAAAACTACAAGTCCCATCATGCCTCTGCCTCTGGGTGTCATGCTTGTGGCTGTGAGAGTCTTGCTATGCCTCATGGGAATTGTAGTTCTGCAACAGCTGGAGGTCAACTAATTGCATATCCCTGCACTATATGGTCAGACGTTTTTACATGAGTAATTTGTGGTGTTGGACATGAACACCTGACTAAACATTAAATTCATCCCAATAAATATAGGGGCCTCAAGCATGTCCTTCAACATGTCCAGAGGGCTGTGCAATAGCTTTGTTTTCAGAAATGTGCCAGGATTAGTGTTTACTAATAGCGAATGTAGTATCTCCAGCATGTTCTCAGGTTTACTACACAGGGAGTTTCATCTTTAGTGAGATACTTACATTAGTACCCAGGGGATGGCAGAGTTGAAATTCTTGTTCTGGGGCTTATCATATTCTTATAGGAAAGTCAATACCTGTGATAAATTCAATTATATTCTATAAATATGTAGATCAGTAATATTCTAGATATTACACATTGTCATTCACCCAAGGAGTAAGCCCTTCCCCAAGGGCCCATATGTAGCTCTTGGATAGATGAGAAGAACCTCCTTGACAGTTGTTCTCAGTGAGTTGCTTGGCGAGCTTAGAGATATAAGCTGGCCAGTTAACTTACTGAGATCGACTGTCGAAGAGCCATATATGGAAGCACCTAGACCAGGCTGTCCAAAGTCCGGCCCGCGGGCCAATCGCGGCCCCCATTCCGGTTTTGAACGGCCCTCCTGGTTATTTGGACATATATATCTTTTGTAAGATATATTCCTTTGTACACGGCAGCCTCTGTAATAGGAAGTCCAGTTTCCTTCTCTGTCATTGGACGACTGTTCTGTCCATCATAGGAGGCAGGACTTTGTATTAAAGAGGCCACCGAGAAAACAGGAGTTTTTCCTGTATGTAATGCTTTTGCGCTCGTCCCGCCCCCCTCCCTGTCCCTTCCGAGGCTGCAGATGGATGGACATCAATCATGCTGCACTGATGGCAATGGTGAGTGCTGCATTCCTGCCAATGGTGGGTGCTGCATTCCTGGTAATGGTGGGTGCTGCATTTCTGGCAATGTTGAGTGCTGCATTCCTGGCAATGGTGGGTGCTGCATTCATGGCAATGGTGGGTGCTGCATTCCTGGAAATGGTGGGTGCTGCATTCCTGGCAATGGTGGGTGCTGCATTCATGGCAATGGTGGGTGCTGCATTCCTGGCAATGGTGGGTGCTGCATTCCTGGCAATGGTGGGTGCTGCATTCCTGGCAATGGTGGGTGCTGCAGTCCTGGCAATGGGGGTGCTGCAGTCCTGGCAATGGGGGTGCTGCATTCCTGGCAATGGAGGTGCTGCATTCATGGCAATGGGGGTTCTGCATTCATGGAAATGGGGGTGCTGCACTGATGGAAATGGGGGTGCTGCACTTAGGGCAATGGAGGAGCTGCATTTATGGCAATGGGGGTGCTGCATTCATGGCAATGGGGGTGCTGCATTCATGGTAATGGGGGTGCTGCACTGATGGCAATGAGGATGCTGCATTCATGGCAATGGTGGGGCTGCATTCATGGCAATGGTGGTGCTGAATTCATGGCAATGGGGGTGCTGCATTCATGGCACTTGTGAGGCTGTAGATGGGCACTGATCCTTATTTTGCTTCACGGTTCTTTATTTAAAATTTAAAATTTAAAAAATAAAAAAAAAAAAATTTCCTGAAACTTCCCTCTTAAAGTGAAGGTGTGTATTATACGCCAATAAATACGGTTTATCCAAATAACACGCCCAAGCTCATCTCTTTACTCACACAGCTACAAAGGCAAGAGATTTCTTGTTGAGCAGTGTATTAGTGCTCAAACAAACACACTTCGACCAAATTTCAATGGTTCAAAGAAAATCAGGAAAAATGGTTGGCCCTCACGCATTTTTTCACTTCATCAAATCTGGCCCTCTTTGAAAAAAGTTTGGACACCCCTGACCTAGACCCTCTGTGGTTCTTAGCAAACTTTTACAGCAACACACACATCATTCTGATGCTTTGTTCTTCTCCATAAAGGAGTAACTAATAAGTACCAGCTCACAAATGGATTTTCCAATATGTTCGACAAAAAAACACCCTATCTAGCAATAAGCACTTCTGGATGTCTGATGATCCAGTTATGCTGCGTACACACGACTGTACTTTCTGGCAGACTAGGTCCTACGGTCTTCCCGACTGACTTACGACGGAGTTACGGCGAACTTCCGAATGAACGGACTTGCCCACACACGGACTAAAGTCCATTCATTTTGAACGTGAAGAGGTACGACGGGAAGTCGGCGAGATTGACACCTTGCGAGCTGCCTCATGGGGCATACCAGGCCCTCAGGTCTGGTATGGATTTTAAGGGGAACCCCCTACGCCGAAAAAAAACGGCGTGGGGGTCACCCCAAAATCCAGCACGCAGTCCAGCCGGTCAGGAAAGGGGGTGGGACGAGCGAGCGCCCCCCTCCTGAACCTTACCAGGCCGCATGCCCTCAACATGGGGGGGTGGGTGCTTTGGGGAAGGGGGGCGCCCTGTGGCCCCCCACCCCAAAGCACCTTGTCCCCATGTTGATGAGGACAAGGGCCCCTTCCTGACAACCCTGGCCGTTGGTTGTCGGGGTCTCTTTTATTAAGGGGGCCCCCAGATCCCGGCCCCCCACCCTATGTGAATGAGTATGGGGTACATTGTACTCCTACCCATTCACCTGAGGAAAAAAAGTGTCAATAAAAAACACACTACACAGGGCTCCTCCGCTATCTTCTGCTCTTTTGCCACTCTCTTGCTAGCTGTGGCCCGGTCTTCTTCCCTCTTCTCTTCTTCGATGTTGACATGACGCTCTCTCCCGCTGTAATGCTGTGTTCGAGGTGCACAACGACTTATATAGGCATGGGCCGTGGTCACCGGGTGACAACACCCGGTGACCACAGCCCATGCCTATATAAGTCATTGTGCACCTCGAACACAGCATTAGAGCGGGAGAGAGCATCGTGTCAACATCAGAAGAAGAGAAGAGGAAAGAAGACTGCGGAGAAGGCTGGGCCGCCGCTAGCAAGAGAAGGGCAAAAGAGCAGAAGATAGCGGAGGAGCCCGGCAGAAGAACCGGAGAGTGGTAGAAGAACTGGAGAGTGGAGAAGAAACCGGAGAGCGGGAGAAGAACCGGACACCGGGAGAAGAGGTCAGAGAGAGCGGAAAAGTCTGAAGAGACCCCCTGAAATCGGAAGAAGACCCCCGGAGCTGCCTAATAAACTACTTTAAAAACCTGTGTAGCGTGTTTTTTATTGACACTTTTTTTCCCCAGGTGAATGGGTAGGGGTACGATGTACCCCATACTCATTCACATAGGGCTGGGGGCCGGGATCTGGGGGCCCCCTTATTAAAGGGGGTTCCCAGATTCCGATAAACCCCCCGCCCGCGGACCCCAACAACCAACGGCCAGGGTTGTCGGGAAGGGGCCCTTGTCCTCATCAACATGAGGACAAGGTGCTTTGGGGTGGGGGGCCGCAGGGCGCCCCCCTTCCCCAAAGCACCCACCCCCCATGTTGAGGGCATGCGGCCTGGTACGGTTCAGGAGGGGGACGCTCGCTCGTCCCCACCCCCTTTCCTGACCGGCCAGGCTGCGTCCTCGGATAAGGGTCTGGTATGGATTTTGGGGGGACCCCTACATCGTTTTTTCGGCGTAGGGGTTTCCCCTTAAAATCCATACCAGACGACATTGTCGCCTCCTTCTCGCGCTCGCTGCAATAGTAAAGTGTTTTTCCTATTGCAGCGAGCACGAGATTATACCCTGTCGCTGAGAATCAGTGCTGTAGCTGCCCTTGTGCTGTATTTGGTCCGTCGGACCAGCATACAAACGAACGGGCTTCCCGATAGGAACTGGGTCCAGCGGAGTTCCGGCGGAAAGATTTGAAACATGGTCGGATTGTCTGCCGGATTCGGTCCGTCGGACCAGTCCGGTCGAAAAGTCTGCTCGTGTGTACAGGGTATTATTGTGCTGGTTTTGTAGTTGAGCAAAAGCTGATCGGTTTCTGGAGCTTTCTGCTTGCATTTCAGAAGAGCTTGCAATGCATTCCTTCTGATTTTCTTCTGAGCTCCTTGTAACTTCCTTCTGACTTACTTCTGAATTGCTTCTGATTTCCCTCTGATGTCCTGAACTGAGTTAGGTTGTTTTAAGCTGTATTTGAATTCCCATTGAATTAAGCTCATTCTGTAAAGGTTTACTGGTTTTGTTGATCAAGTTGGAGTTCTTTTTAAGGAAAAAACAAAGACTTTTTTTCATTTTAGGTAGAGTAAATAAGGATTATAACCTCTTTTTTTCTTGCTATGTGTCTCTAAATGGGGAGATTTATCTTCACTTCCTGTTCCATAGCCAAAATTAGTGAAATATTTCCCCTTTAAAAAAATTCCACATTTTGGGTTCCATAGCCAAAATGAGTGAAATATTTCCCCATTAAGAAAATTACAAGTTTTGGGTTGTCCCTAGCACAGAAGTTCACTTTTTGTCCAAATGGTAAATGACAAACAGAGAGGGTGAATCTCCCTAATGGGAGCACAAATGCCAATAAAAAACCTGACAGGTGTTCTAATCCCTCTCCATTGTATCCAAAACTAAAAAACTGTTGGCTTTAGTTATACTTTAATGCATTAACTGTTTTTGTTTCTCTTTGCTGCAGGTGAACCACAATCAGCAACTGGAAAACTAGTAGGTGGCAGTGCGGTGAGTAGGCATGAACTCTTTTAACTGCCCTATACCTATATGTCCTAGTTCCAGTCCTTCCAGCAACAATCCTTTAACAACTTTTTTTGGCTGGTTATTGATAGGAGGAGGGGGGGGGGGGGTCATAAACTAGATGATGAAATCTGTGTTATTTCCTTATATTGGTCTCTGAGCACCTCTGAGAATTGATATACAGAATCTGGTTATAAAGGTACAGGTACACAATTATCATTATGATTTCACTGAGTCACTGACCTGAAACAGGCATGTGTCCAGTAAAGCCCAAGAAGTGTGAACTATCTTCCTGCAAGCTTGCTGCAGGTCAGTCCCTCACTAGGTGGTGAAACTAGGATCAAGGTGACAGAGTATACACCTTTAAAATAGAAACACAGCCTGTATTCCCTTGTAAGCGCTTGGACCTGTGTTATATGTAATGCCTCCACTGGATAAAGCATGCATGCAATGTCACAGTCAATAAAGGGACCTCGATAGGTCATGTTGGGTTGCACACTTATTAAACAACCAATCCATACAAAGGATAAAAGCAATGGGCTCAATTAAAAAGGTTGGCATAAATTAATTCAGCCCTGTAGCCTGGTATAAGGGCTTCTGCCCTAATGATGGAGATGGTATGTAAAGGACCTTCGGCCGCTGGACTCTCGCTGGCTGCAATGCTACTGGATGGTACACCAGATGCCAATAGAAATTCCCAGGTCTGGTTCTTGTTTACATTGGTGCCTGATCCATTTTGTTGTGTGTTTACCTTTTATAGAGATGTGTATTCTCTCCCACCTCTTTATAAAGCACCAACAATTCAATTCACATACTATACATTCACATCAGTCCCTGCCCTCGAGGAGTATCTTATACACACCAGGGCCTATTTAGACAAGAGTCAATTCATCTACTACAGAATACAGAATACTATATTAATCCTAAAGGGAAATTTGGAAATTGTTACGACACAGACACACTTAGCAAAGACAACACAAGATCTCAACACAAAATGCAAAAACACAACAAAATTACCAATAACAGCCATTAACACCAAATAGCAAAATTAAAACTACACTACAAATAAAACATCCATACAATTAAAATACAACATAGAATAAATAACAGATTAAAATAACAGGCAAACTACCAAATACAAATAATACACCACTTTCTCTAACACCTCCCCAGATAATAACCAACACAATACCAACATACAATAAAAACAACACAAAATCCTGATCATAAACAACCAGAATTAAATATTCACCTCCAGCCCTCACAGAAAAGGATTATATATCTTGATCGCCACGGGCAAAAATGATTTCCTGTGTCGCTCTGTGGTGCATTGTGGGTGTAACATTCTGTCACTGATGGTACTCCGCAGACTGACCAGCATATTGTGGATGGGTGGGAGGAGTTGTCCAAGATAGAACGTAACTTGAACATCATTCTCCTCTCTGTTTACTGTTGTAAAAGACTCCAATTCCAATCCAACAACATCACTGGCCTTTGCTAATCAGTTTGTTGAGTCTGTTGATGTTGGACACCCTAAACCTGCTTCCCCACCATGCCACTGCATACAGGAGAGTGCTGGCCACCACAGACTCATAAAACATCTTCAGCGTTGTCCGGCAGATGTTAAAGGACCTCCGACTCCTCAATTGTTCTTGCTCCAGTCCAGCTTATTATCTATATGCACCCCCAGATACTTGTAACTTTCTACTACCTTCACATCCACTCCTCGAATAGAGATTGGGGTCACTGGTGGCTTCCTCTTTCTGAAATCCACAACCAGCTCCTTTGTCTTTGCCACATTTAGATACAGATGATTAACCTCACACCATGTGACAAAGTTCTTCACCACAGTCATATACTTAGTCTCTGTGTAGACAGTAAAAAGAAAGGGAGAGAGAGCTGTCCCCTGTGGAACCCCAATATTGCTATCACCCTATCTGACACGCAGTCTTGCATTACTAGTATGGCCCTCTTTCATTTGTCCCTAGTTACATTTCACCGCTGTATTATAATGACTTCATCCTTCATGTTTAGCTTTTAATTATACAGTACTGCAAAATACAATTGTGCCTTTTATGCAGAATTAAAGAAAAAAAAATTAATTCACACTGTATGGGGGTGATAAACTAAAGGCAGATAAGCTGTTCACTTTGCAAAGGAATGTTCCCTTATCTTAGTGAATGAGATGAAGCTCTGCTGACAGCCATTATCCAGTTTTGTGCAATAAAAAATACTGTTTTTTTTTTAATCTTCCTTGCACATACACTAAGCTAAAAAAAAAAATCCTTGCAAAGTGAACAGCCTATTTGACTTCAGAAAGTCAACCCCAATATGTAGAATTCAATAATTATATTGATGATCCAATGGATGCGTTCAAATTGCAGTCATTGCAATTAAACCTCCGTGGCGGCTTTAGAAGCAATCCACTTAGTGTAAGTGTTGGCCTATGACTGCTATTTTGGACAAACTCATGTATTCTGATGTGTATTATTTTCAGCAAGTGGACTTCAGTTGGAATCCTCTGGCTGATCCCAGCTTTACCTACAATGACAAGAACTTAGTTGACCAAGTCCGGTCAGGAAGTGACCCATATGTACGGGAATTCTTTAAGTTGCTTGCTTTGTGTCACACGGTGATGGTGGATAAGACAGAAGGTATGTGCTTCTTGTTTATGTGTCAGCTGGTTTAAAATAAAACTTATTTTAAAGCTCAATAAAGATTTATCTACAGATATAAGTGTAGGCCAGGCCAAATAACATGGGCATACACAGGGCCGTTTTTAAGGCAGGGCAAAGGGGCAGCTGCCCTGGGCTCTGTCATTGTTGTGGGGCCCAAAGCAGCTGCCTCATACTTGGCAACTATCCCTGTTTAAATTCCCTTGTCCCTTAAGGTTTTAGTCCTGTGCTGTGTCCTGATATCTCAGTGTGAAGCTTTGTTACTAATGCTGCCCAGCTCTGCCCTATTGTTGTGTACAGATGACTCACCTGCAGACCCTGTGTTTACATGTAAATGCCGGCATTGATATGTAAATAGCAACGACATTCATATGTAAATAGCGGCGGACCGGCAACATTCATATGTAAATAAAGGAGGTATTCATATGTATATCATGCCCCCCTGAGGTCATATCCACCATCACCTTTACTGAATGCTGCCCACCTGGGAGTTAAAGGTGCATGCTTGAAAGTCCTGCCTACAACTGTGGTCATTAAGCCTACCATCAGCCTGTTCTGCAAAGGTAAGCAAATTAGTGGGGGGGGGGGGGGGGAGGGTAGTGTTGGGGTGTAGAGAGGGTGTGGAGAGGTAGGCAGAGAAGGAATTACAGTTTGGGGTGCACAGGTGAGCGAGGAGGAGATGTATGGAGGAAAGGAAGGTGGGTGCAAAGATGAGCAGAGGAGGAAAGTAGAGTTAAAGGGGAGGGGGATTGGAGTGGAGAGGATGGGGGAAGTTTGGGGTGCAGAGGTTAGCATGAGTTTAAGGATGCAAAGGTGTACTGACAGGGTGGATAAAGATGTAGGTCATGTGTAGGGCAGCCCATTCATTTCAATGGGCTGCTCTATGCGCTACAAATGCGGAAGAAAGTCCCAAACCTTTTTCCAAAATCACACGGTGCCAAGGCACATGTCAGCAGATGCGCAAGGGTGTCATTAACAATTAATGGCACTGCTGTGTATCTGCTAAAGGGCAGCACATTTCTTGTGTCAGGAAAGAGAATTTACATGCTTTCCCAACACACACAAAAGTGAACGCAGGCTAAATGTCTTTTACATTGGTGGTCAATGTAAATCTTCTCATTACATTGGTGCTTGGTGTAGAATACTTTCTTTCACACTAGTGGCCAGTGTGAATATCCCCCTTACATTGGTGGTCAGTGTAAATCCCTTCTTACATTGGTGGTTACTGTGAATGCTTGTATTACATTACTCCTATTTATATTGGTAGTCAATATAAAAAAAATCAGCATTGCCATTGATCACACCTTCCCCTCCCCCCAGCACTGCCACTGAGCCCAGGAGTCCTAGGATCCCTAGGAGTTTTCTGTCTATTAATGGGCCCCCTCACCTCCCCAGTCCATGGTGTGCAGGCAGTGAGGAGATGATGTGCTGTAACCTCTACCAACCAATCAGTGAGCAGTATTGATGTACAGTAATCTCTAGCAACCTATCAACAAGCAGAAATAATGTGCTGTAACCTCTAGTAACTAGTCAGTGAGTGGTTATGATATAATGTAACCTCTGACAACCAATCGCAATTGCTGTCTGATCTGATTCAGTAAACTGATTTTGAGTCTAGCTGCTTTTTATTGTATGTCTCAAAGAAGGTGCATGGAGAGCAAAACTGCATGGGGGGGGGGGGGGGGGGGGCAATTTTTTTTTTTTCCCAGGGTCCAATCAATATTAAAGACGGCCCTGGGCATACATTGTCTTTCTGTTTAACACCAACAGTCCTCCTACGCTAGTTAGTGTGAGTCCCTGCTCCTAAAGGGAGTCGAATAGTGCACATTGACCAGCACATGTACTTTATCTTGCCCAAATCCCTCATCCCACATACTTCTCAGCAAAACCAGATAACAGTTCTAAGGATAGGTCAACAGCAGTAAAAAGACAAGTCCAAATAGTTTTCAAAGCTTTACTTGCACGCTTTAAGGTAGACATCTTCAGGCATATACCTTTGGGGCATACAACTTCTCACCAATATGGCAACTGTGGTTGGCACTCCCACAACCAATATTCGCCCATGGGACTTTAAATGAGGCATAATACAAAAGTCATAAAATATACATTTATTGTACAGGATTTGGATACATAAATGTATGAAGTACACATGGCAAATCAAGCCAATGCGTTACACATAACAATATATACTGTACATCAAGCTGGTATAACTTCAAGTACATGATTTACATAACCAAGATGATTGCAATATGAGAGGAATGCATCTTGTAACTCGAAGTGTTTCGTGAATACTTTCTCTTCTTCAGGAGCAGATGCCTCCAACAACAGAACCCTATACTAAAAAACAAATACATAACATTATATTAAAGCACTCCCTAGAAAGGTGGGGGGGGGGGGTGCCACCGGTCTACATATTGATGTTCTAAAAAGGGACTTACAAACCAGCCTGGAACTTGATAAAACATACAGTCTCCAAATGGTGACCGCTGCTCAGTGTCTGACACAGGAGTAATGGAAGGGGTCACCCAATGGGAAAAACCAATGAGGTGGCACAAGAGATCATGGCTATGGTAAATAATACATACCAAAATACCAAAAACCAACCTGAAAAAAGGGGAGAGGGTGAAAAGAAATTAAAAGGGTACTAAAAGCGGAGTTACGCCCAACCCCCCCCCCCCCAGAAAAAATTTTTTAAGTCAGTAGCTACACATACTGTAGCTGCTGACTTTTAATATTAGGACACTTACCTGCCCTGTAATCAAGCGTTGTTGGCCCCCCCAGCTAATGTTTTCATCGGCTCTTGGGTGCTGCCGCTGCCATTCATTGCAGGCAGCGTACAGTATATAATACAGTGCAGTCGGTGTACAGTATATAATAGAGTGCAGTCGGTGTACAGTATATAATACAGTGCAGGCGGTGTACACAGTATATAATCAATTTCAGTCAGTGTACAGTATATAATACAGTGCAGTCGGTACAGTATATAATACAGTGCAGGCAGTGTACACAGTATATAATACAGTGTGCACAGTATATAATACAGTGCAATCGGTGTACAGTATATAATACAGTGCAGTCGGTGTACAGTATATAATACAGTGCAGGCAGTGTACACAGTATATAATACATTGTGTACAGTATATAATACATTGCAGTTAGTGTACAGTATATAATACAGTGCAATCGTTGTACAGTATATAATACAGTGCAGGCGGTGTACAGTATATAATACAGTGTAGGCAGTGCACAAAGTATATAATACAGTGCAGTCGGTGCACAGTATATAATATACTTTAGGCAGTGCACAGTATATAATACAGTGCAGGCAGTGTACACAGTATATAATACATTGTGTACAGTATATAATACAGTGTAGGCAGTGTACACAGTATATAATACATTGCAGTCGTACAGTATATAATACAGTGCAGGCGGTGTACATAATATATTACAGTGCAGGCGGTGTACACAGAATATAGTACAGTGTGTACAGTATATAATACATTGCAGTCAGTGTACAGTATATAATACAGTGCAGTCGGTGTACAGTATATAATATAGTGCAGTGGGTGTACAGTATATAATACAGTGCAGTCAGTGTACAGTATATAATAGAGTGCAGGCGGTGTACAGTATATAATACAGTGCAGTGGGTGTACAGTATATAATACAGTGAATTCAGTCTACAGTATATGGTGCAGTGCAGAGTATATACTACAATGCAGTGCAGAGTATACAATGTGAAAAAGTGAAAAATACTGCGCTGTCACCTAAAACACAAGACAGCAGCTAGCACAGCAAGAGACAATTGCAAGTGAAAATAACTGGTAAATGTGCAGCGCTAAATGAAAACGGTCATAATAAATGAGACCGTATATGATATAGAGAAAAGATTGACGTTATACACTCTGAATGAAATACGTGCAAAAGCATAAATTAATATACTAAATATAGTCTACACTGTAATGGAAAATAAATGAATATAGTCCACAGATGAAAACTGAGAAATGATATTAGTCCAGGTAAGTGAATGACCACTTTCTGACATCAAAAGGGGGACAAATGTGAAGAGAATATAATGGGAGAAGCCACCACCAAATAAGAAAGGCTTACCAGAGTTAATGGACTCAACAAGGCATATGCCCAATGAGTCGTCAAGGCTTATGGTGACAGCACACCGGTAGGCCGGGACCTCAATGTCTGCAGATGTTGGCACAGGTGGATGGTGTTCACACTGTCCCTCAGAGGACTCACAGCAAGGAAGGCAAACTCAGAGATCGAATCGAGAAGGTTGAATCCTTCTCATATGCTCACAGGATGCAACCATAAATGAAACAAAAGTTCCACATAGTGTAAATCCGCATAACAGATAATATTTATTAAAATAGAGGAACACTCACAATTGAGCAGATAAAAAGCGCTTGTAAATAGACTGAAGTTTAACGCAATGACATCAACAGGCTTGTCCCAACGCGTTTAGTCTAAAGAGACATCATCTGGGGTGTACAGTATAGAATAAAGTGCAGGCAGTGTACACAGTATATAATACATTGCAGTCAGTGTACAGTATATAATACAGTGCAGGCGGTGTACAGTATATAATACAGTGCAGTTGGTGTACAGTATATAATACAGTGCATTTAGTGTACAGTATATAGTGCAGTGCATAGTATATACTACAGTGCAGTGCAGAATATATAATACAGTGTAGTGCAGTATGAAAAAAAATCCCTATCATGTCCGGAAGGCCACCAAGGAGAGGCAGACACTCACAGGCCACCAAAAGAGGGCAAGCAGCCTCTGTGTCTACAGTGAAAAGTGGTGGTCACAGATATGGTGCATCCTCTGCAGGCGGGGCACGATTTCCTTTTTTTCTGCTGCTGGTCGTGTCATTGAGCCACAACATGCAGAAGAGTTGGTGGAGCAGATAACTAAGCTGTCCTCATCCTCCTCATTCTCTGTCACCCAGACTCATACTTGTTGAAACTAGCAGTCATGTTCCCCCAGCTGCAGCATACTGCCAAGTTTGCTCCAGTTGCGAGGAGGGAGGGGATGATGAGGTCATTGACTGTACTTGGGTGCCTAAGAGAACAGAGGAGGAAAGTGAGGAGGAGGAACAACTCCAATAAGGCAGAAAATCCTCCAGGGTCTGGCTTAAGGGCAGCCACCCTATTGCATCACACCACAGAGCTCCACAGGTGAAGGGCGCTACTGACTCCCCACTGACTTCCAAAAGTTTATTGGTGTGGGCTTTTTTCAACACATGTGCAGCAGACCGCAGCTATCTCTGTCCGAAGCGGATCAAGCATGGCCAGAACATCAGCCGCTTGGGTACCACATGCTTGACAAGACATATGACGACCTGCCATGCAGTCCGTTGGCAACAGCACCTGACCCACATCATAAAAAAATGCAGACTTCTCCTTGCTCCTCATCTGGGATCTCAACCCTTACTATACCTCAAGTCTTCTTAAAAACCTGCACTGAGAGGAATGAAGGTATAGCAATAGGTGCCGCAAGTACTTGCTCCCAATCTGCTAGCAGTACACTGTCCCAGCCATCCACATGCTCAGCATCTAAATGCTAGCTTGGCCAAATTGCTAGCACTACAACTGCTGCCTTTTCATCTGGTAGACTCTGCCCCCCTTTTGTGAATTTGTGACATGTGCTGTACCACAGTCACAGGTTCCAAAAAGACATTTCTTTTCACATAAAGGCCATTCCAGCTCTGTACCGTCATGTAAAAGGCAATGTTTTGGCATCGTTGGACAGGTCGGTCAGCAGCAAGGTCCACATAACCGCTGACTTAAGGTCCAGCAGGCATGATCAGGAACGGTACATTTCCATCACGGCACACTGGTTAACTCTGTGTCTGCATTATATGGTGCAGGAATATCTAGGGGCAAAAGCAGACTTGGAGACCTTTCCAACTGAGCATCCACTGGTTTACTGGGTATTGAGGATCGACCACTGGCCATAACTTGCTCAATATGCAATCGAGCTACTGGCCTGTCCTGCATCCAGCGTGCTTTCTGAATGGACATTCAGTGCTGCTGGAGGGTTTGTGATGGATCAAAGAGTGCGCCTGTCCATAGACTCCGTTGATAGGCTGACATTTATAAAAATTAATCAGTCCTGGATCAGCAGCTATCAAGCCCCTGATTCTGATGTAACTGATTGAATTTGCTAGGGATCTGGGATCCCTTGAAGACTGCCTATGCTGCCTATCCTATTCCTGAATCTTGATTATGCTAGCTTCCAACAATATTTTTGGTTTAGGGTACCACCAACACCTAAGGCCCAATTTTTTTGTACCTGTTTGACAGGGGCATGTCATTTAAATATTTTTTACAAATGTTTAACAGCAGGGCCCATTCCTGCACCCAGCAAGAGTAACTGTGAGGGATTACAGTTTTCAGGCACCACCAACACCCAAGGCCCAAATTTTCTGCACCTGTTTGACAGGGGCATGTAATTACAATTTTTTTACAAATTTTTAACAGCAGGGCCCATTCCTGTGCCCAACAAGAGTAACTGAGGGGTTGCAGTGTTCAGGCACCACTTGGGATGGGCAAACGGTTTGGGCCGAGCATAAGTTTGGCCTGAAGATTGCCCATTCAGGTACTCGCCTAACACCTGAACTTTCTGGGCACTTAGTGGGATGTTCGCCCACCGAGTGCACAGTCAATAGGTTGTTAAGGCTTCCTAAGGGAAAACACTGCGTGGGGGGATACTTTGGGTCTGGTATGGATTTTACCCATTTCTCCACCGGCACATTGTAAAATGCCGCCAGCAGGAACATTCCCTCCCCCCTGCAGCCCATCAGAGTACCCAAGTACCTATCTGCAGCCCATGCTTCATAGAATATACGTTGGGGTGTTTTCTTTCCAAAATGGGGTCATTTTGTGGGTAATTCCACTGTCCTGGTGCTCAAGGACCCTCAAAAGTGTGGAAGGTAGGAATAAAATTAGAACATTAATATATGCTCCTAGAATGCCTGATGGTGCTCCCTGCATGTTGGGCCTCTCTATGTGGCCAGGCTGTGAAAAAGTCTCACACATGTGGTATTACCAGGAGGAGTAGCAGAATTGTATTTTGGGGTGTAATTGGAAGCATGCATATGCTGTGTGTGAGAAATAACTTGTTATTCTGACAATTTTGTGTAAAAAAAAAAATGTATTTCTTAATTTTCCCAAGAAATGTGGGAAACAATTACAACCTCAAAACACTCACTATGCCTCTTGCTAAATACCTTGGACTGTCTAGTTTCCAAAAAGGGGTAATTTGGTGGGTATTTGTACTGTTCTGACATTTCAGGGCCTCAAGAAATGAGTATATCAGGTGTGATCAAATTTTTATGATTTGCACCATAGTTGTAGACTCTATAACTTTCACACAGACCAAATACTATCCACTAATTTTGGTTATTTTTACCAAAGATATGTAGCAGTATAAATCTGGCCCAAATTTATGAACAAAAATTACTTATTTGCAAAATTTTGTAATAAAGACTAAAAATTTTTAATTTTTTTTCAAAATGTATGCTCTTTTTTTATATCGCAAAAAAAGAAAAAAAACAGTGGTGATTAAATACCACCAAAAGAAAGCTCTATTTGTGTGAAAAGATGATAAAAAATGTGTTTGGGTACAGTGTTGCATGACTGAGTAATTGTCATTCAAAATGTGTGAGAGCACTGAAAGATGAAAATTGTTCTGGGCAGGAAGGCGTGAACGTGCCCTGTATTGATGTGGTTAAGGGGAACCCCTATGACAGAATTAAGGAAAAAACGACGTGGGGTCCTCCCAAAATCCATACCAGGCCCTTTGGGTCTGTTATAGATTTTAAGGGGAACTCCACGCCAAAATGTTAAAAAAAACAGCGTTGGGTCCCCCCAAAATCCATATCAGGCCCTTTGGGTCTGGCATAGATTTTAAGGGAAATTCCATTAGAAAAAAAAAAAATCCATACCAGACCCTTATCTGAGCATGCAGCCTGGCAGGCCAGGAAAGTGAGGGGATGAGCGAGCGCCCCCCCTTCCCCCGAACCATACCAGGCCACTTGCCCTCAACATGGGAAGGGTGCATGTTGATGGGGACAAGGGCCTCTTCCCGATAACCCTAGCCGGTAGTTCTCGGGTTCTGTGGGCGGGGGGGTTATCGGAATCTGGAAGCCCTCTTTAACAAGCCCCCAGATCCCACCCCCCCCCCATGTGAATGGGTATCGGTATATTGTAACCCTACCCATTCACCAAAAAAGTGTCAAAAAGTAAAAACCACAATAGACAGTTTTTGACAATACCACAATGTCCATCCATCTTTTTTTTTTTTTTTTTTTTTTAATCAACTCTTTTATTATGTAAATGTCCATCCATCTTTAATTACGCCGCCCGACGGACCAGAAAAATAGAAAAAAGATCCGCCTCCATGGGAGGTTTCCCGACAACTGCTGTGTTTTGACTTTGACAACTGTTATATACAGTTGTGCTCATAAGTTTACATACCCTGGCAGAATTTTTGATTTCTTGGCCATTTTTCAGAGAATATGAATGATAACACAAAAACTTTTCTTTCACTCATGGTTAGTGTTTGACTGAAGCCATTTATTATCAATCAACTGTGTTTACTCTTTTTAAATCCTAATGACAACAGAAACTACCTAAATAACCCTGATCAAAAGTTTACATACCCTGGTGATTTTGGCCTGATAACATGCACACAAGTTGACACAAAGGGATTTGAATGTCTATTAAAGGTAACCATCCTCACCTGTGATCTATTTGCTTGTAATTAGTGTGTGTGTATAAAACGTCAATAAGTTTCTGGACTACTGACAGACCCTTACATCTTTCATCCAGTGCTGCACTGATGTTTCTGGATTCTGAGTCATGGGGAAAGCAAAAGAGTTGTCAAAGGATTTGCGGGAAAAGGTAGTTGAACTGTATAAAACAGGAAAGGGATATAAAAAGATATCCAAGGAAATGAGAATGCCAGTCAGCAGTGTTCAAACTCTAATCAAGAAGTGGAAAATGAGGGGTTCTGTTGAAACCAAACCACGGTCACGTAGACCAACTAAGATTTCAGCCAGAACTGCCAGGAAAATTGTTCGGGATACAAAGAAAAACCCACAAATAACTTCAGGTGAAATACAGGTCTCTCTGAAAACATGTGGTGTGACTGTTTCAAGATGCACAATAAGGAGGAAGTATGGGCTGCATGGTCAAGTCGCCAGAAGAAAGCCATTACTACGCAAATGCCACAAAGTATCCCGTTTACAATACGCCAAACAGCATAAAGACAAACCTTAAACCTTATGGCACAAAGTCATTTGGAGTGACAAGACCAAAATTGAGCTTTTTGGCCACAACCATAAACGCTACATTTGGAAAGGAGTCAACAAGGGCTATGATGAAAGGTGCACCATTCCTACTGTGAAACACGGAGGTGGATCGCTGATGTTGTGGGGATGTGTGAGCTACAAAGGCACAGGAAATTTGGTCAAAATTAATGGCAAGATGAATGCAGCATGTTATCAAAAATTACTGGAGGAACATTTGCATGGGACGTACTTGGACATTCCATCATGACAATCATCCAAAACACAAGGCCAAGTCCACCTGTCATTGGCTACAGCAGAATAAAGTGAAGGTTCTGGAGTGGCCATCTCAGTCTCCTGACCTCAATATCATTGGAGCCACTCTGGGGAGATCTCAAATGTGCAGTTCATGCAAGACAGCCCAAGAATTTACAGGAACTGGAGGCTTTTTGCCAAGAGGAATGGGCAACTTTACCATCTGAGAAGATAAAGAGCCTCATCCACAAAGACTTCAAGTTTTCATTGATGTCAAAGGAGGCAATACACGATATTAAGAACTGGGGCATGTAAATGTAGTAGATGTGTATGGGTTATTTTGAAGAATAGGGATATTATTTAATGTCACTAAAAAGGGCTTTAAATAATTAGATTGCAAACAGAATTTTGAAGGCAGAGTCAGGAATCCCTGGCCCGCAGAATCAGGAACCTGGGATTAGGTGTTCTCAGAATGCTGAATTACCAGACCAAAGGATTTTACTCAACAGTGTGACCAGTTCTACACACATTAGAGAACACATATTCTAGGTAAGTACTGTACACTGTGATCTCTGTATTCCTATCACTGCTAAAATATCAAATTTGACAAGAAAGAACCTTTAATAGCTCTCTCATATTGCATAACATATCTTTAGTATTCTGGTTCCTAATATTTCTATTTCATGTACCGCGTAATATGTGATTAATTATATTTCCATGTCTTGTATTTTTAGAGGGAGAGTTGTGCTATGAAGCGGCATCACCGGATGAAGGAGCGCTGGTGACAGCAGCCAGAAACTTTGGATTTGTGTTTCTATCGAGAACTCAGAGCACCATCACCATTAGCGAGCTGGGAAAGGAGGTCACATATGAACGTCTGGCCATCCTGGACTTTAACAGTGATAGAAAACGCATGTCTGTGATAGGTAAGTGTGTAACCCCACCACTGACCATATTTGCATAATAAAACTACCTATAGGAAGGTGGCAGTCACCTGATTCAGCTGGATTATGTGATCGTGTAATTTGCTCAACCATTGCTCAATTGCTCTTGATGAGAACAATTATTTAGGCACATTAGAAGACCTGTACTTGTGATAGGCTTCTTCTCCCCCTCTTCTGTCCATTGACACATCATGCTGATGGAGTATTGGAATAGAAAAGGTGTTCGAGAACACAGTTTATGCACACAGGGCAATTTACAGTCAACCTCTGCTTTGGCCATGAACTGCTGCCTCTCCCCAGCTGCATATACCTACCTTCCCTTTTGCTTCACTGCTCTCTGTTTATCTACTGGGAGCAAAGAGAGCTGCTCATACTTCTGGGTATGGAGGAGCATGTGACTCACTACCCTTCCCTTCACATGACAGCACTGCTGCTTTGTGATTGGCCTCTCAGGCATGCAGAGCTGTCACAAGGGGGGTGGGGAGAGAGTTCCCAGCTCTGTGTAGTCTCTAAGTTCAGATTTTTCTTTTGTTGGTATCTTAGGTATCCCTATTCTTTTCCTGTACTCAGAAAAGGAGGTCCCCGAGTTACAAACCTCCGACTTGCGAACGACTCCTACTTACGAACGGGAGGCGGCGAGACGTTCTGCGCATGTGCGGCCACTTTTCAACGGTGGGCACATCGAAAAACATCGGAAAACGATGTCTGCGCATGTGCGGCTACTTGACAGAACATCAGAAAACATTGGAAAACGACATCTCCGCCATTCTGCACAAATCCAACTTAAGAACAAACCGGCAGTCCCTAACCCATTCGTAACTCGGGGACTGCCTGTAAAGCCTTGTACAGGCACGTTATAGCATATAAATCATGTTTTAAGATCCTTGCATATGATACTGAGGTATGAACAGTGGCAGAAAGTTCCTGCACAAAAACCAGGAGTGCAATCCGTATAGTATGCACAACCCCACAAGAAGAGGCACGTGTATATTGTACAGGGATGGGTCCTGGATGGGAAATACACTATATTGTCAAAAGTAATGGGGCGCCTGCCTTTACACACACATGAACTTTAATGGCATCCCAGTCCTGGTCCGTAGGGTTTAATATTGAGTTGGCCCACCCTTTGCAGCTTTAACAGCTTCAACTCTTCTGGGAAGGCTGTCCACAAGGTGTCTATAGGAATGTTTGACCATTCTTCCAGAAGCACAATTATTAGGTCAGGCTGATGTTGGATGAGAAGGCCTGGCTTGCATTCTCTGCAAGGTCCATAAAGATACGGATGAGAGAATTTGGGGTGGAGGAACTAGAACACCTTTGGGATGAATTAGAGTGGAGACTGCGAGCCAGGCTTTTCATCCAACATCAGTGCCTGATCTCACAAATGTGCTTCTGGAAGAATGGTCAAACATTCCCATAGACACACTCCTAAACCTTTCCAGGGTAGTCCAGTTCAAGAGGAAAGAACCAAATTCAACACTCTCTGAATTAATAAGTCCTCATTTGGGTCTTGCAGAGACTATTTGGGTGGGAAAGAGCCTCCAAACCAAGGACTTTGGTCCGGAAAGGGTTAAACTACCTGCAAGAGAAGCTTGAAAGGCAGCAGGAAGGAGTCAGCTAAGGATGAGCTCAGGCGTGTTCGCACAGCCCACGTGCAGAGCCCGCCAGGAAGTCGGCACTGCGCTGCGCTAATCACAGACAGTGAGACATTGTCGAGATGCACGGCTGCAGAGATCAGGGAAATGTCTCACTGCCTGTGATTGGCGCAGCGCAGTGCCGACTTCCTGTTCTCTACACGTGGGCTGTGCGAACACGCCAGAGCTCATCCTTAGAGTCAGCACATGTGTATGAGAGAGCATGAAGCGCTTGACAGCTGTGACAAAGTGTGAACTATCTGGGCACTGAGACTGTTTTGCTAAGCTCCTGTGGCTTTTCTTGTACCCCGAAGCAGATGGGAACCTCAAAACTAAGTGTGGGACTGGTATATTAGCGGTGATTTGATGTTACCATGATTGTGGACTGTGCTTTATTTTTGGAGAAGAAGCCTTTTTTTGTTTGTCTTGTGAGTCCAATAAATACTGTTACTTTTACAAGCAGTTGATTAGTGATCTTGGGCTCTCCATATTACAATGTGTATACCCACAAAAAAAAAATACAAAATCTACTCTTCAAGGAACAGGTGTAACTGATGTGCATACTCACATGTAGGCGTGTAAAATACTTACCAGTAATGTCAATATTTGTATTTTTTTTAATGCGGTGCTAGTTTACTGATATTTGCATGCCTGTGTGTACAGGCCCATTGAAAGCAATGTGCTGTGTTCAGATCGGTAAAAAAGAAAATATGTTTGATTGCTTAAAAATGTTGTGGTTTTGGCACCCATTTTACAAAAGCCCGTAGTGTAAGTTTACTACTTTATTGAAGCAGTGTTGCAGATTTAAAAACAAGCACTTTGTCTCTGTTTTTTTTCAGTACGGTATCCAGATGGGAAGTTAAGACTTTACTGCAAAGGCGCTGACACCATCATATATGCTCGGCTGCATTCCAACAACTTAATCAAGGAGCAGACTCAGGAGGCGTTAGATGTGAGTCTGTATTACATTACAGTGACATGGGGGGCATTTTTATTTGGCACAATTCTCTTTTGCCTTCGGGTCCCTTAAAGGATAATTCCACCTTTTGCAAATATAAATAAAAACAAATGCACCAATATTGAAAACTAACAAAGATGTAAATGTATTACTTTTTGCATTTGAGCCTGCAAAGCATTGCGATCAGTGGATCAGGGGCTCAAGGGTGCGATACTCTTGCTGCTGCAGAATCTTCTTCCAGCTCATGTCCGTATTGAGGTATGGACCTTTAGTTTCAGTGCTGGAAGAGCAGGAAGTGTTGTGACATCACTGCACTTGTAGTACCTTGAGTACTACTCTGGTAGCAGGTGGAGCCATGCACAGACATGCCGAAATTCAAATATGACAGCCGGTGGAGAAAAGGTGCCCTAGATTCCGTAAGGGGGAAGAAGAGGTTTAGGTGCTTTGGGGGCTGTGTTACACTCTAAACATGAGTGTAATTTGAAGCAAGGTCTGAAAGGTACATGTTTTCAGACCATGCTTTCAGACATTTTTATGCATTCAAACATTTTTATTTTATTTTTTTTTACTGATCTTTATAAATGTCAGTAAAATTCCATTCTCTCACTGATCAGTCAACTCCGGTCATGTTGATTAGAAGAAGACGGATTTATTACAAATGTATTGATACATAGGGGTGAACTCTGTTCACAGCAAGGAGTTTCATGCAGAGTCACACAGGAACCCTTTTACACATGTCATTTTATAGCAGTATTTGGCAAGCTGCCATTGGCTAAGGCACACTGGTGACTCATGGTGCATCGTCAGCTTTATTGTCAAAAACCAGTGTCCTTTCACAATATTTCCTAATATGGTAAATTTTTGCTAGTTCTTTTAAGTATTGTTTAAGGCGTTAGTCGGAAATAAGCAGGTTGCATAAACAACAAGTCAGTGCCATTTTAGCTAGAAAAAAGCATATAAGGAACAAGGCAAATGTTGATATCACTTGTAATTCTTTACATATTTCTTATCATTCCCTCCTCTGATATCTATATTTGCTTCCTCAATTTATTACTTCAGTGCAGGTCCGTTCCACAACTGGGTTTTCAGACCTTACTTCATTGAGAGGAGTACTTGCATCATCGTAAATATCTTCTCCTTGGGGAACTGTGTGGTACATTATCCTGGTCATGGCGGTCTCAATTAATCTTTGAGAGAGTCCTCGGGTACAGGGAATACAGCAACAACCACAAATGACTAAGATGGCTAAAACCACGGCAACAGAGATCAAACATGAGGTGGCAAGTCCAGTTCATTTCCCAAACCAACCTTCAAGCCAATTTGTGAATGGATCATTAATACCCGAGTTTTCCGCTAATTCATTCGATAAAGCTGTCAATCCTTCAAGGGCTCTAGTCACGGTTCCTCCAGGAGCCGTATTGTTAGGAATAAAGGTGCAACATATACCGCCAAACATTTTACAGACCCCTCCTCTTTCTGCTAGGACCATATCTAATACCATCCTATTCTGCCATGCCATCAGAGAGCTCTGCCAATCCCTTAACTGCATCCCTGGTGTTTACAAACCTTTGTTGGTTATAGTATATATAGTTAATCCAGTCAACATTTTTGTTTACTGTCATCCACCAGAGAAGAGACTCAAATCCAGCTGGCACTTGATTCCTAGCTTTGAACTCGCTCGGCACTCCACGCGGAACCCCAATCTCATCTATATAGATCTGGGGGTCAAAAGACCCCGCAGGAAAGGTGTCCCTTCTGCTCATCTGGTGACCCTTCTTCCAAGGGGACTCTGACAGTAAGCGCAGAGGCATTGCCAGCTGTACCAGGGCACAATCCCCTCGGGAATTGGCTGGGATGCTCGCTCCGAGCCTCTTGTCTCCGCATAATCACCAGACGTCCGCCCTCTGGGTGTCGTGCTCAACCCAGTTGTCACCCTCTCCCTTTGCAATTTTGTTAATCCTCTCCATGCAGTAGTCATCCGGTAAAGACCCCAAATCTGTGCCACTCTCATTCCCCTGGAAGTGCAAAACAGGTAAAGTTGCCAGGGTATGCCGTGACAGCAGGGGGTATCTGAGGTCTCTGAACCTGGGGAAACAATAAACTTAATGTGTGACAGGGAGTGTTGTTGTCAGGTTTGTATGTTTTTTGATATAGCTTTAGCATACACCCTAAACCATCTGGATCTGTATTGTTATTTTTTTTAACAGCAAAAAGGTTTTTATTTTCAAAAACAAATCAGCATTACAAAACCGTCATTGCACGACAAGGAATATCTGAATCCTTACAGTGATATAATAAGACATCTGTTAAACAATGCAGCATCTCGCAGATACATTTTACAAATTCCCTATACATCTGTTAGGATATAAGAGGAGTAAAGAGTTATCTACTCAACAATGGTGTGCATTTCAAGTACTACATACCGTCTCATATTTTACTTCTACATTATAATGTTTAGTGTTTAGCCTTGTCCAAGGTCTCCCTGTAGTCCATAACTACCTACTCCCCTTCCCTCTGGCCCCATGAGGTCTGAGAATGTTCCTGTCTGCGTTTACCCCTTTCGTCAGGTCTGAATCAATCATCCATCAGTGTGACCCGACAGCGTCCCGTGTCCGAGGTTGGGGGGGGGCATTGCCCCTGACCGCAAGGGGGGAATCCATCAATAGGTCCCCCACTCCCGGTCCCTCAGCCACGCGCCGCCGCCCAGGCCGACCAAACCTTGTCGAACTTGGCCGGACACTGCCTGCTTTCATACGTGAGTTTGTATAGTGGCAGCACCGAGTTTACCGCTTTCTTCCATGAACCAATGGTGGGTGGCTCAACTGACTTCCAGTGTAGCATTATCTCCCTCCTAGCATAGAATAGCAGGAATGTAACAGAGAGTTTGGTGTATCTGTCCCCCTCCACGTCCCCCATGTAGCTCAGCAGGAGCAGCATTGGGTCAGGTGATAGCCTAAGGTCCCAAATATCGTTGAGCACCCCCGTCACCCCCTCCCAGTACGGTCCGAGTTTCGAGCATGCCCATACCATGTGCCAGAATGTCCCCTCACTGGTCCTGCACCAGGGGCATAAGGGGTCAACGTGGGGATAGATTCTAGCCAACCTATGTGGAGTGAGGTATGACCTATGGAGAAATTTCAATTGTATGAATCTATCCTTAGCTGCTATTACAGTTGGGATATAGGTTGAGACAATGTCCTCCCATTCGTCATCTCCCAGTGCCTGAATGTCCACCCTCCATTTGTCATATGCCCAAGTGGGCTTAATGTCGTGTGCTACCGTCAAGTACATGTACAGTGTGGATAAGGGCTTCCCCATCACACTTGAAGTCAGAAGTCGCTCAACCGAGTCCGGTTCCAAAGTTAATCTGTCCGGGAACTGTGCCCTCATTGCGTGCCTTAATTGCCAATATTTGAACTCAAAGGATCGGGGTAGGGAGTACTGCCGTTTAATGTCTTGAAAGGACATGAGTTTCCCATTAGCTATAATGTGTTTTAGGGTGGAAATTCCCCGCGTGGCCCACTGGGAGGGATCTGGCATGTCGTAAAGATGTGGGAGGGCGGGGTTGCACCAAAGCGGTGTGTGTGGGGATATTCTATTCGGCTCCGCATAAATGGCCCTAGCCTCCCTCCATGCTCTAATGGTGGTTTTCATCGGCGTTGTCAGGGGATAAGGAGCTTTAAGACCCCTATAAACTAGGTTTGATAGAGCCGCATAGGAGCCGACGATGGCAGCCTCGAGCCTGACCGCAGGGTTTTGTCTGGGCTGGGAGAACCACCAGCGCACCGTGACCAGCACAGCAGCCCAGTAGTATAACAAAAAATTTGGAAGTGCAAGTCCACCCCCCGAGAGAGGAAGGTAGAGTACCCTCTTCGCCACCCTGGGTGTCCTCCCAGCCCATATGAAAGAGGTCAGAATCCCCTCCAAACGTCTAAAAAATGACCTAGGTATATGGGAGGGTGTGTTGCGGAAGAAGTAGAGGAATTTTGGGAGAAACACCATTTTAAGCAGATTTATTCTACCCACAGGGGTGAGCGGTAAGGAACGCCAGGCCATACATTTCACTGTAAGCTGAGAAAGGAGAGGCTGCACATTTTTTTCCATAAATTCATGGGTGGTATTACTAATTTTGATTCTCAGGTAGGTAAACTCGCCCACCCATTGAAGTGGGGTTGCAGTATCCACCCTGGGAAGCGAGGGGTGGAGCGGAAACAGGACCGATTTATCCCAGTTTATGCGAACCCCTGAAAACCGAGCGAAGTCTTCAAATAAGCCTAGCGCTTTCTGCAGTGACTGTTTAGGGTCAGCGAGATAAAGCAGTGTGTCATCCACGTACAGGGACACTTTTTCCTCAATTGTGCCTACTGGTATCCCCTTCACCCCGGCCTCCGCTCTCAGAGCAATGGCAAGAGGTTCTATCGCCAAGGCGAAGAGTCCCGGTGACAAAGGGCATCCCTGACGAGTGCCTCTTTCCAGGGGAAAGGTTTCAGAGAGGGCTCCGTTTGTACGGACCCTCGCCTTGGGATTGGCATAGAGCATCCGTATCCATGTCCGAAATTTCGGACCAAATCCGAATTTTGATAGAACCTCCCATAAGAACTCCCACTCCACAGAGTCGAAGGCTTTTTCGGCGTCGAGGGACACCACCACTCCTGCCGAGTCTGCCTGTGCCCTATCCATATGGGTAAAGAGCCTTCTGATGTTGATATCTGTCCCTCTCCCCGGCATGAACCCTGTTTGGTCTGGGTGTACTAGGGCCGTTATTACTGTGTTAAGCCTCCTGGCCAGCACTTTGGCCAGGAGCTTAGCATCCACATTGATGAGTGAGATAGGGCGGTAGGAGGAGCACAGAGTCAAATCTTTACCTGGCTTGGGAATTACAACCACCACCGCCTCACTTAATGAGCTCGGAAGCATCTCCAGGCGTTGTGCCTCCATAAACATAGTATGTAGTTTCCCCATCAGCTCCTCTGCATATTGCTTATAGAACTCGACCGGTATTCCGTCCGGGCCCGGAGATTTGCCCGCCTGGAGAGTCTTAAGAGCCTTCAGCAGCTCATCTGTGGTGATAGGGGCGTCAAGACTGTCACGGTATTTTGTAGTGAGAACTGGGAAGTCAAAAGGCTCTAGATAAGTGGTCAGTTCCTCCTTGGTGTGTGCGGCCCTGGAGCTGTAAAGAGTTTTATAAAAGGAGGCGAAGCATTCGTTTATCTCGTCTGGGTCGTATTTGAGACATCCGTCAGGTCCCTTTATGTGTGGTATACACAGCCCCCCCTGTTGTTCCCTGGACAGCCATGCCAATAGCTTCCCGGACCTCTCCCCTTGCTCAAATATGCGGTGTGTCTGGGCAAGAAGACGTTTCTGGGTGAGAGAGGTGCGGATGCGGACTACCTCCCCATTCAGTCTCTGAAGCTCGTCATAGTCACCGGGGTGTTTGGTCCTAAGAAATGGTGCTTCCTGCAGATCCGCCTTCCCCTCAGCTGCCTCCAAGTCTGCTCTCCTCTCCCTGCGCACTTTAGCTATAATGGTCTGGTATCTTCCTCTAGTGTATGCCTTGAAAGTGTCCCATACTGTAGCTGCACTGGCTGAGCCTGGATTAATGTCCCAGTATTCCCCCATTGCCTCTCTGAAGTGTCCATCAACCACCTCGTCCGTTAACCCAGAATCTAGATAGTCTCCACAGGGAAACTCCCGGTGTGGAGGAGACGTTTAGCGACAGAAGGAGCGGTGCATGATCCGAGATTCCCCAGGGGAGAATTTTGATGTCCCTCACCCTAGCTAAGGCTGTGTGGTCTACGTAAGCTAAATCAATCCTGGAGAAGGATCTGTGAGAGGCCGAGTGGCAGGTATAGGCCCTAAGGTGAGGATTCCTCCACCGCCACACGTCCGTCAAACCATATAATTCAGCCCAATCCGCCAGGCCAGGGTGGGAGTGCCCAGCACAGGACATTCTGTCGATCTCCGGATTGGGGGCTAAATTAAAATCGCCTAAAATGGTTACATTGTCACTTTGGAAGTCAGCTATTTTGGAGGCCACTTGGTGCAGGAGAGGTATTGAGGCCGGGGGGGTAAATACACTCCCACAATCACCCATCTCATAGAGTGTATCTGGGCGTGAACCACTACATATCTACCCTCCGTCTGTATTGTTATTTAAGGGAAAAGGCACTGTAGCCAGCTGGGGTCTGGCCCCTGCACAGACCAAGCAGTTCTCTTTTTTAAGGGTGTTAGCAGTATATATTAACCATTCAAGCCATTCATTCTTATCCTGGTATCCTGTTTCTAATGTTATAGCTTCTTCCACTGTGAGATTATTATGCTAAGGTTCTCTCCCCTTCCTCTGTGTGGTTTCATTTGGTAATAAAGGTATTTTATAAGGTCTACCATACATCATTTGAAATGGACTCAGCCCCTCTTTAGTGAGGGTGATGTGCATTCTTAAAATAGCTAGTGGGAGACAGTACATCCAATTTTTCCTGTCTCCTCCATAGCCTTTTTTAGCTTGCTCTTTAATATCCCATTATGTCTTTCTACGAGCCCTGCTGACTGAGGGTGATATGCACAGTGATTCTTTACTTCTATACCCATCACTTCTGTTAGGTGTTTTATGGTCTGATTTACAAAATGTGGACCATTATCGCTATAAATCTTCTCTGGTATCCCAAATTGTGAAATGATATCTTTTAGTAAGGCTTTGGATACTGTTAAGGCGTCAGCACTTCCTGTGGGGAATATCTCTACCCATGTGGTCAATGCATCAATGATTTCCAAACAATATTTCTTCCTTTTCACATTTGTCTAATTCAATAAAATCCATGCAAATGTGTTGGAATGGATATTGCGGTGTGGGGAACTTCCCTTTCCGTGGTCTTATCCCTCTCTGAGCATTGTGTCTTGCACATAAATTGCATTGAGAACAAAACGTTTTTTAGTAGTTTGTGAAGCCATAGGCTGTATATACCTTATTTAACATCTCAGTCATCCCCCTGTTTGACACATGAGTTACTCCATGTTTCAATACTGCTGCATACCTAAATAAGGATTTTGGCAATACCAGCTTTCCTTCAGGTGATGTGTAGATGTTATCTATTATTGTGCAACCTTTTGTTTTCCGATATTGTTTCTCCCCAGGGGATACATTCTGCTGTATATCAGTAAGGACTGTATGATCTATCTCTATGATTTCCTGTTCTGTCATGTGTCACTTCTGCATATCCAGTTACACTTGTGCCATCTGGATTTTTCGTACTGGAGCCATCAACAAAATGTGTCATGTCATCGTTAGATAACGGTACATCTTTCCAATCACTTCATGGCAGTAGCTTTTCAGTGATGGCAGCAGTACAGTCATGTTTATGACCATCAGTAGGAAGTGGTATTAGTGTGGATGGGTTTAATGTAGTACATCTCTGTATTGTTAAGTGAGGTTGTGTCAAAAGTATTGTCATACAGGAAAGGTGTCGTGCTGGGCTCAAATGTATGGACCAACGTGGCGCGGTCAGTATTGAATACCCGGAAATCCAAGCTCTACAAAAATTTGTCATGCCCAAAAAAGACATCATTTGTTTCTTTGTTTCTGGCTTCGGCACCTGGTGGAGGGCTCAAATTCTCTCCTCATCCAGGTGTCGACCTTCTTTTGAGATATTATACCCTAAGTATTTGACCTGCTGTTGCCACAACTGGAGTTTAGTTTTATTTAACTTATGCCCTTGGTATAACTGCCTGGTTAACAGCTTGTAAATCCTGTACCATTCTCCAGCCTGTGGAAGGCGGAGCCTTCTTAACAGGAAAAAGAGGGGTATTGCAGGGGGTATCTCCTTCATCACCTTGCACAAAAACCTTTACTTTCACATTTTTTTCCATCACTTTCAAATACTTCTCAGAATGCTTAACATATTGCAAAACATCTAAAACTGATGCAGTTCAGTAAGTAACCATGTTTTTAACAATGTAATACTTATGATCCTGTATTAATCCATTAACAAAAGCTATCCTTAGCTGTTGTTGATATGCACTATTCACATCCTCAGCTTCGGGGAGCCCAGAGAACACTTTAAAAACTTCTCGTAGTTTATTTAGATAATCACTGACACTTTCCTTGTCTTCCTTTACACTCATATTAATCTTTTGCCAGTCAGTTCGTTATACCCATCGGAGATTGCATCTCTCTCTTGGCTATCAAGGGCCAGTGGTTCCCCTCTTTGTTGAGGGGGCACTGTGGCTACACAGGGGTCCCAATTTCCCTTTACTGATGCCCAATATAATCCTAGAACCCTCCTTAAGGCCCTTTCCACTTCGACCCCGTTTAGCCTATAACTGTTCCTCAGACCTTGGAACAGGAAGGGACCATCCCCTAACTGTTCCCACAAAAATGTCTTGGTATGCTGTCGCCTTAAGAGTTGCCTTCACTAGAACTAAGGGGCCAAGCCCAACCCCTGAAAAAAAAAACCCCACACCATAATTCCCCCTCCACCAAATGATTTGGCCCAGTGCACAAAGCAAGGTCCATAAAGACATGGATGAGCGAGTTTGGGGTGAAGGAAGTTGACTGGCCTACACAGAGTCCTGACCTCAACCCGATAGAACACCTTTGGAATGAATTAGAGTGGAGACTGCGAGCCAGGCCTTTTCGTCCAGATCAGTGCTTGACCTCACAAATGTGCTTCTAGAAGAAGGGTCAAACATTCCCATAGACACACTCCTAAACCTTGTGGAGATCCTACCCAGAAGAGTTGATGCTGTTATAGCTGCAAAGGGTGGGCCAACACAATATTCAACCCTAGGGACTAAGACTGGAATGCCATTAAAGTTCATGTGCGTGTAAAGGCAGAGGTCCCAATATTTTTGTTAATATAGTGGGGTGATTATAGTTATAGTTTATATAATTATAGTTGGGTGATTTAAGGCCCCTATGTCAAGAAGGTTGACCACCACTGTCCTATGTAGATTTTAGACTGTTACAAAAATATTATGTGGATGAGTGTGGAAAGGAGGAACTAGGGAAGGCAAAATATAAGCAGATTAATCCTCAGCTTTAAGCATTCACTGTGTTCCTCATCAGGTGTTTGCCAATGAGACTCTTAGGACCCTGTGCCTGTGCTACAAGGACATCAGCGAGGAAGAGTTTGACATATGGAGCAAGAGGTATAAGGCAGCCAGTGTGGCAATCAACAATCGTGATGAAGCTTTGGATAAAGTATATGAAGAGATTGAAACTGACCTTGTGGTATGTGACACAATCCTTCGTACACAATTATTAATATTAAATACAACCTGTCAAGTTGCCTGCACAAACCATCAACCATTCATATTCAACATACACTGCATATGCCGCCATATTGTATATTCTATAATACAAAAACAGTTGCAGAAGAGAGAGTCTTGCCAATGTGAATCCAATTAAACACAACCAAAACTTTTTTTATACTTTTGGATAGAATGGGAAGGGTTAGAACCGCTACCTGTTTAAATTCTGCAAACATCTTTCTATATCACCTTAATAAAATAATAGGCATTCGATATATAGGTATTACCAATGGTCATGATAAAAAAGATTGTCTCAGTGCTACAAACATTAATTATGTAATTATCTATTTTGACATAGACGTTTTACTTATCCTATTGTTATGGTAATGGGATTGCAACAGTTGGACACTATCTCAATCTCACTATAGTCTCGGCCAGGGGTCTCCAAACTTTCTAAGCAAAGGGCCAATTTACAGTCCTTCAGGCTTTAGGGGGCCAGACTTTGGCCATTGGGAGTTGAAAATGTCCTGGTGTCATCAGGAATAAACAATGCCACATCTTTAGTGAGAAGAATAATGCCCCATCATTGGTATTAGTGGGCAAAATAGTGCCCTATTGTTGGTGTCAGTGACAAAAATGATGTCCCTGTTGCTCGTGTCAGTAGAAGGAATAGTGCCACATGGGCTGGATAAAGACAAGCAAAGGGCCACATCCGGCCACCCAGGGACGCAGTTTAGAGACCACTGGTATAGTCCAAAGTGATAGTATACATTCATTTTTGTGTGTAGGTTTGTGGACCTGGGGGTACTAGTGGGGATTAAGCCCCTGGTTATTTTACTGCAATAGTCTATTTAATGTATCTGTAGGGGACAAGTGTAGGTGGAGCTAGCCGTTGTGCCTATAGTTGGTAGGATTTTTTAAGGGGACTCTCTGTGCTGTGAGACATAAAGTGTGTGTTACCCCAATGCTTCAAATTCCTGATATGTGCCTGCTGTACCATGTACTTGTATGAGAAAGTATCCTATTCTCTTTGTGTGAAATCCATGGTGTTCCTGCTAGTCCCTCTGCTTTTCCTTAAAAAATTGATCACGCTAAGCAGGAGAACACAACATGGTCAGTTCTCTAGCTATGCTGGGAACTCAGCCTGCTCTCCTCCAATGATCAGACTTGTCCTGACACAGTCGGTCACCGGGAAGCTCGGTGTGCTGCTGTTTCTCCTCCCACCAGCTCTTATGCAGCTGAAAAAAGAGGGAAGGTACTCACTTATAAAAAAGGGAAAAAAAGTATTTATAATGTTTTTTTTATATCTATACAAAAATGTTTTGCCTTTAATTTCTATTTTAAATGTAATGGCTTGTTTTGCAAGGTGATCGTTTACAATCACTTTAATAAACACCTGTTCCTCCACCCATTTCTCCAGTTTTCACCTTCTTGCCGAGCTAATGGCCCCCAGCAGAATATTCTTGTCTTGACACTTCTGGATGTTTAAGAAGCCCCTGCTGTGCACTGTGGTTCCGCCCCTGCATCATTGCAGATTCAATTAGAGAGAGACAGTCTAAAGGAAAGAATTTGTGCTAAGCTTTCTCTGCAAAAATTCCACAACCTTTCATTTAACCAGTGTTATGGGTGTACTGTAAAATATATTTATTTATAAAATAAAGATTGTAAAATAAATAGCAATAATATATTAAATGTCTGCTGTCACTTGGCTGTAGTCTTTGATCTTCACTCCCACTCCGCTGACAGTGAAAGCACATTAAAATGTTCAATCTCCATAACTCACAGAGAAAGAGAACAACTGGCAAACCCTTGTAAAGGAATCTCTCCAACATCTTGGAAGATCTCTACATGTGATACTGAACACTTCCAGAATTGGAAATGATTGGTATCGCTCTATTCTTATGAGGGGAATCAGGAAGGCAATAGCCGATATTAATTCATTATTGTCACACAACTGGGTGGGCTCAGCGTGCAGTGTTCTGCGTCCCGAGCCCACCCTTTTTTGAAGCCTGTTAGAGCCTCAGGCTCTAATCACGTGCTTCAAAAAAAAAAACCCCATTGAAATCCATGCCTCCAGCGCCCTGCATGTAGATATGGTCGGGCGCATGGATTAGGGGGGCAGCGCCCCTGCGACCCTTATGGACAGGCCGCCACTGACCCAGTAGCATGTGACCTTGGTGGACACAGTTGGGTCCAAACATGGTTAGTTGAGAACTTTGTCAAGTATAGCCGGATGCTACCGGAAAGAGAAACACGTTAACCTTCAAAGCAAGACCTCAGACTAGTTTTTCAATTTAGTATTGGTGTTTTGATGGGAAACATGCTGGGTTTTCCATTTTGAATGTACTTTTTATTTTACTTTTTTTAGTTACTGGGAGCCACAGCAATCGAAGACAAGTTACAGGACGGAGTGCCAGAGACTATCTACACTTTGGCAAAAGCAGATATAAAGATCTGGGTTCTAACCGGAGACAAGAAAGGTAAACTGGGCTGTATAGTTCTCAAATAAAGCAAGACTAAAAATTCTTTTTATTCCTAGGGAGATGCCATCCTTTACTGGAATGCCAAACTCATGGCGATTGATTTACTAAACCGTTTAGTAAAAAAAACGGCATGGGTTCCCCCTCCAAGAGCATACCAGGCCCTTCGGTCTGGTATGGATGTTAAGGGGAACCCCCACGCTTAAAAAAAAACGGCGTGGGGGTCACCCCTAAAATCCATACCAGACCCTTATCCGAGCACACATCCCAGCAGGTCAGGAAAGGGTGTGGGGACGAGCGAGCGCCCCCCCCTGCTGAACCATACCAGGCTGCATGTCCTCAACATGGGGGGGTGGGTGCTTTGGTGCTTTGCACCCCCCACCCCAAAGCACCTTGTCCCCATGTTGATGAGGACAAGGGCCTCTTCCCGACAACCCTGGTCGTTGGTTGTCGGGGTTTGCGGGCTGGGGGCCTATCGGAATCTGGAAGCTCCCTTTAACAAGGGGGCCCCCAGATCCTGGCCCCCCACCCTATATGAATGAGTATTGGGTACCCCTACCCATTCAACTAAAAAAAAGTGTCAAAAATAAAACGCAGTACAAAGGTTTTTAAAGTAATTTATTAAGGCGGCTCCGGCGGCTCTTCTGACTTCTTCTCCCCTCTCTGGCTCTTCTGCCTCCTCGGCTGATGTCTTCTGCCTCTGCCGGTTCTTCTCCCCTCTCCGGGTCTTCTCCGCTCTCCGCTGATGTCTTCTAGCCCTCTCTGGTTCTTCTCCCTCTGTATGCTGTCTTCTGCCTTTGCCGGGTCTTCTCCGCTGTCTTCTCGCTCTTTTTCCGGGTCTTCTCCGCTGTCTTCTCCCTCTGTTCTTCTTCTGACGTTGACTCAACGCTCTCTCCCGCTCTGCTGGGTGCTTGGTGTGCCACTGTTTATATTAGCATGGGGCGGGGTCACCAGATGCCCGCCCCTTATGACGTCACCCCCATCATGCCCTGGGAGGTGAGGTCATAAGGGGCGGGCCTCCGGATGACGTCACCCGGTGACCCTGCCCCATGCCAATATACGTAGTGGCACACCGTGCCACTCGTCCCCACCCCCTTTCCTGACCTGCCGGGCTGTGTGCTCAGATAGGGGTCTGGTATGGATTGTGGGGGGACCCCATGCAGTTTTTTCGGAGTGGGGGGTTCCCCTTAAAATCCATACCAGACCGAAGGGCTTGGTATGATCTTTGAGGGGAAACCCATGCAGTTTTATTTTAAATTTGGCGTGGAGTTCCCCTTCAAGATCATCAGAGCACAAGTCACATGCCAAAGTCGGATCAATTAATACAGCAATCCGACTTTGATCCGACTTCAGTGATATTCAATGGGCTGAAGTAGCATCAAAGTCGGACCAAAGTAGTGTAGGGAGCATTTTCAAAGTCGGACCGACTTGTGTCAGACCAGTTAAGACGGCTCCCATAGAGAAACATTGATTTTCACACGTCATGCGACATGAGCTCCCAATGTCGGAGCGTTTGTCTTACCAGTGTGAACCTGGTCTGAATGGAAGAAAGAGATTCTGTGGACAGGTGTCTTTTATACACGTAACGAGTTGTCTTCAGGAGTACCTTCTTAAATTGACAGGACTAATCTGTGTACCATATGAGCACATACTGTAGCCAGTCTGTGGGAGCAAGAATTATTTTTTGGTTGGTAGGGGATCAAATACTTATTTTACTTACTGAACTGCAACTCATTTTTTAACATGTGTATTGTGTGTTTTTTCTGCATTTTTGGTTGATAATCTGACTCTATCATTTAAAATACACCTATGATAACAATTATAGACCCTTCATTTTTTTGTAAGTGGGCACACTTACAAAATCTGCAGGGGATCATATAATTATTGTGACCACTGTATATAGAATGAACAGGGTCGTTCCACCAATTGAAAGAAGAAGAAGGTATCCTACTGGGAGAGTTTTCTGTAGCGGCTGTGTGGGTAACAGTAAGGGTGTTGGTGGAGAACTGTCAGGAGCATGGACGGATGAGTATAGGACTTTAGGGGTGCTGGGCAGAAGGGGTCTCAATAGTACAGCTATCCTTTAACCACTTCAGCCCCGGAAGGATTTACCCCCTTCCTAACCAGAGCACTTTTTGCGATTCAGCACTGCGTAGCTTTAACTGACAATTGCGCGGTAGTGCGACGTTACACCAAAACAAAACTGACGTCCTTTTTTTCCCACAAATAGAGCTTTGTTTTGGTGGTATTTGATCACCTCTGTGGTTTTTATTTTTTGCGCTATAAACAAAAAAGAGAGACAATTTTGAAAAAAAAAGCAATATTTTTTACTTTTTGCTATAATAAGTATCCCACAAACATTATAAAAAAACAAATTTTTTCCTGTTTAGGCCGATATGTATTCTTCTACATATTCATGGTAAAAAAATCGCAATAAGCGTATATTGATTGGTTTGCGCAAAAGTTAAAGCGTCTACAAAATAGGGGATAGATTTATGTCATTTTTATTATAAATTTGTTTTTATTAGTAATGACGGCGAGCTGCGATTTTTATCATGACTGCGACATTGCGGCGGACACATCGGACACTTTTGACACTATTTTGGGACCAGTGACATTTATACAGCGATCAGTGCTATAAAAATGCACTGATTACTGTGTAAATGACACTGGCGGGGAAGGGGTTAAACACTAGGGGGCGATAAGGGGTTAAGTGTGTCCTAGGGAGTGATTCTAACTGTGGGGGGATGGCCTCACTACAACATGACAGAGATCACTGCTCCTGATGTCAGGGAACAGTAGATCCCTGTCATGTTGCTAGGCAGAACAGATAAATGCCTTGTTTACATAGGCATCTCCCAGTTCTGCCGCTCCGTGTCACGATCACGGGCCCCCCGGCGGACATCAGGCACGCTCACGGAGTACGCGGCGGGTGCGCGCGCCCAAAATGCCGGGTCTTAAAGGGTACGCCCATTTGCGCAGAGGTGCCATTGTGCCGACGTACATCATCGTGCGCTGGTAGGCAAGCGGTTAAGCTCCTGTTCACTATCATCCCAGAATATGACCAGATCGTCAATAAATATATTGTACATTATCAGTTGGCTTGGTGAGTTATACAAAGCTTCTTCTTCTTCCCATTTGGCCATATATAAATTTGCCATACTGGGGCAAATCAAGCCCCCATAGCTACTCCCTTAATTTAGAGGTAAAATAAATCCTGGTACCAAAAATAATTATGTTTTAAACAAAAATCAAGGCAATCCACTGTGAACTTTTTTTGTTGTCTATCCATATCTCTATTGTTCACTAAAGCCCATTTCGCTGCATTAAAAGCACCTTTGTGGTTATATTTGTATATAAGGATGCCACGTCTGCTGTGGCCATAATAGTTTTTTCTGAAACATTAATATCCTTCATAATTTGTAATATATGTTTTGTGTCCTTCAAAAATGCCTTGGTATTCTGTACCAATGGCTGGAGGTGGCAGTCAATATACTGTCCCAATATTGAGGACAGAGAGTCTATACCATTTATAATTGGGCGTCCTGGTGGGTTTGTACTATTTTTATGGATTTTAGAGGTTGCATATATAACGGGGATCCTACAGGTTTCAGGGAAAAGGTACTTTTCCACTTTCTCATTGATAAATCCTTTCTCTTTTCCTTCTTTCACAACTATTTCTAATTCTTTCTTATACTGTCTAGTGGGGTCCCCTTTCAATACCTTATATGTTTCAATATCATTTAAAAAATCATTCATTACTGTATTGTATTGATATTTATTCCATACCACAATCCCCCCCCCCCCCCCCTTATCTGCTGGTCCGATTACCAGGTCTTTTCTCTTTTCCAAAGTTTTAATCCCCTCCTTAATGTAGCTCTGACCTGTGGGTTTCTTAACATTTAGCATCTCCAGATCCTTGGTTACCAACTTTTTGAACATGTCAACATGTTTATTGTTTTGAATATTGGGGTTAAATGTTGAATAGTTCCGTAACTTTGTATGAATCCTAGTTTCCAATTAATTTTCATGTCTTTTTATCGGATTTAGGACAAAATGCTTTTTATATTGATACTCCTTATAAACTTCTGTATCCCTACATATGTCTCAAATTTATTAAGTGTTTTTTGGGGGGGCAAATTTCAAACCTTGGTCAAGAACCCGAAGTTCCTGTTTGGTAAGATCTATCCCACTGATATTAAATATTCCCTCACCTAATGCTCTCTTCTTCTTTTGGATCTTTTTCCCTCCCCTGCATCTCCTCTTCCTCCCCCTTCTCTGGGACGATCTCTTTGTGGCGGATGATGCCCCAATGGGGTCCTACCTCTCTGTGGGTTGTCTCTCCTTGGATAACCTTTGTCCAAAAAAGGTGTCCTCGGTGCTTAATCATTATAATGGCCCTGCAATGGGGCATACCTATTGGGACTAGTGTAATTTTGTTTGTATTCTGATGGTCCCTGCCATCAGGGTCTTTGTGTTTTGGGGGAGTGGTAATATCCACCTCCTTCTCTATATGCTTGCGTCTGGTTATTAATATGATTGGGTCTCCATGGTCTGGGGGTAGAACCATGATCTTTCCTCCCCCGGCGATCGCGGGCTGCAAGAAAATGGTGGTGATCGGTGCTATAAAATGCATGGGGAAAAACGTCAGTCTATCACAGTTCCCAGAGGAAGTCACAAGATTGTGACGAAACTGGTAGGAGGAGCTTGATCGGCTGACGATTCGGTCTGCGGGTGACACTATCACCCACCTTTTGCTGTCCATAAATATATCAAGGGTTGTTTTTATTGTACTAAATGTGAGTGTACATTTATGTGGGATTTTAAGTTTAATAAACCTGTTTTAAAACGTTGTCACACCATTGCAAGTTTCCATTGTCTTTCACATGTGTGATATATGAGGAGATATAGGAGGAAATTGGCTTTGTGATCAGGAGGAAGGAGTGATCTTTGTAGCAGCATTTAAGCCATAACTAACCACTACACGAAAGAGGAACCATAGGAAGATCTTCCCAAGCTGATAATATTATTTATCACAGGTTTTTTTAAAAAGCCCTTAAGGTGATGGTACACCTGGTGGGGGCTGTGTGCACACCTGCATGAAGACATCACCATCACGGATTATTATGTTTGGACTGTTGCAATACTAAAGACTTTTTTTTTTTGTGCAATACACGGAGCATGCGCATTTTTCTTATATATATTTTTTGGAAATTGCATTAAGATTTTATTTTTTGCTCTATGTTTATGTTTGTATATTGGACTTTTTATATTATTGAGGATTTGTGTGTATCACACGAAGCATGTGCACTTTAATTATATATTATATTTTATGTTTTTTTCACATTATAGGGTATATGCATGAGTTATTCGTTTGATATTCATTTTTTTAATTTCTTTTATTTATGTTTAACGCCGCATATTTGGTATATCATTTTGTATTGTCACACTTGGGAAATGTGAGTAGTGTTGGCAGCTATTTATTTTTATTTACTTTATATTTATTTTTGTTTACTTGTATTTTTATTTTATTTGTATTTTTAATTTTATTTTTATTTTATTTTTATTTATTTAGTCTTTATTTTTAGTTTTTTATTGATTTTAGTAGTGTGGCAGCTCTCAAGGTTATACCTAAATGGTTGCGTGGCAAGCTATAGTATTATTTTACATGATTTTTATAGCCCCAACAGTTTGCACAATGCTTTGCTGTGAGGGAATGACCTGATGGAGAATATAAAGGTTCAGTTGTTAAGAAGAGGTGGGATAGGTTTACCTAAAGAGATGAGTTTTTGGCGATCACCTAAGAGCAAACAGAGTAGGGGATAGTCGGACAGATTGGGGTAGGGTGATCCAGAGGATGGGAAAGGCTCTGGAGAAATCATGGAGGTGAGCATGGGGGGAGATGATGAGGGTACTAGGCAGCAGGAGGTCTTTGGATGAGCAGAGTGGACGATTTGGTTGATATTTTTGATGAGGTTGGTGATATAGCTCAGAGCAGGGTTTCTGGATGGCTTTGAATGTTGTTGTTAATATTTTGTACCATTTTACAATACTGGCTCGGCCACATCTTGAATATACTATCCAATTCCGGTCACCGATCCTCAGGAAGGATGTGCTTGAACTGGAGAGAGTCCAGAGAAGGACAATAAAGCTAAAAAGGGGGCTGGAGGACCTCAGTTATGAGGAATGACTACTGACTTATTCTCCCCGGAGAAGAGATGCTTAAGAGGGGATATGATCACAATATACAAATCCTTTAATGGTGACCCTAGCATCAGGAGGAAGCTTTTTAATCTTAGGTCTCTAAAAAAAGACATTGGCCACACAATGAAGTTGGACAAGAAGTGGTTCAATCCTAAACTGCGTAAGGGTTTCTTACTGTTATGCCCCGTACACACGGTCGGACTTTGTTCGGACATTCCGACAACAAAATCCTAGGATTTTTTCTGACGGATGTTGGCTCAAACTTGTCTTGCATACACGGTCACACAAAGTTGTCGGAAGATCCGATCGTTCTGAACGCGGTGACCTAAAACACGTACGTCGGGACTATAAACGGGGCAGTGGCCAATAGCTTTCATCTCTTTATTTATTCTGAGCATGCGTGGCACTTTGTCCGTCGGATTTGTGTACACACGATCTGAATTTCCGACAACGGATTTTGTTGTCGGAAAATTTTATCTCCTGCTCTCCAACTTTGTGTGTCGGAAAATCCGATGGAAAATGTCCGATGGAGCCCACACACGGTCGGAATTTCCGACAACACGCTCCGATCGGACATTTTCCATCGGAAAATCCGACCGTGTGTACGGGGCATTAGAGTGGTAAGGAAGTGGAACTCCCTTTCACAGCTGGTGGTGTCAGCCTGGAGTGTAGATAAGTTCTAACTTTTAGATTTGTTTCTTAGAGAACAAAATGTACAGGGATAAGGAAAATGGTAGTCACACACACACACACACAAAAACTCAGGTTCAACTGGATGGACTGGTGTCTTTATTCACCCTTATCAACTATGCAGCTATATGTTGATAGAGTGGAATTTTGGGGGGGGGGTATTGGTAGAGAGGGATGGCAATGGTTGAGTGTTTGATAAGCTGAATGACCCTATAAGTAGTATTCATGATAGGCTGAAGGGAGGATAACCTGTGTAGAGGTAGGCCAACATAGAGAGAGTTGAAATAGTCGAGGCAAGAAATAACAAGAAAGTAGCTTTGTGGTGTCAAGGAATGGTCTTAAGAACCATTCTCCCTTCAATACGCTGGACTTTCCCTTTAATAGTCATCACATGAAACATTGTCTAACAGTTACAGATATTAACGATAACCTATTAAACACCCCAGATTGTTCTTTGTGAATCAAGTCTAATAGGAAATTGAAACGATTATTTATTTCAGAAACAGCAGAAAACATTGGCCTAGCCTGTAAGCTTATAACAGATGAATCTGTTGTAACCTATGGAGAGGAAGTCAAGTAAGTACACATTACATTACTGAAAGCAACCCTGTCAATCACCAAAACAAAATAATTATGACAGTTCCCTGTTATATTCACCTCTACAGTGGCCCATGTCTCCTACCATCACTTTGTTCCAGTGCTGCAGCCTCCATCAGTCTCTCAGCATTCAAAAATTCCAGTGGTGTCGGAAATCCCAGGTCCCCCTCCTTGTTATTCCAACCTACAACCCCTACTGCTGGGTCCTGTAGTGAAATAGAAGTCAGAGGGGAATGAAGGGATGGTAGGAGACACAAACCGCCAGAGAGCCGGAGCCAGAGTGTATGCCTCTTCTATTGTAGGGAACTAGCATTTAACCACTTGCCTACCAGGCACTTTTACCCCCTTACCGCCCAGGCCAATTTTCAGCTGTCAGCGCTGTCACATTTTAAATGACAGTTGCGCGGTAATGCAGCACTGTGCCTGTTTGAAATTTTTTTATCATTTTTTTCACACAAATAGAGCTTTCTTTTAGTGATATTTATTCACCACTGGGTTTTTAATTTTTTTGCTAAACAAACGATGATATAGTTTATCATAAAATTTTGTAAACAACATAATTTTTCTCCTTCACTGATGTTCGCTGATGAGGCTGTACTGATGGGCACTGATAGGCTGCACTGATGGGCACTGATGAGGCGGCACTGATCAGGCTGCACTGATGGGCACTGATGAGGTGGCACTGATCAGGCTGCACTGATAGGCGGCACTGATGAGGCGGCACTAGTGTGCACTTATGAGGCAGCACTGATGAGGCTGCACTGATAGGCAGCACTGATAGGCGGCACTGATGGGCACAAAAAATAATTTGTTTCATAGTTTGTTATAAAATTTTGCAAACAGGTTATTTTTCCCCTTCACTGATGTCCGCTGATGAGTCTGCACTGACGGGCACTGATAGGCTGCACTGATGGGCACTGATAGGCAGCACTGATGAGGTGTCACTGATAGGCAGCACTGATGAGGTGGCACTGATAGGCAGCACTGATGAGGCGGCACTGTAAGGTTGCACTGATAGGTGCCACTGATGGGCACTGATAGGTTGGCAGCACTGATAAGTGACACTGATGAGGAATCACTGATTGGCAGCACTGGTGGGCACTGATTGGCAGCACTAGTGGGCACTTTTGAGGCTGCACTAATAATCAGGGTAGATGTCCCTTTAACACAAGCCAGTTTCTGGCTCTCTTCTCCCATCCTTACGCTGTCAGCGCGAGGAAAGGAAAACGGATAACCACCTTGTGTTTACATCCGTGATCAGCTGTCATTGGATGCAGCTGGTTATGTGGTAAAGGGCCGCTGTGATTATACATACTGTTGTTAATAAATAAATCCAAATGTATTCATTGTTAATTTCCCCATTTTGTTTATTGCTCCAGCACTTTAATACAGAGACGAATAGACTGTCAGAAGACTGCTGAGAATGCACTTGAATTGCGTAGACTTAACGAGCTCGATGCCCAGGCTAACAAAAAACGTACATTAATTATAACAGGATCCTGGCTGGTAAGTCATCCTTGTACATACAGATCTCTAGAGGAAAGCATGTTGGAGTTGTCAATAGCAATTGATATTCTCCATTACATATTTATAAAAGGTTTGTTTGTTTTTCCTTTTTTGTTTCTTTTCTTGCAGCACTACCACATCTATGACAAAGGATCAGGCTCTCCACTTAGTATTTTTGTGCAGGGAAGCTTCTGATCACCCCTACTTTCCACTCTACGCCAAACCACTGGGTGTACAGCAAAGGGAGACCAAGGAAATCTCACAACACCATATATTCATACACTTATAGGAAAAGTTTAGGGCTGAAACAACTAATCGATTAATCGACAACTAATCGATTATGAAATTAATCGATTACTATTTTCATAATCGATTAATTGGCCAGTAACATAATAGGGTTAAATAAAACCCTAAAATGAGCCCTTTATAGAAGAGCAAATAATCGCTACTGCAAATATTAGTTTCACAGTTCTACACTAAAAAAAATTAACCCCTTACAGTAGTGATTATCTGCTTTTTTTGTACTATAAAGGGCTAATTTTAGTTTTTTTAACCCCATTATGTTACTAAACGTCTTAGACCTGGTACACATCTATGTGTTTTTTGGTGCTTTTTGCAGAAACGCACTAGAGTTCATTCACATGGTTTCCTATGGGACACGTTCACGCAAAACGGTGCTTTTTTTGGTTCAATATACTTCAATTGAAAAGCTACAGAAAAGCATGTAATGCGTTTTTGCAGCAATTTGTGTTTTTTAATCTGCCCAACAAACTGGCCAAAAAAATGCAAATTGCAGCAAAATCACGTACGCAGAAATCGAAAACGCACAGCAAAAACAATCAAAAGCAAACTGCATAGGTGTGTACCGAGCCTTATGCTGGTCACACGGATCAATTTTCAGACGAGAATATTCAGTCGAAAAATCATTGTACATTCGCTGAATGAAAGAATGAACGTTCTTAAAATGACATTAATTTTAAAGGAAGACATTGTTTTTGTTTTTAATAAAAAAAATTGATCACTGAGACTGATGATATTTACCAGATTCACCCTTTAATAGTATATACAGTATATCTCCTCTAATGCCCCGTACACATGGTCGGACTTTGTTCGGACATTCCGACAACAAAATCCTAGGATTTTTTCAGACGGGTGTTGGCTCAAACTTGTCTTGCATACACACGGTCACACAAAGTTGTCGGAAAATCCGATCATTCTGAACACGGTGACGTAAAACATGTACGTCGGGACTATAAACGGGGCAGTGGCCAATAGCTTTCATCTCTTTATTTATTCTGAGCATGCGTGGCACTTTGTCCGTCGGATTTGTGTACACACGATCGGAATTTCCAACAACAGATTTTGTTGTCGGAAAATTTTATATCCTGCTCTCAAACTTTGTGTGTCGGAAAATCCGATTGAAAATGTGTGATGAAGCCTACACACGGTCGGAATTTCCGACAACAAGGTCCCATTTTCCGTCGGAAAATCCGACCGTGTGTACGGGGCATAATAGTATATACAGTATATCTCTTTTGTCTGTTATGCTCAGAGTGGATTCAATATTTTGCTCCCTAACCATATAGTTGGTTATTGTTATTTTCCACTGCATAGAGATATTTAAGAATAAATTAACTTTTTTTTAAACTTTACACATTAACTAAATTATACACCACACTTTTTTTTAAGGTTATTACCGAATAATCGATTAATCGAAACAATAATCGGCCAACTAATCGATTATGAAAATAATCGTTAGTTGCAGCCCTAGAAACGTTTATTGTTAAGTACCAAAATCCATACAGCCAGATAGCTATAATTGGCCATCCCCACAAACTACATAACAAGACAGAAAATAAAACAATCCTGTATCCCCAAACCCATATCACCAGCCCCAAATAGATATAATATCACCAAAAAATCCTGGGACCCACTAAGGGTTCCTGATTGGTGTGACCCAGATCACAAAAATATGATCACCAATCTCAAAGCAGATAGACATATACGCCTAATGGAGAAATCCATAATACAATACATAAAAAAGAAGGATTCCCTGGCTGTAATACTTTATAGTTTACCTCCCTGACTTGTATAAGGATTTCAAATGGGCTTTGCCACTGAGCCAGCCAGAAGTTTACTTTCCATAGACGGGACCAACACCAAGACCCTGTCTCCAGGTTAAAGGATTCTTACCCTTGCCGACGTTTTGTAAATCCTGGTTTAAACCACCTAGGCGCTTTGCATACATTCACAGGCATGACTGTTGCAGTTTGGTTATGCATTTAAGAGACATGTCCATTCGCACTCCTGTGGTGGGAGGGCCTCTTTTTCCCCAAGTCTCTTTTTCAATATCCAGTAGGCCATGAGGCAATCTACCATACAAGAGCTCAAAGGGAGAAAACTCTTTAGTAGACTGTGGGACCTCACAGACCCGCCCATCTTTGTCAGTTTTCTTATGCAACATACTTTTGAGCGTTTTGCTAATCCGCTCCACCAACCCATCAGTTTATGGGTAATACACAGAGGTTCTCAACTGTTATATCTTAAGCAATGTGCATAACTCATTTTCACTTTTGACATGATGGGTTTTTCTTGGGTGATCTCTTATGCTATTCCAATATAGGTAAACATACAGAATATTTATTTGGCTCGGTTTTTTTGCTGAGGTGTTTCTCAGAGAAATTGCTTCTGGAAAGCTGGTCAAATAATCTAGGAGAAGATGACTTTACTGAGGGCCCCTAGTGGACTTCACCAGGGGTCTGAATAGACCAGAAGCCAATCTTCAGTAGTGAGGTAGCTTTCAACACTCACCACAAGCTTCTCTTGGGATTAGCCGGACTGACCGACCACTGTAAGTTTTGTGGCGGGGCAAGCAGAAAAAGGTCCATGGTTACCCATTCTGTGACCTGGGAAACTGCATGAGCTCTGGCTGAAGCGCTTTGACTACACCCTCCATCCATCTTAAAAGGCAGCAGTAACAGTCCATAGAAAACATGCGCCTCTTTCTAGGGACTCATCTTAGACTGCTAGGTGAATCCTCCAAGTGTTTCTTGTACAGCAAAACCACTATCTGTCAGTGATTCGTGCACAAAGTTTTCAAACTCACATCACCAGCCTTCTTAAAGAGTCAAGCATCGCCTTTTGGGATGAAGTAGAAAATACGATCAAGGCCCTAACAGGAGTGTCCCTTAACAAGAACCCAGCTCCTTACTTTCTGAATGATACTCCTTTATTTAATAAGAAATGTAAGAATTCCCAACTTAAACATCTACTAACGACTGCAAAGGCTTGTATTCCGGCATTATGGAAAAGCTCAAGCCCCCCAACTGTAGCCCACTGGAAGGCAAGGATTGAGTAGATTCAGAAAATGAGAACCTCACCATAATTTTGAAGGAAAGGGAAGACAATTACTGGAAAGTTTGGACTCCTTACTTCTTTTACAGAGATCAGGCCTCTCTCGCTTCTCAGTCATGATATGCTCTTGTGACAAATGTTTGAGCTCCTTAACCTGATATGTGGCCCTATCTGAGAGGAAGAACATTCTTCTTTTCTGTTCATTTTTATTTATCCCACTTTCCCTTACCATCCCTTGACCCTCCTCTCTCCTCACTACCTCCCCCTTTTCTTTTTTACTCTCTATGCCCCCCCCCCCCCCCTTGGGCTAATCTTTTCTGTACTATATCTGCTGTAAGATCTATCAAATAAATGTAAACTATAAATATGGTCTTGGAATTTAACCCTGATTTAATGAATGCTTCCAGCTCTCGGTCATTATCAGCGACATTTACACGGGCTGCTTAGCCTGCCTTTGGTTTGTGTATGCTCTGCCTTATTAGTGGTGTTCTGTAATGCCCGGTCTTACTTACTCATATGGAGTTGTCCTATATTCTTTCTATTGTGTTTTCTATTATAATGTCTGATTCCTTAAACATTAAATAAAGAATAAAAAAAAGAGTTAAGCATCCTGGCAGGTGGATATGTGGTCCGGGCAGTCAGGCAGCGGACTAACGAAAACTCTTCTTCAGCTCAGACTCCAGGCCTAACAGAGGGATCTAGCACAAGCCTCTTAAAGACAGACTGACCTATATTCATCACCAGGCTTCCCTGAAGCCCACATCCACCCCAGTCCACAGTGGGTAACAAATACTTTCCATTGATCACCCAGACTTTCAGGCTTTGTCACAAGATGTATATATACACAGAAAGAAAAACAAATTCACTGGATTACAACCCTGTCCCAACAACAAGTCTTTTAAACACTCATGGTGTATCTCAGTATTGGACTTTTGCTCATACTACTAATACGTACAATCTAAATGAACATAGCGTCACTTATAGTGCCTTGAAAATGTATTCATACCCCTTGAAATTTTCCACCTTTTGTCAAGTTACAACTAAAATCGTAAATGTATTTTATTGGGATTTTATGTGATAGACCAACACAAAGTGGCACATAATTGTGAAGTGGAGGGAAAATGATAAATGGTTTTCAAATTTTTTTACAAATAAATATCTGAAAAGTGTGGTGTGCATTTGTATTCAGCCCCTCTTTACTCTTGTACCCCTAACTAAAATTCTAGTGGAACCAATTGGCTTCAGAAGTCACCTAATCAGTAAATAGAGTCCACATGTGTGTAATTTAATCTCAGTATAAATACAGCTGTTCTGTGAAGCACTCAGAGGTTTGTTAGGGAACCTTAGTGAACAAACAGCATCAGGAAGGTCAAGGAACACACCAGACAGGTCAGGGATAAAGTTGTGGAGACGTTTAAAGCAGGGTTAGGTTATAAAACAATATCAGAAGTGTTGAATGTCATCTCGCGGTGCACTGTTCAATCCATCATCCGAAATTGGAAAGAGTATGGCACAACTGTAAACCTACCAAGACATGGGTGTCCACCTAAACTGACAGGCCGGGCAAGGGGAGCATTAATCAGAGAAGCAGCCAAGAGGCCCATAGTAACTCTGGAGAAGTTGCAGAGATCCACAGCTCAGGTGGGAGAATCTGTCCACAGGACAATTATTAGTTGTGCTCTCCATAAATCTGGTCTTTATGGAAGAGTGGTAAGAAGAAAGCCATTGTTGAAAGAAAGCCTTAAGAAGTCTGTTTGCAGTTTGTGAGAAGCCATGTGGGGGACACAGCAAACATGTGGAAGAAGGTGCTCTGGTCAGATGAGACCAAAATTGAACTTTATTGGCCTAAAAACAAAACGCTATGTTGTGGGGATGCTTTTCTTCAGCAGGGACAGGGAAGCTGGTGAATTGATGGGAAGATGGATGGAGCCAAATACAGGGCAATTTTAGAAGAAAACCTCTTATGCCCTGTACACACGACCGGTTTTGCTGTCGGGATAAACTCCGAAGGTTTCTCCGACGGAACTCCGACGGAATTCCATTTAAGCGGTCTTGCCTACACATGGTCAAACCAAAGTCCGACCAAAGTCTGACCGTCCAGAACGCGGTGACGTACAACACGTACGACGGGACTATAAAAAGGGAATGCAATAGCCAGTAGCCAATAGCTTCCGTCTCGTACTTGCTTCAGAGCATGCGTAGTTTTTGGTCCATCGGAACAGCATACAGGCGAGCGGTTTTCCGGATAGGAATTGGTTCCGTCGAAAATATTTAGAACATGTTCCATTTCTAGGTCTGTCAGAATTTTCAAAAGAAAAAAGTCCGATGAGGCATACACACGATCGGAATAGACGATGAAAAGCTTCCGTCTGACTTTTTCTGTTGGACATTCCGCTCGTGTGTACACGGCTTTAGAGTCTGCAAAAGACTTGAGACTGGGGCGGAAGTTCACCTTTCAGCAGGAAAATTACCCTAAATATACAGCCAGAGCTACAATGGAATGGTTTAGATCAAAGCATATTCATGTGTTAAAATGTCCCAGTCAAAGTCCAGACCTAAATCCAATTGAGAATCTGTGGCAAAACTTGAAAATTGCTATTCACAGATTGCCTCCATCCAATCTGACAGAGCTTGAGCTATATTGTAAAGAAGAATGAGCAAAAACGTCACTCTCTAGTTGTGCAAAGCTGGTAGAGACATCCCCAAAAAGACTTGCAGCTGTAAATGCAGCAAAAGGTGGTTCTACACAGCATTGACCTAGGGGGGCTGAATACAAATGCACACCACACTTTTCAAATATTATTTTGTAAAAAATTTTGAAAACCATTTATCATTTTCCTTCCGCTTCACAATTATGTGCCACTTTTTGCTGGTCTATAACATAACATCACAATAAAATACATTTACGTTTTTTTGTTGTAACACGACAAAATGTGGAACATTTCAAGGGGTATGCATACTTTTTCAAGGCACTGTATGTGGACCGGGGCAGCTAGGCAGCAGACTAACACAAACTCTTCTGCAGCTCAGACTCCAGGCCCAACAGAAGAATTTACAACAAGCCTCTTAAAGAGAGACTGATCTTTATTTATCGCCAGGCTTTCCTAGAATATGCATCCACCCCAGTCCACAGTGGGCAACAAATACCTCCCATTCATAACCCAGACTTCCAGGCTTTGTCACAAGATGTCTGTGTATGTGTATATCTATCTCTATATATTTATAGATATATATCTATATATATATATATATATATATATATATATAGATATATATCTATATATATAGATATAGATATATATCTATATATCTATAGATATATATCTATATCTATATAGATATATATATATATACACAAAAAAAATCCCTGGATTACAAGCTACTCCCATCAATAAGTCTTTTAAACACTCATGGTGTACCTCAGTATTGGACTTTTGCTCATACACAATCGAAATGAAAACAGCTTCACTTAATTCATTAAGTGATTAAGTGAACATTTACACCACTTGACAAAGTGAACATGTCCCATTCCTTTAGTAAATAAACCCTAGAGCCAGATATTCTAACCTTCCCTATTGTATTAAAAATGTGTTTTTTCTCTTTGTCCCTGTTGGAGAGATTGCCAATCCCTTCCTGGCCTGACTTGGCTGGACATAACAATTCTTATTTTTTTTATTATACAAATAATGTATATTAATAATGAACTATTTAATGCAGAATGAAATCCTCCTGGAAAAAAAGAAGAAAAAAAGAAGGCGCCTTAAACTGAAATTTCCCGGAAGCACTGTGCAGAGGCAGAATGATCTGGAGGAGAAAATAAAAATAATCGCTTTGAAGGAGGAGAGACAGAAGTACTTTGTGGACCTGGCGTGCGAGTGCAGTTCAGTCATCTGCTGCAGAGTGACCCCCAAACAGAAGGCCATGGTGGTAGACTTGGTAAAGAAGTATAAGAAGGCCGTCACCTTATCCATCGGAGATGGTGCCAATGACGTCAGCATGATAAAGAGTAAGATTAAAAACTGTCTAATGGAGTCCTGCTATTAAACGGACACATGGATAAGAATAAGGAAAAGTGTACGTCCAGATTACATTATCAATTTCTGTCTAGATATCTACCCCATTGCATTTCAAAGCTCTGATGAAGAGGGACACTGGGAAGATCTGAAATATGTTGGCTTTTTTTATAGAACGCAAGGAAAAATAAAATGAATCTGGACGTACACTTTTAAAATTGGTTCTTCCTCATTCTTTTTTTTGTGTAACTACTGCAATGACAGTAAAACTAAAACTAAACTTTACCCGTTCTATCTAAAACTAAAAAATAAGTTTGAGCTATAGACACTTTAAAGTGACCTATGTCATACCTCTCATGCCCTGTACACACGACTCTGAAGGTTTTTCCGACGGAATCCAGCTCAAGCTGTCTTGCATACACAAGGTCACACCAAATTTCGACCGTCCAGAACGCGGTGACGTACAACACGTACCACTGGACTAGAAAACGGAAGTTCAATAGCCAGTAGCCAATATCTTCCGTCTGGTACTTGCTTCAGAGCATGCGTCGTTTTTGGTGCGTCGGAACAGCATACAGACGAGCGTTTTTTCCGATAATAATTTGTTCCGTTGGAAAAATATAGAACATGTTCTCTATCTAAGTCCGTCTGAATTTTCGACGTAAAAAGTCCGATGGGGCATACACACGGTCGGAATATACAATGAAAAGCTTCCGTCGGACTCTTTCTGTCGGAAATTCCGCTCGTGTGTACGCGGCATCACTATTCCATCTAACAGTACCTGTGCATACAGGCTGTTGTAAGCTCTGTATTGCTCCCCCTCTTGGGCCACAGCGCTCTAGCAATCTCTCGATAGCGCCTGTGAAAACTCAACTTTACCTTCACAAGCCTGATGTACATCATTCTGCCTGGATACATTGACATCGTCCCTTATTTCCTAATTGGCTATTTTTTTCCTATTGGTTGTGATGTCTGCCAATACGTATAAACATCTCACTTATGGGGACATAGAGAACAATAAAATCCAAATGGGGGTTCTAACCTTTCCTCTCTCCATCCAATGCAAGAAAAACAAAAAAAAAAAAAAAAGGAAAAGAAAAAAAAATTGTTTTGTCAGGAGAACATGTCTATAACTTCTACACTCAGTTCTTCAGCTGATATCACGCAATGATTTTTATTCTTGTATCCTAGCTGCTCATATAGGTGTTGGTATCAGTGGACAGGAAGGTATGCAAGCGGTGATGTCCAGTGACTACTCCTTTGCTCAGTTCCGATACCTACAGAGGCTGCTCCTGGTTCATGGTCGCTGGTCCTACATCCGTATGTGCAAGTTCCTCGGTTATTTCTTCTACAAGAACTTTGCTTACACATTGGTGCACTTCTGTTATGCCTTCTTCTGTGGATATTCTGGGCAGGTACTGTGGATCATTGATAAATTTCATAGTATATTTTGGAAAATGGGAATATTGTCATTAACCAGAAAAAAAGAAACCATACAGTGAATGCTCATGGAGGAGCAATCTAATGCTCTAATATGGGAATTGTCACTCTGAATTCCTGCTCTTTGTTGTTGCATTTTATTAAGGGGCCTGTCTATGCAAATGTGATGTTACACTTGTAACCTTCTTCTTGTATGTCCTGGATAACATTAAAGTGGTTCTAAAGTCTTAACCACTTGTCTATTGGGCACTTTTACCCTCTTCCTGCCCAGGCCAATTTTCAGCTTTCAGCCCTTTTGCAATTTGAATGACAATTGCGCGGTCATGCAACACTGTACCCAAACAAAAACATTTTTTCACACAAACTTTTTCACGCTTTCTTTTGGTGGTATTTAATCCCCACTGGGTTTTTTATTTTTTGCTAAATAAACAAATAAAGACCGATAATTTAAAAAAAAACAAAAACAAAACCTTTCATGAAATTTTGCAAACAGGTAACTTTGATGGACACTGATGAGAAGGCACTGATGGGCACTGATAGGAGGCACTGATGGGCACCGATAGGCACTGATAGGCAGCACTGATGGGCACTAATAGGTAACACTAATGAGAAGGCACATATTGGCAGCACTGATGGGCAGCACTGGTGGACACTGTTGGGACTGCATTCATAATCAGGACACTGATAATCAGTACCCCGATAATCAGTATACGTGTCCCTTTTAGAAAAGCCGGTTATCGTCTCTCTTCTCCTCTTCTAATGCTGTCAGCATTAGTAAAGGAGTGCCAATAACCGACTTCTATTTACATCTGTCATCAGCTGTGCTTGGACACAGTTGATCACGTGGTAAAGAGTCGCTGATTGGCTCTTTACCTTAATTTGTGTTCAGCAGTGTCCTCCGAACACTGTGATCACAGAGCATACCGCCTGTGTCCTGCATTAGGTGCGATCACAGGAGGCCATTATATGATGGCCTCCCAGAACTTACCGGCCGCTATTCGGCTATAACACGGTCGGCAAGTGGTTAAAGTGGTTGTAAACCCTTACATACTGTATACCCAGTGAAGTGACTGGGTGATACACAGAGATAAAACGAATCCTCCTACATACCGTATATGCTCGAGTATAAGTAGTTCCGAGTATAAGTCGTTCCGAGTATAAGTCGAGGCCCTAATTTACCACAAAAAATGGGAAAAACTTAGTGACCCGAGTATAAGACGAGGGTGAGAAATGCACCGCTACTGTAAGTGGAAAAGAGGGTCAACAATGCCCATTTGCAGCCTCACTGTGCCCATTTGCAGCCATATGTCCCCCGAACTTCAAACTCGGTAGTTAAGGGTTCCTAGATGCCCCCTAGCTGCAGCCAAAATTTGGGGTCTCTGAACCCAAATGGTCCCGAAATGACATTGCTGCAGATGGACACAGTTGACCGACTTAGGGGCCCCGTATCTCGGGGCCACTTAGTGCTGGGAACCCCAAATTTGGTGTGCAAACTCAGTTGAACCAGCACCATAAAATATTCAAAGCTGGGGTTTTTAGCACCAAGTGTCCCCGAGATACAGGGCCCCAAAAATCGGTTCAGAAAATGTCAAGCACTTTTCTGCAGCAGAGAATGACATTTTCCGAACCGGATTTGGGGCCCCGTATCTCGGGGCCACTTGGTCCTAGGAACCCCAGCTTTGAAAATGTTATGGTACGCACACCAAATTTGGGGTTCCTAGCACCTAGTGGCCCTGAGATACGGGGCCCCAAAGTCGGTTCGGAAAATGAAATTTTTTGCTGCAGAAAAGTGCTTGACTCCAGTATAAGTCGAGGGGGGCATTTTCAGCACAAAAAAATGTGCTGAAAAACTCGAGTATATACGGTAAGTTGAACCTGTTTATCTGCAGTATACTCTTCTCTACATCTGTTGAAAGTGTTGAATTATAAAGCTTGCCTGAGAGTTCACAAAAAAGGAATAGAGAGCTGAAGTTACACTCTACAGAGCCCTGTGAGGAGAGCTCTGAGCGTTGAGCTGAGGCTGTCAATCAGCTGGAAATCCCTCCTCTGTCACCATTTTTTCTCTTAGTGTCAGGGAAACTTGTTAGAAGTGATTTATGCTGATAGCAGAGGAACAACACAGCAGACAGAAATTACCTTACTGCTCTTAATTGAGACAAGTACACTCTATACAGAGATCAGCTTTGTTCATATTTCATATTTGAGGTTTACAACCATTAAGGTAAAAAAACTTCAGTGCCACAGGATTCCCCACCTACCCCCTTATACTTAACTGAGTATGATTTCAATTCAGTGCTGTGCCCCAAGAGCTGCCTCTTCCTCCCTCTATGCAGGGGAGATTGATAGCAAATTAAAATAAAAGCTTTACAATCAAAACAATCCCAGGAAATATTTAGCAAAAATATCAACGGAAAAAAAAACACCCTTAAATTATATAGAAAAGATAAAAAATGAGAAAGGCGAAAAACAACTGATATTGCGAAGGCCTTCAAAACATATTATAGCGCATTATATGCAATCAGAAACAAAGAGACACGACAGGAGGAAGAGAGTAGAAAAGCTAAAATACAGGAGTACCTAGCAGAAGCCAATTTACCAAAAATACCACCAGGAAGCGCAGAGTTACTAGCAAGGTCCATTAAGACACGAATGAGCGATTTTGGGGTGGAGGAACTTGACTGGCCTGCACAGACCTCAACCTGATAGAACACCTTTGGGATGAATTAGAGCGGAGACTGCTAGCCAGGCCTTCTTGTCCAACATCAGTGCCTGACCTCACAAATGCGCTTCTGGAAGAATGGTCAAACATTCCCACTAAGAACCTTGTGGACAGTCTTCCCAGAAGAGTTGAAGCTGTTATAGCTACAAAGGGTGGGCCAACTCAATATTGAACCCTACGGACTAAGACTGAGATGCCATTAAAGTTCATGTAAAGGCAGGTGTCTCAATACTTTTGGTAATATAGTGTATATAAGAAAAAAGGTGTATACATCAAATTCAGTCTGCATGTCTTAAAAGGTCAATATAATGTAAATGAGAGGTTATAAGGATGGATGGTAGATCATATATAGATTGGTTTCAAGAGGCCCGTTGATTGACTTTTTCATGTTTTTATGCAACAAAGTTTAATTCTTTGTCTTCTACTTCTAGACTGTGTATGATACCCAGTTCATTACTCTCTACAACCTTCTATATGCCAGTCTTCCTGTCATTATTGTTGGCCTGCAGGATCAGGTATGGTATACCACCCACTCAGTTTGCCAAGCACCCTGCAAACTATCTGTTTTTAATAAGCACAGTAGACGACAGTCTGATCATAACAGAAAATGTATGTCCCATAATGTAAAACCAGCCTAAACTACTGCTACAGATAAATGTCTGTGTTCAGCTGACCATAGACACAAGATGAACATGACCCAGTTGACCGCTGGTACAATAGTCTTATGTCAATGGCAGCAATGCCAACAGCCTGCTGACTGCTCCTACGGGGAAAAGTGTTGGACGGGTTGGAAAAGCTTGTTTGTTCACTTTTGTTTCTCACGGGATAAGCCATGCCGAATTTCCGAAATTCCCGAATTTTGAATTTACAAAATGACGAATTTCCGAATTTCGAATTTCCGAAATTACGAATTTACAAAAAATTCAAAATTTCGGAATTTCGGAAATTCAAAATTTGGAAATTTGGAAATTTGAAAATTTGAAAATTCAGACACTCATAAATTCGTGAAATTCATAATTTCATAAATTTAAAAATTCTAAAATTTGGAAATTTGAAAATCCAAGAATAAGAATGAAAATTGGAAAATTCAAAAGAATGAAAATCTGAAAACCCGAAAATTTAAAATAATAATTAACTAATAATGATTATTAAATTATAGGTATTGGAATTTCCTTTCAAATTTGGCTGTTAGTGAACGTAACGCGTTACGAATTATCTGAAATAACGAATGCTGTATCTAAACGAATGGAATGTAACGATCTAATAATAATACATAACAATAATAATAATAAAACCTTTTTACTATTATTATTTATTATTAATTTGTTCCATTTCATTTGTTTAGATGCGGCATTCGTTATTTCTGATAATTCAGATAAATTTGTACTCGTTACGTTCACTAACAGCCAAATTTGAAAGGAAATTCCAATACCTATAATTTAATAGTTAGTTATTATTTCAAATTTTACTGATTTTCTTTCTTTTTTTCAGATTTTCGGATTTTTGAATTTTTGAAATCCGAAAATTCGGAAATTTGAAAATTCGGAAATTCCGAAATCAGAAAATTCGGAAATTCAGAAATCTGAAAACTCTAAATTCGGAAATCCGAAAATTTGGAATTCGGAAATCCGAAAATTTGGAATTCGGAAATCCGAAAATTCGGAATTCGGAAATCCGAAAATTCGGAATTCGGAAATTCGAAATTCCGAATTTCCGAAAAAAGCAAAAAAACGAATGAAACGAAAACTAACTAATTTTTTGTTAATGCACATGTCTAATAGATTTCAATGGTAAAGTCAAGAGTGGGGATCGGGTAGGAGGAAATATAAAACGCAGGGCTCGTACAGCCTACCTGGCTGGGCACCCCTCCCCAAAAAAATATCAAATTATATTTTCACTAAAATGCCACAGCCACAATGCTGTGCCTTTGCAGCCATGGCAGAAATCATACCCTCGTTGAACAAGACCCCTTCAGATGAATAGCCCTGCTCTGCAAGTGCCCCGCAACCACCTGTCAAATGTTCTCTGAAGAGCAATCCAAATGCTGAAAATTCAGAAAGAAAAGCACATGTGAACGAGCCTGTATTTTTTTTTTAAATTACTTTTCAGATTTTTTTTTTTATTTATTTATGTATTTATTTATTTATTTTTACTTTTTTTTTTTTTGTAACTGGCCTGTTGGGGAGCTTTGGTGAAATATCAGGGGTCTAAACAGACCTCTGATGTCTCATTTTTTAGACAGAGTAAGGGACTAAAGACAGAGATTCCCCAGTCCCTTTCTCTGCAGCCTCGGCTTCACTGGACAGTTAATGAATGGGAAGTGCTCTGTGCTGAGCGGCTTTCTGCTCATTCACAAACTGAAGCAAAGTAAACACTGTTTATTATGCTTCAGTAATGAATAGACAAAGGAGCGATCGGTACTGATCACTCACTGTGTTAATTCAGAAAAGGAAGTGGCTGGTAAATGACATATTTACCAGATCCTTCCCCTGCTCTCCATCCTGAAGCTATCCCTGTATGCTGGCAGGAAAGGAAAGGGGCCAGCAGTGTTGCGGGGGGAGGGGGGCACACAGGGGCCCAGGCAGTGGGTGTAAGGGGCAGATACTAGAACCAATCCCCCCCTGCAGCGTAGCCAAAGGGAGAAGGCTGGCAGCGTTGCAGGGGTATCCACAAGAATCACAATGCAGTACAGCTGGCCCTCCTGCTTGACAGGTGCCCCCCCCCCTTTTGAACTGATGGGGCCTTGGCCTGGTAGAGGAGGGATGGCCGTACTGCCTTATCAACAGCCCTGATAACAAGATCAGTTTTGTGAGGAGGTTATCGAATGGTCCAAGGAGAGAGACACAAAGAGTGAAATAAAGTGGACCAAGGAAAAACCCTCGGGGTACCCCAACAGAAAGAGGAAGAGATAGAGTGGTTCTTGACACTGAAGCTGTATAAGCATTTTTCAGATGTTTTGTAGCTTATTACATGGATTTTCAAAGAAAAAAAGTTTTTGTAAATATGCTATCAGCCTTTATAAAACATGTTTGAGAAAACACTCAAGGACCACTTGTAAAGGCTTTAAAGCTTTCTCCGCAGGATCTCTGGCCCCAAAAAACTGGCAGTTGTAGAGGAATGCATAGCGTTGCATGGCACATCTGACTGTGGAACATTACATGTCACATAAACTTTAATCATGATCTTGACTGTCTTGCACTATCATCCACATTGGCGCAGTAGTGGCATCTTCCTGTTCAAATCTGTTAACTTCAGCAATTTGGAACATTCCACAAATCAGTGTTTTGTGCACCAAATGTTTGGTGCACAATCAATAGTATATCAGGCCTTATGTCTCTTTGATTAAGCCTAAAACTCAAGATAATGTCTAGAAATGTGCAATTCGTTTCGTTGTTAAAGCGGAGTTCCACACAAAAATGGTGTCACATTTGGCACCTTTCAGAGGGGAGGGGGGTGCAGATACCTGTCTAAGACACTACTACTGTGAGGGAACTGTCCTCTGCTGATAATACCTGACTTTTTGGAGTGTTTCAAAAGACAACCCCTAGACTGGTTAATGAGCTGAAGCAAACTGACTGCTGTTGCTGTGTGCCTGGTTGCCTCTGAATTATTTGAGACAGAACCTGTTTAACCTACAGTGGCTCCTTAAGGGGTAGCGCTACCTTTACAAAGCCAAGCCAGTTTGGTGACCTCGCTTTTCTTTGCTGTAGTTAAAAAATATAGCTGTTATAGATATTATAATATAGATGTATTACATATCTTCTGGGCTTGTCCTTGACTCCCATGGGAGTCTATGCCTCTTCCTGTCCCTCCGCGCTGTCTCCTGGGAAACACACAGGTCCCAGGAGATAGCGGGGACCAGTTACGATGCGCAGCGCGACTCGCGCATGCACAGTAGGGAACCGGGAAGTGAAGCCGCAACGCTTCACTTCCTGATTCCCTCACCTAGGATGGTGGCGGCAGCTGCCGAGAGTCGAGCGATTTATCGGCGTCGGCTGCCGACATCGCTGGACCCTGGGACAGGTAAGTGGCCATGTATTAAAAGTCAGCAGCTGCAGTATTTGTAGCTGCTGGCTTTTAATATTTTTTTTTTGGGTGGACTCCCTCTTTAATTCATTTTTTATTGAATTTTGACAAATTAGTTCATTTGGAAATATCTGAATTAACAAAAACAAATGTTTCCAAATAATTGTAAATTCGAATATTCGAAAATTCGTAAATTTGTAGATTCGTAAATTTGAATATTCGGAAATTCGAAAACACGGAAATTCGAAAATTCAAACATTTGGAAAATTCGAAAATAAGAAGGAAAATTCAAAAGAACGAAAATCCGAAAACCCGAAAATTCAAAAATCTGAAATAATAACTAACTAATAATAACTTAACTATTACTAACTATTAAATTATAGGTATTGGAATATCCTTTCAAATTTGGCTGTTAGTGAACGTAATGAATCAGAATTTATCTGAAGTTATGAATTATCTGAAATTACGAATGCCGCATCTAAACAAATGGAACGTAACAAATTAATAATAATAAATAACAATAATAATAAAAACTTTTTATTATTATTATTTATTATTAATTTGTTCTGTTTCATTTGTTTAGATGCGGCATTCGTTATTTCGGATAATTCGTAACTTGGGATAAATTCGTATTCGTTACGTTCACTAACAGCCAAATTTGAAAGGCAATTCTAATACCTAGAATTTAATAGTTAGTTATTATTAGCTAGTTAGCTATTCTTTCGAATTTTCGTTCTTTCAAATTTTTGGATTTTCTTTCTTATTTTCGGATTTTCGAATTTCCAAATTTTAGAATTTCCAGATTTTCAGATTTACAAATTTACGAGTTTTCGAATTTAGGAATTTACAATTTACGGATTTTAGAATTTACGCATTTACGCATTTTTTAAATTTACGAATTTTTATCATAACAAATGACCTAAAAAAAACAAAAAAAACAAATGAAACGAAAACTAACAAAGTTTTCGGCAGTGCACATGCCTAATAATGTCAAATATCCACCACAATTGAAATCCAGTGGGTATAGAAAAGAATCAGACTCCACCTTTAAAAAAAAAAGAGTAATTTCTGTACCTGACTGGATGTTTGAAGCAGGCACAGATTCATGTTACCCCATGTCACACTTTAGTCAGTTACACCCTATACTGTATAGGGTGTAACTGATTAAAGCGAAACATGGGGTAACATGAATCTGTGCCTGCTTCAAACATCCAATCAGGTGCAGAAATACACATCTTTTTTTAAGAGCCTGATAAGATGTTTAAGCTTAACTTTTCTCCTCTACATGCTCCCTGGCCATTATGGGACAGTACAGCTGTGGATTATATAATCAGAAGTAACTGCTGCCAGTCAACCCCTTGTGTCTGATTTTTAGCTTGAGCTACTGAGCTCTGTAAACATTCCTTTTTTTTGCAGAAAGACAGATGAGGATAGACAGGTAAACATGTGAACTGCCGCCTGAAGCTCCCTATGCTGGCTGGAAATGAGAATACAAAATATTTTTTTGCAATTTGAAATACCAGACTAAGGAAAAATATATATATATTTTAATTTTATTTTTTTAGTCCTCGCCATGATAAAGAAAATGTAAACAAAGTTACTGGATATAACTGTATTTTCACTTTAACATATTAGCAGTTTTTAGGCTTGCATGTGTTGCCAATGTTTAAGACACATATTATTGTATCTTCTCTCGGTACCTAAGGATGTCAATGACAAGGTGAGCATGCAGTGCCCATGCCTCTACATTCCAGGACAGAAAGGTCAACTGTTCAACTACTGGAAGTTCTTCCTAACTCTGCTCCATGGCACTGTGACATCTGTTGTCATCTTCTTCATCCCATACGGAGCTTTCTGGCAAATGGTAAAACAGGATGGACAAGTGAACTCGGACTATCAGACATTTGCCTTCACCACTGCCACTACCCTTATTATCATTGTAAATTTCCAGGTAAGTTTATTTAGGCATGGAGCAGGAACATAAGTGGGACCAAGAAAAACTTTTCTTACTCAAAGACATAGTGAGATCCTAGACAAGACCCCCCAATGAAGGTGGCATGGAAGAGAATTTGTATTTTTTTTCCTGGCAGTTTTGTAAATCGTACCACAGCTGTGACACCACTTTAAACGTTAGAGTTATTGAATACAGCAGTGGTCACCTCCCTGCCCACAGCATGCTGATCAGACAATAAAGGTGCATCATTACCCAGATAAGGTGTCACCTTGCTCTCTCCTCCTTCTGGCATGTTCATTGTTTGAACATGCACATCAGTAGCGACCCAGCCATTAGGGGTGCCACCCCCCTAATCCATGCGCCCAACCCCTAATCTCCTTGCAGGGTGCCGGACGCATGGATTTCAATGTGGAGTTTTTTTTTTAAGCACGTGCTTAGAGCCAGAGGCTCTAATTGGCTTCTAAAAGGGTGGGCTCGGGGCGCAGAGCCCACTCACTTGTGTGACATTAGTGAATTAATATTCGCTAATGTCTTCCTGCTTCTCCTCCTGGCCAATCAGGAAGCGGCTCCTGAGACCTGATCGACTGGGAGTCCTAGCATGGGTCTCAGGACCCGCCTCCTTTTCGGCCGGGAGGAGGAGCATCAGCCGCTCTCCTAGGAGCCCTATCCTGGATTGATTCAGCAGTGCAGCGCCACCTCATCCTCCTCCCCGCACCTCTTGCTGTATAATGTAAGAAGGCCATGGATCGCGTGGGGGGCGGTGGTAGTGCGGGGATCGCTGCCTATCGAGCCCTGGGGAAGGGGGGGTGTGGTGTGTAGTGCGATGTGATCAATTGTGAGCCACGCTTGGGGCTCGCTAGTGCGAGTGAGGAGGCCAGGTCTGTTTGCTACCCCCCAAAAAATTTTGACCACCAGCTGTTGCACATGCAGAATAGCCCAATAGGCCTTGACTGCTACCCCTCACATTCACAGTCCAAGTGCTGCTGTACAGGGGACTATAGAAGTCTAATATTAAGACAGATTCAGGTACTTATGCTAATTATATGTAAACTAGAGTTACTAGAGTGAAGAAGGATCAAAACTCCTGACAGTATTTTTATTGCTGTCTGTGCCTGCCTGTGACATCCACACCCTCCATTCCTTGTATGGGTGTCACAGGGACAGGAAGTGAAAGAAAATCTTAGACAGAAATAAAAATCTGAAAAACATGTTAACGTAGAACTATAGGCAAAACTTTTTTTTTTCATTTTGGATAGAGTAAGGGAGGGCTATAACCCCTGACAGATTTGTTTTTTGCCATCTGTGTTCCATTGCGGAGATTTCCCTTCACTTCCTGTCCCATAGCTAAACAGGAAGTTGGAGGAAATCCCTGCAAATTAAGGGAATTTCTTTGGGGACCCCCAAGGTCACCAGAACTAGTGTCCCCATTAGAAGATTTTCCCTCTCTTACTTTTCTGGGGACAACCCAAAATATGGGATTCTCTTTTACTTTCACTTTCAATGATAATGGTAAACAGGACAAGAGAGGGTGGATCTTCTTAACGGGGACACAGACAGCAATACAAACTGACAGGTGTTGTAATCCCTTCCCACTCTATCCAATACAAAAAAAGTTTTGCCTTTATGTGTGAACAAATGTGTAACGCCAAAAAATTATGGAATAAAAACCAAACAGTATAGAGTGAAAAGCAAGTCCAAATACATAAATAAAGTCCTCCAAGAAAGACTTGTGCACAAAATCCATTAAAAGGATGAACCTTTAGTAGAAAAGTCTGGTGCAGCAAAAATAAACATCAATAACACCTCTTGGAGTGAAAATAGGTGATCCAACAAAGTGCTCCGAGGTCAGCCACCATGTCCCAGTGAAATGAACACTCACCAGAAATGATGGCTGCCATTACAGCAGCATGCACGCATTGGATATGTGTCTATCATCCTGTAAGGAAAAACCCGATAGGTCCGTCCAGCGACACTTCTCATCAGGGTATGGCTATGATAAATGATAAGTGATCCTCATAGTGTAGTAACTTTATTAACTTTATCAAGTGGTCCCTATTGGACGAAACATGTCAAGGAGGAGACACTAGTGCTGACGTCACGCCACTGCTTGATTCTGGGTCGACAGCGGCTTCCAATGTAAGGATTTTACGTTATTATTTTGTTTATATGTGTCTATGCAACCTTAATAAAGTTAATACACTATGAGGAAATACACTAATTGAAATTCGAATTGAATTTTACATCAAACTCCATTTGAATCCGAACTGTAACCATATTTCTGAAATCAAAGACTGTGTGTGTTATTAGTACCATTTTGAAATAATGCTGTTTTTGTGAAGCTAAAGGTGATTTAAAGAGTCGTTTATAATCATTTAAAGAAGATTTTTCAATCTATTACTATAAAATGGAAGAGTTCCACGCTAAATGGGAACCATGGGTTAATTATAGCACAGTGAACTTTCTCTCCATATTTGATGGTTAAATGTTTGTTTATTGATTGTAAAAAGAAAAATGAATAAACAAAGGTTATACAAAAAAAATAAAAAAATAAGATTTTTCTTTAGTTTGTTTTGCCGCATTCGAATAAAAAAATATATAACATTTTTTATTCAAAATTTATCGATTCGAACGTTTCGAATCGAAAAAAATCGAAGAAAAATTCTAAAAGAAGACATAAAACAAATTCCGAATAAGAATTAATTGAATTAACCAAATTTAACTAAATGCAAACACAGTAAAACCTTATTTTGAGAGCATTTGGCAAGACCAGCAAAATGTTTTTATACATTTTGACTTGATAAACAAGTGATGTCTTGATATACAAGTAGCGTCAAGTCACAACTGAGTATAAATAAAAGAGAGGTGCCTCTAAGTGTAGCAATATGGTTATATGTAGCACCCTGAAGTTTAGGCAGGGTTGCTCCCAAATTTGTAAGTAAGTGAACCTCGGGCCAAATGTGTAAAACCTAAAAAACGAAAACTAAAAAAGCTGCTCCCCAAATTTAGTGAATGACTAGGCAATGTGAAGTAAGTGGATAGGGGGCGCTGAGTGAACGCTGCATGAATGCCAACAATCAATCAGTGATGGTGAACCTTGGCACCCTAGATGTTTTGGGACTACATTTCCCATGATGCTCATGCACTCTGCAGTGTAGTTGAGCATCATGGGAAATGTAGTTCCAAAACATCTGGGGTGCCAAGGTTCGCCATCACTGACCTAGACCTATAAATAAATGGTTGTGGAACGAATCATCTGAGTTTCCATTATTTCTTATGGGGAAATTCGCTTTGATATAGAAGTGCTTTGGATTACAAGCATGTTTCCGGAACAAATTATGCTCGCAATCCAAGGTTTCACTGTAACTAGATTAACGAATCTAAACAAAACTAAACAAATTTTTTTGTCATGCACATGTCTAGCTGCAGCTTCCCACGTTGGGCAATAGCCTGCTATCATCTGACTCTGGGTCATGGGAGAGCAAAAGTAAGTGCACCCCTGTGATCCACAACAGATGCATGGCCAAAAAAAGGCTTCATCCATATAATCATTGCAAGCTTATAGAGAGTGAAGGGTTTGATGAAATAAAATCTCCTGACTGAGATATAAATGAACTTGCTAATGTCTGACTTCTATTTTTATCTGCAGATTGCAATAATAATGTCGTTCTGGAGCTTTATATTTGCCTTTTCAGTGATTGGATCCATTGTAGTATACTTTTCAATTACATACGATTTACACAGTGAAGGAATGCATCAGATAATTACCTCAACTTTGACAGGTATGGTTAGCGTGCTTTCACACTGCTCCAATAAAAAAAGCGCGTTAAAAATCAATATTTGTTTTTGATGCGTTTCCGGTGCAATTTCTGGTTGGCATGCACCTGTGAAAAATTGACTTGTGACTCAAAAAACACAACAAAAATGCACATGTTTGATGCTTTTCTATTCATTTCAGTGGGGAGCTGTGTTTTTGGTGTGGTTTTGAAAAGCGCACCATAGATGCAGCATGCAGGACTTTTCAAAATGCACCGCACCCGCAGTGCAGTGGTGTGAAGAGTCCCATAGGATTTAAAGGGAAATATTTTATTGCGTTTTTTTCTTTCATTTTAGCAATGTAAAAATGCAGCAAAAACACATCAGTGTGAAAGGGCCAAAGCTTACATAGGCGTCCTAATAGGTGTCCTGGGTGCAGCTTCAAAGTCACCCAACTGCAGTATGTCCGTCTTTATGAGGGACAGTTACTTTACAGAAATTGTCATGTGTAGGGCAGTCCATTTAAACAACACGCCAAAAAATGGGCAAAAACGCACATACACCGATCAGCCATAACATTATGACCACCCACCTAATATTAAGTATGGCCCCCTTTTGCTAAAACAGCCCTGACCCATTGAGGCATGGACAAGTAACATCCACATGAATGGCAGAACCCAAGTTTTCCCAGCAGAACATTGCCCAAAGCACCACACTGCCTCTGCCGACTATCCTTCTTATACAGCATCCTGGTGCCATCTCTTCCCCAGGTAAGTGACGCACACACCCCCGGCCATCCACGTGATGTAAAAGAAAATGTGATTCATCAGACCAGGCCACCTTCTTCCATGTTCCGTAGTCCAGTTCTGATGTCCATGTGACCATTGTTGAAGCTTTTGGCTGTGGACCCGGGTCACCATGGGCTTCACAGCTCCATACACAACAAACTGTGTTGCCCATTTTTTTCTGCTTTCACCATACAACTTCATGGATAACATGTTCACTTGCTGCCTGTGACGGAAGGTCCCACACTCTGCTTGAGTGCTTCCGTCAGTATATCGCTTCCTAAGTCCTGGAACACGGGACCAATGGATCTGGCTATAGGAACCCCCAAGAACCAGACAATAGTCTTAGAGTACATCAGGAATAGCCTGCTTTATTTAACATCTCACACAAATATATACACCAGGATGACAATGCAAACTGTAACCAGAAACCTAATTAACATGAGCTAATTAACTAATCCTTTAACCAGACAGGTGACTCAGAGATATGACCTTTTAGGGCAGCCTTGACGTCTCCTAGCTCACCGACTATACAATACACATTATCATAAATATCAACACAGAACTCCTTCATACAATTGCAGAGTTAATTAGCACAACCAACAATGGGTGAAAGACTCTTAGAAGCCATAGTGGACTTATTTACATTGTAGCAGACAACAGACAGACAGGTGGCTGGAGTTGATGACATCAGCATCTTCTAACACTATGTGTCCCAACAGTATGAATCAGTCACCATTTCTAATATGGCATATACAGGGTTCCCAGAGTCTGTGTGTCTTGGGGGGACATGGACCTGAATCCGAAGTAACACCACCTCAAGGGTCCCCAGGCATACAGCTCACAAAGAACACTGTTTCCCCAAAATCCAGGTCCCATAATCAGTAGGCAAGAGACCATCATTCAGTCCCCTCCAACAGCCTCTGTCCCAGGTGGGTCCATCACACTGCCTAATATATCCTGGCTGATTGGTGTATGTCCAACGCTTGGCATCGTGTGTTACAGAGTAATGGGGCCTAAAGCTCACCAGGTATAATGGGAAATATGACATCTTTATGGTATTGTGGTCCTTGCCTATGATGCATTTTTTATTGGTGCTTGTGGTTTATTGAACCACTTCCTTCCCATTTAACGTACACATCCTTGGGTTGAAGTGGTTCTACCGGGGTGATGCGCCGGCTTACCATAGAGGTTTTGAAAGACCAGATCACCTCCAATCACCTCTATGGTATTGGGGACTAGAAGCGTCCTGTATTTTGCCCCGTCCGGTTCCGATCTTCTGTTTACAAGCTGTTACTAGCTTATACAAGCATAAGATGAGGCCGATCTTGGTCTGATCTTATGCAGTTAAGGGCAGAGGAGACATCTGGAGTCTGATAGACTCCAGATGTCTCAGTAAAGAGGACCTGTCACTGCTGATTAGTGTCACAAAGGATGTTAATATTCCGTGTGACAGCAATAAAAGTGATAAAAAAATATTTGTAATTTTTTAAAGCGAACCCATCCCCCCCGTGCTTGCACAAGCGTCAGTCCCGCACGCATATGTAAATGGTGATCACACCATACATGTGAGGTGTCATGGCAAACATCAGAGCAAGAGCAAAATTTTCATAGGTGTGTGCAACCTTTTGCATTTTGCACCCTAAAGCTCAAACACACATGCCTTTCTCTGCAGGATCAGCTGCACTGGACAGTGAATGAATGGGAAGTGCTCTGTGCTGAGCGGCTTCCTGTTCATTCGCACACTGAAGCATAGCAAACAGTTTGCTATGCTTCGGTTATAAATGAACACAGTGAGTGAGTGTGTTCACTGTGTTCACTGTGTTCACTGTGTTTGTTTACTAAAGAAAGGTGTGGTAAATTACATATTTGCTAGTCCCTTCCCCCACCCTCCATCCTGAAACATCTCCCGCAGCAGCCTGGGGGAAGTGGAGAGAAGGGAAACCAGCAGCACTGTGGGGTGGGGGGCTAACATCAGGGGGAAACCCAGGCAGTAGCTGTAATCGGCACTCCCCATAGTAATTAGGGTGTGCCCAGGCACACCAAGCACACCCCCTGCGCACACCTGTGAATATCTCTAACCTCAGACCTCCTATGTAACTCTAAACTTGAAACCCACGTCGCCTATAGAGATTTTTTGATACCATAGTTTGGTGCTGTTCCACAGGCATACACAATTTTAAAGCATGTAATGTTAGGTATCTATTTACTCAGTGTAATATTGTCTTTTATATTTTATAATAAATGGGGTTATTTTATTTTTGTTTGTGTGCTCTAAAACTCATTAAAATATATATATATATTTTTTTTTTTCAAGAAGTTTGCATTTTAAAAATAAATGCTGCGAAAATACAGTGTGACATAAAAAATTGCAACACTCACCGTTTTATTCTCTAGGGCCTGTACTTAAAAAAACATGTATAAGGTTTTGGGGTTCTAAGTAATTTTCTAGCAAAACAATGACGATTTTTACATGTAGGGAGAAATGTCAGAATAGGCCTGGGAAGATAGTGGTTAAAGTTCATCTAAAGTCAATACTTTCAAGGTTTGGGTAGAGAAATTTGAGTACTGTCCGTGATACTTTTTTTATTTGCACTAACATACAATTTTTCAGGACAAGCTTTCGGGGTATGTCCCCTTCTTCAAGGTCCAAGCAGTACTGATTCACAAATTTTTAAGCAGAATGTTAAAGAAGTAGAAAAAAAAAAAAAAAGAGAGAAAACCAAACACATACAAATCAATGGTAATAAAGATAGCAGCAGAGTTAGTGAGATAAGACAGAGGGAGAGCTAGGGGGGAATGCAGGGGGGGGGATACTAATCACAGAGCGGTCGTAAAACTTTAGCATAATGTGTAAGGAAACCAATATCTAAATTCAGGCCATTATTCTTTGTGTCAAAAATAAGTATCATTTCAGTATCTTTCCTGGATAGTTCTGAAATTCCCTTTAAGAACTAAGACATTGAGGTCTTCTATAGTGTGGTCCGATTGTGAGAAATGATGTCCCACAGGTGTGCATAAACTGTCTTCTTTATGTTCTTTGATGGTATGTCTGTGCAAATTCATCCTTGCTTGCAACTTCTGTCCTGTTTCACCAACATAAGATCCTTTGCTGCACCTTTTGCATTGGATGAGGTATACAACATTACTTGAGGTACAGTTGTAAGATCCCATGATATTAAAAGGTCCCATTTGTGTGTGTAACACTTTTGGATAGATTTATCTGGTTGCATAGTTTGCAGCGTTTTTTATTGCAGGGTTTGCTTCCATTATTTGTGACTTCATAATCAGAGTGAAGTTTCCTGCTGATTAGTTTGTGTCTGAGGTTGGGTGGTTGTCTGAAAGCCAATAATGGGGGTTGTTGGAATATTCCTTTCAGAGTTTCATCCTCTGTTATAATGGGTTGTAAATCTTTGATTATCTTTTTGATCCCTTCAAGTGCTGGGTTGTATGTGGTGACTAGAGGTACTCGGTTATTTGTTTTTTTCTCTGTGTATTGGAGGATATTTTCTCTTCGGGTTTTCAAGGCTGTGTTTATGCTGTTGTTGATGGTTTTGTCTTTGTAACCTTTCTTATGGAAGGAGTCTGCCAGTGTTCTGAGATGTTTATCTCTGTCTTCTGGGTCTGAACAAATTCGGTGGTATCTGATGGCCTGGCTGTGTATAATGGCCCGTTTGGTGTGTTGGGGGTGAAAACTGGAACTATGAAGATAGCTGCATCGGTCAGTCAGTTTTCTGTATATTGACGTGTGTAGCTTGTCATCCCTGATGTATACTGTAGTGTCCAGGAAGTTGACATGTGTGTTCGAATAGTCCATTTTTAGTTTGATAGATGGGTGAAAAGTGTTGATCAATGAAAATAATTGGTTTAGATTTTCTTCACCTTCAGTCCATATCATAAATATATCATCAATATAGCGATAATATCTGTATGGCTTTTGTTGTATGCTGTTCAGAAATTTGTCCTCCAGGTCAGCCATAAATAAATTTGCATATTGGGGTGCCATTTTGCTTCCCATAGCAGTACCCATACACTGGAGATAGATGTCATTATTGAAAGTGAAGTAGTTGTGTGTAAGAATGAATTCAATGAGCTGTGTCACATCCTCAGCAGTGTATTTGTGGTCTGGTGAGGATGATAAGAATCTGTGACATGCCCCCAACCCATCCTTGTGAGGGATGTTACTGTACAGAGATTCTACATCCATAGTGACTAGAAGTGTATTAGGTGGTAATTGTTGTATATTGTTAAGCTTGTTCAGAAAATCAGTGGTGTGTTGCAGGAAACTTGCAGTGTTCATGACTAAAGGTTTTAACATGTTTTCTACAAGGCCTGAGATATGTTCGGTAAGTGTATTCATACCTGTTATAATGGGTCTGCCTGGATTTCCTGGCTTGTGGATCTTGGGCAGCATGTAGAAGTCTCCAATTTAATATAGCAGGTATGAATACACTTACCGAACATATCTCAGGCCTTGTAGAAAACATGTTAAAACCTTTAGTCATGAACACTGCAAGTTTCCTGCAACACACCACTGATTTTCTGAACAAGCTTAACAATATACAACAATTACCACCTAATACACTTCTTTTTTTTTTTAACAGAAGAGTTTTTATTTATATCAAATACAAACAAAAATAAAAATTTGTACAAAAGAAAACAAATACGGTACATCATGAATATATCATATCAATATATGCTATCTAGAAATACTGTCTCATATTCAAATTAAAGTGAATGATGATGCTACATAAGAGTACTCTAGAATATGGGTCGGAGCCTGGTATGCCTGCTTAACATTTATGCTGGATTATAACCATAGTTTATAGTTGGTAGGGGGGAGATGGGAAGAGGAGAAAGGAAGGGGGAGAGAAGGGAAGAGAAGAGAGGAGGGGAGGGGGGAGAGGGGGGGCTACATCGGACCCAGTTGTATTATTGCATCTTTTTTAGGTTTATTTTTGACCCTGACAGGTCGACCAGGCTAATTGGTTGAATACATATTAGGAAGAGGGTTCACCGTCAAACACAGTCATACGGGAAGGGGGAGGGTTTCAAGCATAAATCCTGAGGTTTCCCATTCCATCTACACCAGCACAGCATCAAATTTTAGGGTAGGCATGCAAGTCAGGACTATTCACATTATTTCAATTAACTATATTTCTAGGTCCGGGTAATTAATACATGTAGGCCAGCAGTATCGTTAGTTTTAAAGTTGTCCACGAAAATAGCCTCAGTCCAAAAGTGGTCTAGCGGTCACCCATGGTTCCCACACCTTGTCAAATTTTTGAGGGCATTTACGTCCCATATACGTCAATTTGTATAAGGGTAACACCGCATCCACCAGGGCGCGCCATTGAGTCACAGTGGGGGGAGCCGCTAGTTTCCACTGTTGGAGGAGGGCCTTCCTTGCATAGAAGCACAGATAAAACAATAGTAGCTTTTCATACGTAGAATGAGTAATTAGTTCTGTAACCCCTAGAATAAGGATTCTAGGATCTAAAGGGCATAGACATGTTGGTGACACTATTAATTTCTTCAACCACTTTCCTCCAATATTCCTGAATAATAGGACATTCCCAGATAACGTGATAGAACGTCCCCAGTGCCTGCTGACATTTTGTACATTGATCTGTTTGTGTAGGATATATCCGCGCCAGTCTTTGTGGCGTGTAGTACGCTCTGTGTATGAATTTGAGTTGGATAAATCTATCCCTAGCCGAGATCACTGTCGGTATGTAGTTTTGAATCGCTGTTTCCCATTGTTCGTCAGAGAGATCAGTTATGTCTGATTTCCACATTTGTAGGAGATGTGGGTTTTTCTCTGCTTCATCGCAGGTAAGGCGTAAATATATGGAAGACAGTATCCTATCTACTCCCCGCGAGGTAAGGAAGCTCTCCACCACATTCGACGCCACTGTGACTACTGTAGGGAACTGTGCTTGCGTAGCATGTTTTATTTGGAGATATCGAAATAACATCCATGAAGGGAATTGATATGTCCTTTTGAGTTCTGGGAATGGGAGTATTCGCCCATTAGGCATAATCTGCTTAATCTTCACTATCCCATATTTAGCCCATACACTGGGGTCTGGGATGGACCTGAAATGTGGAAGTCTGGGATTACCCCATAGTGGGGTATGAGGGGAGACAGTATCTTTACTTGCTATAGCTGCAGTGACTTTATCCCATACTTGTATTGTGGTGCGCATTGGTAGAGTTATGTGTGGGCTGGCTTTTACACCTCTATAAACAACATTTGTAAGGGCTGAGTATGAACCCATTATGGCTGCTTCAAGGTTTAGCGCGGGGTTTGATCTAGTCTGTTTGAACCACCATCGAACAGTGACCAGCACTGCCGCCCAGTAATATTTCTGGAAGCATGGCAGTGCCAGGCCTCCCGAGGATAGGGGAAGTTGTAGCTTAACTTTCGCTATTCTTGGGACCTTCCCTCCCCATATAAAAGAGGAGATAACCCCATCTAGTTTGTGGAAAAAAGAGACGGGGATTGGGATTGGGGTGTTCCTGAAAATATATAAAAACTTGGGAAGGAATGTCATTTTTAATAGGTTCACCCTTCCCACTGGTGTTAATGGAAGTGACTTCCAGGCCTGACATCTCGCAATAAGGTTTTGGAGGATGGGATATAAATTGTTCGTTAGATATTGGGTTAGGTCCCTGCATATTTCAATACCAAGATATCTAAACTGGGTAACTCTGCGAAGGGGGGTCAGGTCGGCGTTGGGGGGATCACTGTCAGTCAGATTGAACAGGCTAGACTTACTCCAGTTGATTTTGACCCCGGAGAATACGCCATAGTGATCTATAATTTCAAGTGCCGCAACTAAAGATTGGGTATCATCCCCCAGGTATAAAAGCGTGTCATCCGCGTATAGTGAGATTCGTTCGATTAGTGGTCCTATCTCTAATCCCTTCACCTCAGAGGCCGAGCGGAGCAATATAGCCATAGGTTCAATGGCAAGGGCAAACAGCCCTGGGGACAGTGGACATCCCTGCCTTGTCCCCCTGCACAAGTGAAAGGGAGGAGAGAGGAGACCACCCGCACGTACTCTAGCCGTTGGCGATTGGTAAAGCAATCTGACCCAGTTGATAAATTTATTCCCAAATCCAAATTTAGACATTACCTCCCACAAGAAGGCCCACTCAACTGAGTCAAAGGCCTTTTCGGCGTCTAACGAGGCCACCACACCACCCACTTTAGGATCCCGGGGTAGCGCTATGTTAGTATGGAGTCTGCGTATATTTATATCCGTGCCCTTGCCGGGCATAAATCCAGTTTGGTCACCATGTATGAGGGACAGTATCACCGAGTTTAACCTGCCCGCCAAGATCTTTGTAAGGATCTTGGCGTCCACGTTCAGTAAAGAGATGGGTCGATAGGACGAACAAATTTCTGGGTCCTTCCCCGGTTTGGGAATGACAACGATTACTGCTTCCATCATTGAGGGCGGGAGGCACTGCTGAGTTAATGCTTTAGTGAGCATAGTGTGAAAGTAGGGGCCTATTATATCCAGGTTGGTTTTATAAAATTCTGTGGGCAATCCGTCAGGTCCCGGAGTTTTACCCGTCTGAAGTGATTTAATGGCTCTTTGGACTTCTTTCAGTGTTATAGGAGCTTCCAGTGCCTGACTCGCCTCTAGTGTTAGAGTAGGGAATTCTATCTTTAGGAGGAACGACTGCAATTCCTCAGGGGAATATGTGGCTCTGGATGTGTAGAGTTGCTGATAATACCTCTTGAACCGCGCATTAATACGCGTAGGATCAGAGAGTACAGTATCATCGTCATCTCTAATATTAGCTATACAGGGGCTACCAGCTCGTTCCCTAGCTAACCAGGCTAGCAATCTACCCGATCGCTCGCCCTGCTCAAATATACGGTGAGTCTGGGTAAGGAGGAAACGACGACAAGAGGTTGCCCGGATGAGCGCCACCTCTCTATATGCCGTGAGCATATCGGAGTGCGTGCCTTGGTCGGGTGAGGCAGTGTATTGACTTTCTAATCTTATTGCCCTTCGTTCTGCCGTCGAGAGCTCCAGTCTCGATTCTTTCCTAACCTTAGAGATATTAAACTGATATCTGCCCCTGGCATACGCCTTAAATGCATCCCATACTATTGGTGGAGAGGCCGATTGGTCATTATGTGTCCAGTATTCCCCCAGTTCCATTTGCATTATTGGTTCCAGTTTCTCATCGGTGATCCAGTATCTGGATAGTCTCCACAGGCCCGCACTAGCTGCCGAGCCCGTAGAGAGATCCAGCATAACCGGGGTATGATCCGACACGCCACGCGGCAGGTGGGAAACAGCTGACACCCGGGACAATAGGGGGTCAGTAACATAAATTAGATCAATGCGCGATAATGTCGCATGTGTGGCAGAGTGACATGAGAACTGTCTACTCTGTGGATTTTTCCATCTCCAAGTATCAGTAAAACCATACACCTCCGCCCAACGGGACAGCGCTGAATCGGTTGTCTGACCCGTGTGTAACCTATCAACACTAGGGTTTGGAGTCATGTTAAAATCACCTGCTATAATTATATTGGGGGTACTATAATTGGCAATAATAGTTTGAAGTTTATGCAATACCGTCATTTTAGCTGGTGGTGGTAAGTATAGACCTATTATTAACATTTCCAATCTGTCACAAAGTGCGTGTAAAATCACATATTGCCCGTCCGGGTCCAGATGAAGGTCCAGAAGCACAAAGGGAAGTGCCTTATGCACAAGAACACTAACTCCTCGGGGGTGGGAGGAATAGGTGGAGTGAAAATATGATCCCACCCAGGGCTTCTTGAGAGAAAGTATTCTGGAGCCTGTAAGATGGGTTTCCTGGAGCATGCAAATGTGCGGATGATATTTTTTTAAATATGAGAATACCAGGGATCGTTTGAGTTTGGAGTTAAGCCCCCGCACATTCCAGGATATCACTCTAATAGGGGCCATACTGGTGGGTAAATATATTTATCAGCTAATCTGTTTACCGGACCCCCATCCAGACCCAGGCGTAGGACCAGCATACCCGACCTGCTGTCAATTAAATTCCATATTTCTGTTGCATATGTAAAAGATAGAACTGATATATGAGCATCAACATAGATAGATTTGTTGGCGTACCGTTGAACAAAACCCCCACCCCCCCTCCCTACGCAACCCCCCAAACTTGGGTGCGTTTGATTACCCAAACAAAACATGACTTTTAAAAGTCCCTTGGAGTCAGTGCACCAACAGGGCGCCTTGGAGGCACAATAAGGAAGTCCACAACCGCTTAGCAGTCGTGATGTGTGCCAGCTATCCCTTTTCAGGGTATAAACATCAAAAAAGTGAAAAAAAAAAATGGAATCTCTTTCTCTGCGGAAGGATTATGCCACCATTATAATAGATTAAGCCTGTCCACCGCTGTATGTTATAGCGAGCCGGCGTAGAGGGTTCATCTGAGTGCAAACAAGGGGGAGTGTAGAATCTCAACCCCCCATAGTCTCCTCCTGAGAGAGCGAGTTCCGAGGTGCCTCTTCACGGGTCGACGTCTCTAAGTGCACCGCAGCCACTTCATCTATGTAGTAAATTTGCTGTTTTAGATGGTGAATGCTGTTGCGCATGTGTGCTGCTAATTTTGGCCCGGGTCATCTTGTTGTGCTTAAGGTTCACCTTCAGGAGGGGTGGAGCACCGTGTAGCATGGCTGCTGTGGTCAGCCAATATTGGAAAGGGGGGGGGTGCTGAGGCAGGAAGAGACTCACCCCCTGGGATACATTATGCCATTCATTGCCACACAGTGTGGTGTACGAATATGTCACAGATTACTGGCCTGCTTCACTAGTTGTAAGGGCAGTAATATATAGTTAGCAGCTATTGATGACCCAAACAAGAAAAAAAAAAAAAAAAAAAAAAAAAAAAGGGGGGAAAATTAAAAGTGCGTTACTGCAGATAAGAACTCACCAGCCGGGGAAAGAAAAAAAAATAAAACATGTAGCAGTCAGGGTTTATTCTTAACGCTGTGGGATGGTCTCTAGCCAGTTAGCTGCTTCTTCCGGGGTAGTGAAGAATTTGTGTGTTTCTCCGTCTTGGACTCGCAGTCTGGCCGGGAAGAGCATACTATATTTAAGGCCTTTCTTGCGTAGCTCTTGCTTAACATGGTCGAATGATTTGCGCTGTTTCTGCGTTTCGACAGAGAAATCCGGGAAGATCATCAGGCGGGATCCTTCAAATCGCAGGGTTTCCATCTTCCTGCTCTCCCGTAGTACAGCGTCCCGGTCTCGGTAATTCAGTAGCCGAAGGATGAATGTGCGAGGCGGGGCCCCAGGAGGTCCACGAGCCGCCGGCATTCTGTGAGCGCGCTCCACCGTGAAGAAGGGGGAGAAGGCCGCCTGCGGGAATAGCTGCCTCAGAAGGCGTTCAGTAAATCCGGCTGGATCAGGATCTTCAGCCCTCTCAGGCAATCCAATAATTCGGAGGTTATTCCTCCTGTTGCGGTTCTCCGCGTCCTCCGCACGATATTCTAGTGCCCTCACTTTAGTGGTGAGGGTTCGGAGAGATGATGTGTGCTCACCCAGCATGTCTTCACTGTCCCCCACGCGGCGCTCCACCTCCGACATCCGGGTCCTGAATTTGTCCATATCTTTCCGAATTAGTCCCATCTCCAGTTGAATTTTATCGATTTTGCCTGTCAGTGTGGTTTGGCATGTCTCGATGGCTTGCATCAGTGCAGTGAAGTGGTCTGCTTCTCGGAGATCAGGATCCGCTTCCTCGGTCTGCGACGCCATGTTAGCCGTCTGGTTGCTCTGAGCTTTCCCGCCACTGGAAGTAGTGCGGGTCGTAGAGGGTTTTTTGTGGGCGGTGGAGCGGCGATTATAGGGCATACCAGGTCCGTGGGTTCGGAACTGTGCCTGGGTAGTTCCAGTTTTATGAAATTCCGCTGGGAAACAGGATTAATAGCCGGCAGGGTAGCGGAGCCTCCTAACTATGCGTCCATCCCGGTCGCCATCTTGGACACGCCCCCACCTAATACACTTCTAGTCACTATGGATGTAGAATCTCTGTACAGTAACATCCCTCACAAGGATGGGTTGGCGGCATGTCACAGATTCTTATCATCCTCACCAGACCACAAATACACTGCTGAGGATGTGACACAGCTCATTGAATTCATTCTTACACACAACTACTTCACTTTCAATAATGACATCTATCTCTAGTGTATGGGTACTGCTATGGGAAGCAAAATGGCACCCCAATATGCAAATTTATTTATGGCTGACCTGGAGGACAAATTTCTGAACAGCATACAACAAAAGCCATACAGATATTATCGCTATATTGATGATATATTTATGATATGGACTGAAGGTGAAGAAAATCTAAACCAATTATTTTCATTGATCAACACTTTTCACCCATCTATCAAACTAAAAATGGACTATTCGAACACACATGTCAACTTCCTGGACACTACAGTATACATCAGGGATGACAAGCTACACACGTCAATATACAGAAAACCGACTGACCGATGCAGCTATCTTCATAGTTCCAGTTTTCACCCCCAACACACCAAACGGGCCATTATACATAGCCAGGCCATCAGATACCACCGAATTTGTTCAGACCCAGAAGACAGAGATAAACATCTCAGAACACTGGCAGACTCCTTCCATAAGAAAGGTTACAAAGACAAAACCATCAACAACAGCATAAACACAGCCTTGAAAACCCGAAGAGAAAATATCCTCCAATGCACAGAGAAAAAAACAAATAACCGAGTACCTCTAGTCACCACATACAGCCCAGCACTTGAAGGGATCAAAAAGATAATCAAAGATTTACAACCCATTATAACAGAGGATGAAACTCTGAAAGGAATATTCCAACAACCAGGGCCGATCCTAGGGTCACCGGCGCCTGGGTGCAGAAATATTTCTGGCGCCCCCACATGGGCGTGGTCATCTTACCAACTCCTCCCCTTTACAAACGATTCTATGGCAACGACTCAAATACAGAGCTGCTCCTCTAAGAAGTCTTCGTTACCCTGAAATCCTCCCATGATCTCTTAACAATAAAAGAAAATACAGGAAGAGTGTACACTAATGAGACCTGGAGGGGAGTCTCTCTGATGCACACAGAGAGGGCTTCTGTTAGAAAGAGCCCCCAGACATAATACAGGATACGGTCAAAGACTGCAGACATAATACAGGAGATGGTCAGAGACTGCAGACATGATACAAGAGATGGTCAGAGACTGCAGACATGATACAAGAGATGGTCAGAGACTGCAGACATAGTACAGGAGATGATCAGAGACTGCAGACATAGTACAGGAGATGATCAGAGACTGCAGACATAATACAGGAGATGATCAGAGACTGCAGACATAATACAGGAGATGATCAGAGACTGCAGACATAATACAGGAGATGATCAGAGACTGCAGACATAATACAGGAGATGATCAGAGACTGCAGACATAATACAGGAGATGATCAGAGACTGCAGACATAGTACAGGAGATGATCAGAGACTGCAGACATGGTACAGGAGATGATCAGAGACTGCAGACATGGTACAGGAGATGGTCAGAGATTGTAGACATGGTACAGGAGATGATCAGAGACTGCAGACATGGTACAGGAGATGATCAGAGACTGCAGACATGGTACAGGAGATGATCAGAGACTGCAGACATAGTACAGGAGATGGTCAGAGACTGCATACATAGTACAGGAGATGGTCAGAGATTGTAGACATGATACAAGAGACAGTCAGAGACTGCAGACATGGTACAGGAGATGATCAGAGACTGCAGACATGGTACAGGAGATGATCAGAGACTGCAGACATGATACAAGAGATGGTCAGAGACTGCAGACATGATACAGGAGATGATCAGAGACTGCAGACATGATACAGGAGATGATCAGAGACTGCAGACGTGGTACAGGAGATGATCAGAGACTGTAGACATGGTATAGGAGATGATCAGAGACTGCAGACATGGTACAGGAGATGATCAGAGACTGCAGACATGCTACAGGAGATGATCAGAGACTGCAGACATGGTACAGGAGATGATCAGAGACTGCAGACATGGTACAGGAGATGATCAGAGACTGCAGACATGGTACAGGAGATGATCAGAGACTGCAGACATGATACAAGAGATGGTCAGAGACTGCAGACATGGTACAGGAGATGATCAGAGACTGCAGACATGGTACAGGAGATGATCAGAGACTGCAGACATGGTACAGGAGATGATCAGAGACTGCAGACATGGTACAGGAGATGGTCAGAGACTGCAGACATAGTACAGGAGATGGTCAGAGACTGCAGACATGGTACAGGAGATGATCAGAGACTGCAGACATGATACAAGAGACAGTCAGAGACTGCAGACATAGTACAGGAGATGGTCAGAGACTGCAGACATAATACAGGAGATGATCAGAGACTGCAGACATAGTACAGGAGATGATCAGAGACTGCAGACATGGTACAGGAGATGATCAGAGACTGCAGACATAGTACAGGAGATGATCAGAGACTGCAGACATGATACAAGAGACAGTCAGAGACTGTAGACATGATACAAGAGACAGTCAGAGACTGCAGACATGGTACAGAAGCTGGTCAGAGATTGCAGACATGATACAAGAGATGGTCAGAGACTGCAGACATAGTACAGGAGATGATCAGAGACTGCAGACATGATACAAGAGACAGTCAGAGACTGTAGACATGATACAAGAGACAGTCAGAGACTGCAGACATAGTACAGGAGATGGTCAGAGACTGCAGACATAATACAGGAGATTATCAGAGACTGCAGACATAGTACAGGAGATGATCAGAGACTGTAGACATGATACAAGAGACAGTCAGAGACTGCAGAAATAGTACAGGAGATGGTCAGAGACTGCAGACATGATACAAGAGATGGTCAGAGACTGCAGACATAATACAGGAGATGGTCAGAGACTACAGAAGAGACTACAGACAAGATAGAATAGATGGTCAGAGACTGTAGACATGGTACAGGAGATGATCAGAGACTGCAGACATGGTACAGGAGATGATCAGAGACTGTAGACATGGTACAGGAGATGATCAGAGACTGCAGACATAGTACAGGAGATGATCAGAGACTGCAGACATAATACAGGAGATGGTCAGAGACTACAGACAAGATAGAATAGATGGTCAGAGACTGCAGACATAGTACAGGAGATGATCAGAGACTGCAGACATAGTACAGGAGATGATTAGAGACTGCAGACATGGTACAGGAGATGATCAGAGACTGTAGACATGGTACAGGAGATGATCAGAGACTGCAGACATGGTACAGGAGATGATCAGAGACTGCAGACATGGTACAGGAGATGATCAGAGACTGCAGACATAGTACAGGAGATGGTCAGAGACTGTAGACATGATACAAGAGACAGTCAGAGACTGCAGACATAGTACAGGAGATGGTCAGAGACTGCAGACATGATACAAGAGATGGTCAGAGACTGCAGACATAATACAGGAGATGGTCAGAGACTACAGACAAGATAGAATAGATGGTCAGAGACTGTAGACACGATACAAGAGACAGTCAGACACTGCAGACATGGTACAGAAGCTGGTCAGAGATTGCAGACATGATACAAGAGATGGTCAGAGACTGCAGACATGATACAGGAGATGATCAGAGACTGCAGACATGATACAAGAGATGGTCAGAGACTGCAGACATGATACAGGAGATGGTCAGAGACTGCAGACATGATACAAGAGATGGTCAGAGACTGCAGACATGAAACAAGAGAAGGTCAGAGACTGCAGACATGATACATGAGATGGTCAGAGACTGCAGACATAATACAAGAGAAGGTCAGAGACTGAAGACATGATACAAGAGAAGGTCAGAGACTGAAGACATGATACAGGAGATGGTCAGAGACTGCAGTTCCTATTGACGTTAGTAGATAATGGGTGATCAGCCCTCTCACCTGACCCAGCGATGGTTCCTCTGATCAGGAGTCAGCTCACTCTGAATTGCCCATGGTGACTCCGCTGGGTAGAACCCAGATCTGTATTCTGGCAATGACTCCATTCCTTTCTCTGCCAGGGATGGCACCAGGCTGTGCGTCTTTCCCTCTGGTGGCGCAGGGCAGTGGGATTTCCTCTCTGATGGTGTTCCCTCAGCACTGTCCTCTCCCTCTGGAGTCCTGGGTGTACTTCCCTGAAAGCTTTCCCAGGCTCCTGTATCTCTCTCTCTCTCTCCCATTCAGCTGAGCCTGCTGTGTGGGCTGCAGTTTCCGTGTTACAGTGGGGCTGCCAGTCCTCGGGACTACATATCCCACAATCCTCTTCTCCTTTTTCTATTCTATTTTTCCCTGGCTGATATAAAGGCGGGGGAAGAAACATAGTGGGAGGCTGTGCTGGCCAGCGCCGCTCACTAGTATAGCAGTGCACGTGCGGAGGAGAGGGAGAGGGAGGGGAAGGGCCGAAAGGAGAGCCCGCAGCTTCAGTGACGTCACTAGAGTTGGTGTCACCAGGTGCGGTATAACATGGTGTCACCCTCCTTCCACCAACTTTAGTCGCCCCTCAGTACAGACTCCCCTCCACTAAGTATAGACCCCCCTTCGTCAGTGCAGACCCCCCACTAAGTATAAACCCCTCTCTCAGTACAGACCCCCCCTTCATCAGTATAGACCCCCCCCCAGGACAAACCACCCCCCTCCATTAGTAGACCCCCACCAGGACAACCCCCCCTCCATTAGTACAGATCCCCCCCAGGACAAAGCCCCCCTTCATTAGTACAGACCCCCCAGGACAACCCCCCTCCAATAGTACAGACCCCCAGGACAAACCCCAACTCTATTAGTACAGACCCCAGGACAAACCCCCTCCATTAGTACAGACCCCCCAGGAGAACCCCCCCTCCACTAGTACAGACCCCCACAGGACAAATCCCCCCTTCATTAGTACAGACCCCCCAGGACAAACCCCCCCTCCATTAGTACAGACCCCCCCAGGACAAACCCCCACCATTACTACAGACCCCCCAGGAAAACCCCCCCTCCACTAGTACAGACCCCCACAGGACAAATCCCCCCTTCATTAGTACAGACCCCCCAGGACAAACCCCCCCTCCTCTAGTACAGACCCCCCACCAGGACCAACCCCCCTCCAATAGTACAGACCCCCCACCAGGACAAACCCCCTTCCATTAGTACAACCCCCCCCAGGACATCCCCCCTCCATTAGTACAGACCCTCCCGGACAAACACCCCCCTCCATTAGTACAGACTCCCCCAGCCCCCTCCATTAGTACAGACCCCCCCCCAGGACAACCCCCCTCCATTAGTACAGACCCCCAGGACAACCCCCCCATTAGTACAGACCCCCCAGGACAACCCCCCATTAGTACAGACCCCCAGGACAACCCCCCCATTAGTACAGACCCCCAGGACAACCCCCCATTAGTACAGACCCCCCAGGACAACCCCCCCATTAGTACAGACCCCCCAGGACAGCCCCCCCATTAGTACAGACCCCCCAGGACAACCCCCCCATTAGTACAGACCCCCCAGGACAACCCCCCCATTAGTACAGACCCCCCAGGACAGCCCCCCCATTAGTACAGACCCCCAGGACAACCCCCCCATTAGTACAGACCCCCAGGACAACCCCCCCATTAGTACAGACCCCCAGGACAACCCCCCATTAGTACAGACCCCCAGGACAACCCCCCATTAGTACAGACCCCCAGGACAGCCCCCCCATTAGTACAGACCCCCCAGGACAGCCCCCCCATTAGTACAGACCCCCCAGGACAGCCCCCCCATTAGTACAGACCCCCCAGGACAGCCCCCCCATTAGTACAGACCCCCAGGACAACCCCCCATTGGTACAGACCCCCAGGACAACCCCCCATTAGTACAGACCCGCAGGACAACCCCCCCATTAGTACAGACCCCCCAGGACAACCCCCCATTAGTACAGACCGCCCCAGGGACAAACCTCCCTCTATCAGTACAGACACATAACACCCGTGCGGCAGCTAGAGAGGACAGTGTGAAGCCGCGCCGCCGGGGTGAAGAACAGATCGAGACAGGCTGCAGCTTAGGCGGGAGTGAGAGACAGAGGAGAGAACCTGTGTCAGGCTGCAGGCACGGGCCGCCCCCCCCCCCTCCTCCTCCCCCCAGCGAAGTCACGGCGCGGCTGGTCTCTCTCAACACAGAGACCAGCCGCTCCGATCTCCGGTGGCTGCTCTCCTCTGACAGGAGGAGGAGGGAGGGGGGACGGGCTCTAGCAGTGAAAAGCACAGCGGCCGCGCCGCGGCGGTGACCTGCGGACAGAGCTATCCAGAAGTGTCCAGAAGCACGGAGGGGAGAAGGAGGAGGGAGGGGAGCACTCTGGCGCTTCAGCGCCCCCACCTCTCTGGCGCCTGGGTTCACTGCACCCCGTGCACCCGCCTGGGACCGGCCCTGCCAACAACCCCCATTATTGGCTTTCAGACAACCACCCAACCTCAGACACAAACTAATCAGCAGGAAACTTCACTCTGATTATGAAGTCACAAATAATGGTAGCAAACCCTGCAATAAAAAACGCTGCAAACTATGCAACCAGATAAATCTATCCAAAAGTGTTACACACACAAATGGGACCTTTAATATCATGGGATCTTACAACTGTTCCTCCAGTAATGTTGTGTACCTCATCCAATGCAAAAGGTGCAGCAAAGGATCTTATGTTGGTGAAACAGGACAGAAGTTGCAAGCGAGGATGAATTTGCACAGACATACCATCAAAGAACATAAAGAAGACAGTTTATGCACACCTGAGGGACATCATTTCTCACAATCGGACCACACCATAGAAGACCTCAATGTCTTAGTTCTTAAAGGGAATTTCAGAACTATCCAGGAAAGGAAAACGTTTGAACTAAGAATGATACTTCTTTTTGACACAAAGAATAATGGCCTGAATTTAGATATTGGTTTCCTTACACATTATGCTAAAGTTTTACGACCGCTCTGTGATTAGTATCCCCCCCCCTGCATTCCCCCCTAGCTCTTCCTCTGTCTTATCTCACTAACTCTGCTGCTATCTTTGATACCATTGATTTGTATGTGTTTGGTTTTCTCTCTTTTTTTTTTTTTTTTCTACTTCTTTAACATTCTGCTTAAAAATTTGTGAATCAGTACTGCTTGGACCTTGAAGAAGGGGACATACCCCGAAAGCTTGTCCTGAAAAATTGTATGTTAGTGCAAATAAAAAAAGTATAACGGACAGTACTCAAATTTCTCTGTCACAATTGCACTAATATGGCTACAATCAAATCAAGTAAGGTTTGGGTAGAATAGGGAAAGGTTAAAACACCTTTCAGTTTTTTGGTTTACTTAAACGTTGTGATAGGTTTAAACTAAATCTTAAGAGCCCACTTACATGCATGTTATATATGTGTTAACGTGTGTTGCATTAAGGCAGGTCATTGAAGTCAATGAGCTTCTGAGGCACAAAATTATCAGCACTGTCTCTTGGAGTAATTGCTTTCCCTCATTAGATGTACTCAGTCTTCCTGGTTGAATGATGCTCAGTGTCACTCAACCCAGAAGACTGAGGAAATTTTGTGAGTGCAAGGCGTCATGATGGTATTATTACAGCACCCTGTACTTAAAAGAGAAGTATTGTGGTTTTTTTTGTTAGAGAATCATACTAACCTAGGTGGATACAGCATCAGTCTGACGCTGCATCTGTCCCCTGTCGATCGCTCAGTTCTCACAGCTCCGTGAGCAAAGAGCTGGTGACTGTCATTTACCAGCCCTCTGCTCTGACACCCCCCCATGTTCACTGGAGTGCTGGGCTATGGAGGGGGCGGCTGGCTCAGGCTCTTAGCAGCTTGCTGGGAGGCTGAGCCGGCTGCCAGTCCAGGCATGTGGGTGGATCCCGACCATATGGCTACTGATCCCGGCACCACTTCTTCAGGCCCTGCCAGCCATCCTGGCTGCAGCTGCCTCTCTCCACTGCCCGTGCCACCACAATCCACTCCACTGGCTCTGCACCTATCCCAGACTGCACCCTCCCAGTCCTCTCAGGCGTGCCTCCCCAATCCTTCCTGACTGTGTGTCACTCAACAGCCCTCTTGGCTGTGACCTGTTGTTCATCCCTGGAGACTTTGCCTGGCAGTGTTCTCCCGCTGTCCTATCTTTGCTCTTGTGCCACCTGTCAAGGACACTTCCATGTGTCATGAGAAGGGTCCTGTCCGCACCCGAGCCCCAAGCCAAGGACACCCCCCCCCCCAGACTGGGCAGATACCTCCGGGCCTCGACAGCCTAGCACTCCAGCTTCCACCCAAACAACTCCTCCCCCAGTTGGGCTGACTCTGAGTACTTACGGGGGCCTGCCCCCCGCCAATCCAAGTTGGGGATTGGTCAGGGCTCCTCAAAACATCCCAAGCAGCTCCACCTCCTCTCTCCTTCTTTCTTTCCAGAATATTCTAGAAGGCTCTGGAAAGAAGTGCGAGGTCTTGTTGATGCTGCCTGTGAGTCACCAGCTCTACACTGTGTCACTCCCAACCCAGATCAAAACAAACAGACAGACTTGGCTGCTAGCCAAGCCTGTAATTCTGCCTATCCTGACAAAAACCTCTCTGTACACATCCTACTCACTATCTAGCAACCTACAGGGTGCTACATATAAGTATAAAATAAAAGGAAAACATTCTGCAGGGGGACTTCCAGTTCTGAGCCGGAACCACTTCAGGGGGCCTGGAACCTGGAGTTGGAGCACAGAACTGACAGCGCAACCAGGATCATCAAAATATCCTGCCTTCTACAGGAGAAGCAGGCACATTCCTACCTTATCCGGCAACTTACCATTCCTAGTGTCACATATGTACTGGGCTGATGGTGGGAGGGTGAAGCATTTAGGCAACTTAGATTACAGGCAGAGGTCATTCTTTACAATGCAGATTTGAAACTTTTAAAGAAATATCTGTTAGCTTACAAAAAGTCACAGCAGCTATACAGAATGTGGTGTAACCTGGGGGACAGGTAGCAGGTACAAAGCTCCCTGGGATGAGCAGTCTTTCAGGCACAGATACCAAATCCAGTGGAATAGTGACAAACAGTGGGGTGTTTATTTGTGATATATACAAGTCTATTTACAGGTGCTGTACAGTGTTCCAAAAGAAACAAATAGGAACAAAAATAGCCAAAACAAAACCTAGCCGTGTCTCGGCACTAACTAAACAATATTTACAGATCCTAACTACTACGCTGAGCAAGCCTACAGCTTGTCAGCTTCCACATACCTTTTTGCACTCTTACCCAGAAGTTCTCTGAGTATCCCAGGCCAAGAGCAAGGGCTGTCTTGCTCAGGTGAGCTTAAATTAGCCTGGGGGAGAGGACCAAGACCTGAACCGGACCATGGATCAGAGATCCCTGAACCTGTATGAGAGGAGCCTGGGAGATGTATAAACCCCGAACAGGACTTTTCCTGGCTCTCTCTGGGACGCTCTGCTACATATCCTCCCCCCTTGTTTCAACCCCAGGGTTGGAACACCTGTAGCCCAACAGGAGTGAACACGGGACAGGGCATCTACATTCCCCATCTCAACACCTGGCCTGTGTTTTACAGTGAATGAGTAATCCTGTAGAGCCAAAAACCACCGGTTCACCCGTCTATTAGTCTCCTTCTTTTGGGCCATCCATTTCAGAGGAGCATGGTCAGTTATTAACTCAAACTGGCGTCCTAACAAATAGTACCTGAGTGCGTCCACGGCCCACTTTATGGCTAAACACTCCTTTTCAATGACTGCATACCTTTGCTCATGGTCATTGAGTTTTCTGCTTAGGTACACCACAGGGTGTTCTTCCCCATTGTGTACCTGTGATAGTACTGCCCCGATACCAACATCAGACGCATCCGTCTGAACCAAAAAATCTTTGGAGAAATCGGGGGAGTACAGTATTGGTTGTGCACAAAGAGCCTTCTTCAGGACTTGGAAAGATTACTCTGCTACTGAGGACCATTTCACCATTACCGAGTCTTTCCCTTTCGTAAGGTCTGTCAGTGGGGCAGCTATAGTTGCAAAATTTGGGATAAATCTTCTATAATACCCCGCAATGCCAAGAAAGGCCCTGACCTGCTTCTTGTTTGCAGGACGTGGCCATTCCTGGATGGCTTCTATTTTATTCACTTGAGGTTTTATGACACCACGCCCAATAGTGTAGCCCAAATACTTGGCTTCGTCTAGACCAATGGCACATTTTTTTGGATTTGCTGTAAAACCTTCTTTGAAGAGGGAATTGAGGACAGCCTGGACACGGGGCAAGTGAGACTCCCAGTCAGTGCTATGTACCACTATGTCATCTAGATATGCTGCTGCATATTGTCGGTGGGGTCTTAGAGTCCTGTCCATGGCCCTCTGAAATGTGGCGGGGGCATTTTGCAACCCAAAAGGCATTTTTTTATATTGAAAGGAACCCTCCGGGGTCACAAATGCAGTCTTCTCTTTGGCGCTACCAGTCAGGGGTATTTGCCAATAACCTTTTGTCAAGTCCAAAGTGGTCAGATAGCGAGCCTTGCCAAGTCGGTCTATAAGTTCGTCCACTCTGGGCATTGGGTACGTGTCAAACTTTGTCACTGCATTAAGCTTCCTGAAGTCATTACAGAACCTCCAAGTGCCATCCGGTTTTGGGACTAACACGATGGGGCTAGACCAGTCACTATTGGATTCCTCAATGACATCTAGCTCCAACATTCTTTTAACTTCCTCGCTGATGTCCTTTCTCCTCGCTTCAGGAATTCGGTATGGTTTGAGCTTGACACGGACCCCAGGTTCAGTAACAATATCATGCTGAACTGCTGAAGTCGTGCCAGGTAACTCTGAAAATTTCTCTCTATTTCTTATCAGGAATTCTCTAGTTTCCTGCTTTTGAGAATATGACAGGGTGTCTGGAATCGTGACCTCAGGTATCAGAGGGGACTCAGTACCCTTAGGCGTTACCGGGAGGGACCTCGCAGTTAACGCCAGTCTATCCTTCCAGGGCTTTAACAGGTTTATGTGGTAAATCTGTTCGGGCTTCCTTTTTCCTGGTTGATATATTTTGTAATTGACCTCCCCAACTCTTTCAATTACTTCAAAGGGACCCTGCCACTTAGCCAGGAACTTGCTCTCAACAGTGGGAACTAACACCAGGACCCTATCACCAGGTGAGAAAACACGGAGTTGGGCCCCCCTATTGTATATCCTCTGTTGAGCCGTTTGGGCCTGCAGTAAGTGTTCTTTTACCATCGGCATGATTGCTGCAATCCTGTCCTGCATTTGAGCGATATGCTCAATGACACTTTTATGGGGTGTCTGCTCCCCCTCCCAAGTTTCTTTGGCTATGTCCAAGAGTCCCCGAGGGTGTCTCCCATAAAGCAACTCAAAGGGAGAGTACCCTGTGGAGGACTGGGGAACCTCCCTGATGGCAAACATCAAGTATGGTATCAGGAAGTCCCAGTTTTTCCCATCCTTGTCAACAACCTTTTTTAACATGCTCTTTAATGTTTTATTGAAGCGTTCCACCAAGCCATCCGTTTGAGGATGGTACACTGAGGTTCGCAATTGCGTCACCTTAAATAACTTGCACAGCTCTCTAGTTATTCGTGACATAAATGGGGTGCCCTGGTCTGTAAGGACTTCTTTAGGGATTCCAACACGACTGAACACCATAAACAGCTCTTTGGCAATGTTTTTAGCAGACGCGGTGCGTAAGGGAATGGCCTCTGGGTAACGGGTAGCATAATCCATGATTACGAGGATATGCTGATGACCTCGGGCAGACTTGGGGAGTGGACCCACAAGGTCCATGGCAATCCTCTCAAAGGGCACTTCAATAATGGGCAAGGGCACTAAAGGACTTCGGAAGTGTTGTAGTGGGGCTGACATCTGACACACAGGACAGGATTGACAATAATTCTCAATATCCTTCTGTATTCCGGGCCAATAAAACCTGCGCAACACCCTTTCCGTAGTTTTCTCAACCCCTAAATGACCTCCTAGCAAGTGCCCATGGGCAAGTTCCAACACCACCCGTCTGTATGGCTTAGGGACCACCAACTGTTCAACCACTTCATCATTTTTTTTACATACACGATACATTAAATCCTCATTGCTGCTAAAATAAGGAAAACAGAGCCTGTCCCCTGATTCGACAGGTACATCATTAATCACCATTACATTTTCCCAGGCCCTGGCAAGGGTTGGGTCTTTTCTCTGCTCGGTACCAAAATTTTCCTTGTGTACATTAAGGTCAGCAAACTCCAACGTAGGCTCAGATTCAGCAGATGGCTGTCCAGCTCCACTGGTTGTGGGGACCTCCTCAGGCTCCTCCAGCTCTCCTGCCATAACTGAGAAAGGAAAACCTGGGGAGCCCTGAGAAGAGTCCCCTGAACCCATATTGTCAGTAGCGGCCAGGAGTTCTGGCTCTGTCACTGAGTCAGCTACTGCGACCGGGTCGGGACGATCCCACAGTTCCCAAAACTTAGGGAAGTCCCTACCAATGATGGCCTCGTGCACCAAGTGGGGCACAATTCCGACCGGATGGGTCACCGTACCTAAGCCAGTTTTAAACTGAACAGTGGCTATAGGATACTCGCGGGTATCCCCATGTACACAGATCACAGCAACTTTTTTAGCATGCAAATTCACAGTGTCAACCATCTCAGCTGTAACCAAAGTCACTAGACTTTCAGAGTCTAGCAAGGCCGTAATAGGCTTATTATTAACAGTCATTTGGCACATGTGTTTTCCCATACTTGGTGCTGCAGCGCATGAAACAGCAGCAAACATAGACTGCCTTCTAATAGACAGATCGCACTGCATTGGTTCATCTGTCAATGGACAGTTTGCTGCAACATGTCCCAGTTCTTGGCAACGAAAACACCTGATGTTTCCCCAGTTTGGTTTGCTGACAGGCAGTAGCTTCCCTTGTTTGGGACGCCAAACTTCAGTCCTGGCACCAAAAATCCTCCCCCCTATTTCCTTGCCATGCTTACCACCCACTTCCCCTGGAACAGTCTTACCGGTTGCCTGGGGAGACCGTGGCTTTGGGCGGAAAGTCCGTGCGGCTGTAGGGGTGGTGACCAGGTTCTCTGCAGCAAAGTACCTTTCAACAAGTTCCACGAGGTTGTCCGCCGAGTTGGGGTCTCCTTGACTCACCCACTTCTGCAGGGGAACTGGTAGGGACCTCAGGAACCGGTCCATGACCACACGCTCCACTATTTGTGGCCCAGACAGGGACTCCGGCTGTAGCCATTTTCTCACCAAGTGAATTAGGTCGAACATCTGCGATCTTGGGGGCCTCTCGTCTTGGAAGAACCAGCTGTGGACCCGCTGTGCTCGAACTGCCAAGGTGACACCAAGTCGCGCCAGGATTTCCCGCTTGACCTTTTCATAGTCTCCTGCTTCTGCTGACTCCAAATCATAGTAGGCCTTCTGCGATTCTCCAGACAGCAAGGGGGCGACCAGTCCTGCCCACTGGGTTTTGGGCCAACCTTCCCTCTCAGCGGTCCGTTCAAAGGTTAAGAGAAAGGCCTCTGGATCATCATCTGCAGTCATCTTGGAAAGAAAGCGACCCACATGGATAGCTGAGGGCTTTTCTCCAACAACATTAACTTTAGCAGGTGACCACTGTGCTAGCGTCTCCACAACCGCAGCCAAGGTTTTCCTATCCTCTTTTGCATCAGTGGCTAGCTGTTCAAACAGCCTCTGCGATAGCTCCTGTACAGCACTAATCTGTTGGCACAGCGCCTTGGTTTGCTCCTGTGCGATAGCGTTTGTTTGCTGCAGTGCAGCGTTTGCTTGTTGCTGTGCAGCATTGGATTGTTGCTGTGCAGCATTGGATATCACCAATTGTTTTAGGATTTCCTCCATGTTTAGTCACTCTAGGTACTGGCCTTTTAAGTAGTAACTTACTACAGCTGGTCGCAGTCTCCACCATATGTAACCTGGGGGACAGGTAGCAGGTACAAAGCTCCCTGGGATGAGCAGTCTTTCAGGCACAGATACCAAATCCAGTGGAATAGTGACAAACAGTGGGGTGTTTATTTGTGATATATACAAGTCTATTTTCAGGTGCTGTACAGTGTTGCAAAAGAAACAAATAGGAACAAAAATAGCCAAAACAAAACCTAGCCGTGTCTCGGCACTAACTAAACAATATTTACAGATCCTAACTACTACGCTGAGCAAGCCTACAGCTTGTCAGCTTCCACATACCTTTTTGCACTCTTACCCAGAAGTTCTCTGAGTATCCCAGGCCAAGAGCAAGGGCTGTCTTGCTCAGGTGAGCTTAAATTAGCCTGGGGGAGAGGACCAAGACCTGAACCGGACCATGGATCAGAGATCCCTGAACCTGTATGAGAGGAGCCTGGGAGATGTATAAACCCCGAACAGGACTTTTCCTGGCTCTCTCTGGGACGCTCTGCTACAGTGGATATTCACAGAACAGGGGATTAGCTGCACAGAAAATTGGGGATTATGACAGAACAAGGATTAGCTGCACAGAAACACAAAGATTGCCTGGTTAGACATTGGCATTGTACTTGTGTAAAAAGTTTGTTCCTTTTTTGAAATAGGGGTAAACGCGAAAGGTTTTGTGAAGTTCAAAAACGTTTTTTCTCTTTTTCCCATGCCAGGGGTGATCAACAATGCTTTAAGACAACCCTATATCTGGTTAATCATCATTCTAGCTACTGCCATATGCCTTCTTCCTGAGCTGGCAGTGAGGTTTTTGTGGAAGGTAGTCAAGCCTTCTGAGAGCGACAAGGTATGTACGTTTTAGCAAGCAACCCAAAGTAATACATAATACATCAGCAGTTCTAAGAAAAAAGGTCCAGTCCTTAGACATAAGATGGTCATTAACTATGCTGGTCAGTCACATCAAAACTTTAGTAAAAAAAAAAAGAATGGCACAATGAATAGCACAACATCTCTCCACAGATCGAGAAGGTGCGTTGCCTTGTGTTGCCAAATTGCCAAGGCATGGATGAGCCCTTATTGTATATCTGAGTCCAGGGCCGTAGATAAGGGGGTACTGCCAGTCCTCCTGTACAGGGTCCGAGCCAGCAGGGGGGTCCAGGCAGCAGGGTGAATCGGATGTGGGCAGGGAGGGTGAGTGACGTGACAGGAAGGGGGGCAAGTACTGAAACTGATCCCCTGTATGGTTCTGTCTGGAGCATCCTACGGGCTTTCAGCTGCTGCAGAGAGAGCCATACAGGGGATTGGTTCCAGTAATTGCACCCCCGCCACGCCGATCACCCTCCCTGTGCACCATACATTTCCACCATCTCCCTAGGCTCTCCTGTGTGCCCCCTTACCTTGGCAGTGCTGCTGGCTTCCCTCCTCTCCTTACCACTGGCACACAATAGGATCCTTCATGATGGAGAGTGGGGGAAGCGTCCAGTAAATACGTCATATTTACCAGCACCTTCCTTTCCTGAATGAACACAATGAGCGATTGGTACCGATCACTCAGGGTGTTCATTCATAACTGAAGCATAGTAAACTGTGTTTATTTGGATGGGGGCCCTGTCAGGTTGGCTGTATGAGACCCCGTTGTTTATTACAGCAGCACTGTCTGAGTCCCCCGCAAACATACTTTTAGTACCTGTTGATCCTTCCAGCAGATTCATGAAATTTCAACTTCCTTCAGCAAGGTACTTCATCAAGAGATCCGGATCATTCCCAAGACAAACTAGGCAAGAGCCCAGGCCCTGGTGGATGTCCAGGGGGCCTAACTACAACCCTCATGTTCCTGTAGTAAACCATTATAATAGTGCAATTGGTCAAAGATGTACACCTGCCTGTTTATTTACATGGGGGGGGGGGGGTGTACTTGTAGGCAGCTGGTGTTCGATGGGGCAATACCAGTACAGACAAAGTAAATGGAGTGGTGTTTCTTTGCAATCCTTATCAATGTCTACCAAATGATGAAGGGTTGCTACATTGCCCAGAGCCCCATTCTGCTATAAGTCTATGCTCAGCTATACTCGCCTACTTGCATTTGAAAATGTTTCCAACTATAGGTTTTATGCACAGACCCAAACTTCTCTGCTTTTTTGTGTTTTCTTTTGTCAAGATATATTGATTGTCCTAGTGTCCAACATACCCTCCATTTCCCTCATTGTACTGATATTAGTGGAAAGCACTGTTTCTTGGTTTGTCACCTCCAGAGGTTCATCCTTAGATAAATGAAAGGAGAAAGGTTGGGTCTTCATATCTTCTGTGGCCAGCTTCTGCTCCCTATGTCAGGCCTGGGGTACATGCCGCCTTATAAAGATCCCCATTTGGTTATCCATGGGAGATATTTAGAGGTACTGCTGCCCTAGACTGAGTTACCCCTTGGGAATCCAGAGTTTTGTGTAGGACATTCATGTAGGAACATTTTTTGGATTCATATGATCTTTTTCCTCCCTTCGCCCCCTTTGGATATCCATCAATGTGTACCTGAATGGCCCCAGTGGTTCACGGGTGGGCGGCTGCATCTTGGCAACCCCTGGTGGCGGTGGAGATAAGTGACAAGACATTGGATTTGAAACATTATTTTTAATCACGGCTGTTGATGAACTCCTGCACCTACCAGTGCCGAATTATCTTCCCACACATCATGCACACCTGAGGAAGAAAAAGAGAAAGTATATTTGAGACGCATTGGGTGTCTCTGTCATGCTATCTTCTGAGCTGCAAAACTCTACTACTGATAGTCAAGTGGGATGCATTTATGGTTCTTACAGGAAACACCCATTAACATTTATACTTTTTAAGAAAGTTTTTTACCTTATTTGTATTCATAAAGATTATGTAAAGCCTGGTAACATTACCTTCTCTTCCCTTTTGTTTGCTTTTTGTGTTGCCGTTAAAGTCCCAGAATTGAGTGCTTGTTTTTGTACATATGTTTAGTAAGGGATTTTGGCAACTGGTATGCTTCCAACAAGGATTGTTGTTGATCTTCTGGTGCCAGGATAAGCTCCATGTAGTTATACCCTAGAGATGTACTCATGATGCTGAGAAGTGCTCCTCTGTGGTATAACTTACAGGAGGTATGGAACAAGGGGGCTGAGCCTGGTCCCTGGACCTTTATCATGCAATGGTTTGCCATTTACGACACGTCTGTATCTCAGGCAAGTCAGTAAGATAGATGCCCGTGGTCCAGAAATGCACAATGATCACATCTCTGCCCACCGAGAGATCTTTCTCTGCACCCATAGACTTTCGTTTCTTCTATAAACATGCATGCACTGAATCTTTCCTTTTAGTTTCTTTAGATGTTCAGTTCAAAGGGGGTTATTTATAGACATGTGCACAGCCAAAAAAATTCGTTCATTTTCGTTTTCGTTTCATTCGTTAAATATTTTTTTCGTTTTTCGGGTCATTCGTTACGATCGTGATTCGTAAATTCGTTCATTCGTAAATTCGTAAATGCATTCATTCGTACATTCGTACATTCGTAAATTCGTAAATTCGAACATTCGTTCATTCGTACATTCGTTCATTCGTACATTCGTAAAATCGTACATTTGTAAATTAGAAAATTCGGAAATTTGTAAATTCGAAGTTTGAAAATCCAAAAACCCGAAAATTCAAAAATCTGAAATAGTAACTAACTATTAAATTATAGGTATTGTAATTTCCTTTCAAATTTGACTGTCAGTGAATGTAACAAATACGAATTTAACCGAAGTTACAAATTATCCAAAACGAATGCTGCATCTAAACAAGTGGAACGGAACAAATTAATAATAAATAATAATAATAAAACGTTTGTTATTATTATTATTATTGTTATTTATTATTATTAATTCATTACGTTCCATTCGGTTTTTTCGGATTATTCATAACTTCGGATAAATTTGTATGTGTTACGTTCACTAACAGACAAATTTAAAAGGAAATTACAATACCTATAAATTAAAAGTTACTAGTAATTACTAATAGTTAACTATTATTTCAGATTTCCGAATTTTCGAATTTACAAATTTACGAATTCACTCATTTACTAATGTACGAATGCACGAGTGTATGAATGTACGAATGTAAATTGCGAATGTACGAATGCCCGAATTTACGAATGTCCAATTTTATAGAATTTACGAATATTCGGAAAAAATTCGTTAAACGGGTTTTCGCTAATTCGGATATTCCCAAATTAACGAGTTTGTCGAAATTCGTTAAAAAACAAATTCGGAACGAAACGAATTGCACATGCCTAGTTATTTACGAAAGGCAAATCCACTTTGCACTACAAGTGCAAACTACAAGTGCAAAGTGCACTTGAAATTGCACTGAAAGTGCACTTGGAAGTTAAGTCACTGTAGATCTGAGGGGGACATGCAAGGAAAATAAAAAACAGCGTTTTAGCTTGCACATGATTGGATGATAAAATCAGCAGAGCTTCCCCTCATTACAGATCTACCCCTCAGATTTACAGCGACTGCACTTCCAAGTGCACTTTCAGTGCAATTTCAAGTGCACTTTGCACTTGTAGTTTGCACTTGTAGTGCAAAGTGGATTTGCCTTTCGTAAATAACCCCCTAAGGTGTCCTTTACTCTTGGTAGACAGTCATGAATCGTAATTTATTTCTGACTTGATGTCAAATATTTTTTTTCTGTGAAGGTTGCTAAAAATCCAGAGAAGTACAGAGTGAAAGAACCTCTACCACAGAAAGCAGCCGGCACAATCCAGCGCGGCACCTCCCTTCGCCGTTCCGCGTATGCCTTCTCCCACCAGAGAGGGTACGGTGACCTCATCTCCACGGGGCGCAGCATAAGAGGAAGAAAGCTGCCAGTTAGCGGAGTGTCAGAAAACAGCGAAGAAACAAGTGCATCACCTCAACCTAGCTAATATAAAGACTATACATGGAAGGAGAAGAGCGCTAAGTGCAAAGTGCGTTAGTATGGGCAATTTACAGAGAGGGGAACTCTTTTTTATAGAGTGCAAGCTGCCCAGTAAAAGTGCATGTACATTCGTTTTATGCGAATGGGCCAAAAAAACCAAAAAAACATTTTTTAAGCTGTATCCTGACTTGGTCATACTGTATATTTTTTATTTATTTAAAACGGAAAATACAGCATTTGGCCACTAGATGGTGCTAAGTATTATAGGAAATGCATATAGTACTTAGCACCATCTAGTGGCCAAATATGGTGTTTTCCGTTTCAAATCAATTTTAAAAAAAAATTCCACCAGTACAGGAAATATTATTACACTATAATAAATTCATATAGTACTTAGCACCATCTAGTGGCCAAATGTAATATTTTCAGTTCCAAGTCAAATTAGAAAACAATTTTACCAGCACAGGAAATAGCAGTACAGTATAATAAATTCATATAGTACTTAGCACCATCTAGTGGACAAATGTGGTACTTTCTGTTTTAAATCAATTAAAACAAAAACCTAACCATCACAGGTAATAGTTGAAAAACAATCTTTATTTTGCCCCATTTGCATTTTCACAGAGTGAGTTGCTATGCAATTATTATTATTATTATTATTATTTTTATAAATACAACCCTGTCAGTCATTTGTTTTGAATATATCCAGCACTAACAGTGCAACAAAAAAAGTCCAACAGGTCAGAGTGATGTTTACATTTTTCAGTATGTTAAGGCAAAAAAAAGGTGTCTTGTTCTACATGGACTCAGGTGATCATGATGTTTGTATATTTGTTTATTTAATGCTCTTAATAAACTATATATAAGTGTATTTTAGGCTTTTCTTTTCTTTTTTCAGATTGAATAAACGTGTTTATAGTGCAGTATTTAAACCCCAACAATGACCTTCTCGTATTTGCTCCCTTTTGGTCTGTTAAATTCACCACTGCCAGAAACCTGCTGATAACGGCCCATGTTCCCCGACTGCGCTGATTATTATCAGTTAACACTGTTGCTGGTTTTCTCTATGAACTACAGAACACCTCCGCCATGTTAAGGAGAAGAGAAGTTATTCTGTGCCTTTGATGGACTGTTATCAGTTAGCATTGTTTCCAGTTCTCTCTGAACTATGGAACCCCCCCTGCGTTGTGGAGGAGAGGGGGAGGTGTTCTGTAGTCCTAACACACTATCCGACCTAGAGTGATCAACCTCCGTAGATACAGTACAGTGAGTGCGAATGGGGAGTATGTTACTGGAAAGATCTCAGGAAAAAGCCTAAAAAAGCAAATGCAGCCACCAAATCTAGTGACTTGTAAGCTGCGATATATTACATTTTTAGGTCAAATATGTCTTATTGTGTTGTACAATACAAAACATATTGCAATGTCGGATTACACAAATTAGAAGAATGACAGGGTGTGGGAGGGGAGGGGCACTGGATACAAGGGTCACACACAAGAATATAACACGTTCCACAATACAGTATGCTTACTATGTATAAAATGTTGCTTTTTCATTTCATAAACTTTAGTTCATTTTGTAAAAAGTCCTGTCCGAAACCTTTGTTAACCTCTTCAGCTCCGGAAGGTTTACCCCCCCCCATAATGACCAGGCCAGTTTTTGTGATACAGCACTCCGTTACTTTAACTGACAATAGCGCGGTCGTGCGATGTTATACCCAAATAACATTTGTGTCCTTTTTTTCCCCACAAATAGAGCTTTCTTTTGGTGGTATTTGATCACCTCTGCATTTTTTTTTTGTTTTTTTTTGCGCTATAAACAAAAAAAGACCAACAATTAAAAAAAAAAACAATATTTTTTACTTTCTGCTATAAAACATATCCAATTAAAAAATCAAATGTCTTCATCAATTTAGGCCAAAATGTTGTTTTGGTAAAAAAATCCCAATAAGTGTATATTGATTGGTTTACACGAACATTAAAGAGTCTACGAATTATGGGATAAATTTATGGAATTTTTTTTTATACTAGTAATGGCAGCGATCAACGACTTTTAGCGGGATTGCGATATTGCGGCAGACATTCTGACACTGATTGACACTTTGTGGGAACCAGTAACACTAGTACTGTGTGCCTAGCCAGTGTTTTACTAAACTGTGTGCTGCTTTCACTAGTGCAGGGGTCTCCATACTGTGGCCCGGGGGGGCCAGATGCAGCTCTTTGCTTGCTTTTATGCGGCCCTTACTGGAATGTTTCATCCACTGATACTAACAATGGGACATAATCGCTAATGACAAAAAATGACACTAGTACTCTTCAGTGGATGGTAATCCCTGGTACCCGACGCGTTTCCAGTTTAACACCTTCATCAGGGGTAGAGAGTAGAGATAGGTACGGTCAAAAATAGTTTAACTCTAAAACGATAGGAAAAAGACATATCAGAGGGAACAGCAGATGAAACATGAGAAATGTGCAATAGTCAACAGGTTTTTCTTATACCAACAGGCTGATCCAGATATTACATACCAAACAGAGTGACTCCATGTCGAAAACACATGAGGCAACTGTCAGGATGGGGGTGCAGATAAACGCCAGCTTAGGATCAATATGAGTTTGGAACAATAAATTCCCAGATCTGTTTGATAACAGGTGAGCAGCAGCAACTGAGTTCCAGTGGTTGAGTCTGGACTGGCAAAAAAAGAGGGACAAGGTGTCAGTGTTACATAAAGAAATGGGGTCACAGGTTGGAGTATATAGGTAGACCAGCTGGGGAAGAGACCCACAACCAGTGTGGACAGAACTATTGTTAATCCCTCCACAATCCTACAAGAATATACATGAAGCCTGAGGTGGGCACATATGTGAAAGAAAAGAATAAAATGAAGAATATACTATTTCTATTCACCGGTGTGTGCTCTGCCGGGATCAGGACAGGAGCTAGCCGGAGCCTTAAATAAAGCTCCAAACTCAGTGGATCACACCAAATTGGTCCCTGTCTTCATAGATACGCCCTGTATGAAGGTATGACAATGGCTTCAAAAGTTCATACCTCTATGTATTAACTGTACATACAACTCATGGGATGCCTCAAAGAGTCCAGAAAACTAAGTTACTTACATGTGTTTCTGATTGTGTCAGTCCAAATGGCATCTCAGTTTTCTCTGCAATGCCTACCTAGTGAGTGGCCCGGGGGTCTATTTATATAATTGCGCCGAACCGCCCGCGCATGCGCCCTGATGTGCCGCAAGTACGCCTGCGCAGTCCAGCAGCGCTAGTGAACGGGCGCATGCGCAAAGAAGAGCAGGTCAGGCCAGATGATGAATGGAACGCAGCGTGCGAACCGCCCCAAAGGGGGTAGCCCTATGTATCTATGGCTGACTGTCCCCATAAGATCATAACGGGTCAGCGCCCTGCACCCATTCACAGGGCACCCGTCCCAAAAGGGTCAGTCCAACACACCCACAACACACCGGATAGGCTGCCGCTGCTACCTGAGGTCCCTAGGCGTTGGTAATATATTCACCAGCATCCCCATTACCACAGTGCTATCTAGTGGAAATAAGTAAATAATATGTTAATCAATATACATCATATGTAAAATTATTCCAAACATTGCAAATGTCTATTGCAAACCTATAAAATTAAGTGACCTGGACAAATGGTAAAAATATTAATATACCCATATCACATGTTGGGATCGAATATGTCTCATCAACTCCAAAGCAAAAGGCCCAGGGATTAATCAATCGTATGGAAGGACCAAGCGTAGAAAAATCCCCCACACGAAGAAGACAATAAAGAAAGAACAACAAAGGGCAGGGAGGAAGAAGAAAAAGGGAAAGAAGACATTTCTAAACCTTAATTGTGGATGTAAAACATAAGAAGCTCGAAGCCCACTATTTGTAATGGCATGATAAAGATGTTGAAATCTCAAGATTAATTTAACCCACTCCATCAGACGTAAATCCATCTAGGAACGGTCGATAACTGATACAATCGTTAAGCCCTGGTGGCAAGGTGGCTCGTAAGGCCACTATCCATCTTGTCTCTCTTTGCAAAAGAGTTTCGTCCCAGTCCCCCCCCCTGGTGTTGGGATGTACCCAGTCCAATACTGAGAATTTGATGTTAGGGAAATTCCCCTGATGTATGTCCCGAACATGTCTGCCTAGTGGGAGGTCAGGGTTACATGTCCGCATGCTATGTATGTGTCTATTAATTCTTTTCCGTAGCTCCAATTTAGTTTTTAGTTTGCAGGGATCCCCCCTGTGTTCGCCGGTATACTCGCTTGTAACCAGCATATCCTTCAGAGACCGTGTACGTTTGTAGGTAATAAGAGGTCCATTCGTTACAAATTGATTTAATATAGGATCAATCCGAAGGATGTGCCAGTATCTTTCCAAAATGTTTTTTTTTTAAAGCTTTATGTTGCTTACTGAAGGTAGAGATGATCCTTATTTGTGAATGTTCTTGAGATACATTAGGGCCTTTTTTAGGGTTATCAAAGAGTAGGCTTTGTCTAGTTCTATCGTTTGCCCTTTTAAAAGCCTTTTTAAGGCCAGTGGGGGAATATCCCAGTTGGAGCAGTCTCATTTGTAATTTCTTAGCTTCAATAAGGAATATACTTTCCTCAGAGCACACACCTGGCCATGGAACAGCTGAGCAGCCAATTGTCCCATTACTTTTGGTCCCTTAAAAAGTGGGAGGCACATATACAAACTGTTGTAATTCCTACATCATTCACCTGATTTGGATGTAAATACCCTCAAATTAAAGCTGAAAGTCTGCAGTTAAAGCACGTCATGTTTGTTTCATTTCAAATCCATTGTAGGGGTGTATAGAGCCAAAAAGATTAGAATTGTGTTGATGTCCCAATATTTATGGACCTTACTGTGTATTGATTAACATATTATTTACTTATTTCCACTAGATAGCACTGTGGTAATGGGGATGCTGGTGAATATATTACCAACGCCTAGGGATCTCAGGTAGCAGCGGCAGCCTATCCGGTGTGTTGTGGGTGTGTTGGACTGACCCTTTTGGGACGGGTGCCCTGTAAATGGGTGCTGGGCGCTGACCCGTTATGCTCTTATGGGGACAGTCAGCCATGGATACATAGGGCTACCCCCTTTGGGCGGTTCACAGCGTGACACTCATCATCTCACCTGACCTGCTCTTCTTTGCGCATGCGCCCGTTCACTAGCGCTGCCAGACTGCGCAGGCGCACTTGAGGCACATCAGGGCGCATGTGCGGGCGCTCGACGCCATTATATAAATAGAACCCCGGGCCACTCACTAGGCAGGCATTGCAGAGAAAGGGGAGATGCCATTTGGACTGACACGATCATAAACACATGTAACTTAGTTTTCTGGACTCTTTGAGGCATCCCATGAGTTGTATGTACAGTTAATACATAGAGGTATAAACTTCTGAAACCATTGTCATACCTTCATACAGGGCGTATATATGAAGACAGGGACCAATTTGCTGTGATCCACTGAGTTTGGAGCTTTATTGAAGGCGCTGGCTAGCTCCTGTCCTGATCCCGGCAGAGCACACCGGTGAAAAGAAATAGTATATTCTTCATTTTATTCTTTTCTTTCACATATGTGCCCACCTCAGGCTTCATGTACAGTGGGGACGGAAAGTATTCAGACCCCCTTAAATTTTTCACTCTTTGTTATATTGCAGCCATTTGCTAAAATCATTTAAGTTAATTTTTTTCCTCATTAATGTACACACAGCACCCCATATTGACAGAAAAACACAAAATTGTTGACATTTAGTATTCAGACCCTTTGCTGTGACACTCATATATTTAACTCAGGTGCTGTCCATTTCTTCTGATCATCCTTGGGATGGTTCTACACCTTCATTTGAGTCCAGCTGTGTTTGATTATACTGATTGGACTTGATTAGGAAAGCCACACACCTGTCTATAGACAGTGCATGTCAGAGAAAATGAAACCTGTCTATAGACAGTGCATGTCAGAGCAAATGAGAATCATGAGGTCAAAGGAACTGCCTGAAGAGCTCAGAGACAGAATTGTGGCAAGGCACAGATCTGGCCAAGGTTACAAAAAAATTTCTGCTGCAGTTAAGGTTCCTAAGAGCACAGTGGCCTCCATAATCCTTAAATGGAAGACGTTTGGGACGACCAGAACCCTTTTGCAATCACATGACACTAAACAGTCTGAATTCCCGATTTATATTTCTTTATTTGCGAATAAATCTGTGGGGCTATTCAGTGAGGTATATGAGATGTCCCTTTTTTCCTTGTTCTTTGTGGGGCGTGAATTTATAACCGTAGCTTTGTTACTCAATTCCCTTATGGCGATCCTTTCCTGGTTCCATTTCTCTATATGATACAGCACTATCAAGTTAGACAGATAAGAATCACTCTGACTAATCCTTTCTGTTTGACTGATAAGATTCCTGTGGGTGTTGAACTCAAAGTCACTGGCCATCACTGCCTATTTCCATGACTTGTCTGTCAAACTTCCCTCGGTCCTTGAAAGTGCTTGATACTGTGTTCCTTGGATGCACATTATGAAGTCCTTCTTTAGCTCCTCTGGGTTTGCACTCCCTTTGCTCTCTCCCAATCAACAGTCCATGTTCTACTCATAGAAAGCCGATCACCCAGTTCAGCTTCCTCCGCTTTGCTCCTACTTCCTCCTCCTCCGACCGGTACATCCCCCACATGGGAACGTCCGGTAGTTCCTCAACAAACACATGCTGACTTCTTCTCGAGGGCCCAGGCTCTTGGCCAGTGCTGTATTTTGGCATAGGCCAACAAGGCCCTGGCCTAGGGCGGCACTTTGTGGGGGGGCGGCGGCCGTGCCCCCCCCGCATAAAAAAAAGCCCCCTCTGCCTCCCGAGTAAGTCCATTGCTTTGCTGGCCGAGCGTCTCTGACATGGAGCACACACAGCGTGTGCTCACAGTCCCCCCTCCCCCCCCCTTCCCCTCTGCACAGACGTTGAGAGAACTTGTCAGCGTCTCCTCCAGTGTTGTGATTCCCGGGGTCGGATTGTGTCTTCAGTGGACAGACTCAGCTACAGTCTGCATATCCTGGAGGGTGAGAATAAAATCCCCATCCTCTTCACTGTCTCTCCTCACACAGGGCTTATCTGTGCTCAGACTTTGTCTCCTATCATCTCCCTGTGATCTGAAATAGGACTCTGTGATAATTAACCCTTTGTGTCCTTGCTGTGCTTTACTACTCTGCTTTAATTGACACATGTACACTGCTGCTTACATTTATGGTTAACTCTTTACAGCTCAATATCTGCAGGCTGGTGATTCTGGAATCAATGGCATTTAACACCTTAGTGTCTGCTTGTATATGTGGTTAACCTTTCATAGCCCATTGTATCTCTAAACCCCGGTTCACATTGATGCTACTTTGAAATCACGCTATTTCACTTGAAGTAGCGCGATTTCAAAGTAGCAAGGTCAGCGTGATTTCAGGTGCTACTTGATAGACATTTGTGTGTCTTCATTCACAGATGTCTATTGAAGTCCCACCTGACATCAGCAAAAGTAGTACAGAAACTACTTTTGCAAATCGGTGTGACGCTGCAAAATCAGTGTCGCACCGATTGGAACAGTGCCATTGCCTCCAATAGCCTGCGACTTTTCATGTGATTTGATCTCTCAAATCGCATGACAAATTGCTCCAATGTGAACCTAGGCTTAGGCTCAGTTCACACTGGCTTTGATGGGCACTGACGAGGCTGCACTGATGGGCACTGACGAGGCTGCTTTGATGGGCACTGATGAGGCTGCATTGATGGGCACTAACAAGGCTGCACTGATGAGCACTAATGAGACAGCTTTTATGGGCACTAATGAGACAGCTTTGATGGGCACTGATGAGGCAGCTTTGATGGGCACTGATGAGGCAGCTTTGATGGGCACCGATGAGGCAGCTTTGATGGGCACCGATGAGGCTGCTTTAATGGGCACCGATGAGGCTGCTTTGATGGGCACTGATGAGGCTGCATTGCTGGGCACTGATGAGGCTGCATTGATGGGCACTGATGAGGCTGCATTGCTGGGCACTGATGAGGCTGCATTGATGGGCACTGACGAGGCTGCTTTGATGGGCACTGATGAGGCTGCTTTGATGGGCACTGATGAGGCTGCATTGATGGGCACTGATGAGGCTGCATTGATGGGCACTGATGAGCCTGCTTTGATGGGCACTGATGAGGCTGCACTTGGTACTCACTTTTAACCACTTCAATACTGGGCACTTTCACCCCCCTCCTTCCCAGACCAATTTTTAGCTTTCAGCGCTGTCACATTTTGAATGACAATTGCGCGGTCATGCAACACTGTACTCAAATTACATTTTTATGTTTTTTCTTTTGTGGTATTTAATCACCGCTGGGATTTTTATTTTTTACGCTACAAATAAAAAAAGACTGAACATTTAAAAAAAAAAAAAGCATTTTTCTTAGTTTCTGTTATAAAATTTTGCAAATAAGTATTTTCTTTTGAAAAATTTTGACCAAAAATGATGCTGCTACATTTCTTTGGTAAAAATAACCCAAATAAGTGTTTATTTGGTGTTGGCAGTGATGGGGGACAGACAGATGTTTTATGGGGACACAGACATGTGTATGGGGACAGGGGTGCTTGGTGTACTGTTTGTGGGGTGATCTGTAACAGCTCTCTGTGTAAAATCATTCTCGCACAGAGAGCTGTCACAGATCTGCAGTCCCCCCCCCCCCTGCACTGAGCTTGGCGGGGAGAACTGTCCCAGAGACATGCGTCTCTGTTTACATTGTGACGGCTGTGATTGGAAGGGCCGATCACAGCGCCCATATCCCGATCTCTGCTCAGCTGTATTCTGTGATCATAATGATCACAGGACCAAGCCGCAGTGCGCCTTGTGGCCGTGCTGCCAGCACTCGCTCTGAGGAACGTTCCTGAACGTCCACTCAGGACAAGGAAATGACCACCCGGCCGTTTATGTGCAGTGGCCGGGTGGGAGGTGGTTAATGTACAGAGAGAAAGAGGTGGAGCTCTAAAAAGAAAAGGTGGGGCCTAAAGAGGAAAGGGTGTGGTTTACAGATGACAGGGCAGGTCTTAAACAGGAAGGGGCTTGGCATTGACAGGAAAGGGTGGGTCGTATTTAAATTAGGGGGTGCACAAGTTTAGTCAGGCCTAGGGCAGCACAAAACCTAAATACACCTCTGCTCTTGGCCCCCTGGATTCTCCTCCGGCTCCAGGGCTATAAAATCCCGGGCCTTTGGGCCTAACTTGTGGACTCTGAATCCGGAACTGAAAAAAACAAAAACTCCTTCCAGAGCATGTGACCCCCCTTTTATGAGAGACCTTCCCCCTGACCATAGTAATTAACCATTGGTCAGTCCTCTCACATGGGTTTCCTGCCACTCAGGTCTCAGCCCATCCTCTCTTTCCAGCAGAATCCACTATTAAGCAAAGGTATCTCTGAGCCCAAGTGTAGGCAGCCACACCCCCCTCTATTCTGACACTTCCAACCCTGAATTAATATCAAGGCCCAGCAAAGAACACAGGCCTGGCTGAATTTACCTGTCTCTATATCCTACACTATCAAAAAAACACAATAAAGCACCTACCTACAAGTAGAGGGCGCTACATCCTCCTCCTGCTCCCTAGGGAAGAATACTCTGTTTGTCACAGGTCTTCTTCTTTAAGATAGACAGCCGTCACATCTCTGATTCACCTAAGAGAAGACACAAATATATATACAACTAACTACAAACTATCTTACATTATACACTTTGTCAGAAGTAGGGGGTTATGATCCTCCCTCTGGTGACAGAATCACAAATGAACAATGGCATGTAATTCCCTGTCAGGACCGTCACTCCCTCAAAAGGACTCTATGAGACCTCCTGCAGAGTGCAGCCTGAACAGACACGCCAGTAATTGAGACACACATATGTCCGTAGGCCGATATACTTTCTGTTCAGCTCCTAAACAGGAGTCCTCTTTTTTTTTCTTTTTTTTTTTAAGTGGCAAAGGGAAATTTTTGACAGGAATGACACACCCTAGTGTCCACTTCCTGCTCAAACAGTCAAGTGAAAGGGAAAACCCACCCTAACCCATCTTGTGGTAACCTCAATCACAAATAGTACCTAGTGTCAGGCAATCTCCTCCGACTGTTCCCTTGACCTCGGACAGAGATAGAGTAATGCCGCGTACACACGAGCGGACTTTACGGCGGACTTTGCCCGGCGGATTTTTCGACGTACTTTACGACGGACCTTCTGAATGAACGGACTTGCCTACACACAATCCACCAAAGTCCGTCGAATTCGTACGTGATGACGTACGACCGGACTAAAACAAGGAAGTTCATAGCCAGTAGCCAATAGCTGCCCTAGCGTGGCTTTTTAGTCCGTCGAACTAGCATACAGACGGCGGACTTTTCGACCGGACTCGATTTCAACGGATAAATTTTAAACAAGTTTCAAATCTAAGTCCGTCCAACTTTTGAGAAAACAAAGTCCGCTGGAGCCCACACACATCGAATTGTCCGACGAAATCCAGTCCGCCGGGCAAAGTCCGCCGTAAAGTCCGCTCGTGTGTACGCGGCATTAGTCCGAGTGTGCTGTCCTTTCTTCGCAACAAGCACCCTGTCTTTGTGTATGGCCCTCCCGAGCTTCCACTCCTTCTTAATGTCCTGGAACCGGACCCACACCTCACTCTCCGGTGTCCTTTGTGGTCTCGGTACATGCAAGAAATTCCACACCAGCTCATCTTCCCACTGCTCTCGGGAATCTTCTATCACCTGCATGATATTTTCTGACACATAAGGGTAGTCCAGTCCCTATTCCTCAGCAACTCTCTTCTGCACATTGCGCTGAAATCGTGAGAGCCGCGTTAGTTCTTTGGGCCTTCCCCGCCCGGGCAGAACACAGGAGTCTGGTGACCTGTTCACCCCTTTGTTGTATCTTAGTGCTCCCGTGGAAGGAGCTGTTGAAAGTCCAATGGAGAGTACTGGGGTTGTGGATGATTTAGCGACTTCTCCGATGTTCCGGAGGAAACTCCAGCAGAAGTAGAACTCTCCATAAACCATTCCTCTTCATCACTGGAATCAGCCTCTTCAGGGGATGACCACTCAAACAAGTTCTCCAGAGAACCATACTTCTCTAACGCTTGTGGTGACCCCCAGTCCACAGCCCGGCCCTTGTTTACCCGGTCCAGCTCACCCGAGGGATCCCCCTCCCGTGACTGCGGCTCCTTCTGGACCGGTACAGCAAAGGTTTTAGTGTCAGCCAGCTTTTCCTGGACATCTTCCAGGGTTGTTACACACACAGTGACCCCCTCCCTGTCCCCAGCCAGGCCCCAGGCTTCCCCAGCATTACCTTGAGACTTTGGCTCTGAGAGCTGCAAGATGAATGATACAGGAGACATCTCTTTCAACGCAGGGGTGGGCGACACATGACCCCCTCTTTTCCAGGCCACCTGTGTCTGTGGAGTGCAAAGTCCAGTAGATGGTTGAAGGTTGTAGTACTGCATCTCCCATTGCACTGATCCCAGTCAGAGGACTCCACCCCTCAACTTGTTGGCTCAGCGTGCGAGGAACTGTAACACTACATTTTCCCTGTGCTCCACAGCGACACCTGGCAGCAGGCACAGTGGAACTGCAGGCTAAACTGGCAGCAGTCACTAATTTCACATTAAAAAATGACCCCTTGTGATGTCCCAACTGTAAGAGACCAACTTCTCCGTAGTCCCCTGCCACACCACCCCCTGTGTCTGTGTTTCCAAGGGCAACAGCGACATCCACAAGCCCCATCCGCATTTTTAACTGTGAGAGCAGGACAAATTGTAGCAAACAGTGAGTGGTTGTCGGCGCTGTAGTCACGCCAGCCACCTGTAATCAAATGGAACGATGCCGCTGTGATTGCCACGTATGACAGCACATATTACAGTCACTGAGTGCTGGACTTCTTTTACATTAGATCTGGTTCGGTTGCCATGGGCGACGGCCAGTGGCTGACAGTGAAGGCAAATCTCGGTGGCCACCTCCATATGTAGCGGTACCCCCATGGGGGCTGCTGATTTTGTTCATTACCTTTTGATGATCACTCCGCTTCCGATCCTCCCCATGCAATCACATGACACCAAACAGTCTGAATTCCAGATTTATATTTCTTTATTTGCGAATAAATCTGTGGGGCTATTCAGTGAGATATATGATTTTCCCCTGTTCTTTGTGGGACGTTAAAGTGGAGTTCCACCCACTTTTACAACTCTTCAGCATCCCTCACTAAACTGTGCACTGTAAACAAATTGGATATTTTTTTCTTTTTCTCAGCACCTACTGTATATCTACTGTATTCTAGGGATGAGCTTCGTGTTCGAGTCGAACCCATGTTCGACTCGAACATCGGCTGTTCGACCGTCCGTCGAATTGCGAACGATATGGGCCGTTCGCGCCAAATTCGTGTGGCGCGTCACGGCCCATAATTCACTGCGGCATCGCAGTGCATTGCTGGCTGATGATTGGCCAAGCATGCACTATGACCCACATGCTTGGCCAATCACAGCGCCGTCAGTAGAGAGAGCTGTAATTGGCCAAAGCCAGGGTGGCTTTGGCCAATTATGGCTCAGGGGATTTAGTACACGCCCCACACTATATAAGGCCGCCTGCATGGCGGCCCTGTGTAGTGTGTGTTCCGGCGTTCATAGATAGAGAGAGAGAGAGACAGTGTCATTTGATTTGAGTTAGATAGATTAGGCAGAACAGTCAGTCAGTTAGCTGCACTTACAGTGTATTGTGTATATATATGCATCCCAGGTGTTGCATATATATATATATATACACTGTATTCAGTTTAGCTAGATCCGTTCCTGTTATCTTCTATCTAGACTATTTACATTTGGTGCAGTGCGTCCTGCTCACAGTGTTCAGCTAGATCCGTTCCTGCTATTTACATTTAGTGCAGTGCGTCCTGCTCACAGTGTTCAGCTAGATCCGTTCCTGCTATTTACATTTAGTGCAGTGCGTCCTGCTCACAGTGTTCAGCTAGATCTGTTCCTGCTATTTACATTTAGTGCAGTGCGTCCTGCTCACAGTGTTCAGCTAGATCCGTTCCTGCTATTTACATTTAGTGCAGTGCGTCCTGCTCACAGTATTCAGCTAGATCCGTTCCTGCTATTTACATTTAGTGCAGTGCGTCCTGCTCACAGTGTTCAGCTAGATCCGTTCCTGCTATTTACATTTAGTGCAGTGCGTCCTGCTCACAGTGTTCAGCTAGATCCGTTCCTGCTATTTACATTTAGTGCAGTGCGTCCTGCTCACAGTGTTCAGCTAGATCCGTTCCTGCTATTTACATTTAGTGCAGTGCGTCCTGCTCACAGTATTCAGCTAGATCTGTTCCTGCTATTTACATTTAGTGCAGTGCGTCCTGCTCACAGTGTTCAGCTAGATCCGTTCCTGCTATTTACATTTAGTGCAGTGCGTCCTGCTCACAGTGTTCAGCTAGATCCGTTCCTGCTATTTACATTTAGTGCAGTGCGTCCTGCTCACAGTGTTCAGCTAGATCCGTTCCTGCTATTTACATTTAGTGCAGTGCGTCCTGCTCACAGTGTTCAGCTAGATCCGTTCCTGCTATTTACATTTAGTGCAGTGCGTCCTGCTCACAGTGTTCAGCTAGATCCGTTCCTGCTATTTACATTTAGTGCAGTGCGTCCTGCTCACAGTGTTCAGCTAGATCCGTTCCTGCTATTTACATTTAGTGCAGTGCGTCCTGCTCACAGTGTTCAGCTAGATCCGTTCCTGCTATTTACATTTAGTGCAGTGCGTCCTGCTCACAGTGTTCAGCTAGATCTGTTCCTGCTATTTACATTTAGTGCAGTGCGTCCTGCTCACAGTGTTCAGCTAGATCCGTTCCTGCTATTTACATTTAGTGCAGTGCGTCCTGCTCACAGTGTTCAGCTAGATCCGTTCCTGCTATTTACATTTAGTGCAGTGCGTCCTGCTCACAGTGTTCAGCTAGATCCGTTCCTGCTATTTACATTTAGTGCAGTGCGTCCTGCTCACAGTGTTCAGCTAGATCCGTTCCTGCTATTTACATTTAGTGCAGTGCGTCCTGCTCACAGTGTTCAGCTAGATCCGTTCCTGTTATTTACATTTAGTGCAGTGCGTCCTGCTCACAGTGTTCAGCTAGATCTGTTCCTGCTATTTACATTTAGTGCAGTGCGTCCTGCTCACAGTGTTCAGCTAGATCCGTTCCTGCTATTTACATTTAGTGCAGTGCGTCCTGCTCACAGTGTTCAGCTAGATCCGTTCCTGCTATTTACATTTAGTGCAGTGCGTCCTGCTCACAGTGTTCAGCTAGATCTGTTCCTGTTATTTACATTTAGTGCAGTGCGTCCTGCTCACAGTGTTCAGCTAGATCCGTTCCTGCTATTTACATTTAGTGCAGTGCGTCCTGCTCACAGTGTTCAGCTAGATCCGTTCCTGCTATTTACATTTAGTGCAGTGCGTCCTGCTCACAGTGTTCAGCTAGATCTGTTCCTGCTATTTACATTTAGTGCAGTGCGTCCTGCTCACAGTGTTCAGCTAGATCCGTTCCTGCTATTTACATTTAGTGCAGTGCGTCCTGCTCACAGTGTTCAGCTAGATCCGTTCCTGTTATCTTCCTACTGACAGGCAGGCTTGTCTGGTTACAGTATATAAAGCTACCTGAAGAAAATTACAGGTGTTCTATCCCAGCTTAGTGCAGCTACAGGCCATTAGTATGTCTGGAAGGCCAAGAAGGAGAGGCAGACAGTCACAAGCCAATAAGAGAGGGCAAGCAGGCTCTGTGTCTAGTGCTGGTCGTGGAGACGGTGCATCCTCATCAGCACGTGGCCATGGGACACGCTTGGCCTTTTTTTCGGCAGCTGGCCGTGTTGAGCCGCAACATGCGGAAGACTTGGTCGAGTGGATGACCAAGCCGTCCTCATCCTCCTCATCCTCTCTCACCCATGCCCAGGGTGCTTTGTCTGGCAAAGCAGCGGCCTCTTCCCTCAGCTCAATGTCATCAGTGACTCCTTCCCTAGCTCCACCATGTCCTCCTGAGGATTCCCTCGAACTGTTTGACCACAGTGTTGGGTACATGCTCCAGGAGGATGCCCAGCGTTTGGAAGGCTCTGATGATGATACTGAGCTCGATGAAGGCAGTAACATGAGCACGGACAGAGGGGGTGCCCAAGAAGGACAGCAATCTGGCAGTCATGCTCCCCCTGCTGCAGCATACTGCCAGGTTTGCTCCAGTGATGAGGAGGGAGGGGATGATGAGGTCACTGACTCAACGTGGGTGCCTGATAGGAGAGAGGAGGAGGAGGAGGAGGAGGAGGAGGAGGCGGCACATCACCAACGAGGCAGGATGCCCTCCAGGGGCCAGCCTAAGGGCAGCACATTGACTGCATCACACCCCAAAGCTCCACATGTGCAGGGCGCTGCAGTCTCTGCGCGTTATTCAAAAAGTTCTTTGGTGTGGGCCTTTTTTGAGACGAGTGCATCAGATCGCACCGCTGCTATTTGCAACATATGTCTCAAGCGTATCTCGCGTGGCCAAAACATCTCCCGCTTGGGTACCACATGCTTAACCAGACATATGTTTACCTGCCATGCAGTTCGTTGGCAAGCGTATCTAAAAGACCCACACCAAAGAACAAAGAGGATCTCTCCTTGCTCCTCATCAGCTGAGATTTCCAACCCCACTAGACCTTCAGTCCTCTCTGAGACCTGCAGTGAGAGGAATGAAGGTGTAGAATTAGGTGTGTCACAGCCAAGTACTTGTGGGCAATCTGCTTTTGGTACACCGACGTCAGATTGTACCAGGCAAATTTCCCTGCCCCAGCTGCTGCACCGCCGAAAGAAGTTTGCTCCCAGCCATCCACATGCCCAGCGGTTGAATGCTAGCTTGGCAAAATTGCTAGCACTTCAACTGCTGCCTTTTCAGTTGGTAGACTCTGCCCCCTTCCGTGAGTTTGTGGAATGTGCGGTTCCTCAGTGGCAGGTACCCAAACGCCACTTTTTCTCACGGAAGGCGATTCCGGCTCTCTACCGGCATGTGGAAGGCAATGTCCATGCCTCGCTGGACAGGGCGGTCAGCGGTAAGGTGCATATTACCGCTGACTCATGGTCCAGCAGGCATGGACAGGGACGTTACCTAAGTTTCACGGCGCATTGGGTGACTCTGCTGGCAGCTGGGAAGGATGCAGGACAAGGTGCAGTAGTGTTGGAGGTTGTTCCGCCACCACGCCTCCAAAATGCTGATTGTGACACACCTCTCTCCTCCACCCCCTCCTCTTCTTCTTCCTCCATGGCCTCTTCCTCGGAACCAGCGGTGCTCCGTAGGCGTTCAAGGGGCTACGCAAGTACGCAGGCCAAAAGATGCCATGCGGTGCTTGAGCTGGTGTGCTTGGGGGACAGGAGCCACACTGGGGCAGAGGTTCTGTCAGCTCTGCAGGGGCAGGTTCAGAGGTGGTTGACGCCACGCCAACTTAAGGCAGGAATGGTGGTTTGCGACAATGGCACCAACCTCCTCTCTGCCCTCCGACAGGGACAACTGACCCATGTGCCCTGTTTGGCTCATGTCCTTAACTTGGTGGTGCAGCGGTTCTTGGGCAGGTACCCGGGCTTACAGGATGTCCTGAGGCAGGCCAGGAAAGTCTGTGTGCATTTCCGCCGGTCATATAATGCCAGTGCTCGGCTGACGGACCTCCAAAAGGAGTTTAACCTGCCCAAGAACCGCCTAATCTGTGACATGCCCACCAGGTGGAACTCAACGTTGGCCATGCTGCAGCGGCTGCACACGCAGCAGAGGGCCATCAATGAGTACCTGTGCGACTATGGCACCAGGACAGGGTCAGGGGAGCTTGGTTTTTTTTCCCCACGCCAGTGGGCCATGATCAGGGATGCATGCACTGTCCTGTCACCATTCGAGGAGGCCACAAGGATGGTGAGCACTGACAGTGCATGCATCAGTGACACTGTCCCTCTTGTCCACCTGTTGGAGCACACGCTGCGTGGAATAATGGACAGGGCACTTGAGGCAGAACAGAGGCAGGAAGAGGAGGACTTCCTTAGCTCTCAAGGCCCCCTTTATCCAGACAGTGTTCCTGCGTGCCCGCCGATCACACAGGAAGAGGACGAGGAGGAGGAGGAGGAGGAGGAAGATTGTGTCAGTATGGAGGTGGAGCCTGGCACTCAGCATCAGCAGCAGTCTTTAAGGGATCAGTCCCAAGGAACACATGGACTTGTACGTGGCTGGGAGGAGGTGGCTGCGGACGTTGTTGTCCTTAGTGACCCAGAGGACTCCGGACCGAATGCCTCAGCAAACCTACGCTGCATGGCCTCCCTGATCCTGCAAAGCCTGCGTAAGGATCCTTGTATTCGTGGTATCAAGGAGAAGGACCAATACTGGCTGGCAACCCTCCTTGATCCACGTTACAAGGGTAAGGTTGCGGACCTTATCTTGCCATCGCAGAGGGAGCAGAGGATGAAACATCTTCGGGAGGCCTTGCAGAAAGGTCTGTGCAACGCGTTCCCAGAGACTGGGAGGTTACAAACTCCTGTTTCTGGACAACGTGTTGCTGAGGCTTCAGTCAGTCAAAGAAGGAGCGGTGGAGAAGGTGGCCGTCTGACCGATGCGTTCAGACAATTTTTTGGTCCGCAGCCCCAAGGTATGATCGGTTCCAGCAACCATCGCCAGCGTCTGTTTTACATGGTGCAGGAATACCTAGGGACTTGGACACCTTTCCCACCGAAAATCTTCTGGGTTACTGGGTCTTGAGGATGGATCACTGGCCAGAGCTTGCACAGTATGCAATTGAGCTACTGGCCTGTCCTGCATCCAGCGTTCTTTCGGAACGCACATTCAGTGCTGCTGGAGGCGTGGTAACCGATCACAGGGTGCGTCTGTCCACCGACTCGGTCGATCGGCTGACCTTCATAAAAATGAATCAGTCTTGGATCACCACCAGCTACCAAGCACCTGATGCTGATGTAACCGAATAATTTTTTTTGAAATCTCAGATCCCTTCAAAGACTGCCTATGCTGATGCTGAGTGACTATCCCTGAGTAATTATCCTCTTCCTCCTCAATCATCACGCTGATAGCTTGTAAGAACATTTTTGGTTCTGGGCGCCACCACCAGTGCCTAAGGCACAATTTTTCAGCCCCTGTTTAACAGGGGCGTGTAATTACAATTTTTGATGTAATACTTTGCAGCAGGGCTCGTTCCTGCGTTCCAACTAGAGTGTCTGTGAGGGGTTGCAGTGTTGTGGCACCAGCACCAGTGCCTAAGGCCCAATTTTTCTGCCCCTGTCTAACAGGGGCGTGTAATTACAATTTTTGAAGCAATACTTTGCAGCAGGGCTCGTTCCTGCGTTCCAACTAGAGTGTCTGTGAGGGGTTGCAGTGTTGTGGCACCAGCACCAGTGCCTAAGGCCCAATTTTTCTGCCCCTGTCTAACAGGGGCGTGTAATTACAATTTTTGAAGCAATACTTTGCAGCAGGGCTCGTTCCTGCGTTCCAACTAGAGTGTCTGTGAGGGGTTGCAGTGTTGTGGCACCAGCACCAGTGCCTAAGGCCTAATTTTTCAGCTCCTGTTCAACAGGGGCATGTAATTACAATTCTTGATCTAATATTTCACAGCAGGGCCCTGTGAGGGCTTACAGTGTTGTGGCCACAGCAACACCTAAGGCCCAAATTTCTGCTGAGTATATAGGGCAGGACCCTACTTTCAAACATCTAACTTACAAACGACTCCTACTTGCAAACGGAAGGAGACAACAGGAAGTGAGATGAAATCTACCCCTAGGAAGGGAAATTCTCTCCTGTAAGAGTTAATATGGGAAAACAATTTCTCCTTTCCACTGATGCTTTCCAATCCTTGTTCCACAAAAAAACCCAAATTTTCAAAAAACATTTTTCATTGGGACAAAAAAGTGAGGTGAAATCTTCTGAAGAGGAGGAAAGACAGTAAAACAAATGTCACAGGGGTGATAACCCTTCCCTATGTTTTCCAAAAAGCTTAAAAAAGATTTTTTGGCTGGAGCTAAACACGTTAAAAATGTACCCGTTCAAAATTACAAAGAGATTCTACTTAACCACTTGCCGACCGCCGCACACAGATGTACATCGACAAAGCGGCACGGGCAGGCATAAGGGCTTACCTGTACGTCCCTGCCTGCCCGCGGGTGGGGGGTCCGATCGGACCCCCCCCCGGTGCCTGCGACGGTCGGCAAATGTCCCCCGGCGATCGGTGGTGAGGGGGAGGCCATCCATTCGTGGCCCCCCCCTCGCGATCGCTCCCAGCCAATGGGATCATTTCCCTGCCTCTGTATTGTACACAGAGGCAGAGGAAATGATGTCATCTCTCCTCGGCTCGGTATTTTCCGTTCCGGGCCGAGGAGAGAAGACATGTAATGTGAGTGCACAACACACACACACACAGTAGAACATGCCAGGCACACATTACACCCCGATCCCCCCCCCCCCGATCGCCCCCCGATCCCCCCCCAATCACCCCCCCCCCTGTCACAAACTGACACAAAGCAGGTTTTTTTTTTTTTTTTTTTTTTTTTCTGATTACTGTATTGGTGTCAGTTTGTGACAGTTAGTGTGTTAGGGCAGTGAATGTTAGGCCCCCTTTAGGTCTAGGGTACCCTCCTAACCCCCCCTAATAAAGTTTTAACCCCTTGATCACCCCCTGTCACCAGTGTTGCTAAGCGATCATTTTTCTGATCGCTGTATTAGTGTCGCTGGTGACGCTAGTTAGGGACATAAATATTTAGGTTCGCCGTCAGCGTTTTATAGCGACAGGGACCCCCATATACTACCTAATAAATGTTTTAACCCCTTGATTGCCCCCTAGTTAACCCTTTCACCACTGATCACCGTATAACTGTTACGGGTGACGCTGGTTAGTTCGTTTATTTTTTATAGTGTCAGGGCACCCGCCGTTTATTACCGAATAAAGGTTTAGCCCCCTGATCGCCCGGCGGTGATATGCGTCGCCCCAGGCAGCGTCAGATTAGCGCCAGTACCGCTAACACCCACGCACGCAGCATACGCCTCCCTTAGTGGTATAGTATCTGTACGGATCAATATCTGATCCAATCAGATCTATACTAGCGTCCCCAGCAGTTTAGGGTTCCCGAAAACGCAGTGTTAGCGGGATCAGCCCAGATACCTGCTAGCACCTGCGTTTTGCCCCTCCGCCCGGCCCAGCCCAGCCCACCCAAGTGCAGTATCGATCGATCACTGTCACTTACAAAACACTAAGCGCATAACTGCAGCGTTCGCATAGTCAGGCCTGATCCCTGCGATCGCTAACAGTTTTTTTGGTAGCGTTTTGGTGAACTGGCAAGCACCAGCCCCAGGCAGCGTCAGGTTAGCGCCAGTAGCGCTAACACCCACGCACGCACCGTACACCTCCCTTAGTGGTATAGTATCTGAACGGATCAATATCTGATCCGATCAGATCTATACTAGTGTCCCCAGCAGTTTAGGGTTCCCAAACACGCAGTGTTAGCGGGATCAGCCCAGATACCTGCTAGCACCTGCGTTTTTCCCGTCCGCCCGGCCCAGCCCACCCAAGTGCAGTATCAATCGATCACTGTCACTTACAAAACACTAAACGCATAACTGCAGCGTTCGCAGAGTCACGCCTGATCCCTGCGATCGCTAACAGTTTTTTTGGTAGCGTTTTGGTGAACTGGCAAGCACCAGCCCCAGGCAGCGTCAGATTAGCGCCAGTACCGCTAACACCCACGCACGCAGCATACGCCTCCCTTAGTGGTATAGTATCTGAACGGATCAATATCTGATCCGATCAGATCTATACTGGCGTCCCCAGCAGTTTAGGGTTCCCACAAACGCAGTGTTAGCGGGATCAGCCCAGATACCTGCTAGCACCTGCGTTTTGCCCCTCCGCCCGGCCCAGCCCAGCCCACCCAAGTGCAGTATCGATCGATCACTGTCACTTACAAAACACTAAACGCATAACTGCAGCGTTCGCAGAGTCAGGCCTGATCCCTGCGATCGCTAACAGATTTTTTGGTAGCGTTTTGGTGAACTGGCAAGCGCCAGCGGCCTAGTACACCCCGGTCGTAGTCAAACCAGCACTGCAGTAACACTTGGTGACGTGGCGAGTCCCATAAGTGCAGTTCAAGCTGGTGAGGTGGCAAGCACAAGTAGTGTCCAGCTGCCACCAAAAAGACAAACACAGGCCCGTCGTGCCCATAGTGCCCTTCCTGCTGCATTCGCCAATCCTAATTGGGAACCCACCGCTTCTGCAGCGCCCGTACTTCCCCCATTCACATCCCCAACCAAATGCAGTCGGCTGCATGAGAGGCATTTTCTTTATGTCCTCCCGAGTACCCCTACCCAACGAACCCCCCCAAAAAAGATGTTGTGTCTGCAGCAAGCGCGGATATAGGCGTGACACCCGCTATTATTGTCCCTCCTGTCCTGACAATCCTGGTCTTTGCATTGGTGAATGTTTTGAACGCTACCATGCACTAGTTGACTATTAGCGTAGGGTACAGCATTCCACAGACTAGGCACACTTTCACAGGGTCTCCCAAGATGCCATCGCATTTTGAGAGACCCGAACCTGGAACCGGGTACAGTTATAAAAGTTAGTTACAAAAAAAAAAAAAAAAAAAAACACATACAAAAATATAAAATAAAAAAAAAATAGTTGTCGTTTTATTGTTCTTTCTCTCTCTATTCTCTCTCTCTATTGTTCTGCTCTTTTTTACTGTATTCTATTCTGCAATGTTTTATTGTTATTATGTTTTATCATGTTTGTTTTTCAGGTATGCAATTTTTTATACTTTACCGTTTACTGTGCTTTATTGTTAACCATTTTTTTGTCTTCAGGTACGCCATTCACGACTTTGAATGGTTATACCAGAATGATGCCTGCAGGTTTAGGTATCATCTTGGTATCATTCTTTTCAGCCAGCGGTCGGCTTTCATGTAAAAGCAATCCTAGCGGCTAATTAGCCTCTAGACTGCTTTTACAAGCAGTGGGAGGGAATGCCCCCCCCCCAACGTCTTCCGTGTTTTTCTCTGGCTCTCCTGTCTCAACAGGGAACCTGAAAATGCAGCCGGTGATTCAGCCAGCTGACCATAGAGCTGATCAGAGACCAGAGTGGCTCCAAACATCTCTATGGCCTAAGAAACCGGAAGCTACGAGCATTTTATGACTTAGATTTCGCCGGATGTAAACAGCGCCATTGGGAAATTGGGAAAGCATTTTATCACACCGATCTTGGTGTGGTCAGATGCTTTGAGGGCAGAGGAGAAATCTAGGGTCTAATAGACCCCAATTTTTGCAAAAAAGAGTACCTGTCACTACCTATTGCTATGATAGGGGATATTTACATTCCCTGAGATAACAATAAAAATGATTTAAAAAAAAAATGAAAGGAACAGTTTAAAAATAAGATAAAAAAATAATAATAATAAAGAAAAAAAAAAAAAAAAAAAAAAAAAAAAAGCACCCCTGTCCCCCCTGCTCTCGCGCTAAGGCGAACGCAAGCGTCGGTCTGGCGTCAAATGTAAACAGCAATTGCACCATGCATGTGAGGTATCGCCGCGAAGGTCAGATCGAGGGCAGTAAGTTTAGCAGTAGACCTCCTCTGTAAATCTAAAGTGGTAACCTGTAAAGGCTTTTAAAGGCTTTTAAAAATGTATTTAGTTTGTCGCCACTGCACGTTTGTGCGCAATTTTAAAGCATGTCATGTTTGGTATCTATGTACTCGGCCTAAGATCATCTTTTTTATTTCATCAAACATTTGGGCAATATAGTGTGTTTTAGTGCATTAAAATGTAAAAAAGTGTGTTTTTTCCCCAAAAAATGCGTTTGAAAAATCGCTGCGCAAATATTGTGTGAAAAAAAAAAATGAAACACCCACCATTTTAATCTGTAGGGCATTTGCTTTAAAAAAAATATATAATGTTTGGGGGTTCAAAGTAATTTTCTTGCAAAAAAAAATTATTTTTTTATGTAAACAATAAGTGTCAGAAAGGGCTTTGTCTTCAAGTGGTTAGAAGAGTGGGTGATGTGTGACATAAGCTTCTAGATGTTGTGCATAAAATGCCAGGACAGTTCAAAACCCCCCCAAATGACCCCATTTTGGAAAGTAGACACCCCAAGCTATTTGCTGAGAGTCATGTTGAGTCCATGGAATAATTTATATTGTGACACAAGTTGCGGGAAAGAGACAATTTTTTATTTTTTTTATTTTTTTTTGCGCAAAGTTGTCACTAAATGATATATTGCTCAAACATGCCATGGGAATATGTGAAATTACACCCCAAAATACATTCTGTTGCTTCTCCTGAGTACGGGGATACCACATGTGTGAGACTTTTTGGGAGCCTAGCCGCGTACGGGACCCCGAAAACCAAGCACCGCCTTCAGGCTTTCTAAGGCCGTAAATTTTTGATTTCACTCTTCACTGCCTATCACAGTTTCGGAGGCCATGGAATGCCCAGGTGGCAAAAAAAACCCCCAAATGACCCCATTTTGGAAAGTAGACACCCCAAGCTATTTGATGAGAGGTATAGTGAGTATTTTGCAGACCTCACTTTTTGTCACAAAGTTTTGAAAATTGAAAAAAGAAAAAAAAAATTTTTTTTCTCGTCTTTCTTTATTTTCAAAAACAAATGAGAGCTGCAAAATACTCACCATGCCTCTCAGCAAATAGCTTGGGGTGTCTACTTTCCAAAATGGGGTCATTTGGGGGGGGGGTTTGTGCCACCTGGGCATTCCATGGCCTCCGAAACTGTGATAGGCAGTGAGGAGTAAAATCAAAAATGTACGCCCTTAGAATTCCTGAAGGCAGTGATTGGTTTTCGGGGTCCCGTACGCGGCTAGGCTCCCAAAAAGTCCCACACATGTGGTATCCCCATACTCAGGAGAAGCAGCTAAATGTATTTTGGGGTGCAATTCCACATATGCCCATGGCCTGTGTGAGCAATATATCATTTAGTGACAACTTTGTGCAAAAAAAAAAAAAAAAAAAAAAAAATATGTCACTTTCCCGCAACTTGTGTCAAAATATAAAACATTCCATGGACTCAACATGCCTCAAAGCAAATAGCTTGGGGTGTCTACTTTCCAAAATTGGGTCATTTGGGGGGGTTTTATGTCATCTGGGCATTTTATGGCCTTCAAAACTGTGATAGGTAGTGAGGAGTAAAATCAAAAATGTACGCCCTTAGAAATCCTGAAGGCAGTGATTGGTTTTCGGGGCCCCGTACGCGGCTAGGCTCCCAAAAAGTCCCACACATGTGGTATCCCCGTACTCAGGAGAAGCAGCTAAATGTATTTTGTGGTGCAATTCCACATATGCCCATGGCCTGTGTGAGCAATATATCATTTAGTGACAACTTTTTGTAATTTTTTTTTTTTTTTGTCATTATTCAATCACTTGGGACAAAAAAAATGAATATTCAATGGGCTCAACATGCCTCTCAGCAAATTCCTTGGGGTGTCTACTTTCCAAAATGGGGTAATTTGTGGGGGTTTTGTACTGCCCTGCCATTTTAGCACCTCAAGAAACGACATAGGCAGTCATAAATTAAAGGCTGTGTAAATTCCAGAAAATGTACCCTAGTTTGTAGACGCTATAACTTTTGCGCAAACCAATAAATATACACTTATTGACATTTTTTTTACCAAAGACATGTGGCCGAATACATTTTGGCCTAAATGTATGACTAAAATTGAGTTTATTGGATTTTTTTTAGAACAAAAAGTAGAAAATATCATTTTTTTTCAAAATTTTCGGTCTTTTTCCGTGTATAGCGCAAAAAATAAAAACGGCAGAGGTGATCAAATACCATCAAAAGAAAGCTCTATTTGTGGGAAGAAAAGGACGCAAATTCCGTTTGGGTACACCATTGCATGACCGCGCAATTAGCAGTTAAAGCGACGCAGTGCCGAATTGTAAAAAGTGCTCTGGTCAGGAAGGGGGTAAATCCTTCCGGGGCTGAAGTGGTTAACAACAAACCTACAGTCCCTGTCTTGTTTGCACCGCCTGTATACTGCTGTTCAGAGTATATAGGGCCTTTCCTTATTTTAATTTGGGTGCGGGGTTCCCCTTAATATCCATACAGGACCCAAAGGGCCTGGTAATGGACTGGGGGGGTACCCATGCCGTTTGTCTCACTGATTTTCATCCATATTGCCAGGACCCGACATGACATTAAACCCGCAAGCAGTTTTAAATGAGATTTTTTCCTTTAAAAATGACATTTGGTGCAGGGACTGTTCTAAACATGGGAAACACGCGTCACTTTACAGGCATACTATAGACACCCCCCAGGTACGATATTTAAAGGAATATTTCACTTTTTTTTTTTTACTTTAAGCATCATTAAAATCACTGCTCCCGAAAAAACTGCCGTTTTTAAAAGTTTTTTTGCATTGATACATGTCCCCTGGGGTAGGACCCGGGTCCCCAAACCCTTTTTAGGACAATACCATGCAAATTAGCCTTTAAAATGAGCACTTTTGATTTCGAACGTTCGAGTCCCATAGACGTCAATGGGGTTCTAACGTTCGTGCGAACTTTCGGTCCGTTCGCGGGTTCTGGTGCGAACCGAACCGGGGGGTGTTCGGCTCATCCCTACTGTATTCATTTTTCACTTCCTCCTCCCTGGCCGTGGCCCATCGCATCATTTCCTGTTTGCAATGCCTTCTGGGAAGGGGCGGCAACTTCCTCTGACACTGCCGTTGCTATGGAAACCTGACCTGAAACCTATTACACTGATTGTGCTGCACTGAGCATGTGCGAGATCTGCAAGGATGAGATCCAGGAAGAAATACAGTCTGGCTTCAGATGCCCACACTTAAGATGGCCACGGCCTGCTGTAAGTTTATAAAATAACAAACTACTGCTATAAACTAACAAAACAGACCTTAGTTTACAGACTAACTTTACTAGAATACATTAAGTTTGTGTATTATAGGGGTATTTTTATTTAAAAATTAAAATTTCGGCCGGAACACCACTTTAATTTATAGCCGTAGCATTATTACTCAATCACCTTATGGCGATCCTTTCCTGGTTCCATTTCTCTATATGATACAGAGAAATGGAACCAGGACAGATAAGACAGATAATTAGACAGATAAGAATCATTCTAACTAATCCTTTCTGTTTGCCTGATAAGATTCTTGTGGGTGTTGAACTCAAAGTCACTGGCCATCACTGCCTATTTCCATGACTTGTATGTCAAACTTCCCTTAGTCCTTGAAAGTGCTTGAGGCCCGGTTCACACTTGTGCGATGCCAGACATCGCATGTAATTCGCAGCGCACTGCTGTTCACATTACATGCGATGTCTGTGCAGTGCGATTTCAGCCATACAGATAGTATGGCTGATATCGCACCACATTCGGTCCAAACATGTACAGGACCCTTTTTTCTGTTCGGACCATAATCGGATCGCATCTGTGTTCACACAGATGCGATCCGATTCATGTCCGAACTGTCAGTTCACAGTGCGATACGCGAGCTGAACTGGGGGTGTCATTAACAATGTATTGACACTCCCCAGCAGTTCGCATATGGCAGTGTGAACTGCCATGCGAGTCGGTGCGATGCGGGAACCCGCAGTGGATTCGCAGGGTTCTCGCATCGCACTAGTGTGAACCGGGCCTGATACTGCGTTCCTTGGATGCACAGTATGAAGTCCTTCTTTAGCTCCTCTGGGTTTGCACTCCCTTTGCTCTCTCCCAATCAACAGTCCATGTTTTACTCACAGAAAGTTTATCAACCATTTCAGCTTCCTCCGCTTTGCTCCTACTTCCTCCTGCTCCGCCACTTTGCTCCTACTTCCTCCTCCGACGACCGGTACATCCCCCGCATGGGAACGTCCGGTAGTTCCTCAACGACTACATGCTGACTTCTTCTCCAGTGCCTAGGCTCTTGGCCCCCCTGGATTCTCCTCCGGCTCCAGGGCTCCGGGATCTCTGAACTCCCGGGCCTCTGGGCCTAACTTGTGGACTCTGAATCCCGAACTGAAAAAAACTAAAACTCCTCCCAGAGCATGTAATCCCCCCCCCTTTATGAGAGACCTCCCCCTGACCATAGAAATTAACCATTGGTCAGTCCTCTCAAATGGGTTTCCTGCCACTCAGGTCTCAGTTCATCCTCTCTTTCCAGCAGAATCCACTGTTAAGCAGAGAAGGTATCTCTGAGCCCAAGTGTAGGCGGCCATCCCCCCCTCTATTCTGACACTTCCAACCCTGAATTAACATCCAGGCCCAGCAAAGAACACAGGCCTGGCTGAATTTACCTGTCTCTATATCCTACACTATCAAAAAAAACACAATAAGGCACCTACCTACAAGTAGAGGGCGCTACATATATATTTCAAACTGTGACCCCTGGTCTTTATGTAACACTGACACCTTGTCCCTCTTTGTTGCCAGTCCAGACTCAACCACTGGAACTCAGTTGCTGCTGCTCACCTGTTATCAAACAGATCTGGGAATTTATTGTTCCAAACTCATATTGATCCTAAGCTGGCGTTTATCTGCACCCCCATCCTGACAGTTGCCTCATGTGTTTTTGACATGGAGTCACTCTGTTTGGTATGTAATATCTGGATCAGCCTGTTGGTATAAGAAAAACCTGTTGACTATTGCACATATCTCATGTTTCATTTGCTGTTCCCTCTGATATGTCTTTTTCCTATCATTTTAGAGTTAAACTATTTTTGACCGTACCTATCTCTACTCTCTACCCCTGACGAAGGTGTTAAACTGGAAACGCGTCGGGTACCAGGGATTGCCATCCACTGGAGAGTACTAGTGTCATTTTAGGGTACCAGGGATTACCATCCACTGGAGAGTACTAGTGTCATTTTATATGTACTCTTGTATTTTGTTTTTTAGTTATGTTGGTCACATGCATACAATATTAGATGCCAGACGTCTTTTAATGTTTGATTATCTTTTCTGATCTGGAATAATTTTCTTATGTAATAAAAATAGTTTTTCTACACATGTCAGTGTCTGTGGCCTTTAAAGTGCCACTTAAGGGGGAATAGTTATTTTGTTTCCCTAAAACCTGAAGGACAGTAAACCGGCCCTTTGTTTAAAAAGTTTGGAGACCCCTGCACTAGGGGAATAGACCGATTCTTGTCTCTGCTTTGCAGAGGGACAGGATCATCCCTTCCCCTCTGTCAGAACTGGGATATGCCCTGTTTATATAGGCATATCTCAATTCTCTATGTTTTACTACGATCGAGCAGGTGCCGGAGGACATCGAGGCCCCCGGGACCCTCAGACCAGCTTCTGCTGTGAATTATCACAGCAGAAGCAGCCCGCCCTGCTGGCGGAAATGCAAAATTACGTATATAGTTTATCTCACAAAAGTGAGTACACCCCTCACATGTTTTTAAATATTTTATTCTATCTTTTCATGTGACAACACTGAAGAAATGACACTTTGCTACAATGTGAAGTAGTGAGTGTACAGCTTGTATAACAGTGTAAATTTGCTGTCCCCTCAAAATAACTCAACACACAGCCATTAATGTCTAAACCACTGGCAACAAATTGGGCCCAAAGCAGGGGTGGAAGTTTAGGGGTCGCAGAAATCGCCATTGTGACTGGGCCCCATGCTGCAGGGGGCCCGTGGATATGGGGCCGAGCTCCCCGATCCTCAGCTGATGCAGCAGTGCAGGAGCTCGGTCACACTGTGTTTACTCTGAAAGTGAAAGCAAGGGAGCGATGTCTAGCACAGTGTGTGCTGTGCTCTCTGCCTCCCCCTACAGTGCAGTACCCGGCATGGAGAATGAAGGTACAGTGCTGCAGCTGCTGATTTTTAAAAAGGTGATCTATATATGTTTGTATGCATGTGTGTGTTTATACGTGTGTGTCTGCATGTTTGGGTATGTGCATGTGTGTGTCTGCATGTGTACTTTATATGTGTGTGTGCGTTTGTGTGCATGTTTATATGTGTGTGCATTTTGGTGTGTGCATGTGTGTATGTTTATATGTGTGTGTTTATGTGTGTGTATGTGTACATGTGTGTGCATACCTCCCAACATTTTGAGATGGGAATGAGGGACACCTATCAGCAAAAGTATTCAGGCATAGGACACACCCCTTGTCACGCCCCCTTAAAGGAGAAATGTACAAAAAACAAGATTGGTTAAACCCGCAATTGCTTTTTTTACCACTACTATTCCTTTATATTGGCTTTTGGAATTTAAAAATGCAGCAATTTAGAAATCAGATAAAAGGTTTAGGGCTGGAAAACACTTTTTGATAGATAAAAAGTGCATTTTATTATCAACTCTAAAGATCAGACCAAAATTAGGGACAAATGGGGAGGAATGAGGGATATTGCTCCAAATCAGGGACAGTCCCTTGAAATCAGGGACAATTGGGAGCTATGTGTGTGTGCATGTGTATATGTTTATATGTGTATGTGTGTGCATGTGTATATGTTTATATGTGTGTGCATGTGTATATGTTTATATGTGTGTGTGTACATGTTTGTGTGTGTGCTTGTGTGTGTGTTTTATATGTGTGTGTTTGCGTTTATGTGTGTGCATGTGTGTATGTTTATATGTGTGTGTGTATTTATATGTGTGTGTGTGTGCGTACATGTGTGTTTACATGCATGCGTATGTATACACATTACTTTTAATCCTGACCCCCTTTTTCTTTACGATCAGAACTGATTTTTTTAGAGCAGTTCCTAATACCAACAAGAAAATACCATTCCTCTGAAAAGAGGCATTTGAAAGGCAGTGAAGAGGCAATATGTTGCGCCTTGACTGGTAAAATGTTGAGAAACACTGATACAGAGAAACTGATCTCTCCATTTTCCTCCTGCAGCTGCTGAAAGCCTGCGGGAGGGAGAGGAGAAGTGGGGGAAAAGAAAAGATCAATTCCTCTATATGCAGCCACCCCCACCGCTCCTCTTATGTAGCTTCTTTCTGCTGTCCCCGTGTGCTCTCCAGCCCTCCTGTACTTTTTCCTGGCTCCCCCGGGCTCTCTCCTGGCCCCTCGCCTTGTCCCCACAGCTCCGCAGAGTTCCCCCCCTCCTCTCTCCTGCTGGCTGCTGGAGGGTATCTGTCAGGATGAAGCTTTTTCTGAATGGAGTCAGTGATCCATACCGATCATGGACTTAGTCCATTCATAACTGAAACATAGTAAACTGTATTTACAATGCTCCAGTTTGCAAATGAAGTGGCAGCTCTATACAGAGCTATTCCTGTCCATTCATTCTGTGCATCTGAGGCTTTGTTCTCAATCTCTTTTCTCGGTCTCAAAAGTGAAACATCAGATGTCTGCTTAGATGCCTGATATCTCACCAAGGCACCCCAATGGGACTCTTAGATTTTTTTTTTATATATATTTTTAAAAAATAATATTGTAAAAAAAAAAAAATGGTAGAAAAATAAAATAAACATAAAAAAAAACAGAGGCCAGTGGCAGGACTACCAGGGTCACAAGCGTTTCCGCCACCGGGCTCGGAGGTATGGGCCCCAGCTGGGGGTCAGGGGGGCCCTTCATGGTTTCTTGCACTGGGGCCCTGCAGGTTCTAGTAACGCCACTGGCCCAAAGTGTCAATATTTTGTGTGGTCACCATTATTTTCCAGCACTGCCTTAACCCTCTTGGGCATGGAGCTCACCAGATCTTCACAGGTTGCCACTGGAGTCCTCTTCCACTCCTCCATGACGACATCACGGAGCTGGTGGATTTGAGGATGCCCCACAGATGCTACATAGGGTTTAGTTCTGGAGACATGCTTGAACTTTACCCTCAGCTTCTTTAGTAAGGCAGTGGTCATCTTGGAGGTGTGTTTGGGGTCGTTATAATGTTGGAATACTGCCCTGCGGCCTAGTCTCTGAAGGGAGGGGATCATGCTCTGCTTCAGTAGGTCACAGTACATGTTGGCATTCATGGTTCCCTCAATGAACTGCCAGGTGAGGAGTACAAAGACAAGTGTGTCTTGCCTACAATCAAGCATAGTGGTGGTGTCATGGTCTGGGGCTGTATGAGTGCTGCGGGGACGACAGCCATGCAGACCAATTTGATACAGTGTGCGGCGTATGGTCTAAGCACTTATAGGCTGACCCCCCCAGCCCTTCAACCTCTGCAGCAATGCTGGCAGCACTCATACGTCTATTTCCCAAAGACAACCTCTGGATATGACGCTGAGCACGTGCACTCAACTTCTTTGGTCAAACATGGCGAGGCCTGTTCTGAGTGGAACCTGTCCTGTTAAAATGCTGTATGGTCTTGGCCACCGTGCTGCAGGTCAGTTTCAGGGTCTTGGTAATCTTCTTATAGCCTAGGCCATCTTTATGTAGAGCAACAATTCTTTTTTTCAGATCCTCAGAGAGTTCTTTGCCATGAGGTGCCATGTTGAACTTCCAGTGACCAGTATGAGAGAGTGAGAGTGATAACACCAAATTTAACACACCTGCTCCCCATTCACACCTGAGACCTTGTAACACAAATGAGTCACACGGAGGGAAAATGGCTAATTGGGCCCAATTTGGACATTTTCACTTAGGCCCCATACACACTATTAGATTTTCTGCAAATTTTTTTCTTCAGATTTACCAAAACCATATAATATGAGGTCAAACCTGAATGCCCCGTACACACGATTGGATTTTCCAACAACAAATGTTGGATGTAAGCTTGTTGGCAGAAAGTCCAACCGTGTGTATGCTCCATCTAACATTTGTTGTCGGACTTTCCACCAACAAATGTTGGCTAGCAGGTTCTCAAATTTTCGGCCAACAAATGTTTGTTGTCGGACTTTCCGATCGTGTGTACACAAGTCCGTCGGACAAAAGTCCACGCATGCTTGGAATCATAAGATATAACTAGCGTTCGTAATGGAGATATCACATACGTTTTGTACGTTACTACGTTCGTAATTGTTGGCCAACATTTGTGTGACCGTGTGTATGCAAGACAAGTTGGAGCCAACAACCTTCGAACAAAAATCCACGGTTTTGTTGTCGGAAAGTCCGATCGTGTGTACGGGGTATAAGAGTTTTAATTTGTATGCAATCAGGTAGGCCTCTTGCACTACATGGTTTTGGTAAATCTGAAGACAAAAATCTGCAGAAAATCTAATAGTATGTATGGGGTCTAAGGGGTGTACTCACTTTTGTTGCCAGCGGTTTAGACAATAATGGCTGTGTGTTGAGTTATTCTGAGGGGACAGCAAGTTTACACTGTTAGGCCCCTTTCACACATGCGTATCGTTCAGACCCACCTGTCAGTTTTTTCAGGAGGATCTGAACGGTCGCTCCATACAGCTCTATGGAGCGTCGGATGTCAGCGGTGACATGTTCGCTGACATCCACCCCGATCCGCTCCGCACAATGGATGTCCTATTTTCCATCCGTCTATCGGATCGGTTGAAAACGAACAGGCGGTCCGTAATCGTCCGATCCCCCCTTAGGGGAGAGCGTACTCTCTGACAGGTCCGTCCCTGCACAGAGTGCAGAGACGGACTTGTCATCCGCCGGCTCAGCGGGGATCAACGGAGCGATCCCCGCTGAGCAAGCGGAGTAATAAAAACGGACAGCCCCGTGTGAAAGGGACCTTATACAAGCTGTATACTCACTTCTTTACATTGTAGCAAAGTGTCATTTCTTCAATGTTGTCACATGAAAAGATATAATAAATAATTTACAAAAATGTGAGGGGTGTACTCACTTTTGTGAGATTCTGTATTCGTGATTCTGCCCACAGCTGCCGCCCTGTAGCAGAAAAAGTGCTATAGGGCGGTCAGCAAGTGGTTAAAAACTGATCACACTAAGCAGCAGAGCAGCACATCATGGTCAGTTATCCTATTCCTAGCTATGCTGGGAACTCTGTGCTCTCCTCCAATGATCAGACTTGTCCTCACATGCCCCCGCTGCAAAAGCTTTCACTGGGAAAATCGGTGTGTTGCTGCTTCTCCTCCCCCAGCTCTTATGCAGCTGAGAACAGAGGGAATGTGATCACTTATAAAAAAGGGAAAAAAAGGTATTTATAATATATATTTTTTTATATTTATACACAAATGTTTGCCTTTCATTTCTTTTTTAAACTGAATGTGTTGGCTTTAGACAACACAGCTAAAATGATGTGTCCTCCTTAAAGGTGTGCAGCAGGATAAAGCCAGCCCATACTCATATTACTACTCAATCTGAAGTCTGCTATTCCATAATGGGTCAATAGGTACAGGACCCTGTTTTCCAAACCTTAGTGCCCCCTGGTGTTTCCAGGTTGAGTGTAGCACCTTTTGGATGCTTCTCTTAACGACTGGCTCTTCTATCCAGTACAACATACGTTACCTCCAAGGTTGGGCGGAAAGGCAGAAAGTTCTGAGATTGTTTTTAAACCAAACATGGAATGTTCTTTGATACACCAATGAATGACTACAAGGTTACCTTTATACCCCTGATGAAGGAGCCACATAGTCTCTGAAACACGTTGGGTGGAGAATACCAGATTGTATCATCATCTTGCTGTTTCAGTTGGTGTATTTTTAGTTGTTCGTATCATGTATATTTCATGTTTCCTGTCTTTTACTGGTGACTCATAATAAATATCCGTTTTTATTAATTTATCTGTTATGTGTTTGAAGTGCCTATAAAGTCCCACAACTGGGGAACCTCTATGTCTTTATTCGTGTTTAGGGATGTGGCACACTTTGGAGTCTAATCAGTGGCGTCACTAGGGTTGGTGTCACCCGGTGCGGTAAAACATGGTGTCACCCCCCCTCCACCATCTATAGTCGCCCCTAAATACAGACCCCCCCTCCTTCAGTACAGAACTCCTTCCAAGTATAGTCCCCCCCCCTCAGTATAGACCCCCCTCAGTATAGACCCCCCCACTTAGTACAGACCCCCCTCCCTCAGTATGGATCCCCCACTTAGTATAAACCCCCTCCATCAGTACAGACCCCCCTCAGTACAAACCACCCCCTCCTCCATTAGTACAGACCCCTCCCCATGACAAACTACCCCCCTTCATCAGTACAGCCCCCCCAGGACAAACTACCCCCTCCATCACTACAGCCCCCCCAGGACAAACTACCTCCTCCATCAGTACAGCCCCCCCAGGAAAAAACTACCCCCTTTATCAGTAGTACAGCCCCCCCCACCTGTCACAACATCTCTCCTCATCGCAAGCTGACACCCCCCTCCCACTGCCCGTTACCGAACTAGCTCAGGCGGCTCTGATACATGAAATACCCGGGCGGCAGCTGGAGAGGACAGCATGCAGCCGCGCTGACCGGGCGGAGAATGGACGGCAGCGCCGTAGTGAGAGACAGTGGAGAAGGAGAACACCCGCGGTCGCCACGCTGGAGGTGGGTTTCCAGCTGAAAGCAAAAAAACTTCCAAAGTCAGCCAGGGCTTTCCTCACCCTTGGGATGGTGTCACCCCTGTAGCGGGTGGCACCCGGGTGCGGACCGCACCCCCCTAGCAACGCCACTGAGTCTAATCACCGATACCCCCATAGAATCCCAGTACAGACCACAATACAGATCCCCCTCAGTATAGACCCGTAGGTGAGCCCATCCTCCAGTGCAGGACCTTTCCCTACTTACGCTAGATCACCAGTTCTTGCAGAATGACATGCAGTGGTAGAGGGAAGTCTTCCCCTCAACTGTGGATGTGACAGGAGTGGAGGAAGAGCCTCCCTTGACTTTGCACATGAATTAACCAGGATTAGCATGTGAAAAAGCCACTATATTGCATTCATATGCAAGCCCCACTGTCAGATCTTTAATAGGAAAATTACACTGCAATCATATAGATATGTACATCATGTGTCAAATTCGTATATGGATGCACTGTGCAGGACAAAGTCCCTGGACACCGGACAGCCCCGCACAGTTCGGGACAATTTGATTTCTGTAAACATCTTGATACTTTTGGCTGAATCTGCATGTTTGTACGTTGAAAAGATAACCTTGGTACTTGCCTCATCTATATTTAAAAACTTGTCACTATCCACAAAAAAAACAAATACACAAGATCAAATTTTTCTTAAGATCAGTCATTGTGATGTTTTTAGAAACAACATTTCTGATTTGGTGAAATCTATCTGAAAAGTATTTCGGTGAAGGGATCTTCCAAACCTCTAAAAATCCCCCATCTTTTCCCATACCATTTAACTCCCCCTTCCCTTGCCTCTTCCCTCCCCCTCTTCGTTAGGAGATTCATTTTTTGTACATATCTTCGTATATATGACCCCTAACATGCTGTTCGCTATTGAAGTCCATACTCCCTTTATTCTCTTTACTTCATATGTATGCCTATACATAAAATATTTATACATATGTATTTAACAAAATGAAGGTTTTACTGTAGATTGAGCCCATAGCTAGTAACCCTCATATATTACTGCGGTTTCTGAGAATATACGTCTGAGAGATAGGACTCTCTCAGGTATTGTCAAAAATTCTTTCTATGTTGAAGCTTTAATTTTTGTACATGTATTGTATTTTGTTGTTGCTGAGTTCGTGCGGTGCATTGATGGGGGCGCCACCTGGTGGTGAGTTCTTGGCTGCTATGCGGCCGCCCAGCGTCACATCAGCCTCCCTTGATGTGGCGCTTACATCAGCTGGTACACATCATGTGCCGGCTGGTGTAGCCTGCAGTGGGCGTGCGCTGCTTTCCTCACTGGAGGCGCCACCCCTGTGTGGACGGCGCTTTCGTTCTGGACGGCGCGCATGCGCACTGCGAGCATTCGGCCGGTCCGGATGACGTCACGTCGGCGCTGCCGATTGGTTGACGACGGACGGGACGTGCACACAAATAGGACGGCGTCCTGCTATTGTGTGTACTCCGTTTCAGCCCTAGGAAGACACTACACGCCGGAGATCGTGTAGTAGGTACCCCTTTCGTTTGCTATAGCATATAGCTGCCAGACTCTGATTATGGATGAACAATTACCTTCTTTAGTTAGTTACCACTCTATTATCCCCCTCCTTTTCTTCTATGTACTTGTTTATATCTTAGGAGAGACCCTTGGTAGACTGCATCTGGCTACACTAGGCTTCTGGTACCCCCTGCCTAGGAGTACCTGAGTTCAAATCCAGAGTCACACAGAAAAAATATAAACTACACCTGCAAAAACTCAACACTGGTGAGTGTTATGGGAACATGGTGGGGGCTATGTCACGTGACACACACCCCCCCTTATACTTATACATCTTTATTGTTACTACAAATTCACTATTTTTCTTTTAGGAACGGGCTTATGCAATAAGCCAGTACCATCCTACATACATTCCGACGTGTTTTAGATATATCTGTCTGCCGGTTTTCCGGCCCATGTTTGGGCTTGCGGATCTTTACCCTTGTTATGACTTTATACGGTTTCCACAATGTGAGTATTCCCTCCAGCCTCTAAACTCTCTCCCTCTCCTCTCCCCCTTTTTTCCCCCTCCCTTCCCACTTCCTTGTCCCCTCATCTTTTCCCTCTCCTTCCCTCTTCTCTTTCTCCCCCCTTCCTTCTCTTCCCCCCCCCTCCCCCCCTAAACAACCCCCCCCCCCCCTTCCCCCCCCCTTTTTCTCCCCCTTCCCCTTCCCCTCCCCCTCCTTTTTCCTACCCTCTCCGCCACTCGCCCCTTCTTCTTCTTCTTCTTTCTTCCCCCCTTCAACTTGTTTTTCTCATTTTCCTTTTTTTCTCTCTTTTTTTCCCTCTCCTTTTTCCCTCTCTTTTTTCCTCCCCCTCTTCTTCCTCCTCCCCCCCCCCCCTATTTCTCCCCTTTCCTCTCCTTTTTCCCTTTTCCCACTCCCTCCCCTCCCCTTTTTCTTTTTACCCCTCTAGGCATTGGGAACAAAATTTGTACCTACCCTATGAACTCTCCCTACGGTGACACACCTTCTTTAACATTATATGAGATCATGTTGTGTACGCCCCCATAGCTAGCCTTTCATCGCCCCGTTGGTTGGCGCGCCCATCGTTGCTCCGCTTGAACCAGCATTTATCTTTCAAATACTATCTATGTGGCGTCTTTGGAGACGTCTGCCTTTTGATTACATACAGTGTATTAACTATTATGTTTTTGCTATGTTTATATGTTCTGATAGCCACAACACATCCTGTATTGCTCCTGAAGAAGCGTAACCTTACGCGAAACATGTCGAGTATCCAAGATTTACATGATTTGAACTGACTACAGACCCGCTATCAAGTCACCATTTCGGACTGATCTTGCTGTGGAAAGTATACCCAGACGTCCGAATAATATATTATAGATGGTGTTGTATAGCGAGCATTTTTAAAATATATACACATGTTGTGGTGTGTTTTTAGACAATATGTTTTGTCTGCTATGTATTTTTCTAAGTAAATAAAAATATATTTTTTATAACCAGTTTGTTAGAGTTGTGCCTAAAAAGTCCAAAAGTCCCTCTTGTTTTGTTTTTTGCATAATTGTTAGGACGTGGCACAGTTTTACTTTTTTGTTTGTGTCCACGGTGCCACTCCGTGTGAAGACACATTTCCAATTTCGTAACATTTCTGATTTGGTGAAATCTATCTGAAAAGTATTTCGGTGAAGGGATCTTCCAAACCTCTAAAAATCTTCTTCGCTCCTCCCAAGACCTCCTGCTCTCAAACTCCATTGTCACCTCATCCCATGCTCGCCTTCAGGACTTCTCCAGAGCCTCTCCCATCCTCTGGAATGCTCTACCCCAATCTGTCCGATTTTCTCCTACTTTATCCACTTTCAGACGATCCCTGAAAACTCATCTCTTCAGAGAAGCCTATCTGGCCCCCACCTAACAACTGTACATTTATCTTCTCAATCAGCACATCCTCCACAGTTATTACCTCTTGTATCTCTTGACCTTCCCTCTTAGATTATAAGCTCTAAGGAGCAGGGCCCTCTGATTCCTACTGTATTAAAGTGTATTGTATTTGTACTGTCTACCCTCAAGTTGTAAAGCACTACGTAAACTGTTGGCGCTATATAAATCCTGGGAGACTCAGGCAGAGGAAGGGTAGGCATGGCCCATCTTCAGGACATGACCTGAAGATGCGCCATGCCTGAAACGTGTTGTCATGACCACAGCCTTCTGAGAGATTGTTCCACAGATACTCTGTTGCTATCACCTGGTGTCTCAACACACACCGCATCCAGTGACCACCCTGGCCGTGACATCACATCTGGCACGCCGTCTGGAAGCTTTGGCTACCCATCCTCTGCCTAAGTCTCCCGGGATTGTCCTGGGATTGATCGGCTAGCCCGCGGCCTTGCTGCACAGCCTTGTGTCATCTTTGGCTGCCTAATACATCCCTGGATTTTTTGCACCTTTGCCTGCAATATACATCCCTGGCTTCTCCACATTGTGCCAGCAGTCCATCACAGCGGTATATATTGGGCACTTGAACCGTATCCCTTGCACAGCATCTGCTTTTTTCCATCTGGGAGAACAAGTGGTTTTACCTGGGAAGACGACCTCCTCTCTCCCCTCCAGCACCTGCTTGGTTAATGGTATGTGTTTTCAGCCCTTCAAGTGCATTAACACAGGAGCCTTTTATCCTTTTTACGTTTGTCGTTGGACCAATAAACATTTTATATGTTTGTATGAACTGTATTTTTGGTCTTTCATCTATGTGGAACTACAACTACCAGCCACCAGCTTTCACAACACTGGTTTGTGGCTGTGCAGGCCTATAGAATCCCCCAGCGCTTTCCTTGAGGATCTTCGTGGTCATATCCTTATTTGGTAGTGGCAGGGTTGCCAACTGTCAGTAAATTTACTGACAGTTTGTAAGAATCAATGATTTTTACAATTGTCTGTAAATATCAGGGGCTGATAATTTGTCATGCTGTGTTGACTTTTGTAAGTGTAAACCATGCCTACTACTTGTTATGTGTATTGCCATCATTTATACTGCTTAAATATTGATTGTCTTCGTTTTTAATAGGAGTTCTGTCACTTTTAGACTCCCTTTCACACTGGAGCGTTTTTCAGGTGCTTTTGGGCTAAAAAAAAGCACCTGTAAAGCGCCTGAAAAACACCTCCCCTGCAGCACCAGTGTAAGAGCCCTGAGTGCTTTCACACACTGGGGCGGTGGGCTTGCAGGACGTTAGAAAAAGTCCTGCAAGCAGCATCTTTGAGGCGGTGGAGGAGCGGTGTATACACCGCTCCCCCACCGTCCCTGCCCATTGCAATGAAAGGGCAGCGCTGCCGAAGCGCCTGAAAAGCAATTTGGCAGCGGCGCTTTTCGGACACTTTTAACCCTTTCTTCAGCCGCTAGCGGGGGTTAAAAGTGCCCCGCTAGCGGCTGAATATCGCCGTTAAAACTAACAGTGCTTTACCGCTGACGTGGAGCTGCCCCGGTGTGAAAGGGCTCTTTGTCAGTAAAAAAAATGTGCCCCATCAGCATAGGTGTGCACAGCCTATTGCATTAGGGTGTGCACCCCAAAATGCAAACACACATGCGTGCCTATATATATATATATATATATATATATATATATATGTATATATACACACACACACACACACACACTCTAAATAAATGTAAAAATGTAAAAAAGTAGTAGGGTAGTGGATGGTGTCAGTGGACAGGGTCAGTAGTTTTTATTTTTATTATTTTGTTTTTGTATTTTTTTTTTACAATTTTATTTATATTTTTTATTATTTTTTTTTACAAATTTTTAGAAGCTTTGGTGAAATATCAGCATGGGGAATCTGCGCTGCAAAGGGTGATTAGGGTGTGCCCAGGAACACCCGGCACACCCCCTGCGCACGCCTATGCCCATCAATAAATTTCCTATGTTTTATCAGTAAAAAATGCAGCGGGGGGGGGCGATTGGCAACCCTGGGTAGCAAACAGGCTTGACACTGGCTGCACAGTTTGAGCGCCCCCTACAGTGGAGCAAATAGACTTCACCTGCCTGCAGGTAAACCATTTCTTAATTTGGAATAAAATCACTAGAAATAAGAAAGATGATTTTTATTTATTTTTTTGCCCATCCGTTCCCCCATCTCCTCTGTGACTTGTTTTCAGCGCTCTCATTGCCTGGTACGGCCAACGAAACATCTGTGTTTCATTAAATGCTCTGAAGAGCAGGAGAGATATCAGGGGTCTCAAAGACCCCTGATGTCTCTGTAAATAGTACCTGTGACTGCCCAAAGCTTTCCCAAGGGGTAGCGTTCAGCCCCTTGTGATAGCAACAAAGTTAATTAAAAAAAAGAAGTTTCAAAAAGTGTAAGAAAATAAGAATAAATAAAATAAATAATAATAAAAAAATGAAAAATAATTAAAAATGTCAAAGTACCCCAGACCCCCCCCCCCCCCCCCCTCTCACACACTGATGCAAACATGCACGTAGGTCTGGTCTGTATACCATACCTCCCAACTGTCCCTGATTTCGAGGGACTGTCCCTGATTTGGAGCAATGTCTCTCTGTCCCTCATTCCTCCTGATTTGTCCCTCATTTTGGTCTAAACAATATAGTTGTATATAAAATGCACTTTTTATCTATCAAAAAGTGTTTTCCAGCGCTAAACCTTTCATCTGATTTCTAAATTGCTGCATTTGTATATTCCAAAAGTCAATATAAAGGAATAGTAGTGGTAAAAAAGCACTTGTGGGTTTAACCAATCTTATTTTTTTGTACCATTCTCCTTTAAGGAGGTGTGGCAAGGTGTGTGTCTGCTTACTTTTGCTGATAGGTGTCCCTCATTCACATCTCAAAAAGTTGGGAGGTATGTGTATACTGTATGTAAACAGTCATTGCACCACTTGTCTGATGTATTGCCACAAACGTCAGAGTGAGAGCAATCACACCGCATCCAATTCGCATGACATTCGAGTGTGACCAGTGGTGGGACAAGGTATTTCAGTGCCCAGGGCGAGGATGCCAAAATGCGCCCCCCACCCCTGCGCGCGTGCGCAGAGCAGGGGGCTGAGCTAGTAGAAGTATTTTCAGCACACTAAAACATATGTGATGGTTGCGGATAGCGGAGAGCTTCAGTATTACTATGTACATTTGTGATTGGTAACTAATGAGTAACTTGGCTGTCCAAGGGTGGTTTTTGAAGATTTTAAAAGGTGCTCTAGAACTAATTGAAGCTGATCTTGGTCCTGCTTGAAAACCTCCTTCGATCTGCAGGCTGCAGCGCTGATCATTGCATTCTGACAGTGGAGGAGTCCTGCTGTCAGAGTACAATAGTACAGAGGGGGGATTCCTCCATCCACCTTGTTTGAGTGGATGCAGGGATATGTTCAGCCTGCTGGAAAAAAAAAATAGAGTGTACTAGGGTTGCACTGATACAGATATTGGTGCTGATACTAAGCATTTGCACGAGTACTTGTACTTATTCAAATGCTCTGATACCTAAAACCAATATTTTGCATTGTGATTTGAGCTCATACAAAATGAATGTGCTCAAATCCCACTGTAAAGAATTGCATGCAATACGGTGTGATTGCTGTCCAAATCACATGTGGTTTCCCACACAGTTCCTGTGTGAGCCTGGGCTTGTCATAGTGACTTCAGCCTGGGTTCACATAGGAGCGGTGCCTGAAACCACATGTAAAAAAAAAGATCTCTCTAAACCTAAGCCCTCTTCAGGATCTAGTGACTAATGACCAATTGCCCTCCCTCGATACTATTAAAGAGACTTACAATGCCTCTTCCTTGGACCACTTTGCATTTCTGCAAATTTCAGCATACTACATCATAATCCGACCCCTTCTCTTACGATACCCCATACAGCCTGTGTGACTGACTCTCAAAGGAGCCGGTTCACACAGGTCCGGGGTGCCCACGGTCCGCATTCCAAAAGGGTCCTGTGAGTGTTTTGTTCGGGTTCAGGTGCAAATTCAGGCTAAAATTCATGCCTGAACCGGTGATCAAACCGAACCCCATGCTGGGAACCACGGCCGCACATATGTGAACCCCACGTCACTTTGAACAAATAACATGTAAAGACTATAAAATAGTTGCTTATGGACATTTTTAGGTATCGTAGTTGTTCGCTATTACTCAGGTGCACGCAATTTAAAATCTCAACATGTTTGGTATCTATTTACTTGATGCAACATCATATTTTATACTTTGTAGTAGGTATTTTGTTGCATTTGTTTGTAATAAAATAAACTTCAGTGCATTCATTTCAGTGCAGGATATAAAGATCGCAACAGCCTCCATTTTATTCTCCATGGGCTCTGCTTTCAGAAAATATATAAAGTTTGGGGGTTCTGAGTAATTTTCTGGGAGCAAATGTTAATTTTAACATATGTGGAAAATTAAAAAATTGTCCAGGACAGCAAGCAGTTAAAAAAGATTTTTATTGCAGACTGTGTGTCCCTGCTGGAGGTTTATGTCCACTTCCTCTATAACCATACAGGATATGTCACGTACAGGAAGGGGCTGCTTTCACTACACTAAAAACTGACAAGGATTCTAAAAAGTAATGATTTTTGCCACAGCGCTTTTCACATTGCGATTTTGACTTTTTTTTCCTTCCAACAAAATGGCTGAAAATAGTTCAGGCGACAGAATCTTCACATCCGGTCCTCGCGCAATAGCAGAGCAATACCGCAATACATCGACTGCGGCGCGGGGGTCAGATGGGCGCGTCTACTCCGCGCCTGCGCACTGAGCAAGAGGAAGCAAATCTGATGCAACCGGCTGCCAGGCAATTGTAGGAGACATGGACGCGATCGGAGAAGGCACGGCTCGGCTCCAGCTGGGTGAGAAGGGGGATGGGGAGGCCGATGAGGGATGTGGGGGGTCTATACACACTGTGTGAGTGACGAGGCTTCCCATGTCACTGTATGGAGGGGGCTGAGTGCTGTGCAGGACATATGGATGACAGGGGGGTGGGGAGAGCATGGCTGGTGAATGTGGCTGACCATACATTGTACTACCTGGTCACTACAAGGGGTGACATCACATGAATCACCATTGTACTGTACATAGGGACACAAGAGGGGTATGGGAGACCATGGGGTGTAGAGGGGACCCATATAGAGGTGTTGGGGGGACACGAGGGGTGTAAAGGGACCCATGGGGTATATATTATTATTATTATACAGGATTTATATAGCGCCAACAGTTTGCACAGCACTTTACAACATGAGGGCAGACAGTACACTTACAATACAAATCAATACAGGAGGGATCAGAGGGCCCTGCTCCTGAAGAGCTTACAATCTAGAAGGGAGGGTCAAGTGGAAACAAAAGGTAATAACTGTGGGCAGGGATGGACTGATAACTCATGGGGCCCCCGGGCAATCGGAGATTATGGGGACACACAGTATACAATCACACAGTATACACATACATGTACACACAGTATACACAGACAGATGTAAAAAAAACAGATTTATACATACTGTCCCTGGTTTTACTGAGGCTGGCAACCCTCATGGGGCCCCCTAGTGGCCCAGGGCCCTCGGGCAGTGCCCGAGTGGCTCAATGGTCAGTCCGCCCCTGACTGTGGGGGATGAGCTGATGGAGAAAATACAGTTGTTAGGTGTGGGTAGAGTAGGCTTCTCTGAATAGAAGGGTTTTCAGGGATTGTTCAAAAGCTAATAGAGTAGGAGATAAGCGGACAGATTGGGGTAAGGAGTTCCATAGGATTGGAGAGGCTTTGGAAAAGTCCTGGAGGCGAGCATGGGAGGAGGTGACGAGGAAGCCAGAGAGCAGGAGATCTTGAGAGGAACAAAGAGAACGAGTAGGTTGGTATTTTGAGACTAGGCTAGTGATGTAGCTGGGGGCGAAATTGTGGATGGCTTTGTAATTTGTTAGTATTTTTAATTTGTTGGGTGAGCAGAAACCAGTGGAGGGATTGGTAGAGAGGAGTGGCAGACACAGAGCGATTGGTAAGGTGGATGAGTCTGGCAGCGGCATTCATGATGGATTGAAGAGGTGATAGACTATGCAGAGGTAAGCCAATGAGAAGGGAGTTGCAGTAGTCGAGGCGAGAGATGACCAGCGAGTGAATTAAGAGCTTTGTTGTGTCATTGGTTAGAAAGGGGCGTATTTTGGAGATGTTGCGGAGGTTCAGGCGGAAGGATTTGGACAGTGATTGGATGTGGGACTTAAAGGAAAGTTCAGAGTCCAGGACTACACCTAGGACCTTGGCATGTGGGGATGGGCTGATAGTTGTGCCATCGATTTTGACAGAGAGATTAGGGAAAGGGGCATATGGGGGAGGAAGAATGATAAGTTTGGTTTTGGATAGATTGAGTTTGAGGAAGTGGTGTGACATCCAGACTGATATATCTGATAGTAAATTAGTGATATGTGAGGAGACAGAGGGAGTGAGCTGAGGGGTAGAGAAATAGATTTGGGTGTTGTCATCGTAGAGATGGTATTGGAAGCCATGGGAGGCTATCAGTTGACCCAGGGAGTAGGTGTAGATTGAAAATAGGAGATGTCCAAGAACAGAACCCTGGGGGACCCCGACAGAGAAAGGAAGAGGAGGAAGTAGAATTTCAGGTAACGCTAAAGGTGCGGTTAAATAAGTAGGTAGAGAACCAGTGAAGAGTACAGTCACGAAGACCAAAGGCATGGAGTGTTTTATATATGGTACACAAGGGTGTAATGGGACACAAGGTTATAGAGGGGACCCATATAGGGTGTTGGGGGACACAAGGGGTATATAGGGGTGTAAGGGGACCCATGGGTTATATATGGGACACAAGAGTGTAAGGGGACCCATTGGGTATATGGGGAAACAAGGGGGGTAGAGGAGACCCATATAGGGGTGTTGGGGACACACACACGGTGTGTAAGGGGACCCCATGAGGTATATAGGGCTGTAAGGGGACCCATGGGGTATATATGGGACACAAGGGTGTAAGGGGACCCATTGGATATATGGGGGATGCAAAGGGGGGGTAGAGGGGACCCATAAAGTGGTGTTGGACACACGGTGTGTAAGGGGACCCCATGGGGTATATAGGGATGTAAGGGGACCCATGGGGTATATATGGGACACAAGGGTGTAAGGGGACAATTGGGTATAGGGGGGGTGGGGTAGAGGGGACCCATGTAGGGGAATCAAGGAGTGGAAGGGAACCCATTGGATATTTGGGGGACACAAGGGGTGTAGGGGGTACAAAGTGGGGTGGGTAGAGGGGACCCATATAGGAGTGTAGGGGAACACAAGGGGTGTAAGGGGACCCATGGGGTATATGGAGGACAAAATGGGTGTTTGGGGACCCAATGGGATGTAGGGGAACACAAGGGGTGTAGAGGAGACCCATGGGGTATAGAGACCCTGTCTGGTTTTGACTCCTATCCAGGGCTCCATCAGAGAGATTTCCCTTCCTGTCCTGATGACAATGTAGTACTTGTATCACAGACCCCAAAAGGCTGATGTGAACGAAGACCCTACAACATGCACCCCAAAAATAATAAAAAATGTATGTTTTCGGTTTGTGGTTCTCAGATACAGTTGATTTCTGCTTTAAGTGACAACTATCTGAGCCTCTTTTTTTTTTCGGTTCCTCTGTTGGCACTGAGCTGCTCTGGTGCCGGTAGAGAAACACCGATTAAGTCAAGGTTACGCTGATCTTTCCCTAAGTTTGTGTACATGGTGTCCATGGTGGTTTGAACCCAGAGGTCCTGCACCCCTCGGTTGCCTTTGCACAATGTTTCTTCCATGGGGTTTTATATTGTGTTGCAAGCTTTTTTTTAAATATATATATATATATATATATATATATATATATATATATATATATTACACTGTAGGGGAATTTTGGGGAAACCTGCTGTCATTAACCTCTAAATAAAAGGTCTACATTGTCTCCATACAGAAGAAATGTATGTGTCGGAGAAAGAAGGGGATGATGCTGCTGGTGATGGGACCAAGGAGAAACCCTTTAAAACTGTTCTTAAGGTAATTCACCTGATAGAAGTCTCTGTTCTCTGCACAGTGTGTTTTATGACTTTCACAGCTAAGGCTCTAGTCCTGTTTTGCCTTTCTGCTTTCAGTTTCTTCATATTACACACTGTGTCATGGGAACACCTTCATGATGAAGGAAAAACATGTCTTAGCGTCTGAACACCGCTTTGTAACTATAGCATGTGTTAGTAAACTGTATATATCATCACTACTAAGTGTATCCAGGTAGATTATACTGCGTCTTTTTTTATTTACTTTTTTTTTTCCTGCAGGACAAATTGAGCTTCCTTTTGACAGTAAATGATAATGGATAGCTCCTTTTTTTTTTGTTGTTGTTTTTTTTTCTTATCAAAGGAAAACTGGCACAGAAAAAAAGCATTTTTTAATCTACCGTATATACTCGAGTATAGGTTGATCCGAATATAAGCCGAGGGCCCCTAATTTACCACAAAAAACTGAGAAAACGCATTGACCCGAGTATAAGCCGAGGGTGAGAAATGCAGCAGCTACTGGAAAAAGAGAGTCAACAATGCCCATCTGCTGCTGCATGCCTCCCTGTGTCCTGTGCATGCCTACCTGTGCAGATCTGCCTACCTCACTGTGTCCTGTGTATACCCCCCTGTGTCCATTGCAGCCTACCTGTGCCAATCTGTGTCCTGTGCATGCCTCCGTGTGCCGATCTGCATCCACCAATCAGCGTGTCATAAAAACATACGGCGTCCATTCCAGTGTTCAAAAGCCGCGCCTCCTCTTCGTCTGTGATAGGCAGAACACTCAGTTTCCCAGCAGTCAGTGTTCAGCCTATCACGGACATCCGCTCATCCTCATACCACGGACGGGGATGAGAAAATGTCCGTGATAGGCTGAACACTGACTGCTGGGAAATTGAGTGTTCTGCCTACCACAGACGAGGAGGAGGCGCAGGTTTTGAACACTGGAATGGCAGCCGTATGTTTTTTTTATGACACGCTGGCCGCCGTCTGTCTGCATGACACGCTGATCAGGTAGGCAGACGGCAGTGACTCGAGTATAAGCCGAGGGGGGCACTTTCAGCCTTAAAAAAGGCCTGAAAATCTCGGCTTATACTCGAGTATATACGGTAGTATCCGGGTGTTTTAGGTAGGAAAAAAGGCTTTTTTTAATTTATTTTAGTATCGGGATGTTTTAGAGGGGGGAAAAAAAAAACATTCTTTAAAGTGGTTGTACACCCTGTACAACCACTTTTACCTACAGGTAAGTCTATATTAAGGCTTACCTGTAAGTGCTTGAAATATTGCCTAAACCTCCACGGTTTAGGAGATATTTCCGAAAGACCCGAGCGTCGATGTCATCGGCGCATGCACACTTTAGAAAGGGCACATCGTGCCGTTTCTAATAGGGGTCATGCCGTGACTGGCGGCTCCCGCGCTTCCGGCCAGTCACAGAGCCGGAGTTCACGGCCCCGGAAGGAAGAGGGGCGAAGATGGACACTCCCTGCTAGTGGGGACAGCGGTGACATTGCGGGCTTCGGTTTCAGGTAAGTGACACATAAAGGGCTATTATGCTATGCATAGTAGCCCATTATGCTTTACCTTTGCAGGGAAATAAAGAGGCAGTAAAACCCACCAGGGTCTACTTCCTCTTTAAATGTAGTATCGAAGTGTTTTAGGTAGGGGGAAAAAAAGCATTTTTTTATTTGCTATAGGGCTGGTTTTTTTTAGGACAAAAACTTTTTTAACCACTTCAATACAGGCCATTTTCACCCCCTTCCTGCCCAGGCCAATTTTCAGTTTTCAGCGCTGTCGCACTTTGAATGACAATTGCGCAGTCGTGCAACACTGTACCCAAATTAAATTTTTATAATTAGAGTTTTCTTTTGGTGGTATTTGATCATCTCTGCGGTTTTTTTTTTTTTTTTTTTTTTTTTTTTGCGCTATAAACAAAAGAAGAAGACAAGTTTGAAAAAAAGCACAATATTTTTTGCTACAATAAATTTCCTCAGTTTAGGCCAATATGTATTCTTCTACATATTTTTGGTAAAATAAAATCACAATAAGCGTATATTGATTGGTTTGCCTATAGTGCCTACAAAATAGTTTTATGGCATTTTTATTATTTTTTTTTTTTTTTTTTTTACTAGTAATGGCAGCGATCTGCGATTTTTGTGTATAAGTGAGTGGTGCTGCGCTGATCCTTGGCACAAAAACAAATAAGGTTGGATAATAAATAAATGCGTGTGTTGCAAATAAAGTGATGATACGTGAAAAAAGAAAAAAAAAAAAATCATTATATATATATATATATATGACACAATAAAAATCTAAATGTTCAATTTCTTAAATAGCTGGTGAAAGGTGACATAAGTAAAATATAATATTCACTTAAATCGCCTAAAATAAAATTTGCATGATTTAAAATGCATAAACATGATGGTAAAACTACCTAGACACCAATAACTAACATTAGGTTAAGCATACATAAAGTGCATAGTGAATGTAAACAACGTGCATTTACAATTAGACCAGCAAAGTGTACGGTGCAAGCAAAAAAGTGCAATGTGCAGCCATAAGACTGAAGGAGTAATAACTTACTCTTTTACATATAGTGCATACTGTGCAAAAGCAACATCAAAATTGATAATTAGCTGGAATCTCAAAGAATGAAAAAATGACAAGAGGAAAAAAAACATACATAAAATATATAAAAAAAGTCCTTTTTGAAAATTGTGACAGCAACGTCCTAGCATGCACACGTTGCAGTTAAAGTGCTAGAGTGAACCACATCAAGTGTTTTCTTCGTGTGCAAAACCACTCAGATAGGTAATGGCCCCTTACCTTGAGGTAATAGGGCAAAAGCATATATCTGGAAAGCTGTTAAGACATCCGCCTATAGACTCCACCGCGTCCCTCACTGTCCTGGATCCTAGGATGGGACTCCCTCAGGTATGGTGCGGGGGGGGGGGTGGTATATATAGGGGGTAATTGGCAGAAGAAAAGCCAATAGTGTAATCCCGTTTGGTAAATAGTAAATCTCTTTATTAAAAAGTTGTAGGTACTCACATAATAGTTTAAAAAAAGCGGTATCAATCCGACGAGCGGAGAGCTCGTATGCCTCTGTTTGTGTATGCAGCCTGTCTCGTCCCTACGCGTGACGTCACACCACGTGACTTCATCAGGGGATAAACACAGGCTGAAATCGTGTCCTTAAATAGTCTAATAATGGCCAATATGGAGCGGCCATTTTCCCGGAGTGTAATTGGGTTAGTACGGCGGCCATTTTCAAGAGTTTTTTTCGCCGCTAGTTCCGCCTTAGGTATCTGTCTATGTGGAGTTGTCAGCTGACTTGTGGGACCAATAAGCACCATCCAGCTCGATTAGTTTGTATGGTGCTGTCAGCAAAGAAAGTTACACCATCTCTAGTATACGGGAACTAGCGGGGGGGGGGGAGGGAGTGGATGGGAATATTTAAGAAGACTGGCTATAACATAGTCTAGATTGGGTATTGGCTCGGTTTTTAAAGTCTATTAAGTGTAATAAGCTACCACCCTGGCTACCGGGTGTAGCGGACAGGCCTTGTGTGAGTGAAGGGATTAGAGCGTTCTCCACTCATCGCGGGGGGGGGGGGGCCGGGAAGAGAGAAGCAGCAGACACTGACAGTGCTCATAATATACATAATATAAATAATAAATCAATAAAAAATATATATTAGCCCAGAAATATTGTATTAAACCTATTGGGAGGCAAGTTGATCCATAAAAATATATAATGGTAATAGTAAGCTTGTAATGAATAAAAATAGCAGAGGAACCAGAAAATAAAATAAAAAAAATGTATAAAAACTTATTAAAAAACATTACAAAACCCAGATGAGGCATGGTGTAGATATTGCTAATGTGAGGTTATATATGTCTAATGGGTTCAAGTTTGTGAAATATGTGTGTGCAGAAATAACCAAGATTTTTGGTTGGGGTGTCCTGCCAGGGAGTATATGCTGGTTGTTTAACTAATAAGTAGCGCGTTGGGAGTCTGGTCATATATGCCATAGTAAATTTTGCATGGGATAGAACGATTGCAGTGCATATGCGCTAAAGGGTATAAGAAAGAAAAAAGGTCTAAAAATTAGAGAAAAAATTCCATTAAAAATGATAAAAGTTAAAAATCACTCAGGAAGCAGTTTAGGTCAAACTCAATGTTTAGACCACGGGGCCAGAAGGTGTCTAAGGTGAAGATCCACTTGGATTCTAGTTTGCTTAGGGTTCTCACCTTGTGGCCACCCCGCCAGTGTTTAATGTATGGGGTGATACCCCAAAAGCTCAGATGTGTGGGGTCTTTATTATGGCAGGTTAAAAAGTGTTTGGACACACAGTGTTTGTCATAGCCGTTAAGAATATTTTGGACATGTTCCTTAATACGGACTCTCAGGGGTCTTTTTGTGCGGCCTACATATTGGAGGCCGCAACTGCATTCTAATGCGTAAACTGCCCCCTCAGTGTTACAACAAATAAAATCTTTGATTGCATGATCTGCGATTTTTATCGTGACTGCGACATTGCGGCGGACATATCGGACACTTTTGACACCATTTTGGGACCATTCACATTTATACAGCGATCAGTGCTATAAAAATGCACTGATTACTGTATAAATGTCACTGGCAAGGAAGGGGTTAACACTAGAGGGCGATCAAGGGGTTAAGTGTGTTACCAAGGGAGTGGTTCTAACTGTAGGGGGAGGGGACTCACAAGGGGAGGAGACCGATCGGTGTTCCTCTGTACTGGGAACACACGATCGGTCTCCTCTCACCTAACAGGACGTGGATCTGTGCGTTTACACACACAGATCCACGTCCCTGCTCTGTTATCGGGCAATCGCGGGTGCCCGGCGGACATCGCAGCCGCCGGGCACGCGCATCGGCTCCCGCCCAGGATGGGAGATCCCTACTTCATTTAGGAATAAAAAATGTATCGGAGAGTTTGGTGGACTCAATATTCCTGAACAGGTCTGTAAGAGGAAACATTCAGATGATTGGCCAGTAATTATCCATGACATAGTAATTGATTATGGCCATATAAATGCACTTTGTAAAGGCATTAGAACATTTCCCTCTGGGTCCAGCGATGTCCAGGGGTTGGTATTTATTATATGATGATTTAAGCACCGTCTGTGTGGAGCAAATCGCCTGCAGGCCACTATGAGGGAATATCAGTTACCCAAAAGGCATTTCTTCTCTTGCAGAGGGTTGTTTGTGTACATTCCTCAGGTGTCTTCTTACCTTCTACACCAGTTAAATGTTATTGATTATCATCGTCGTCTCTTTTGCTCTGGAACTACCACATAGCCATGAGCAAGGGATTGGCAGCTCCCTTCAGATGCTTCTGAGACAGGTTTGTTGGCTTTGTCAATAACAGCAGTGCTAATGCTGTTAACCTGTCACAGATTGGAAAAATTCACATTGAGCAAATTATGAAACCTTTTGGTAAAAACACTTCAAACAATTCATGGGTCCAGAAAGAGAAGCTGATTCTCCTTACTGATCAGTGAGGTCAGCCATCACATTCACAGACCTGCCGAGAGGCTCAGTAAACCAGAGGGCTTCACTTTTACAGAACAATTTAAAATTTGCATAAACCATTTTCTACCTTTTTACGTCCTACTGTATTTGTGTCAGAGGCGTAACGAGAACCTTCAGGGCCCCAGTGCAAGAAACCATGAAGGGCCCCCTTGACCCCCCCCCCCCCTCTCATCAGAGCCCCGGGTTTCCAGTTCTGGGAGGGCATCCATGGACATCCTCCCTGAACCCTGCCTCCCACGTGCTGCCTGGGGCGTGCACACTCTTTGACCCAGCTGATCACAGCACCCCTTTACCATGTGATAAGCTGATAACATGTAAACAGACTTGCCGGTTATCGGCAGTCCTTTCTTCCCATGCTGTGTATGTGTGAGGAAAAGAAAAGCCATTAACCAGCAAGACTAGTATTAGTACATTGTTTAAACTGGTAATCAGGGCTCTGGTCATCAGTGCCCTGATTCAGTGCAAGCCCCATCAATGCCCCCTATCAGTGCCACTTATCAATGCTGCCCATCAGTGCCACATATCAGTGCTAATCAATGCTGCCCATCAGTGCCGCCTATCGGTGCTCATCAATGCCGTCTATCAGTGCTCATCAGCAGGACTCTGAGCTGAGGGTGTCTCTCATATAGCTCATAGCCTGCACCGACAGCCCCCCGGGAGAGGAGAAAGCTGCCGATCTACTCCTTCTCCTCCTGTGTGTGTACCGCAGGAACTGTGAAGCTAAACAGCTGAGTTTGATTATTCACAGTTCCCACGGTACACACACAGGAGGAGAAGGAACAGCTCGGCAGCTCTCTCCTCTCCCGGGGGGGCTGTCGGTGCAGGCTATGAGCTGTATGAGAGACACCCTCAGCTCAGAGTCCTGAAGCAGGAAACCCCACTGGGTCCCCCCACAGTAGCGGAACACTGGTGCCTTATCCCCCGGATCCTGGCAACAGGGATGTCTTACTCTGAACTGGGAAACTCAGACAGAGCAGAGCGTTGCTTGGCGCGATGTCAAGGTGAGCAGAAGCTTGCTCAGTGTGGAGCTGGAAGAGAGGGGCCTGGCAAAAGGAAGCCCGCCCCTGTGTGTTTTTTTTTTTTTTTTTTTTTTTTTTTTTTTTCCAATACTTTATTTTTGCAAAAAGAGAAAAACACATGGTAAAATACAGAAACCATCTGCAGGTATCTGATTCAAAAGAGAGTTTCATTACACATGAATTGTTGCACTTGTTAAGAAACCGCGTAATAAAGACTTCCAGGAGTCAGAGTTGGCCCAAGGGGACTCAATCAAGAAAAGAGGAGAAGAGGGTGGGGGATTTTGTGGGGGCGAGGAGGGGGATGATGGGGAGGAAAGAGAAGAAAGAAAAAAAAAAAAAGGTGGTGGGGGGGTGGGGGGTGGGGGGTTTGTGGGCTGGGGGTGTTCCCAGCAGCCCGAATCCTCATCCAGGCAAGAGAGTACTCCGGGTGTGTCCTCCCTTCGCCCCTAATAATAATTACATAAAATAATGAAAAAAAAAAATACCTAGGTCAAGGTTTGATCTCTAAGTCAGTGCCAGGGTTAGTGTTTGGGTCAAGGTCAAGGTCAGTATTTTATGGACAGGATTTTTTTTTTTTTTCAATTGGTATCAGTTAATGTTGGTGTGTTTTAGGTAGGATTTAAAAAAAAGCCAAATGCGCACTATTGATTCTGGGCTGTACTACGTGTACAAAGAACAACTAACATATACTAATGTGGTATCACTGCGATTGTCAGGAGCAGGAGGATTTATTTTGGGTTGTTCTCTGGTGGTAGGTTATGGTAGTAGCAAGACATATACAGTTAAATTTAAAAACTTTTTTTTTTTTTTTTGTTTTACTATTTTAGGCCAGTTTTTCTTTGATAAAAAAACAGGAGATATCCATTACCATTTGCCACCAAATGAAAGCCCAATTTGTCCTGAAAGAAACAAGGTATAATCCACCTGGATGAACAAAGTAGCTGTGGTGATATGTACAATTTTACTAACACTTGTCAAGATGACAAAATTGTGCTTCACATTTAAATTTGTTTTACCCTTAGGCATGAGGGGTTAAAGGGCAACTGAACTTTGCAAGCTGTGTATTAACCCCTCGCCACCCAGGCCAATTCTGACATTCCTCTCCTTCATGTAAAAATCATCATTCTTTTGCTAGAAAATTACTCAGAACCCCAAATATATATATATATATATATATATATATATATATATATATATATATATATATATATATATATATATATATATATATATATATATATATATATATATTAGCAGAGACCCTAGAGAATAAAATGGTGATCATTGCACGTCACACGGTATTTGCGCAGCAATTTTTCAAACTGTTTTTTTTTTGGGGGGGGGAATAAAAGTTAATTATAATGGATTTTACTGCAAAAATACAGAATATATAACCCATTTTTTTGGTAAGATATAAAAGATGGTGTTACGCTAAGTAAATAGATACCTAACGCGTCGCACATTAAAATTGCGCACGCTCGTGGAATTCAGCCACACTACAGCGCTTAAAAATCTCCATAGGCATCGGTTTAAAACTTTGTACAGATTACAAGTTTAGAGTTACAGAGGTCTAGTATTATTGCTCTTGCTATAACTTTCACGGCAATACCTCACGTGTGGTGTGATCGCAGTTTATTATATTTGTCCTACGTATGTTTGCTTCTGCGTGCGGGCATGGGGACACTTTAAAACTTTTTTTATTATTTATTTCTTTTATTTAAATTTTTTATTATTTCTTTTATTTAATTTTTTTATTTTTACTGTTTTCATTTTCTTATTTTATTTTTTTTTTCACTTTTATTCCTAATACAAGAAATGTAAACATCCCTTGTAATGGGAATAAGGAATGACAGGTCCTATTTATGGCGACCTAAGACCCCAGATATCTCCTCTACCCTGGAAAAAAAAAAAAAAAAATATATATATATATATATATATATATATATATATATATATATATATATATACACTACCGTTCAAAAGTTTGGGGTCACATTGAAATGTCCTTATTTTTGAAGGAAAAGCACTGTACTTTTAAATGAAGCTAACTTTAAACTAGTCCTAACTTTAAACAAATATACTCTATACATTGCTAATGTGGTAAATGACTATTCTAACTGCAAATGTCTAGTTTTTGGTGCAATATCTACATAGGTGTATAGAGGCCCATTTCCAGCAACTATCACTCCAGTGTTCTAATGGTACAATGTGTTTGCTCATTGGCTCAGAAGGCTAATTGATGATTAGCAAACCCTTGTGCAATCATGTTCACACATCTAAAAACAGTCTAGCTCCTTCCAGAAGCTACAAAACTGACCTTCCTGTGAGCAGATTGAGTTTCTGGAGCATCACATTTGTGGGGTCAATTAAACGCTCAAAATGGCCAGAAAAAGAGAACTTTCATCTGAAACTCGACAGTCTATTCTTGTTCTTAGAAATGAAGGCTATTCCATGCGAGAAATTGCAAAGAAATTGAAGATTTCCTACAACGGTGTGTACTACTCCCTTCAGAGGACAGCACAAACAGGCTCTAACCAGAGTAGAAAAAGAAGTGGGAGGCCGCGTTGCACAACTAAGCAAGAAGATAAGCACATTAGAGTCTCTAGTTTGAGAAACAGACGCCTCACAGGTCCCCAACTGGCATCTTCATTAAATAGTACCCGCAAAACACCAGTGTCAACATCTACAGTGAAGAGGCGGCTGCGGGATTTTGGGCTTCAGGGCAGAGTGGCAAAGAAAAAGCCATATCTGAGACTGGCCAATAAAAGAAAAAGATTAAGATGGGCAAAAGAACACAGACATTGGACAGAGGAAGACTGGAAAAAAGTGTTGTGGACGGATGAATCCAAGTTTGAGGGGTTTGGATCACAAAGAAGAACGTTTGTGAGACGCAGAACAAATGAAAAGATGCTGGAAGAATGCCTGACGCCATCTGTTAAGCATGGTGGAGGTAATGTGATGGTCTGGGGTTGCTTTGGTGCTGGTAAGGTGGGAGCTTTGTACAGGGTAAAAGGGATTCTGAATAAGGAAGGCTATCACTCCATTTTGCAACGCCATACCATACCCAGTGGACAGCGCTTGATTGGAGCCAATTTCATCCTACAACAGGACAATGACCCTAAACACACCTCCAAATTGTGCAAGAACTATTTACAGCAGAAGCAGGCAGCTGGTATTCTATCGGTAATGGAGTGGCCAGCACAGTCACCAGATCTGAACCCCATTGAGCTGTTGTGGGAGCAGCTTGACCGTATGGTACGCCAGAAGTGCCCATCCAACCAATCCAACTTGTGGGAGCTGCTTCTAGAAGCGTGGGGTGCAATTTCTCCAGCTTACCTCAATAAATTAACAGCTAGAATGCCAAAGGTGTGCAATGCTGTAATTGCTGCAAAAGGAGGATTCTTTGATGAAAGCAAAGTTTGATGTAAAAACAATGTTATTTCAAATACAAATCATTATTTCTAACCTTGTCAATGTCTTGACTCTATTTTCTATTCATTTCACAACGTATGGTGGTGAATAAGTGTGACTTTTCATGGAAAACACAAAATTGTTTGGGTGACCCCAAACTTTTGAACGGTAGTGTATATATATATATATATATATATATATATTATATTATATTATATTATATTATATATATATATATATATATATATATATATATATATATATATATATATATATATATATATATATATATATATATATATATAATTTCTGCTTTCCAGGGGGAAAAAATGCCAGTGTTTACATCTCCCAGGATCTTAGTGATGGTGGGGGTCATACAGTCCATGGTCAGCTCTATGGTGGTAAACTGCTGCTGGATCAGGTCTCTGACTTACCAATTGCATGGGAGAGCCTGGAGAGGCACCATCGGGAGAGGGGAGTCCCCTACTGCTGCCTGTAAAAAAAAAAAAAAAATCCAGCAGCTAATCGGCCACTAGGATGGCTTTTGCAAGAGAGGGAATCACTGGCTAAAAACAAAGATATCTGAATAATGCCTGTAGCTGCAGGCATCATCCAGATATCTCTGCTTCAAGTCCCAGACGTCATATGACGGCCTCCCGGTGGGAAGTGGTTAAAGAGATCGCATTGCCTGTGGTGTCCCTGCAACTGATTTTTTTTTCTTCCATTTTTTTTTTTGCCGACTTAAGGAGCCCATAGCTTATGCATTTTCTTTTCCTTCCACCATAGGTGGAAGGAAAGAAAATTGCTCGATTTCCCCCATCAACACTGTGTTGATGGGGAAATCCCTCCCGCAGCGCTATTGTGTTCTGCCAGTGGGGAGCCTTCCCTGCCAGCAGAACACAATGCTCACTGCTGGTGGCTATAGCCACTGGCAGTAATCGCATGCAAAAAAAATCTGACAGGCTGGTTGTACTGAAGTAGATGTCCATAGATAGATTGACTTTTGGCAATTTTGAGATTTTATCTATCTTTGGCCAGCTTTACCATGGCTTGTTCTGTACTATGTCTGTGTGGAGGCAGAAATCTTAGTAGAGGCAGGGCTTTCCTTATTAACCACTTCAGCCCCGGAAGGATTTACCCCCTTCCTGACCAGAGCACTTTTTACAATTCGGGCACTGCGTCGCTTTAACTGCTAATTGCGCGGTCATGCAATGCTCTACCCAAACGAAATTTGCGTCCTTTTCTTCCCACAAATAGAGCTTTCTTTTGATGGTATTTGATCACCTCTGCCGTTTTTATTTTTTGCGCTATAAACGGAAAAAGACTGAAAATTTTGAAAAAAAATGATATTTTCTACTTTTTGTTATAAAAAAAATCCAATAAACTCAATTTTAGTCATACATTTAGGCCAAAATGTATTCGGCCACATGTCTTTGGTAAAAAAAATGTCAATAAACGTATATTTATTGGTTTGCGCAAAAGTTATAGCGTCTACAAACTAGGGTACATTTTCTGGAATTTACACAGCTTTTAGTTTATGACTGCCTATGTCATTTCTTGAGGTGCTAAAATGGCAGGGCAGTACAAAACCCCCCCCAAATGACCCCATTTTGGAAAGTAGACACCCCAAGGAAATTGCTGAGAGGCATGTTGAACCCATTGAATATTTTTTTTTTTTTGTCCCAAGTGATTGAATAATGACAAAAAAAAAAAAAAAAAAAAAAAAATTTACAAAAAGTTGTCACTAAATGATATATTGCTCACACAGGCCATGGGCATATGTGGAATTGCACCCCAAAATACATTCAGCTGCTTCTCCTGAGTACGAGGATACCACATATGTGGCACTTTTTGGGAGCCTAGCCGCGTACGGGGCCCCGAAAACCAAGCACCACCTTCAGGATTTCTAAGGGCATACATTTTTGATTTTACTCCTCACTACCTATCACAGTTTTGAAGGCCATAAAATGCCAAGATGGCACAAACCCCCCCCCAAATGACCCCATTTTGGAAAGTAGACACCCCAAGCTATTTGCTGAGAGGCATGGTGAGTATTTTGCAGCTCTCATTTGTTTTTGAAAATGAAGAAAGACCAGAAAAAAAATTTTTTTTTTTCTTTTTTCAATTTTCAAAACTTTGTGACAAAAAGTGAGGTCTGCAAAATACTCACTATACCTCTCAGCAAATAGCTTGGGGTGTCTACTTTCCAAAATGGGGTAATTTGGGGGGGGTTTGTGCCACCTGGGCATTCCATGGCCTGTGATAGGCAGTGAAGAGTGAAATCAAAAATTTACGGCCTTAGAAAGCCTGAAGGCGGTGCTTGGTTTTCGGGGTCCCGTGCGCGGCTAGGCTCCCAAAAAGTCCCACACATGTGGTATCCCCGTACTCAGGAGAAGCAACAGAATTTATTTTGGGGTGTAATTTCACATATTCCCATGGCATGTTTGAGCAATATAACATTTAGTGACAACTTTGTGCAAAAAAAAAAAAAATTTGTCTCTTTCCCGCTACTTGTGTCACAATATAAAATATTCCATGGACTCGACATGCCTCTCAGCAAATAGCTTGGGGTGTCTACTTTCCAAAATGGGGTCATTTGGGGGGGGTTTGAACTGTCCTGGCATTTTATGCACAACATTTAGAAGCTTATGTCACACATCACCCACTCTTCTAACCACTTGAAGACAAAGCCCTTTCTGACACTTTTTGATTACATGAAAAAATTATTTTTTTTTGCAAGAAAATTACTTTGAACCCCCAAACATTATATATTATTTTAAAGCAAATGCCCTACAGATTAAAATGGTGGGTGTTTCATTTTTTTTTTTTTCACACAGTATTTGCGCAGCGATTTTCAAACGCATTTTTTGGGGAAAAAACACACTTTTTTAAATTTTAATGCACTAAAACACACTATATTGCCCAAATGTTTGATGAAATAAAAAAGATGATCTTAGGCCGAGTACATGGATACCAAACATGACATGCTTTAAAATTGCGCACAAACGTGCAGTGGCAACAAAATTAATACATTTTTAAAAGCCTTTAAAAGCCTTTACAGGTTACCACTTTAGATTTACAGAGGAGGTCTACTGCTAAAATTACTGCCCTCGATCTGACCTTCGCGGTGATACCTCACATGCATGGTGCAATTGCTGTTTACATTTGACGCCAGACCGCCGCTTGCGTTCGCCTTAGCGCGAGAGCAGGGGGGACAGGGGTGCTTTTTATTTATTTATTTTTTTTCTTTATTATTTTTTTGCTTTTTTTATCTTATTTTTAAACTGTTCCTTTCATTTTTTTTTTTTAAATCATTTTTATTGTTATCTCAGGGAATGTAAATATCCCCTATGATAGCAATAGGTAGTGACAGGTACTCTTTTTTTGAAAAAATTGGGGTCTATTAGACCCTAGATCTCTCCTCTGCCCTCAAAGCATCTGACCACACCAAGATCGGTGTGATAAAATGCTCCCCCAATTTCCCAATGGCGCTATTTACATCCGGCGAAATCTAAGTCATAAAATGCTCGTAGCTTCCGGTTTCTTAGGCCATAGAGATGTTTGGAGCCACTCTGGTCTCTGATCAGCTCTATGGTCAGCTGGCTGAATCACCGGCTGCATTCTCAGGTTCCCTGTTGAGACAGGAGAGCCAGAGAAAAACACGGAAGACGGTGGGGGGGGGGGGCATTCCCTCCCACTGCTTGTAAAAGCAGTCTAGAGGCTAATTAGCCGCTAGGATTGCTTTTACATGAAAGCCGACCGCTGGCTAAAAAGAATGATACCAAGATGATACCTAAACCTGCAGGCATCATTCTGGTATAACCACTCAAAGTCGTGAATGGCGTACCTGAAGACAAAAAAATAAACAGTAAACGGTAAAGTATAAAAAATTGCATACCTGAAAAGCAAACATGATAAAACATAATAACAATAAAACATTGCAGAATAGAATACAGTAAAAAAGAGCAGAACAATAGAGAGAGAGAATAGAGAGAGAGAACAATAAAACGACAACTATTTTTTTTTATTTTTGTTTGTGTTTTTTTTTTTTTTTTACACTTTTTTTTTGTAACTGTAACTTTTTATAACTGTAACCGCTTCCAGGTTCGGGTCTCTCAAAATGCGATGGCATCTTGGGAGACCCTGTGAAAGTGTGCCTAGTCTGTGCAATGCTGTACCCTACGCTAATACTCAACTAGTGAATGGTAGCGTTCAAAACATTCACCAATGCAAAGACCAGGATTGTCAGGACAGGAGGGACAATAATAGTGAGTGTCATGCCTATATCCGCGCTTGCTGCAGACACAACATCTTTTTTGGGGGGGTTCGTTGGGTAGGGGTACTTGGGAGGATATATAAATGCCTCTCATGCAGCCGACTGCATTTGGTTGGGGATGTGAATGGGGGAAGTACGGGCGCTGCAGAAGCGGTGGGTTCCCAATTAGGATTGGCGAATGCAGCAGGAAGGGCACTATGGGCACGACGGGCCTGTGTTTGTCTTTTTGGTGGCAGCGGGACACTACTTGTGCTTGCCACCTCACCAGCTTGAACTGCACTTATGGGACTCGCCACGTCACCAAGTGTTACTGCAGTGCTGGTTTGACTACGACCGGGGTGTACTAGGCCACTGGTGCTTGCCAGTTCACCAAAACGCTACAAAAAAAAGTGTCAGTGATCGATCGATACTGCACTTGGGTGGGCTGGACTGGGCTGGGCCGGGCGGAGGGGCAAAACGCAGGTGCTAGCAGGTATCTGGGCTGATCCCGCTAACACTGCGTTTTTGGGAACCCTAAACTGCTGGGGACGCCAGTATAGATCTGATCGGATCAGATATTGATGCGTTCAGATACTATACCACTAAGGGAGGTGTACGGTGCGTGCGTGGGTGTTCGCGGTACTGGTGCTAATCTGACGCTGCCTAGGGCGACGCATATCACCGCCGGGCGATCAGGGGGCTAAACCTTTTTTCGGTAATAAACGGCGGGTGCCCTGACACTATAAAAAATAAACAAACTAACCAGCGTCACCCGTAACGGTTATACGGTGATCAGTGGTAAAAGGGTTAACTAGGGGGCCATCAAGGGGTTAAAACATTTATTAGATAGTATATGGGGGTCCCTGTCGCTATAAAACACTGACGGCGAACCTAAATATTTACGTCCCTAACTAGCGTCACCAGCGACACTAATACAGCGATCAGAAAAATGATCGCTTAGCGACACTGGCGACAGGGGGTGATCAAGGGGTTAAAACTTTATTAGGGGGGGTAAGGGGGGTACCCTAGACCTACAGGGGGCTAAACTTTTATTTGGTAATAAACGGCAGGTGCCCTGACACTATAAAAAATAAACAAACTAACCAGCGTCACCCGTAACGGTTATATGGTGATCAGTGGTGAAAGGGTTAACTAGGGGGCAATCAAGGGGTTAAAACATTTATTCGGTAGTATATGGGGGTCCCTGTCGCTATAAAACACTGACGGCGAACCTAAATATTTACGTCCCTAACTAGCGTCACCAGCGACACTAATACAGCGATCAGAAAAATTATCGCGTAGCGACACTGGTGACGGGGGGTGATCAAGGGGTTAAAACTTTATTAGGGGGGGTAAGGGGGGTACCCTAGACCTACAGGGGGGTAACAGTCACTACCCTAACACTGCTAACTGTCACAAACTGACACTATGCAGTAATCAGGAAAAAAAAAACAAAAAAAAAAAAAAACCTGCTTGGTGTCAGTTTGTGACAGGGGGGGGGGGGGATCGGGGGGCGATCGGGGGGGGATCGGGGGTGTAATGTATGCCTGGCATGTTCTACTGTGTGTGTGTAGTGTTGGTGCACTTACATGTCATCTCCCCTCGGCGCTGGAACGGAAACTCCCGAGCCGAGGAGAGATGACATCACATCCTCTGCCTCTGTGTACTATACAGAGGCAGGGGATGTTTGTCATTGGCTGGGAGCGATCGCGAGGGGGGGGCCACGATCGGATGGCCTCCCCCTCGTCTCCCATCGCTTCCAACCAAATGCCGACCGCAGCTGGCACCGGGGGGGGGTCCGATCGGACCCCCCACCCGCGGGAAGGCAATCACGTTTCAGGTACGTGAATTTTTTCTCAAATTGTATTTGAAAGACCGCTGCGCAAATACAGCGTGACATAAAATATTGCAACAGTCGCCATTTTATTCCCTAGGGCAGGGGTAGGCAACCTCAGCACTCCAGCTGTGGCGAAACTACAAATCCCATCATGCCTCTGCCTCTAGGATTCATGCCTGTGATTGTCAGGGTCTTGCAATGTCTCATGGGACTTGTAGTTTCACCACAGCTGGAGGGCCTAGGTTGCCAACCCCTGACCTAGGGTCTCTGCTAAAAAATTATATATATATATATATATAGAGATAGATCTCTCTCTCTATATAGATATATCTATCTATATATTCCAAGTCATTTTCTAGCAAAAAAAAAATACTGATTTTAACTTTGTAATAAACAAGTTTCAGAAAAGGTTTTAATCTTTAAGTAGTTAAACTTCATCTACAGACCTGAAGTTCATTCTTTTGATCTAGGAAGGAAAAGTTACAATGTTTACAGTTATCTACCACCACAGACAATCTTGTGAAAAACGTGGTAGGCTGCCTGTTTTTTTTCTTTTGACAGCTGAGTGAGCAGAGAACTCTCTACACTTGTTACATGAATGAATCAGGAAATTCTGCATGGAGATCGTGAAGGGGGTTGAATCGAGATCACGATTTTTTTTTAACGATTAATCGTACAGCTCTAATGGATACTAAGTTCTGCTCCTTTGGTACTCATGGGCTTTGGATTGCGGTATAATTTTGTTTGTTTTTTTTTTTTTTTTTTTTTTTTTTTTTTAATATGCAGACTATTTTTTTTATCTTTAGGCCATGCTGACTGTAGGGAAGGAGCCTTTCCCTGTCTTCTATGTGGATTCACAGAAGGAAAACGAGGTCTGTATGCCATACTGAATTTACAGCAGTATATGTGTGTGTATGATGTAGAGTCCCAAGTGATTGATTCAGTATGTATGCGCTTTAAGGCTAGATTCACACTGCTGCAGTGCGAATTTAGCACGATTTTGTTCTGATTGCGTTGCGAATTTGCATTGCGAATTCTATATGTGTTCTTGCGATTCTACTGCAAATTTTGCAGTCTATAGAGCTGAATTCGCATCGCACGCGGATCAAACTCGCACAGGACCTTTTTTTCCCGCAGGTTATATTCGCAACGCATTGATGTGAACGGCACTAATGTTAATCTATGTAATTTAAATGACTTGCGAATTTGAGCGATCGCAATGGCTCAAATTCGCAATAAAATTTGCAGCAGTGTGAACCTAGCCTACGAGCCGGTTCACACCAGAATTGCACTGGAACGTGGTCTATGTTCCTGTGCAATTCCTGCATGTTCCCCTGCAGTGCATTTAAAGTGAAACTAAACTGCATCTGAGCACCACAAACCCAAAAACGCTATTTAATTAATTTTTGATATTCAAAGCAAACTTCCCCCCCATCCATCCATGTTTCCAGGCTTTATTTTGCTGTGAAATAATTTAGGAAAATATCCCCTGGTATTTCTACAGTGGTCATCTTGAGTAAGGGCAGATGATTTATGTAGCATTTACTTCCTGGAATCCATCTGCCCTTAGCTCAGGCATTGGCTGAGCTGTGAACACTCCCTCCCCTCCTGTAGACTCCTGGGATGTATGACATCAGTTGCCTAAGCCTGGAAACCAGGAAGTAACTGAAGAAATTTAAAAAATGTTTTTTTTAAAACAAGTAAATATGATAGATAGGAAAGTATATTTACTAATGCTAGCAGCATAAGAATTAAAAATAGTCAATGTTGATAGAGAGAATGAAGTTACACTTTCACCACTTCGGCCCCGGAAGGATTTACCCCCTTCCCGACCAGGCCATTTTTTGCGATACGACACTGCGTTACTTTAACTGACAATTGCGCGGTCGTGCAGCGATGTACCCAAATCAAAATTGATGTCCTTTTCTCCCCACAAATAGAGCTTTCTTTGGTAGTATTTGATCACCTCTGCGGTTTTTATTTTTTGTGCTATAAACAAAGACAGACAATTTTGAAAAAAACACAATATTTTTTACTTTTTGCTATAATAAAGAATCCAAAATAAGAAAAAAAACAAACAAAATTTTTCATCAGTTTAGGCCGATATGTATTCTTCTACATATTTTTGGTAAAAAAAATTTGCATTAAGCGCATATTTATTGGTTTGCGCAAAAGTTATAGCGTCTATCGACCGCAGCGGCTGCTGGCTGGCCGGCTGGCGTGTCCGTCTGAGTGTCGAAGCGAGGGAGGCCTGTCAGACTCCGTACGTTGGGCCCAGTGCACGGAGGCGTAATGACGTCGTGTGCGTGTTTCCCGCGCACCCCTGCGCACTGGGTCTGCAGGCTTTTGGGCCCCAAAAATTTACCCCGCAGAGACCAATAGCGGTAATATTGGTCTAGTTTGTGACCGATTTTATTTTTTTTTCGGAAAATGCTGATATCAGCCCGCAATAATCGGCCGTCCCCTAATTTTTACACGGGTTCACTGGCATCGTCATTGCAGCTCTGTGCTTCTCTATGCTATACATACAGATTATGGGTGGTGGGAGGGGCTGGCAGGGTGCTGTACGTAGTTTCCCGATAACATCAAAGCTTCCTGCATCAGTACTCTTCTCGAACCCTCCTTCCTGATGCAAGCAGTGGGCTCTCCTGGGAGGAAATATGCAAATATCAAAATGCCTTGATGGGTGAATGTCAGTCTGGAGGTGTCAGTGTTCCCTTAGCAGGCAGCATTTCCATGCAGACCACCCTAGGTATCGCCCCGATTTGTAATGGTGAGCCTCCATGATTGAAAAAAAAAACAGAAATCCAATGAATAGAAGTGGTCAGCCAGAGACAGTAAGGATGGAGGATGCTGAACATTCTTCAGCCATGAAAATGACTTGGGCTCTCTCTGACTTGCTACAGCTTCTAGTGCACACTATGAGAAACTCGCAGTGTGCAGTGAAATCAGAGTAAGCTATTCCAGTACAGGAGAGGACCCTGTATAACTGTGCAATCAACTTTTTGCAGACATGACAAAATACCATTTCTGATTTACATTGTTCAGTGTTAAACATGAAGTATTTGCTGACTTGTAACCCAAAGAGTGCTGTCATAAACTACTAAGTCAATAGTGTGTGTCTAATTTTCCTTGGTTGCACGGTGTGAATGTTGGAAAAAGCATCTTTTGTATCTTGGATGTGGTGGTCTAGCTAATCTTGGGTTTGTTCCTATTATGCAGAGATGGGATGTGATCTCAAAGACTCAGCTGAAGAGCGTTAAGAAGAACTTCAACCGCGAATTGGCAAAGCATGAGGCCAAAGATAAGAAAGAGGTGAGAAGGAATCTGCGCTTGTATGACCAGTGATGATCTGTAGTCTCATGCCCCGTACACACGATCGGACTTTCCGCCAACAAAACTGTGGATTTTTGTTCGAAGGGTGTCGGCTCAAACTTGTCTTGCATACACACACAGTCACACAAATGTTGGCCAACAGTTACGAACGTGGGAACGCGGAGACGTGCAAGACGTACAAAGAGCCTAGAAAAAGGAAGTTCAATAGCCAGTGCGGCTCCTTCTGCTTGATTCCGAGCATGCGTGAACTTTTGTGCGACGGACTTGTGTACACACAGTCGGACTTTCCGACAACAAAGTTTTTTGTTGGCGGAAAATTTGAGAACCTGCTAGCAAACATTTGTTGGCGGAAAGTCGGACAGCAAATGTTCGATGAAGTATACACACAGTCGGACTTTCCGACAACAAGCTCACATCCAACATTTCCCGTTGGAAAATCCGACTGTGTGTACACGGCATTAGGGTTTGTTTACACCAAGCGTGCTGAGCTGTGTTAATTATGAGGATCAGTGCAGGCTCCCCACAAAGACACACAGAAAGCAATTGTTTTCTAAATGTCTTCTTTTCACACATCAATGCTTGGTTGAGGTGGATTGCGGTGCGTTGTATAAAAAATGCAGACATAATGCATTTTTCGCCCTGCACCTTGCCTCATGTTAGTGCATCTCGGTGTAGCAGAGCTTGTGGTGCATGGAGATGAAAAGAGTAATCTTGTAAAGTTTAAATTAAATTTACATTAAACCATGTTTTGCATTGTAACAATGCAAGGTAATGCCCCCCCCCCCCCCCCCCAAGCTGTTACACATCGTAGAGCTGCCTGAACGCCCTAAAACTGAAAGGCAAAACATTTTAGAAAGGAGTTGTAACCATTCCCTACTCTATCAGGAGTTTAGACTTTTTTAATTCTTGCTGTCTGTGTCCATTGGGGGAATTTCCCTTTATTTCTTACCCTGCAAAGGCAGCAGTTTGTGGAAATTGCTCCAAAGTAAATGGAATTCCCATCTCACTATGTCTCCAGAACATAAAAGGAGGAGAACAGTTTGGGACTTTAAATGAAGGCGGTGACCTGGTAAGGTCCAGTGCCTCCATCCCTGTCTAAATGCAAAAGGGAGAAGGAAGTGGGACTTTGAATGAAGCACGCAGGTGTAAAAGCAGTCAAATGTATTATATGTTAGTAATAAGGTACAAATGGTAGTCCTGATCCATTATAAAATCAAATGATATATATGCCACATGATTGCAGGCAGTTCATATTACGTAATATCCATATTTGAGGAATATCCTATAAAACACATAATGAATTGAAACGCTGCATATATCAGCTCTACGCGTTTCATGGATTGATCCACTCTTCAGGAGCATGCACGCAAGTTAAATTTATGATGTAATATAATAGAAAGGGTTCCTATATGGTCTGACCCTATCAAAAAAAGGAAGAGATAAATATAAGAACATAAAAAGACTATAGAGACCCCACTCTCTAAAATACTTACAAATGTAGCTGCATGATGAGAACGTGGCGCTGAGGATCAGTAACCTCCTAGGGGCATCACTACCGGGAGCGAAGGTGGTGTGGACGGCCTAAGCAGCCCAACGAGGACAAAATCCAAGATTCCCAAGAAATGGAGATAACCATGAATGGCCATGAGCGTTGAAGCCCACAGTCTCCAGAACAGGTGTCCTTATTGGAGGATTTTCCTTCTCTTCTGGCTTCGGTGACAACTCATATTTTTTAACCACTTAATGACCGCCCATAGTACATTTATGTCATTACTTTGACGCCAAATACCGTTGTTACGGCAGCAGCTAGCTGCCATAATCCCAGTATCTTCTTGTTCTGTGGGCGATTTTCTACAAAATAAAGCCTCAGCGGCGCATTCGCCCGCAAGATGACTTGTAGAGGCAGCAGAGAGATCGGTAAAGGCGAAAGCGATCTGATGGAGGTATGGACAGGAAGTCAAGTGAGGGCAAGATGGCCCCCACTCGACATCTGTTCTGCCTCTGGGCCCTAAAGGGCTGATTTTTTTTTTTACATTTTTTTATTCTGTTAATCCCTTCCGCGCTATAGCCGAAAGACGGCTACACCATGGGCCTGAATTACCGGGATGGCATCCATGCACGGTAGGATGTACATGAGCTGCCTGCATGCACAGCGCGCTCTGTGATCAGCGAGTCAATGAGATCCTGGCCCCTTACCACGTGATCAGCTGTCAGCCAATGACAGCTGATCACGTGATGTAAACGGAGCCGGTAATCGGGCTATTTTTTCTCAAATAACACGATCACCGGCTTCTGTCAGAGGGACAACGGTCCCTCACACAGAGAGCCACCGCCACCTCATCTGAGCCCACCAGCCCCACCTGCCGGTGCCCATCAGTGTAGCCTCATCAGTGCCCATCAGTGTCCATCAGTGCAGCCTCATCAGCACACACCAATGAAGGAGAAAAATTCATTGTCAGTGGGTGGAATGGTCCCCCTGGCATCGGCGGTCAGTGGGTGGAATGGTCCCCCTGGCATCGGCGGTCAGTTGGTGGAATGGTCCCCCTGGCATCGGCGGTTAGTGGGTGGAATGGTCCCCCTGGCATTGGCGGTCAGTGGGTGGAATGGTCCCCCTGGCATCGCCGGTCAGTGGGAAGAAGGTTCTGCCTGGCATCGGTCAGTGGGAGGAATGTCCTCCCTGGCATTGGCGGTTGGTGGGCGGAGTGGTCCCCCATGGCAGCGGAGGTCGGTGGGCGGAGTGGTCCGCCATGGCAGCGCTGGGCGGAGTGGTCCGCCATGGCAGCAGAGGTCATGCGGGCGGGGTGGTCCCCCAGGGCAGCGGAGGTCCCCCAGGGCAGCGGAGGTCATGCGGGCGGCGTGGTCCCCCTGGCAGCACTGTGATGCGCGCTGTCTTTTACATGGGGTGCTGGACCTGAAACAGCACCATCAGATGGGAGGCCAATAAACCACATCCTCAGCAGTCTCTGGAGGAACCTTTTTATTTTTACATATATTATAACTTTTGTCTTTACTTTTGCCCATTTCATTGTCACACACAGGCTGAGGACAACATGAGACGTGAAAAAAATCTGGAGGAAGCCCAGAAGATCATCATCGAAAATGATCCCAATCTTCCAGAGCCAAAAACAGTAAGATCTTTATATACTAAATCCAGTCATATAGGAAGCTGATTTTGAACGTGTCAGAGAAAACCTTATTGCTCACAATAATCAGAATATCAATTTGTGCTATGGAGGATACGATTGGCTTCCATGATTCCTCATTGTCATAGCTGAGACTTGTGAGCTCTGGCTTCGGTACGGAGAAGGTGACATGGAACAAGCATGTAGATTAGGAAAGTCGGGGTGAATTGGAAGTAGAGGTCAGTGATGGAAATCTCTGTACTTCCCCCACTACAAGAACTGTCGCTCCAGGTAGACCACTAAAGAATTGGTTACAATCAAATATGTGGAAAATTTTATCTTTTGTTCAGCCAGTCGTTGTGGTCCTGATACTCCTGCTACACAGTATAGTCAGGTGACAGCCTTGTTTGCGCTTGGCACAGATGTAATTCACCTTGCGTCCCAGCACTGCTTCTTCCATTTCACTGGTTTGGTTTACACTATTTGGATTTGGGCCATGTCATTGAAATGACCAAATGAACAATTTTATGTTTTTTTATTTGCTCCCTTTTTGTTATGTTGAATTTATTATTGAGAGTCTTTTGTTAATGCAAGTATATACCCGTTAATACTGCTAGGAATCCAGTGCTGTACTATGCACTCTTTTCTCCAGCTTTGTTATCAGGACGTATATTAGGACTAGAGAACTTCCTCCTTCCTCCTGTGTTGCCTGTCCTAGGGTGCTGATGCTTCTTGCCCATAGATATAGCACAGTGAGTGAACGCTGTCACTTTAGGACAGGAAGAATGCTGCTGGCAGAGTCAGCAAGTTATAATACAGACCAAAAAAAATCTAAAAGAATGGAACCAAATGCAATCACCACATCTAAGGACTGGTAAGCTACATTACATCTTGTTTAGTGGTGCACCGAACTGAAAATTCAGGATGTACTTGGCCCGAAAACCAAAATGGAGAATATATATATATATATATATATATATATATATATATATATATATATATATATATATATATATATATATATATATATATATATATATATATATATATATTCTCTAATTTGTGTTGTATTCGACTTTTTAATTAATGATTTAAGTGCTTTTGTGTTTAATAAAATGCACATCCCTTTAGATTCTGTGTATATCTTCACATGGGTCCGTTGCGGTGTTAAAAATCCTGCTTGCCTCATTTTTGGTGCATATTTGGTCAGTAACAAAAACACACCTCCCCATTGAAATGCATTGAAAACTATACCTTTTAAACGCAGCAAAATCACACACGTTTTTCAGTTGCCATTATCCGCACCTTTTTTTTTTTTATTGGCAAAACGCCACTATAGTAATACCTCGGATTGCGAGTAACGCGCTTAACGAGCATTTCGCAATATGAGCTATTACTTTTAAAAAGTAAAAAAGTCGGTTTGCAAGTGTTTTGCAAAACGAGCAGGATTCAAGCTTTTGCTGTGTGCAGTACTGCATTTGGCCAGAGGTGCGGGGACGCCGTTGACACTCTGAGTCGTTCGAAACCACTCGGATGCACTCAAGAATACTCGGAGAGGCTCAGGAACCGAGTGTTTCCGAGCCTCTCGGAGTATTCCTAAATGTCTCCGGCACCCTCTCCCACCTCTGGCCTCATGCGGTATTGCATACAATAGAAGTCAATGTGGAACTAATTATTTTCATTTCCTTTGATTTCTATGGGGAAAATCACTTTGATATGCAAGTGCTTTTTGGACCATGTGATAAAAGTTAGTTAACCCTCCCCGGCGGTATGATTATGTCAGATTTTTGCGTCTCAAAGCGGTACCATTATTTTGCATAGAAATTTGGCGTTTTTATATTGTAGGCCTGTAATTCTTGGCAATAACACGCTTAAATCTGTCCAAACAAGAGTCTAGAAGATATCCCGGGTATGATAAAGTTTGAAACATAAAATCATAAAATATAATATAATAAATAAATATAAATAATTATAAAAAATAATATAATAATAATTTCCCCACGATTCACTATCGCTCAATTCTGCAAGTGTTCTAATTTACTATCGCTGTTTTCTAGCTGGTCTAAAACCACTTTTGACGTAAAGGGACACTTTTTGGTTGCTATGGACAATCTCAAGTTTCCAGGCTGAAAGAACAGTATATATCAGTGATGGCGAACCTTGGCACCCCAGATGTTTTGGAACTACATTTCCCATGATGCTCATGCACTCTGCAGTGTAGTTGAGCATAATGGGAAATGTAGTTCCAAAACATCTGGGGTGCCAAGGTTCACCATCACTGGTATATATCATAGAAAACTGCATGCAGGGCATTGGACAAAGCACTGGGGACAAAAGGGATGTGAAATGATTTCATACAGTAATGTAATCTGTAAGATTACAGTGTACTATATGTGTTATGATTTTTACACTTTTTGAATTTGCTGCCAGGCTCCGCCCCCGTGCGTCGGGACGCTCGCAGGGAACGGAGCCCGGCGGACAGAGCCCGCGGACACAGCGGGGGGACATCGCAGGATTCTGGGGACAAGGTAAGTACACCGCATCAGGATCCTGCAATGCAATCCTGAGTGTGGCTCAGGGTTACCGCTAATGGTGCTGAAATTTAACCCCGAGCCACACTCGGGGAAATCCGCCAGGGAGCTTAAAAGAGAAGTATGGCTAAAAAAAAAAGCTTGTGGGTCACAGGAGTGCACTTACTTTTGTACTCCTGTGACCCAGAGTCGCCTGATAGCGGGCTGTAGCCTGCTATCAGCTGACGTGGCAGAGCCATTTCAGGCTCTAGAAGGAAGCACACAGCTGCCTGATTGACAGTCCCCTCTCTAGCTCAGCACTGCAGGAGCAGAGTGGAGAACGGTGACCAACAGTGGTCCAGAGCAAGCTAAGAACTGGTCGATCAGCGTTCATGAGCTTAGAGCTTATATGTCTACTGCCAGAGTCCCTAAACGCATTGGGTGTGTTTTTACCAAGAATGTATTTAATCCAGAATTATAAAAAAAAAAAAAACGTGATGTACAACATACCGAAGGTAAGAGACAAGAATATTTCCTTTTTAATACAGTGGACAACAGGCGTTGGAGACTTTTCATAAGTGACCAAAGCACCTTCTGAATAACATGAGAAATCAGCAGATTTATCACATGTACTTTGTTTCACTTTTCTGTAAAATGAAAGGTAAAAACCTGACCGCTGCTATTAGTAGAGAGAGAACAAAAGGCGAGTTGTCTGTTTTTGCAAATGGCAAGAAATGGCATATATGATGCTGTTCTGCTAATCTGCTGTTGGGCAACGAAAAGAACTTCCATCCACTCTGCAATATAATAAAATGAGCTTAACAGGTTGATTCTCATTTCTTTTATTTATTTTTTAGTAAACCCAAATGTGTACTTCCTAGTTTTATATTGTTTTGTTGTGTTTCTGATGGTATTTTAGAAAAAACACAATTGTCTTGTTTCTCTTACAGTTGAAGATTCGGGACCTACAAGCTTATCGTGGTCAGAGAGTAAAAGTATTTGGCTGGGTCCATAGACTACGCAGGCAAGGTAGCCAGTTTTATTTATTTTTCTTTTTAAATATACTTGATTCCTTTTTAGACCTGACAAGTGTGTGTTCTGTAATATTGCTAATTTTGTTTTGCTGTCTTTTTATAACTTCATTTCGGAGCTTGTGGGAACTAAACCAAGGTAGTTCCAGCACTGAAAAGAGGCAACCTCCTTTTTATTTCTATTCTGGTTAAATTTTCATTGTGGTTTTTGCACCCCACCCTTCCTGTTTGTGGCCTGTTATTGCCTGAACCCTTGATCTTTAAACCTGTCTTCTTGCTCGGGTGGCATTTACTATAAGCTCCCATTAGTATAACTTTTTGAGTCATAACTGGGCATGCATACCTCAATAATGGGGTGAGATATGGGAAGCGGTGGACCTCAACAGCTTACGTTCAGGAGACCCAGTTGAAAAAAAAGTGTGCAGTGTTTTTTTGTTTTTGTTTTTTTTCTAGTTTTTTTTTTTCTTATGATTTTATAGGAAAATAGAGAGTACGCTTTACTCCCACCTCAACACCCACCTAACACAAATGGCTTAAAAATAAGAAAGCACTCATACAATGTACCAGGAAAGTTGTTTTTTTTTTCTTTTGCATTTTTAAGCCATTTTGTATAATTATTTTTTATTTATTTATTTTTAGAATTGGGCAACGTGCAAATACATTATGACAGACCAAACTATAAAAGAATAGATATTATATTTAAAATGGAATATCTTAGTAGTAGAGAGAAGGATCAGGTCGCAAGATTCAATAGTAGATGGGGGAAAAACTGACAAATTTCAAGGATACTAGGAAATATACAGAGAAATTGATAGAGTAGGTAGCAGAGGGGAAGGGAAGTTATGGAGAATTGTAGAGGCGTGATGGAGACCAACAAATGGAGAAGAGAGGGTGGGGGGAGGGTTGTGGAGGTCCATTGTATATATGTTTTGATTACTATCACGCAATAAAATGTGTTGATATTTGTTGTTTTACTATAGAAAATCAAACAAAGTTTAAATACAAAAAAAAAAAAAGAAAAGACAGACCTACCTTTTTAAAATAAAACCTCCAGGTCTGTGCTTTCACTCCTGGCCCTTCCATCTCCACCTGGTCTTCCTTCCGGGTTCCGGTTCGGTTCACAATGATGTCGCTCCCACGGCAGACCCCATCACAGCATGGCACTCTCTGTATTCGGGGCACACTCTGTGCCATGAATGCAGAGCTCCTGCGCTTGCGTCGGCAATGTCATAATTTGAAGCCAATGTGAATATCTTCGAAATGGGGCACGTTTTGGAGATATTCAAGGTACCCACAGGAAAGGTTTATTATAAACTTTGTTATGGTTATGACTAAGGCCTTATAGGCTGAAACGTGTCAACTGACTTAATCTGCGTTTGTTCACTGTGGCTATTCAATAAAATGAAGAAATTTTAAGAGCAACAACCGGAGTGCGGATTATTATTTTTTCTACATTATTATAAACCTACCTGTAGGTAAAAGTTTAAACTCGGAGTTTGCTACTCTTGTAGGCTAAATAGTATAAGAGCCATATAAAAATCACAACTTTATTTCTATTTACTGTTTTAGTTCTGTTTCAAATATTTTCTCACTCCTTTTATTTCTTTGTCTTTAGGCAAGACTTTAATGTTTGTGGTGCTCCGGGATGGTACCGGATACCTTCAGTGTGTACTTAGCGATAAATTGGTACGTTTCTACCCTAACAGCCCTTACAGGCATTGTTTCTTCTAATCCGTTCAAGAGAGCTTTTGTGTAAGAGTCTGCTTCAATACAAGTGTTAGTTAGTGTGACTTGGTCTTTATAAATGTATATCTTTATTTTCAGTGCCAGTGCTACAATGGACTTGTCCTGTCTACAGAAAGCACAATTGCTGTATATGGAACCCTGAACCTAGTGCCAGACGGAAAACAGGTATGAGTGTAAGGTTTGAAACCACAAGTTGGATCAGCACAGCTAGAAAATAAAATGAGATCCTTTGTTATAGCATTGCAAGACAGGTACCAAATACACGCTCTTCAGGATGACACATTTTAACCACTCTGGTCTTTATCTAATCAAATGGGATTTGATAAAGATGAGTAGGTCTAAAGCAATTCATAGACAATACATTCTGGTTGTACAATCTCTCATTTAGATCAAACAACAACCATGTAATACTACAAGGGACTACATGCCCGGATGCCCACTCCTTCAGTTAGTTGTTGGATCTGATTGACAGCCCAACAATCAATTGAAGGATCACACATGGCAAGCTGATAAAGCTATTGCTAATTGCGAGGCAGTGGTTTAGCTTTGTCTTCTTGCAACAGTAAGTGATGTTAGTGGCAGGATCTTCAGGCAACAGACTTCTAAACAGATTCACAAACAAATGATTTGCTTAGGAAAACTGTATACGGTGAGGCACGATACGAAACCTACTGAAAAATAGATTTCGGGTTCACATATACTTTAAGAGTACCTAATATTGCATTCAGCCCCTGTATGATCATTTACTCCCGTTTATCCACTTAAAGGGTAAGTTCCACTGGACCCCCTCCCTCTCCGGTCCCGATGACATGGAGCCCGGCGATCACCCGCTAGGAGACCTCATATAGCCGCGTCCGGGACTTCGAAATCCCCTCGGCTAAGTCTCCTAAACATACCTCATAAGGAGGTACGTCTAGGAGCATTCTAATTGGTCGGCACCGCCACATGGGCGACGCGGACCAATTAGAACCCGCGTAGCCTGTCCTGTCACCGCAGGCGAAGAGGGGAGAAAGCCACAGGGATCTCAAATCCCCAGACTGGTAAAGCGGCTATACAATCTGTCAGAGCGGGTGATCGCCAGACTCCAGGTTAGTGGGACCGGGGGATGGGAAGGGGTCCATTGTAAGTTGACCTTACAGATCTTCTGTAAAGGTGAACTTACACTTTAAGGACCACCCTAGATCAGAGATATATAGAGATTGCTTACAGCAGAAGCCGTTCTGCGGGTACTGGGCACTGGTCCACCGGCACCCGCCAATTGTCGGGCAGAGACACAGAACAGAGCTCTACTTGTGTAAACTAGGGAGAGCTCCGTTCTGACAGGTGGAACATAAATAATTTTGTGTCCCTGCAAAAGCAGGGAAGAAAATTCATCAGTTACCTTAGTAAGAGCAACACTCGCAGCACAATAAAACACTGGCTAGGCACACATTTAACCCTTTGATCGTCCAAATGTTTAAGCTCTTCCCAGCCAATGTTATTAGTACCAGTGACAGTGCATATTTTCAGCACTGATCACTTCGTGTCACTGGTTCCTGCAGAGTGTCAAAAGTGTCAGTGTTCGATTTGTCCGCTGCAAAATCACATTCCCGCTATAAGTCGCTGATCGCCGCCATTGCTAGTATAAAAATAAATGCAAATGTCAGTATAAATCCCATAGTTTGTAGACGCAATAACTTTTGCATCAATATACGCGTATTGGGATTTTTTTTTTTACCAGATTAGATATCTCTCTCTCTCTATTTATTTATATATAGATAGATATATATATATCTATATCTATATATATATATATATATCTATATCTATATATATCTCTATATATAGATATATATATATATATATATATATATATATATATATATATATATATATATATATATATATAATCTATATCTATATATAATCTATATCTATATATAATCTATACATATATATATATATATATATCTATATCTATATCCATCTCCAAAATTATCAGTCTTTTTTTTTTTTTGTGTGTATAGCTCAAAAACTAAATGTACCGGTGAACAAATACCACCAAAAAAATGCTCTATTTGTCTGAAAAAAATATCAGTTTTATTTGGGTACAGCATTGCATTACCACGCAATTGTCAGAGTAACGCAGTGCTATATCGCAAAAAATGGCCTGGTCATGAAGGGGGGTAAAAGTATTACATTGGTCTCTTATTTATTTTTTTTTATTTTTTTTTCCAGGCACCAGGAGGACATGAACTAGCCTGTGATTACTGGGAGTTGATTGGTCTGGCCCCTGCCGGAGGAGCCGATAACCTCCTGAATGAAGAATCTGATGTGGACGTCCAGCTAAACAACCGTCACATGATGCTTCGTGGAGAGAACATGTCCAAAATCTTCAAAGTTCGCTCCACGGTTATCAACTGCTTTAGAGGTCACTTCTTTGACCGAGGCTACTATGAGGCACGTTTATCTGTCGTTATAAAAAAATAGTCTATTTTCCTTTGAAGCCATCAGCTTGTTTTGTTCGAGAAAGGGTGAACTTCTGTGGTCTGATTTACTAAAGATGTTAAGAATATTCACCTAAAAAATTGTATTCACTTCAATTATCCAATCATATGAATTACATCTGCAAGTGATTGACTATTCAGCATGAACAGTGATTTGCTTTTCACTGGATAAATGAAGTTAATATTCACACAATTTTTTGAGTTAAGATTCTCATATTTTTTTAAGCTTTATGAAACCCTCCAAGAAAAAAAAACTGAAGATCGTTAGACCCCTTTCACACTGGGGCGGTTCGCAGGCGTTATTGCGCTAAAAATACCGCCTGCAAACCGACCCAAAACAGCCGCTGCTGTTTGTTCAGTGTGAAAGCCCGAAGGCTTTCACACTCAAGCGGTGCGCTGGCAGGAGAAGAAAAAATCTCCTGCAAGCCACATCTTTGGAGCGGTGAAGGAGCGGTGTATTCACCGCTCCTGCCCAATGCGGCTATACTGTGGCAATACTGCGGCTATAGCCGCGCTATACGAGTGGTTTTAACCCTTTTTCGGCCGCCAGCAGGGGGCTAAAACCGCACCGCTAGCGGCCGAATACCGCGCTAAAACACCGCTAAAAATAGCGCTGTTTTACCGCCGACGACTCCTACCGCCCCAGTGTGAAAGCAGCCTTATTGTGTCATGTCCCTTTTTTAGCATAACGAGCCTCTGAAAAGTTCAGTGTGATTCATTTTACAGCTAGTAAAGTTGAACTAGATGATAATGCACTTTGGGTTTAAGATTTTTTTAAAGGAAAAGTTCACCTTTTTGGAACATGTTGCATGTTCAACCCATATTTGCGGCTGTCGGCTTGTACTTCTCAATGAACTACCATGGCACTGTTGAACACTGTGGGTAGTTCATTATTTTCTTCCTGTCAGTGAGTATCTGTCTGGCCGTATGAGGTACAAGCCAACAGATACACTGACAGGTCTGCAGGAGTCCTGCTTGGAACCCATGATCTGCTGATCACTGGTGCAATGCTATAGAGGCTCCCAAAAACAACTTTTTTTACCTGCATGAAAAATGTGCATTTATTTTTTTTGTTAAAAGGTGAACTTATCCTTTTTAAATCAATCTTCATTTCACCTTTTGGAATGTTTTTGCTGATCACATTTGTAGCATGTCACTTGTTTAGATCAGGTTTTATTATGATTGATTTATACAGTGTTCTCATATCCCGTAATGCTGTGCAGTGTAAATCATCTATTTATAACACAGCATAACGTGTGACTTTGTTCACAGGTAACACCACCAACCTTGGTCCAGACACAAGTTGAGGGCGGCTCCACTCTTTTCAAGTTGGACTATTTTGGGGAGGAGGCGTTCCTGACCCAATCTTCACAGCTGTACCTGGAGACCTGTATTCCAGCACTGGGAGACACATTCTGCATTGCACAATCCTATCGTGCTGAACAGTCCAGGACGAGGCGTCACTTGGCTGAGTAAGGGCACTAAATGAGGGCTTGGTTAGACTCTCTAATTTTCTTTTTTAACCCCTTGACCTCCAGGCCTTTCCTGACACTTTTTGCTTACATGTAACAATCATTATTTTTTGCTAGAAAATATCTTAGAACCCGTCAAACGTTTTATATACTTTTTTTTAAATCACTTGCCGACCAGCATACGCAGTTATACTGCGGCAGGGCGGCTCTACTGCGCGAATCGCCATACCGGTACAGCGCTTCGTGTGATAGATGCAGTGGACGCATGCGCAGCACCAGTGCTGATGCATGTGGCCAGCAGTCGCAATGTCTGCCAGCCACCCACGATCGCTCCACAGAGAGGCAGAACGGGGATCTGCCAGTGTAAACAAAGCAGATCCCCATTCTGTCAGGGGGGTAAGTACAGTGTGATCGTCTGTTCCTAGTGATTAGAAACAGCGATCGCTCTGTACTCCCAGTCAGTCACTCTCCCTAGGCAACATTTAACCCTTTTCTTGCCCCCTAGTGTTAACCCCTTCCCTGTCATTGTCACTTATACAGTAATCGGAGCGTTTTTATAGCACTGATCGCTGTATAAGTGTCACTGGTCCCAAAAAGTGTCTGATCTGTTCGCCGCAAAGTCGCAGTCCCACTAAAAATAGATTAAATGTGTAGAATACATATTGGCCTAAACTGATGGTGATGTTTTTTTTTGGATATTATACTAAAAAATATATCCCTTTTTTTTTTTTTTTTTTTTCAAAATTGTTTATAGCACAAAAAAATAAAAACCGCAGGGGTGATCAAAGAAAGCTCTATTTGTGGGGAAAAAAAGGACGTCAATTTTATTTGGGTACAACTTCGCATGACCGCGCAATTGTCAGTTAAAGCGACGCAGTGCCGTATCGCAAAAAAATGGCCTGGTCATTAAGGGTTGTAAATCCTTCCGGGGCTGTGGTTAGAGTTCCTAGAGAATAAATTGGTGGGTTTTGTAATTTTTTTTTCTTTTCATGCCACACTATATTTTACGCTGCGTTTTTTCAAACACAATTTTTGGGGAAAAAATACCCTTTTTTTTTAATTTTAATGCATAACCCAGTTTTTTGGCCAAATATAAAGGATGATGTATTACGCCAAGGAAATGGATACCAAACATCACACTTTTTTAAATTGTGCACTCCGGTGCAACAGCGACAAACGACGAAAAATTTACTATCCATAGGTGATGCTTTGAAAGCCTGTACAGGTTACCACTTTAGATTTACACAGGTGGTCTGGTGCTAGAATTACTGCCTATGATCTGACATTTGCGGTGATACCTAACGTGTGTGTGTGGGATGATCGCTGTGCACGGGGGGCACTGTAAAACATTTTTAATTATTATTTTTACTCTGCCGCTTTCATTTATTTTTTTTAATCCCTTTTATTGCTATCACAAGGAATGTAAACATCACTTCTGACGGCAATAGGCACGTAACAGATGCTCTTTATGGAATGATCTGGGATCTATAAAACCCTCAAATCTTTCCTCTGTGCTTTAAAAGCATTTGTTCCCAGCAAGGTCATGATATCAAATGCTTTTGATTTTTAAAAATGGCGCTGTTTACATCCAAGTAAACCGGAAGTGACGTGACGTCATCACTTCCGGGTTTCTATATTATAGACCGCAACAAAGCCAAGTCGCTCTTTGCTGGGCTGATAAGCCGGCTGGTCGATCGGGACGCCCGGTGGGACGGAAGATCTTGATAAAAGCTGTGGTGAGGGGGGGGGGGGGGGGCGGATATGCCCCCTCTTGCTGTTTGTAAAAGCAATCCAGGGTCTAGTTAGCCGCTAGGATTGCTTTTACATGAGAGCTGACCACCGGCTCTACAAACTGGTACCTGGATAATGGCTGCAGCTGGAGGCATCATCTCGGTATAACCACTTTTAGTCTAAGCGACGTACGTCACTGGATGGCAAGTGGTTAAAGAAATGTTTGAACCTTTTTTAATTTTTTTGTTTTTTTTTCCTAATCTAGCATTCCATCTCCAGCCATTTCTGCTCTGTTACTTCCTGTCCTGATGAGGGGGACAAGAAGTGAGAGGAATTCCCAATCATCAGGGGCAGCAGTAGACAGGGGTTTTAAACCTTCCTTACTTTATCCAACACTAAAACTAATTGCTGCACTGCCATTAGTTATGTTGGCATATCATTGCATAATCTGATTGGCCCTTTTATTATATTTCCGTCTGTTTGTTTTTAGATACACGCACATAGAGGCCGAATGTCCTTTCATGACATACGAGGATATGCTAAGCCGCCTGGAAGATTTGGTGTGTGATGTTGTGGACAGAGTGATGAAGTCACCTGCGGCCCCTTTGGTTGCGGAGCTGCACCCGGTAGGTGTTTTGCACACGAACAGCTTTTCCTTATAAGCAATGACATTGACATTAATGTCAAACAGAAAATAAACCCTCCTGTTTTTTTTTTGTTTTTTTTTTGGATATTATTTAAAAAAGTAAAATGTTTTTTTGTTTTTTTTGTTTTTTTTTCTAAATTGCCGTTTTTTTAAATGTATTTATTTTTTTGCATAGTGACTTGGTGTGTGTACATTATTTTTATACAGTTTTCAATTTAATTTTCCTCTCTTTGAGGCTATACAGTATTGTCACATGCACTTCGACTTTTCTTAGTTCTGACTCCCTAACATGTTCTTTGCAGGAATTTAAGCCACCAAAGCGCCCCTTCAGAAGAATGAATTACTCTGAGGCCATCACCTGGCTCAAAGAACATGATGTCAAGAAGGATAATGGTACCTACTATGAGTTTGGGGAGGTAAAATATATATTTGCTGGTTCTTGGCATGTCATTAAAGGATAAGTTCAACTTTGGAACATGTTACATATTCCACCCGTTTTTTTTTTGGTTTTTTTTTTGGAGCATGTGACATATTTCAGCTCCTGCACCTTCTCCCTGCACCCGCTGTCAATTGTAAGGAACTGTGCAGGGCTCCGCCCACAGGGTTGTGTTCTTCGTTCAGTTTCTTGTAAATGAATGAACTACAACTACTGTCTTCCATTGCACCAGATGGCTTGCAGTTCTCTATGAACTGCGAGGGCACTGGTGAGCGCTCTCATAGTTCATTGATTCTTCCTAGACTTCAGCAGCTGTCTGCCCTTTATAGGAGGTATGAGCAGACAGCTTACTGGGTGTCTGCAGGATCCTGACATTGCACCTGTGATCTGCCGATGGCGAGTGCAATGCATTACAGGCTGCAGAGTAAAAAACAAAATAATAAATGCACTTTTTTTTTTTCTATCTGCAAAACGATTTGCCAATGTTATTTTTTTACAAAATCTTCTAGTGAGGGCAACTCTCTAAAACAGGAGATTTTTCCTGTTGTGACTCTCAGACAGGAAGTAAAGGGAATTTTCCAGAATGGAACACAGCAAAAAATAAAGTCACAAATTTTAACCCTTCTCTATGCTAAAGAAAACAAAAAAAAAAGTTTTGGCTATACTTACACTTTAAATCTCAGATATTTGTGTTAGGTGCAGTGTATACTTCAGGAGCTTCAACAGGGTTTAGTTTTATCTCCATAAGCCTTGCTTCAAGTCATCCACATCTAACCGAGCACTTAACCATCTGACAACAACCACATTTATGAATATGTAGGTCATTATACATCCCCTGCTGTGCATTGTGGTGCCATCCACTGGCTGCAGGCACCCAACATTTCTAGAAGTGTGTTGGATGCTGCCAACTCTTCAGGCAATGTAGGTCTGCAGGAGAGCAAACATCAAAGAAACTGCCTGCTAAGTATAACTTTTTTTGCATGGTGTTTTTTTTTTTTCTGGCTGCATTCGTTTTAAAGGCACAGAGGTTAAAACTTTATAAAAGCTCCAGCATTACCTTAGCCTCTGCCTGTCGCATTTCCTTTAAGTGACCATTTTTGGGGGCTGCTGTTGCTAGTTGGTAAGTTCTCTATTGGTGGAATCGGAGGAGATGGAGGAAAGAGGATTTGCTCATTGTGATAAGAAATTACTTAAATCTGAAAATTTTGTAAAGAGGGGCGTGGAGTTAATAGTAGAAGTTATTTCTTGTATAGTTTTATATAATGATTTATTTTACATTTAGGATATTCCAGAGGCTCCAGAGAGATTGATGACTGACAGCATTAATGAGCCAATCCTGCTGTGCCGTTTCCCAGCTGAGATCAAATCTTTCTACATGCAGCGCTGTGCCGAAGATCGCCGTCTCACTGAGTCTGTAAGTCCAGCTTATGTGCTGCCTTTCATTCCTTCTTACACAGGAAAATGCAACTTGAAATGGTTATTGCAGATCCAGACGTGCCCAGGTATCTGGACTAGAGTGCTTTTGATCTTTCCAAAAGAAATTATCAGTGTTAAAAAAAAGTGCACTTTTCTCAATGAATGCTAAGTGTTTTCTGATTGGACGAGGTCAGAGAACGCCATGCATTCATTGAGAGAAAATTTTTTTTTTTTAATTTTTGGTCTTATTTTTTACTAAAAAAAAAAAAAAAAAACCAGCAGTGATTAAATACCACCAAAAGAAAGCTCTATTTGTGTGAAGAAAATTATAAAAATTTCATTTGCGTGCAGTATAGCATGACTGAGCAATTGTCATTCAAAGTGCGACAGTGCTGAAAGCTGAAAAATGGCCTGTGTTGGAAGGGGGTGTAAGTGCCCTGTAGGCAAGTGGCTAAGGTAGCACAGTGGGCTTGGAATCTAAGGGAGAAAAACATTCTTAATGTCTCATATAAAATATTCTATTCACAGTGTATCAAGTAAATGCCTTATTTTCTTGGCATATCTGAAGTGAAGAATAATTTACAATACCAGCTTTCCAGGGACAGCAAGAGCAAGGAAAATGTTGAAAGGTTCATTTGCATAATTGCTTAATGGAGTTGTAAAGTCAGAAGTTTTTTTTATTTTAATTCATTCTATGCATTAAAAGAGAAGTATGGGTTTTATTTTATTTTTTTTCAGTATCATACTTCCCCCGGTGGATGCAGCATCAGATCAATGCTGCATCTGTCCCCCAACGCCTCTGCACTGAGAACCAAGCCATCAAACACCGCCAATAGCTCGGTTCTCTCAGCTCCCCGAGCAGAGAGCTGCTGCCTTTCAGTCAGCAGCTCTCCGCTCTGCCCCCCCACGCTCACTGAAGCATTGAGCTGTGGAGGGGAGGGGAGCGGCCGTCTCAACCTCAACCGGCTCGCTGAGATGGGTGTCAGTCCAGACTTCCATTGTCGTGATGACGTGGTCCCTGGACTGATTGCAGTGACGTCAGCAGAGAGCGGACATCGGCCCGCGCTCTGCTGAAAATGGGTCACAGGAGTGCAAAACTAATTGCACTCCTGTGATCCATAGGAGAAGTCCAGCCAAACAAGCTTAGGCTGCACTGCTCCTTTAAGATAATAAGCCTTCTGTGTGCAGCCGCCCCAGCACCTCCTAATACTTACCTGAGCCCCATCTTGGTCCAGCGCTGTCCCTCGGATGTCCCTGACTCTCCCTCCTTATCGGCTGAGACACAGCAGTGACACCATTGGCTCCCGTGGCTGTCAATTAAAGTCAGCCAATCCGGAGAGAGAGAGGGCAGCTATGTGTCTGAATGGACACAAAGAGCTGCAGCTCGGCTCGGGTTCCCCCATAGCAAGCTGCTTGCTGTGGGGGCACTGAACAGGAGGGAGAGTGGCCAGGGGCAGCAAAAAAGCACCCTAGAAGAGGAGGACCCAGACTGCTCTGTGCAAATCCACCAGACAGAGGTGTCCGTTTATGAAGCAGTGAAATCTATTCACTGCTTCGTTCTCCGGCATTCACAGTGAAGATTTTTCTCCTCTGTGTGCCAGTTTATGAAGCTTTGTAGATCGCTTCACCTTTGGAGGAGTGAAGCGATCTACAAATGCTTCAAACAGTGGAGAACGGCCCCTGATACTGGAATCTCGTGAGACTTTACGAGATTACAGTACCAGATGTCAGTTTATCAAGCAGTGATAAATTATCACCGCTCAACGGCGTGGATTAATGTTAGTAAAATAAAGAGTCCCCCTACATTATACACATATGTATACACACACACACATTATATATACATGTATATACACACACATGATATATATATACATATACACATTATATGTATATATGTATACACATAAATATGACAGGGGGACATGCTTACAGTGTTGGGGGGTCTGAACGAGGCATAAGGAAGTTAAAAAACTTCCTCCTTCCCCCTCAGATCTCCCCAGATTTCCTCTTCACTCCCCGATTCACCACCTCTGAGCTGGTGAACCTGGGAGTGTGAATTCTGACTCAGATCGCCAGTGAAGCGGTGAGATCACCGCTTCATAAACTGGCCATTTCTGTGTCATCTATGAGGATTCTCCGTGTGTAGAGATAATCGGCGGGAGAACAAGTTCAAACATGTTCTCCCCCGATTATCACTGCTTCATAAACTGTTTATGGACTGTGATCAGCGGCGATCCTCGGGATCACCGCTGATCACTGCTTCATAAACGGACACCAGAGCAGGTAACTATAACATGTTTGTGTTTTCTTTTTTTTTTTTTTTTTTTTTTTTTAACAAGACTTTACAATCACTTTAAGTTGCCTTGGCATAATAAAGGAGCTAAGATATTTGTTAAAAATGTACATCTTGTATTATAGATTAGAAGTTTTATCACCTGATCAAAATCTTTGGATCATGATTCAGATTTTAAAAATGGCCTTACTAGGACCACATAAACTGACATATACAATCATCAAATGACCACATTTTTTACTTCACCTGTTAAATCCATGTGTATATATAGAGTGCAATCCATGTCTACAGCCCAATATTTTACAACAGGCTACTATTTGGATGAAACTTTCATGATGTGGAAGCTTTACCAAATAAGCAGATCAAATATTCTGGTTTTACTTGCTCCATGCTTATGGTTCAGCATGGCATCCAGGCAGCTAGCATTTTAAAAGGAAAGTCAGAAATGGCAGCCAGGATTTTTCTCTCAGTACAGGTTTCCTTTAATCTAATGCATATTTCTTTTTTTCTTTTTTTCATTGTTTTTAAAGGTGGATGTACTAATGCCTAACGTTGGTGAAATTGTTGGAGGCTCCATGCGTATCTGGGATAGCGAGGAGCTACTGGAAGGGTACAAGAGAGAAGAAATTGACCCTACACCCTACTACTGGTATACTGACCAGGTATAACAATTAGCAACTCCTTTAGATTTATTTAACCTATAGCTATTTAACCCCTTGCCTCCCAAGCCAATTCTGACACTTCTCTCCTACATGTAAAAATCATATTTTTTTTGCTAGCAAATTACTCAGAACCCCCAAACATTATATATGTTTTTTTTTAAGAAGAGATTCTAGGGAATAAAATGGTGGTTGTTGCAACTTTTCATGTCGCACGGTATTTGCGCAGCAATTTTCCAAACACTTTTTTTTTTTTTTTAGTTAAAAGAACTCATGAATTTAAAAACAAAACAAAAACCTAAAGTTAGCCAGATTTTTTTTTTTTTTTTCTTTCTATGAATAATGTGAAAGTTGATGTTACGCTGAGTAAATAGACACCAAACATGTCACACTTTGAAATTGCACACACTGGTGGAATGGCACCAAACTTCGGTACTTAAAAATCTCTATAGGCGAGGCTTTAACACTTTTTACAGGTTACCTGTTTAGAGTTACAGAGGAGGTCTTGGGCTACAATTATTTATCTCATTCTAACGATTGCAGTGATACCTCACATGTGTGGTTTGAATGCCGTTTACATATGCGAGCACGGCGTATGTATGCGTTCACTTCTGCGTGCGGGCACTGGGGCGCTTTGAATTTTTATGTTTATTTTACTTTTATTTTTATATTTTGACACTTTCCCTTTTTACATTTTTTTTTAATCACTTTTATTCCTATTACGAGGAATGTAAACCTCCCTTGTAAGAGGAATAGGGTATGACAGCTTCTCTTTACAGCGAGATCTGGGGTCTATAAGTCCCCAAATCTGGCCTCTAGACTGGAAAGCCTGAGATTAAAAAAAAAAAACGATCTTGGCTTCCCAGCGGAAAAAACTGCAGTGTTTACATCTGCCAAGGCTGGACGTGACACGCGTCATAACGTCGCCCCTGGCATCCGAAGGTCATAGAGATGACTGGGGACCATCTGGTCCTCGGTCAGCTCTATGGTAAATTGCCACCACCGGCCGATTCATTCCCCAGCTCGCCGATCACATGAATTCAAGCGGCTAAACAGCTGCTATGATTGTTTTTACGGTACAGGGAATCGCTGGCAGAAAAAAAAAAGATATCTGAATGATACCTGCAGCTGCACCCATCATTTAGATATCTCCACTCAAAGTCCATATCATCAGTCATAACATATCATATAACAGTCATAACATGTCAGTCCATATGACGTTGTTGGGCGTGAAGTGGTAAAAGAGGACCCATCGCTCGTTTGTTAAAAAGGGAAGTAGGGATAATAGGTAGTGCATCTGGCCATGCCGTGCATAAAGGTTTTAATGTTTTATAAGGGCTTGTTCACACCAGGTGCATTGAGCTGTGTTGATCTGCATCGATCATATAGACTCCATGTGGGGGCATATAAAAAATAATTGCTCTCTGTGCACTGTCCACACCATGCAGTTGCGGTGATGTTGATTGCATAACAAATGCAGCATGTCTGCGTTTTTTAACAGCACAACACACTGCATATCGCTGCATTACAGAGGGCTGTTTTACATAGATTTGAATGAAATCTCATTATTTGGAGGAATTCATCAAATTAAAAAAAAAAAAAAGTGTGATGCGTTGTAACCGTGCTTGGCACCGCCTTTCACAATGCACAACACCGGCGATAACATATTATAAGGCGTGCACCGTGTATGAATGAGCCCTAAATGGCCAAAAGTTTGTGGACACCTGACCATCGCACCTATATGAGCTTGTTGGATATTCCATTCCAGAACAATGGACAATAATATGGAGTTTTCCCCCCATCCCATCCTTTTTCAGCTATAACAACCTCCACTATTCTGGGGAGCCTTTTCACAAGACCACGTACTTTTGGCTATATAGGTTGTTTGAAGACTTTTCTAGACGTGTCTGTCATCATACGGTTACTGGTTACAGGCACAGCTGTCACCCAGCACCCCAAAACAACATATGATAAGTACATTACATAGGTTCACATTTGATTAGCTCTATACTGCCCCTGTACTAAATTCAGGGTCATTTTTGTGTGGCCTAAATAAAATAAATGGCAGAAGTAATATTGTATGCTGCGGTTAACACTCTCCCACCCGGCCTATTGTAATATAACGGCAGAGCGGGAGCCCTATTATCCTAGGAAGACGTCGTATGACATCCTCCCAGGATCAGGCCATGCTCTGGCGCAATTTGCCACCAGCCATGTCCACTGGACACAGCCCATGACAGATGCCTGTACCGGCCCGCTGCCACTACCATGTGATAGCTGTGGCCAATCGCAGCAGATCACATGACATTTGTACACAATGAAAGGCTTTGATTCATGCCTTTCTTTTTTTTTTTTTTACAAAATAAGTTTTTATTGAAAGGAAGAGAAGTAAAACAGTATAATAATGTAACAGTATCATCATACAATTGTACAAGAGTTAGGGAACATACATAGATTCTTACATTTGATATAAAGATAACAGTGAATCAGTTATAACAAAAAATCTCTTACTGGTGCTTTATTGTATATGTATGGAGGGGTGATCAGGGCTAATTCAATATCACATTTAAATGTCTATCGAGAGGTTGGTGTTAGTTATGGTGGCACTAGATAGATCCTTTTATTAAATTTTTTCTCCCTCCCCTCTTTCTTTCCCTCCCTCCCCTCCTTTAACGTTACTTTGATGATTTTTTTGGGGGGGAATTCCCACTCGTTGGGTGAAGGCGTAAGAGTTTGTATGAAGATTCAATCCACTTGTTCAAATGAGGTGTTGGTCAGGATCTCTGTTAGGAGGTCCGAGCCATGCAGGGGTTTGAGAGGTGTTATGTGTGGATATTGAGAAGTAAGTGAAGAAAGAAAGAGAAGTAATGGAGAGAGGAGAAGGGAAAAGAAAGAAGAGACGGAGGGGGGGGAGGGGGGGAAGGGGGAGGGTATCTAAGGGAGATAGGGGGGGGGGAGGAGAAAAGGGAGGGGGAGGGGGAGGGCAAGGGGGATAGAGGGGTGAATGGATGGATGTCCCCTCGGTCTCCGTTATTTGCGGTATAGATTACTAATGGTAATAGATTATGGTGAAGTGGGTCAGGACTGTTTAATTTCTACTCTCGGAGAGTAATACCGGGCTAATTTCGACGTGTGGCCCCCCATACTCGTCCCTTGTTTAGGGGTGGGGGGACCACGTCGTCTGGGGAGAAAGGTGAGGTGTGTGGAGGGAGTGATCTCGGGTGGGCAATGGCAAGTCTGAGATTATTTCATCTGTGTTAGGTATCTGTCTGTCGACCGAAAATGAGTCCAGCAAGCCCATGTCTTGGAGAAGCTAGCTGGGGAGTCTCGAGAGATGGCAATGAGTTCTTCCATGTCAGCTATTTTATTAATTTGCGAGAACCATTCTTGGATAGTTGGAGCATGAGACGTACCCCAGTGTCTAGGGATGCACATTTTCGCTGCGTTAAGTAGGGGTAGGACCAGTGTCTTACGATAGTATGGCGTGGATAGATCTGAGTGGTGAAATAGGCAATGGGTTGGGGAATGGTCTAAGTTGTAGGTCGATATAGATTCTGTGAGTTCTCGGACTTGCGTCCAGAATGGTTGAATGGCTGGGCATGACCACAAAATATGTAACAGAGTACCTGGCTCATCCCCACATCGCCAGCATTTATTGGGGAATGAGGGGTTAATTTTGTTCAAGATGGCTGGGGTTCTATACCATCGTGTCAAAGTCTTATAATTATTTTCCTGAATGGACACATTTAGTGAGCCTTTATGAGCAATCGTATAGATGTGTTCCCATTGGTCTTCTTCTAATTCTGTTTGTAATTCTCTTTCCCATGACTTACAAGCTTTCCCTTCTTTGGGGGAAGTTCCAGAGAATAATATAGCATATATACTGGAGATTAAATGTTGTTGTGGGTTAGATTGAGAGCATAAATGTTCAAAAGGAGTGAGTGGTCGTGATATGGAAGAGTCGCGATCAATTTCTTTTAAGAAATGTCTAATTTGGAAGTATGTCCAAAAGGGTAAAGGGTCGCTAGTGATGGCGGGTGTTAGTGTGAGGCGGTCTAGAAAAGATCCGTCGCGGAAAAACTGATGTGCTTGTATGTTGGGTAATTGCCATTGTTGTGTTAGAAAGTGTGCCGACATTCCCGGTGGGAAGGCGGGGTTCTGTCTTAAAGGTGTTAAAGGTCCCGGGGAGGATGATATGTGTAGTTTGCGGCAAGCTTCCTTGAAGCATCTCAGGGTCGGTCCTATAAGAGGGTGGGCTTTGAGAGTGGAGGGAATATGTGTCGACTCCAGCCAGGGGGCGGATTTCAGCGGGAATGGGGACATTGATCCCTCCAGTCTGACCCAGTCTTTGTGTTGGGTGTGTAATGACCAATCCACAATACGGGTAAGGTGACAAGCCCAGTAATATTTTTTCAGGTCTGGAAGGCCAATGCCCCCCTTCGTCTTGGGTTGTGTTAGGAGATCGTATGTGATTCTCGGGTGTTTTTGATTCCACAAAAACTCTGTACAAAGCCTCCTGTAAGATGAGAAAAAAGATGGGGGGAGTTTAATGGGGACAGCCTGTAAAATGTATAGGATGCGTGGAAGAATGTTCATTTTAATAATGGCTGCACGCCCGAACCAGGAGAACTGGGGTTTATTCCAATTTTTGAGATCAGCGGAGATCATTTTGAGGATGGGAAGGTAGTTTTGTGTAAATAGGTCTGATAGGTTCTTTGTGAGGTGAATGCCCAGGTATTTAATAGCGTTTTGTCGCCAGTGGAATGGGAAGTTCGTTTCACATTGTGCGACTGTTTCTTTTGGGATGGTGACATTGAGGGCGTGTGATTTGGTGAAGTTTATTTTAAAGTTAGAGATGCGTTGGAAGAGGTGGAAGTCCTTTAATAAGTTCGGAATAGAGGTGTGAGGTTCGCTAAGGGAAAGTAGGATATCGTCGGCGAAGGCCGCCAACTTATAGGTGTGGCCTGGTATGGGTATGCCTTTGATATTTTCATTCTTTCTGAGGCAGTTTAGGAGTGGTTCAAGGGTCAATACAAAGAGGATGGGGGAAAGTGGGCAGCCCTGCCTAGTTCCGTTGGTTATGGAGAAGGCGTTTGACAGATGTCCGTTGATCCGAACTCTGGCTGTGGGTGTTGTGTATAGAGACATGATTGAGTTGAACATGCGGTTTCGGAGGCCCAGGTGTCGCAACACTGCCCCCATGTAGTCCCATGCCAGTCTGTCAAACGCCTTCTCCGCATCCAATGATAGAAAGAAACCCCTATGTTTATTAGTTGTCATCCAATGATGAAGATTTATAGCTTTAATGGTGTTGTCCCTTGCCTCTCGGCCTGGGACAAAACCAACTTGATCTCCATCTATCAGTGATGGTAGCAGAGGAAGCAGGCGATTGGCTAGGATTTTTGCGAAGAGTTTTATGTCTACGTTTAGTAGGGAAATCGGCCTATAGTTGTTTACTAGGGTCACGTCTTTTCCTTCCTTAGGTATAACTGTGATGTGGGCTTCAAGGAGTCTGTTGAAGGGGAGTGTGGAGGAGGACAGGGAGTTGAAGGCTTTGAGGAAGGGGCCGGTAAGTGTCTCTATAAAAGTTTTGAAATATACGGCTGTGAAGCCGTCTGGTCCTGGACTTTTCCCGGCTTTTAGTTGTTTGATCGCGGTTTTAAGTTCAGCTTCTGAAATGGGGAGTTCTAGTTGGCGAGCTTCTTCTCTATCAATCGGTTTGGGGCAATTGTCTCTTAGAAAATTTTTTATAAGAGATCTTCTATCAATATTATTAGACGAGTTGTCAGTTGGTGAACCAAGATTGTATAGGTTGGAGTAGTATGTTTCGAATTGGGAGGCTATATCAGGGGTTGTGACTTTGGATCTGCCTTGGGAGTCATTGATCATATGGATATTGGAACGGGCTTTGTTCTTCTGGATGGCTCGAGCCAGATATTTTCCGCTTTTATTTCCAAATTCATAGAACAGTTTTTGTTGTAGGATAAATTTACGTTTTGTTTTTTGTGATAGCTCAGAGAGAAGATGTTCTCTGGTTTGTATGAGTTCTTGATATGTCTGTTGGGCCTGAGTCTGTTTGTGAGCTGTCTCTAGGGTTTTGATTTTCTGGATCAGGTTTGAAATGTTGGCTTGGTGGGCTTTTTTCCGCGACGTTTTAAGGGCGATAAGTTTCCCTCTTAAGACGCATTTGTGGGCCTCCCATTGTGTTAGTGGAGAAGTGTCTCCATTGTCGTTGTCCATAAAGAAATTGTGAATGGTACGTCTAATGTCTGCGATGTCTCCTTCTGAAGTCAATAGGGTAGAATCTAGACGCCAGATTTTAGAAATATTCTGATGTTCAGGGAAGGTCAGTGTCATTGTAATGGGGTGATGGTCAGATAGGATCATTGGCTCAATTGTCGCAAGGGAAAGGAGTGGAAGGTCTGATTGGGAGAGGAAGAGATAGTCAATTCTGGGGTATCTGTCGTGAGGGGCGGAGAAGAAAGTATAGTCTTTGACATTTGGATGGAGAGTACGCCAGGTGTCGTGTAGAAGTAAGTCTGTCAGTTGCAGTTTTATTTGGCGCAGAGTTCTGTATGGCAGTGAAGTGGAGCCTGAGGAGGTGTCTAGAATTGGATATAGGGCTACATTGAAGTCTCCTCCGAGAACGGTTAGACCAGCGGAGAAGCCTGATAAAAGTTGAGAGATCTGTCTAAAGAAGCTGAGTTGTGCTGAGTTAGGGCTGTAGATATTAGCCAAGGTCACAGGCCGACCCTGTATTTTACCCTTCAAAAAGATGTATCTACCATCTTTGTCAATGAGTGAATCGATTAATTCCCAGGATAAGTTTTTAGAGATCAGGATTGAGACTCCCTTAGTCTTTGCCAAGGGGTTGGTAGAATGATATGAATGAGGGAACCAGTGATTAGTTAGCTTAGGGATCTTATCTGTCCGGAAATGGGTTTCTTGAAGGAAAACTATGTTAGATTTTAGTTTGTGCATCATAGCCAAAACTTGGCTGCGCTTTTCCGGGATATTGAGCCCTTTTACGTTTAGGGATGTCACTTTTAGCGTGTTATGTTTGGTAGTAGGTAATACGTGTGACATATTTTAACAGGATGAGGTCGTTCGTCAGCTTGGTCTGTATACTTCTTCGAGTGTGTTGGGGGTGGTGTGTGGGATTGTTGTCGGATCAGAGGGGTGTAGTGGTGGTGAAGTGGAGGTGACGGAGACCGAGGGGACGGTGGAAGGGGGAGTGGTTAAAGTCTATAGGGATGGGTTTGAGAAAACTAAATGCAAATATGGGGCGCGGAGGGGGACTCTAAAATTGGAAGGGGTCTTTTAGGGGGTAGGGGAGGAGGGGAGGGAGGGAGAAGAGGGAGAAAAGGGATGGGAAGGGATAGACGACAAGAAGAGAGAATAGAAAAGATCGAGAAAAGGTCTAGACGTATATGTAGAGTCTGGATGTACCGGAGATAAAGAAGGATCTAGAGACCCTTCTTATGGGGTAGAACGTTGTCCGGTGTAGGTCAACGGGAGTGATGGGTTCCCGTTGTGTGGGGAGGTGTAAGGAGCCGGTATTAACGGGTGAAAGAACAGTGTAATCCTCTGGTCCTCAGAGGGGTATGGATGGTTTAGATAGAGGATTGAGCCTGAAAGTTGTAGTGTTAGTCATAGACAAGGGGATTGTGGATTAGGTGAGTGAAATCTTAAAGTTAAGGTATATTCATTGCCCGAGGGGAAATATCAAGCAAGGTTTCTGGAAGCAGGCGAGTGAGCTTGCCTGATTAGGAGGAAAGCGGCCTTGGTTGTTGTGGGAATGTGTAGAGGACGTCTGGTAGCGAGTCCATCAGTTGTTCAGAGAGGTGTGTAAGGAGTCAACTGTACAATCATACTGATAATATGAACCAAACTTTATAACTTTAAAATGTATCTTTTACGTTAGTTTTGCTCACCTTGTTCTCAGAATAGGCCTCCGGCCTGTCCGACCGAACCCCACATGGCAGAAGAATAGGTATCCCCCAGGATCACTGCAGGGGTAGGCCGTTTCAGCCCATCTGTGTGCTCAATCGTCTAGATGTTGTAACTTATACGCCGTTAAACATGCGGAATATGGGGGTCAGTCACACACGCCGGAGGCCCATTAGGGTTCCTTTGCCCGGTTGCCAAAAGTAAACGTTTTATGTTGAGCTATTCTATTAATAGAGAAAACAGGAATATAAAGAAGTAAAATGGCATATCATTACATGTTAAATACCTAGATCTCGGGTCTGCCCCATGCGGGTTCAGTTATTTAGTTGGTAGGTAGTCTATTAAGATTCAGCATATAAGATAGGTCATTGTATAACAGGTATTCAAGTAAAACCAGGAATAACATTAAACACATTGGAACCGATACCTTCTAGTAGGAATGTTATCTTCCTCCGGGTTAAAACTCAACTTAGGATAGTAAAATAACTTTTTATGTCAATAGGCATAACGGATGGGCGACTCCACACAGGTTAACGATATTATTGGGGTGTTTGGTGTGTGTGGGTTATAGCTAGTTTGCCATTTTGGTGGCTGTCAGGGTTAAGAAACCTGTTAATTAGTGGGGTGGTCATTTGATTGGATGAAGAAGAAAAAATAAGTCTGATTAAGTAGAAATCAGCTCTTAGTATTAGGGGGACATCCATAGGTGTTGGCTATGTGGAGATTGGGTGAAGACGAGGATGTGAGATTGAGACTCTGCGTGGAGTCGCCCCTTTAAAGGTAAGGCAGCATCATAAGTATAGACATATAACCATATAAACTTGAGTCCCGATTTGTTTTTTAAGAGGTAATTGGTTAGAGTAAGGGGAAATTGGCCTGGGGATGTGGTTTGTGTCCGACCTAGTAGGGATCAACACTTGCCTAGGGAGGGTCATAAAGGCCCGGGAGAAGGTTAATTAAGGGGGGCGGTAAGGTGGGGGGTGAGAGGTTAAGAGAGAAGAAGGGGGCTATAGTTATTTGGGGAGGATGGATTGAATTTCCAATCATTAAATATCTTCGTGAATGTTCGTGCTATACTTGCGTGTCTCATGTTCCGTTGCTTGAAGTCTGTGTGGAATTTTGCTGCGAGATCAGACGGGAGCAAAGGGAGAGGTGACGGGGTGGGTGGTGATTCCATGGGTTAGGCCAGTCCGTGGGTTTAGATGGTAGGAGTCCATCGTGGACTAGGTGGGGGGGGGAAGATAGGAATTGTGTTGATCCTTTGAGGTAAATCAGCTTACTTCTGACTTGAAGAAGATCCATTTGGAGGCGATCAGATGGTCAGGTTTTGGTTTGACGTCTGTCTTGCATAGGCCTGTATGGTGGACAAGGTGGAAGGGTTTCAGGTGAGCGGCAGGAGACAGTTTTGGGTTGTTCCTTTATTCGGCACCTCCGTGTCGGGGTCGCCTGTGGGCAGGGGATGCTGTGGGGCTGTTGTCTGCAGGGTTCCTGGGTCCTGGGGGTGTGTTGATCCTGGGAGAATTGGATCTTCGCCTTCTTATGTGGAACTCGTCGCGGACTGGGATGGCATCCATGGAGCTGGACCTTCTGAATTGAGGAGGTCTGAGAGAGCGGTACCAGTCAGGCAGTTCAATAAGTGGAATGTTCAGAATTTCACAGAATGTGGTGAGGTCTTCGGGCACTCTGAGGTTGGCTGTTCGGCCTTGTGTTGAAGCTGAGAGGCAGAAGGGGAACTTCCAACGGTATTGGATTCCGTTCGTGCGTAATAAATCAATGAGAGGGCGAAGGTCTCTCCTATTTTGCAGAGTGATGGGTGACAGGTCTTGAAAGATTTTTATTTCTGAGCCTTGACAAGAGAGATTGCGACGATCTCTGGCCCTGCGAAGGATCTCCTCTTTCAGCTTAAAGTTAACTATGCAACAGACCACGTCTCTGGGAGGGTCAGTCTCTCTACCCCGGGGTCTGAGGGCCCTGTGTAGGCGCTCACAGTCAATGGGGGTCTCTGGGGGTCTGCCTAGGAGATCGTTAAATATAGCTATGGTTGCCTGGGCAAGTTGGGTATGGTCGATCGATTCTGGTATGCCTCTTACCCGTAGGTTGTGTCGTCTGCCGCGATTGTCCAGGTCTTCCATGTATCTGTATAGGTCTCTGAGCTGAGTAGAGTGAGTTTGTGATGAGTTCTGGAGCCTGTGGATGGCATTTTCACTGTGCGCTGCTGCTTCCTCAATGTTGTCCATGCGGACCGTCATGGATTGGAAATCCCTTCTCAGGTCAGATATTACTGCTGCAAAGGTGGCTTTGATGTCTTCTGCCACTGTTCTAAGGTCCCCTATGTTCAGGGGGTGATCCGTCGGCCCATGTTGTGAGGGCGTTTGTGAGCGGTGTCTGCCTGAGGGGCTGAGGCTGGAGGAGCGCGCCGAGTAGGCCTGAGATGAAGCCGGGGCCTCGCGTGGCTGCGTCCGGAAGATTTCCGGGATGCTGCGGCCCGCCTGAGAGTCGGGTCTCCGTGGAGATCGGGAACGGGATGGGGATGAGCTCCCTTTAGGTTTCCCCATATTTTGGCTCGTGGATGGCTCTGTAAAGCTGATGTTTTACCCTCTGAGGACCGGAGCGCAGGGATCAGGCTTCCATCAGAGTCCGGCGCCAAGCCACGCCCCCCCATGCCTTTCATTGTGTACTGATGTGATGAGCTCTGTGATTGGTCACAGTGATCACATGGTACAGACAGGGTCAGTCACAGCTAACCTCAATCGGAAACACTGAATGAATAGTTTTCATTCAGAAATAATGGTTGCTTATAACTGTAAAATTCACAGTTAATGGCAAATAATACTGTGGTAACACTATTGCTTTGGTCACTGTAAAAAAAAAAAAAAAAAAAAAAAGTAAAGAAAAAAGAAAATATTTTAAAAATTGAAAAAAAAAAAGTAATTTTTTTTTAAATACTGTCAGCAGTCAGTTTCCCTGATCACTGCCACACCAGTTATATGTTGGCACTGTACTGCACTGGTGACCGTATGTGAAAACATTTAAAAAATAAATTAATTTTTCCCCAAAAAAATTACAACTTCAAAAATCTTGCTATGCCTCTTACTAAATACCTTAGACTGTCTACTTTCCAGGGGTCATTTGGGGGGTATTTGTACTGTCCTGGTGTTTTGGGGCGCCAAAAAATGATAGGATTTATCGATTTTCAGATATAGATATATACAGTGGGGACGGAAAGTATTCAGACCCCCTTACATTTTTCACTCTTTGTTATATTGCAGCCTTTTGCTAAAATCATTTAGGTTCATTTTTTTTTCCTCATTAATGTACACACAGCACCCCATATTGACAGAAAAACACAGAATTGTTGACATTTTTGCAGATTTATTAAAAAAGAAAAACTGAAATATCACATGGTCCTAAGTATTCAGACCCTTTGCTGTGACACTCATATATTTAACTCAGGTGCTGTCGATTTCTTCTAATCATCCTTGAGATGGTTCTACACCTTCATTTGAGTCCAGCTGTGTCTGATTATACTGATTGGACTTGATTAGGAAAGCCACACATCTGTCTATATAAGACCTTACATTTTTTTTTCTCCTCATGCTGAAAGTGTGAGGAGAAAAAAAAGCTGATCACCGGCTTCAGTGCAAGGGACATTGGTCCTGAAGAGGAAGAGGCGAAGCCGCCTCATCTGTGCCCACCAATACCGCCTTCCAGTGCCACGAATCAGTGCCCACCAGTGCATATGTGTCAGCAATTAGTGCCACCTATCAATGCCCATGAGTGCTACCTATCAATGCCCACCAGTGGTGCCAATCAGTGCCACCCAGCAGTTTTGCCTATCAGTGTCACAGTTGCCGATCAGTGCCCATCACTGCCACCCACCAGTGCCACCTATTAGTGCCTATCGGTGTTGCCTTATCAGTGCCCATCAGTGCAGCCTCATCAGCGCACATCAATGAAGGAGAAAAATTACCTGTTTGCAAAATTTATTAAGAAAATATAAAATGGTTTTGTATTTTATTTTTTATTTTTTTTAATTCGGTCTTTTTTTATTTTTTTAACAAATAAAAAACCCAGAGGTGCTCAAAATGCTCTTTGTGGGAAAAAATGATAAACATTTAATTTGGGTACAGTGTTGTATGACAATTTGCAATTGTTGTTCAAAGTGACAGTGCTAAAAGCTGAAAATTGGTCTGGGCAGGAGGGGGGTTTAGGTGCCCAGTAAACAAGTGGTTAAAAGACAGTGTTAAAATAAAAAAAAAAACAAGTAAAATAAATAAGAAAAAATAAATAATTTTAAAGCACCTTGTTCCGACGAGCTCACGCGCAGAAGCGAACACATACGTGAGTAGCGCCCGCATATGAAAACTGTTCAAACCACACATGTGAGGTATCGCCGCGATCATTAGAGCAAAAGCAATATAATTCTAGCCCTAGAACCCCTCTGTATTTTTTCCAAAAAAAGTGCGCTTGTAAGATCGCTGCGCAAATACGGTGTGACAAAGTATTGCAACAACCGCCATTTTATTCTCTAGCAAAAAAAGATTTTAACTTGTAAACACCAAGTCTGAAAAAGAGGCTTGGTCCTTAAGTGTTTAAATACCACCGACAGAAAGCTCTATTTGTGTGAAAAAAATGATAAAAATTTCCTTTGGGTACAGTGTTGTATGACCGTGCAATTGTCATTCAAAGTGTGACAGCGCTGGAAATTGACCTGGTCAGGAAGGGGGTGTAAATGTCCTGTATTGAAGTGGCTTTAGGTTTACAATAAGCTCTAGATGTAACTTTGGGGTCATGTACAGTGTTATATTAAATCAATACTCTTTCTCCCACAGCGTAAATACGGCACTTGTCCTCACGGCGGCTACGGTTTGGGGTTGGAGAGGTTCCTTACTTGGATCCTGAACAGACACCACATCCGAGACGTGTGCCTGTACCCGCGATTTGTCCAACGCTGTAAACCTTAATGCCCTCCCCTGACACTGGTCAGTATGCTGAAGAACCCCACCCACCTCGTTTCGTGGTAAAAACCACTTACCTGCTGCTGCTTTTATCAGGACATCTTCAGAACCTACGTGACATGTTCTAGTTTTCATCAGTCAGTTGTTTCCATATCTGACTGCTGTTTTTTTTCCATCCATTTATCTACAATATTCCAGTAATGTGGATAAGTAATTCTTGCATAATTGAATCACACAATCCTATTTAATAAATAGAAACATTACTGTTCCATCCCAGCAGATATAGCATGTGTCTCTATTTAATTTCACTTTCTCACTGTGTCAAAACTGCAAAAAAAATACATATACACTTTTGTAGAAAGGAATGCTTTTGTTCCACATTAGGGCTGGGTTCACACACATGCAATGTCAGACATCGCATGTAATTTGCACCGCATTGCTGTGCACATCACATGCGACGTTTGTGTGATGTGAATTCAGCCGTACAGTTTGTATGGCTGAAATCGCATTGCATTTGACCAATATGGTTCAGGACCCTTTTTTTTTTTTTTTTTTTTGGACCACACTGGAATCGGATCATATGGGTGTTCAGACCCATGCAATCCCATTCCACAGTCCGCACTGCGCTCTGCGAACCAATTTGGGGGTGTCATTAACTTTCTATTGACACCCACAGCAGAGAGCAGTGTGAACTCGTCTTGCGAGTTAGATGCGATGTGGGAACCCGCACAGGATTTGCGCTGGGGATGGCGTGGCCACAGCCAAGATGGGTGGACGTGTTTAGAAGGAGCTCCGCCAGCTCCCTATAGAATCCTGCTTCTTCCTTGCTGCTCCTGCACCATCACACAGCTCCCTGGTTTGACCGAGTGCCCCGCCGTCTCCATGTATAAAGATCGCTCCTCTACAGTCGTGGAGCGGCTGAAAGAATTTGCTCAGGCCATGAAACAAAAGGCGGGACGGCTGCCACAGAGGCCCCTAAACGTGCATCTACCACGAAGAAAGCAGGCAGACTTACCCTGGAACAGGTCAATTGATTCACACCTATGCAGGTGCATTTTGCATTTTTCAATACACGCTTTTGATCCATTGAAGTCTATGGAACCAAAAACCAGAAAAAAGTCCCTGGCCCTTTTCATAAAATGTACAGATGTGAACTACAGCCATAGGAAACCATGTTAAATGGACTGTAGTGTGTTTTTGCAAAACTGAAAACACACTAAAAAAATGCATAGGTGTGAACCAGGCCTTAAGTGCTATCTCCACTTGTGGCACCTCTCTCACAGGTAAGATGGATGAAATCAAGGTAGATATCTGCCTGCTGCGACAGGATAAGCAGAGAGAGAGAGAGACTGTGACGGAAAGAAGGATCTCTCCAGAGGGTGATTTTGCGCCTCTCCCTGGCAGGGTGTGAGCAGCAGAGAAACGGATCTCCTGGAGCCAGAGAACTGATGACCTTGAAAAATAACTTTAGGATTGTGGGCCTCCCTGAAAAGGCAGAGAGGGTCAGCATCCCGGGGATTTTGTGGGAAAATGGCTCAAGCACACCTTTACTGATGCTTACTTTTCTGCTGCCTTTGCTGTGGAGAGGGCTCATAGAGTGCCAGCACAACCTCCTATTCCTGGTGCTGCTCCACCGCTTTTATCGCTAGAATGCTGAATTGCAAAGACCAGGACTTTATCGTTTAGGAAGGCCAGGCAAAAGGGCCAAATTCACTTTGAAACGTGGCTGTTTCAATAATCCCTGATTTCTCAGTTGAACTACAGAAACGGGAATCTCGCTGGTTCCCGCATCGCATTAGTGCAGCGGTTCTCAGCCAGGGGGTCGCGAATGCTGGTCCAATCTGGAAAGCTGGCCGGGACAGACCCGAAGTTACTGTGTGTACGCCGGAGTCTGTCCGTCTCAGCCAGCGAGATGTCACTTCCGGGAGAGGAGAGACTGCGCAGAAGTGACCTTCCGTCGCCGCCATCTTGGTACTCTCGTCCCCAGTAAGGCTACAGTTAGAAGTCGGCAAGCGGACATCTTTTTACACCCACCGAAGTCTCGGTAAACTGAGCTTATATACTATATAAGGCTTATATAGTATATAAACTCAGTTTACTGGTAAAAATGAGTGTAAAATACAAGAGTTTGGTGGGTATAAAAAGATGTCCGCTTGCCGACTTCTCACTGTAGCCTTGCTGCGGACGAGTGTACCAAGATGGCGGTGACGAAGCGTCACTTCTGGTTAACACATTAGACGGGTTGCTGATTCTGATGGAACACCTGAGTGACTTTGGTAAGTCAGAGACACTAATTAATAAAAGCATTTTTGTAATGTGTGTCACCGGCGAAATCAATACATAGATTGTGAATAAAGAAGTCTGACATGACTCTGCAAAAAAAACCAAATGATTATGGAACAATACATATCATTTATATATAGACGCCCAGTTGGTTCCTCAAAAGTGGTTATTCCGTGCCAGTGCTAGATACATGTTTGGGTGCTATACACTGTATTTATGTAGCACTGGCACGGGATAACCACTTTTGAGGAACCAACCGGGATGTTTATATGTAAATGATATGTCTTGTTCCAAAATATTTATTTTTTTCTTGCATAGTCGCGTCATGTTGGACTTATTTATTGACAATCTGTGATTAATCGCTACACTTTTAAGATGTTAAATTTGTAAGAATGAAAATACATCCTGCATATCAGATATTTAAATTTTGATTCATAACAGTCGCAAAATTACAGCAATGAAGGACCAACGACAATAATTTTACTGTTAGGAGTCCCCACAACTTGGGAAATGTTATCAAGGGGTCACGGCACTAGAGAGGTTGAGAACCGCTGCATTAGTGTGAACCGAGACTGAGTGCCATTTTGCTCAGTCAACTACTGCCTTCTAATCCTTAAAGTGGTTGTAAACCCTTACAGACCACTTTAACCGACAGATAAGCCTAGATTAAGGCTTACCTGTAGGTCCAAGAAATATCTCCTAAACCTACATGGTTTAGGAGATATTTGCAAAAAGAAAGGCACCACTGTCTACGACGCATGCACCGTAGACAGCGGCGCGCAGGCGCTCTGAGCCCTGCCGCTGCTAACGGCGATATGCCGTTAGTGGCGGCTCCCATGCGCATGCATGGGAGTGACGACATCGCGGCTCCGCCCAATCACAGCGCCGGAGACACGATACCCGGAAGAAGATGGACGCACCGTACCAGAGGGACAGCGGTGACATCCCAGGCTCCAGTGTCAGGTAAGTGACACATAATAGGCTACTATGCGATGCATGGTAGCTCATTATGCTGGAAAGTAAACCCATCAGGATTTACTTCTTCTTTAAAATTGTGTGCGCCTGTAAAACAGTGAAAAACCTCAGTACTCTATATTTTTTCATAGGCAATGCTTTAATGCTCCAACAGGTCATTAGTTACGCAGAATATCTGGTCCTAAAATTTGTTAATCTCACTACGATGTGCGCAGCAACGTGTAGCAGGGCCGTAGATCATTTTTTTTCCTGGGGGGGGGTTAAGCCTTGGGCAGCCAAAGAACAATAATTAGGCAACATGCCTGCCATGTTGTGACAAATTGTGGGTGTGTCAATAATGGAAGGGGCTTAAAACTTCAACCTACTCCCCGTGAACACGATAACATATGCCACAGTCCTTGTACCCAAAAAATATGATACTCTAACATTACATATGCTTTTCTGCACACAACCTACCTCGAAAAAGAATTTCATTAAAAGTGACCACTGAGAAACCAAAATCTATTGTACATTATGGCATAAATCGTGCAGGAGTATGTCATATACAGCTGTAGCTAGAGTGCTAGGTGTATATACAACCCCTGGCAAAAATTATGGAATCGCCAGTCCCTGAGGATGTTCCTTCAGTTGTTTATTGTTGTAGAAAAAAAAGCAGATCACAGACATGGCCAAAAACTAAAGGCATTTCAAATGGCAACTTTCTGGCTTTAAGAAACACTAAAGGAAATTAAGAAAAATAATTGTTGTGGCCAGTAACAGTTAGATTTATAGAACAAGCACAGGGAATAAATTATGGAATCATGAAAAACTAACAAAATAACACTCCAACACATCACTAGTACTTTGTTGCACCACCTCAGGCTTTTATAACTGCTTGCAGTCTCTGAGGCATTGACTTAATGAGTGATAAACAGTACTCTTCATCAATCTGGCTCCTGCCTTCTCTGATTGCTGTTGCCAAATCATCTTTGCAGGTTGGAGCCTTGTCATGGACCATTTTCTTTAACTTCCACCACAGATTTTCAATTGGATTGAGATCCGGACTGTTTGCAGGCCTTGACATTGACCTTATGTGTCTTTCTTCAAGGAATTTTTTCACCGTTTTTGCTCTATGGCAAGATGCATTCTCATCTTGATAAATGATTTCATCATCCCCAAACATCCTTTCAATAGATGGGATAAGAAAAGTGTCCAAAATTTCAATGTAAACCTGTGGATTTATTGAAGATTTAATGACAGCCATCTCCCCAGTGCCTTTACCTGACATGCAGCCCCATATCATAATTGACTGTGGAGATTTGCATGTTTTCTTCAGACAGTCGTCTGCATAAATCTCATTGGAACGACACAAAACAAAAGTTCCAGCATCATCACCTTGCCCAATGCAGATTCCAGATTCATCACTGAATATGACTTTCATCCAATCATCCACAGTCCACGATTGCCTTTCCTTAGCCCATTGTAACCTTGTTTTTTTGTGTTTAGGTGTTAGAGATGGCTTTCTTTTAGCTTTTCTGTATGTAAATCCCATTTCCTTTAGGCGGTTTCTTACAGTTCGGTCACAGATGTTGACTCCAGTTTCCTCCCATTTGTTCCTCATTTGTTTTGTTGTACATTTTCTGTTTTCAAGGCATATTGCTTTAAGTTTTCTGTCTTGACGCTTTGATGTCTTCCTTGGTCTACCAGTATGCTTGCCTTTAACCGCCTTCCCATGTTGTTTGTATTTGGTCCATGTTTTAGACACAGCTGACTGTGAACAGCCAACATTTTGTGCAACACTGCGTGATGATTTACCCTCTTTACCTACATACTAACAAGCAGATTTAATCTGATGCAGGTGTTAGGGTTTGTAATGAAAATTTACAGGGTGATTCCATAATTTTTTCCTCAGAATTGAGTGATTCCATAATTAATTCCCTGTGCTTGTTCTATAAATCTAACTGTTACTGGCCACCACAATTATTTTTCTTGATTTCTTTTAGTGTTTCTTAAAGCCAGAAAGTTGCCATTTGAAATGCCTTTAGTTTTTGGCCATGTCTGTGATCTGCTTTTTTTCTACAACAATAAACAACTGAAGGAACATCCTTGGGGACTGGTGATTCCATAATTTTTGCCAGGGGTTGTAGTTTGTTAGTGTAGAAAAATTGGTCTGGCTGAAAGCCAGGCTGGGTTGAATCTGTGTCAGGGTGAGTGACTCAGGGAGGCTGGATGATTCCACAGGCAGCATCTCTGGTACCTCCCCCCACTTGCTATAATCTTAAAAAAACTTCTAGAAGTAGAGGGTGGGGGTTAGGAGGAGCTGCTTGGAGTATTCATGAGGGTCCTAGCCAATCCCAAGCAAAGTGGGTTTGTAAGGGGCAGGCCACCTCTTAAATACACTGGAGCCATTCCAGCAGGGACAGTCGGGTGGAAGATGGAGAGTGCTGAGGAGGCTGTCGGTGGCCCTTGAGGGTCCCCCCTGTAATAATAAGCCACAACATTGATGTCAGTGGATGCAAAAACAATCCCAGTGCTAGTGTCAGTGGACACATTAATAACCCCTAGTATTGCTGTCAATGGAAGCATTAATAACCCCCAGCATTATTGTCAGTGAAAGCAGAAATAACCCCAGCATTGGTGTCAATGGACACAATATTAAACATTAACACTAGTGTCACTGGATGCAACAATAATCCCCTGCATTGATGTCTGTGGATCCAATTATAACCTCCAGTACTAGTGTCAGTGGACACAATAATAACCCCCAGTATTGGTGTCAGTGGATGCAATAATAACCCCCAGTATTGGTGTCAGTGAATGCAAAAATAACCCTTAATATTTGTGTCAGTACTATTACCCCAACCACCAAGTTAGTGGTCAGTGTAATTGAAATTCACGCCCTCCCCCAGGCCACCAATGCAGGGCAAGGTAGGTTAACCGTTGCTGGATGACCACAGATTAAGAAGGGGGTGGTGGGATGAAATGTCAATGATATGACCATCAATGGTTAGTGGGTGGGTGATTGAGGTTAACTTCACTCCCACTGACCACTAATGGGGGGGGCAGTGGCAGTGAAAGTAACCCCCCCCATCCTGCATTGGTGGTCATGGCAGTGACATTTTAACCCACCATACTCCCCTTCTGCATTTGTGGTCATCCAGCGAAAGTTAACCCACCTCCCTCTGCATTGGTGGTCATGGGGATGGGTTAAATTTCAATGCTAAGTATGCTCTCGGGGGCGTGGCCAAGAAGGCGCTGTGAGCGGACGTGTCTGTGAGAGCTCCGCTGCAATCCGGGACTGTCTTCCTCTAAAAGGTGGCAGAGACGCACCAAACGCCGGCAGGACCCTATACATGTACCGCCGCTCGTCCCGCACACTGAAAGGAAGGGGTAAGAAACTTAAATTCCCCCCTGGGACTGAGGAAACAGCGGCGGCCTATACAGACTGCGTGGGAACCGAGCGGCGCGCTCTAATCAATATGGCCACTCAAACACTGCAGCCAGAGCAATCCTTCTCCACACAGCCAGGTCTGGCTGAGGTACTGGCTGCCATAGGTAATTGCCAGGCCTCTCTCACCACCCTAACTGCTAAGGTGGACGCGGTGCAGATAGATGTGGGGCTAATAAGACTTGACATGGACAAAATCTGCTCCAGACTGTCTGATGCTGAGCAGCGCCTGGGGCATGTGGAAGATACTGTGGAGAATCATGGGGCTGATCTGCGCGCCCTCCATACTAAAATCAGAGCCCTGGAATATAAATCCGAGGATGCGGAAAACCGCAACAGGAGGAACAATCTACGTATTGTAGGCCTAACAGCGGGGTTAGAGGGTCAGCGGCCGACTGAATTTATTGAAGAGCTGCTCCGGAACCTTCTCCCTGAGGCCCAATTTTCGCCATTTTACGCCGTTGAGCGGGCCTATTGGATACCTCTTAAACCGGGCCCTCCTGGAGCACCACCGCGCACTTTTATTTTAAAGTTTCTTAATTTCTGTGACAGGGATGAAGTGCTCAGGGCTGCCAGGGTAAAAGGAGAATTGAAGCACCAGAACAGCAGACTGCTCATCTTCCCTGACTATTCTGTTGAGACACAAAAGCTTAGACGCTCTTTTGACCAGGTGAAGGCAGCCATGTGGCTTAAAGGCATTCGATATAGCATACTATTTCCTGCACGGCTCCGGGTTCAGGATGGGGAGACAACCAAGTTCTTTACGTCCCCCAGGGATGTCACTGCCTCCTAATCGCTGAATGCTGCTGGAGTGATCTGTTGCATGATTATTCAATGATCTGTAGTAATATGCCTCTCAATGCTAGGTGGACTAATGTTGCACCTGTTGTGCCTTTTGCAAAGACTACCTGCAAGAACTTTAAGTACTGTGCCCCTAGCTGTGCTAGGTGAAATATGCCTCTAAGCCTGCCATTTTATGGTTTATTCAGTGGATTATTCATCCATCCTGTGATTTGGTTCTACATTGTACCTTGATGGACTGACTCCCTGGACTGGGCACTGGCGAACTCTAGTGCTCAAGTAAGGTACTGAAAGCTTTATCATTCCATCTTTTACGTTGGGAAGTTGTACTCTACTGCCTAGATGATTGCATTCCTTCCGGACATGTTGTTGGGAGCCTTGTTCATCCTGAAGGCACTGTACCAAATCCAATGCTCCGCATAATAAGAAGGAAGTACACACTGACAAGAAATGGAACAGTCTGACAATCCATACTTTTTCTTTTGCTGGAACTCCATTTTCTATATTTTAGTGGCGGCGGAGCTTCTCATCGCTCTACGTGGACGTATTATCCACTAGGTGTCTACACCCACTGGTCCACGCTCCCTGACCATGGGGTTTTTGATGTTTAGGGAACAAAGCATTCCTGTGTTGGGGTGGGGGATGCGGGGAGGGGGTGGGGGGATTGGTTGAAGGGTTGTTTTTGTTCATCGGTTTTTTTCTTTTCAGGTGCTTAAAATTGTCTATTTTACTATTGAGATCTAATGACATAGTGCTATGCATGGTAATGAATGTGTTGCTGGACTTGGATGCTGCCCTCACGGATTGGCCCATATTCATAGTTCTGTTTTACCCCGTATCCAATGGCTGAGTTTAGAGTAATATCATGGAACGTGCGGGGACTTAATACCACTGTGAAACGTTCCCTAGTGTTTCGTTTCCTGCATAAACACAGGCCGCAGATCTGTATTCTTCAGGAAACACATTTGCAGAGCAGCAGAACACCTTGCCTTAGAAAAGCTTGGGTTGGCCCAAACTACCACTCCACTTTCTCCACGTATGCCCGTGGGGTCAGCATCCTGGTCCACAAGACTTTGCCGTTTAGACTTCTAGAAGTCAGAACTGACAAGAAAGGGAGATTTGTTATTGTACATGCTAATGTCTACGATAAAAATGTGGTGTTAGTTGGTGTCTATGTTCCACCACCGGCTACTGGCAAAATCCTTCACGAGATTATGCAAATCGTGGTGCAACTTGACACCGCTTTGGTTTATCTCATGGGAGATCTCAATATGGTCCCTTCGGTAGAGTTGGATCGACTGCATGGCTCGGCACGTGACACTCCGGATCTCAGGCAGTGGGCGGACACGTTCGCCCTCACTGACATCTGGAGGCACATGTACCCGCAGTTCAGGGTATTCACCTGCCATTCAGCTACACATAAAACTTTATCGAGAATTGACCTGGCTTATGCTTCTGGCCCTGCACTACAATTTGTCCAGGACCTATCTGTGCTTCCCAGGGGAATCTCGGATCATGCCCCATTATGTCTGACACTGGCGCTGACTGTGCCTCCAGGAACTCGCCTGTGGCGCTTGTCCAGATTTTTGGCCAATGATGAGAGATTACAGGAACCTCTCACGGCCTCCATTTGCAATTTCTGGACGGACAACGCGGGCTCACTTTCCCCGCCTGTTCTCTGGGATTCTTTTAAAGCTTGGATGCGGGGGGAATATGGGATCAATATCAATAGATTGAAACGGGAATCCACTCACTCCCTTGAACAGCTTGAAGAGCAGGTGACTAGGTTGGAGTCGGATTATATCTCTGCTCCTGATGATGAGCGATATAGGGCATGGAAGCGAGCGCTACGAGCTCTATCCACTGAAAGGATGTCCCAAACAGACAAAGCATTACTCTATTCAGCACAGAGGGTGTTTGAACATGGGGGGAAGAATGGGAAGTTACTGGCATGGCTGGCTAGGGGAAGTATACCCTCAACCCCCATAGGTTCCATTAAAGATGGGTCAGATCAAATTCTTACAACTCCCAGTAGAATTAACGATCGATTTCGTGACTACTTTAGGGAGGTTTACTCCTCTAGAGCAGCTGCTTCTGACTCCTCCATATCCACCTTCCTTGATTCTCTGTCCATTCCCGTTTTGTCTGACGAGGCAAGAGAGGGCCTGGAGGCAGATATTACACTTGAGGAGATCCAGGTGGCCATGGGGCATCTCCGGTGAGGGAAGGCCCCTGGGGCAGATGGGTTACCATCTGAATTTTATTCTAATTTCTCTGAGCTCCTGGCTCCCAAATTGACCTCACTACTCTCTAAATTTGCGACATTGGAGACTCTGCCTGATACCATGAACGAGCCCATTATTGTGCTGGTTCCTAAACCCGGTAAGGATCCACTTGAATGTGCATCCTACAGGCCCATATCTTTAATTAATGTGGATGCCAAGATTTTTGCTAAGGTCTTGGCTATCCGTCTATCTCATGTCATTGAAGATCTGGTCGGCATTGATCAGACGGGCTTTATGCCGGGTAAAGGAACTGATATCAATGTTCCTCAATCTCACTGTCTCGCATGACAATCCGGGATCCAGAGTTATTGCCTCTCTTGACGCCGAAAAGGCGTTTGACTCGGTTGAATGGAAATTTTTGTGGGAAACCTTGCGTAGATTCGGATTTGGTCCCCAAATTTATTCATGGTGTACAATTACTATATCGTACCCCCAGAGCTCGCGTACACACTAATAATTGGGTCTCAGACCCCTTCAATTTATATCGTGGTACGAGGCAGGGATGTCCGCTCTCCCCCAGCCTGTTTGCCCTGGCGCTGGAGCCCCTGGCTATTGCTATTAGGGGTGCTTCTAATGTCCGGGGCTTGCGGGTGGGTATGATGGAAGCACGCCTCTCCCTCTATGCCGACGATGCACTTTTATATTTGAACGACGCCGGTCCCTCTCTGCAAGCTGCTTTGCGTATATTTGATAATTTTGGTGGACTGTCCGGGGTTAAAATAAATTGGACCAAATCTGTTATATTCCCTTTAGATAAAGGCGTTACCTCTGGACCCCAATCCTCCCCGCTGCAAATAGTAAAGGAATTTAAATATCTAGGGATAGTAATCACAAGAAACCCCTCTGAATTCATTGCCAAAAATCTAACCCCTGTAATACATACACTGCGCACAAAATGCTCTGCATGGGGGAACTTGCCACTTAATATTACCTAAGTTCAACTATATATTTAGAAATTGCCCGGTTTGGGTTCCTATTGCATTATTTAAGGAGATTGATCGGCTAGTGAGTTTGTTTATTTGGGCAGGGGGAACCCCTAGGCTGGCTTGATCCACATTGTGGTTGCCCGCGGATTTGGGGGGGCTAGCTCTCCCCAATTTTCAAATCTATTTCTGGGCAGCCATGTTAGTAACAGTGCACTGGTGGTATCACGGCTCGAGATCTAATGCTGTGGTCTGTCTTGAAGCCAACAGTTTGGGCTCCCTGACTGACCTCCGTAACTTCCCTTATAGAGGGCCGGGGGCTTACCCTGATGTACCCGGACCTACCCGGGCAACCTGGAAGGTATGGGTGGCTGCTAGACGAAGGTTCCATAAGCCGGGATAGCTGTCCTCGGCTCATCCATTGTGGGGAAACCCAGCACTACACCACTATTCCGGATCCTCAAGTTTGGGCTAGATACGGTATTATAACACTGGAGCATATAATGCCTAGAGGAGAACTGCTCCCTTTCCAGGAGTTGATGGCTAAATTTGGGTTACCACAGTGGATGAGATTTCGTTATCTCCAGCTTAGACACGCGGCTAGGGCTCAGTTCCCACAAACCCCAATCCTACAAGCCGATCCCATTGAAGAACTTTTGTCCCCTGGTGATCTACTGAAACCTCTATCCTCTCTTTATAATGCGCTGTTGGGCAAGGACTCCCCCAAAATCGAAAAGCTGTGGGAAAGATGGCAGGCGGACATCCCATCGTTGGACAAGGAGGGTTGGGACGATTGTCTAGATTACGGCCCTAAACTAGTGATAGCTTCTAGGGATAAACTCATACAAGTCAAATTTATACATAGGGTTTACTACACCCCGCAGAGACTCCATCGCATATTCCCTCAGAGTGACCCCCGCATGTCCTAAATGCAAGATGCAAATTGGTACATTTTTTCATATGTTCTGGGAGTGCCCCATCATAGTGACATTTTGGTCTGCGATTTTTGGAGAAATTAATTCCAGATTGGAAGCATCTCTTCCGGTTCTGCCTGCACTAGCTCTGTTGGGGGTGTTTGATGAACAAAGGCCCTATCATCTTAAACTCCTAATTTCCTATCTTCTTTTTTACGCAAAAAAGGAAATCCTCATGAAATGGATTGATTCTTCCCCTCCGTCGGTTGCGGCCTGGGAGGCACAGATTGAAGCTGCCATCCCCATGTACAGAATGACATATATAAACCGAGGGTGTCCATGGAAATTTGAGAAATTTTGGGCTCCGTGGATGGCCTCTTAGGCCCCTTTCACACTGGGGCGTTGGGGGCGTCGGCGGTACAACAGCGCTATTTTTAGCGCTGCTGTACCGTCGTTCTTGCAGCGGTATTCGGCCGCTAGCGGTGCGGTTTTAACCCCCGCTGGCGGCCGAAAAAGGGTTAAAATCCCTCGTACAGCACGGCTATAGCCGCGGTATAGCCGCGCTGTCCCATTGATTTCAATGGGCAGGAGCGGTGAAGGAGCGGTGAATACACCGCTCCTTCACCGCTCCAAAAAAGCAGTTTGCAGGACTTTTTTCACCGCCCTGCCTGCGCACCGCTTCAGTGTGAAAGCCCTCGGACTTTCACACTGAACAAACAGCGGAGGCTGTTTAGGGGCGGTTTTCAGGCGGTATTTTTAGCGCAATACCGCCTGAAAACCGCTCCAGTGTGAAAGGGGTCTTAGGGATATACACTCCTGTCCTGTCCATCCTGTTTCCTAATGTATTTGGGGGGTGGGGGTGGATCTAGTGGACGGAAACTTAGAAGTATTTGGTTACTGGTATTGTAATTTCTTTTTACTATGTCATATTGGTACATATACTGAATGGAACATATTGTGGTAAAGCATGTACACCTACTATGCAGAGCTGTGTATAGTGTCAATGGGTATTCTGTAATTTGCCTTTTTTGACAATAAAGCACCTTTGTTTGTTAAAAAAAAAAAAAAAGTATGCTCTCTCTCTCTGCACTGTATATCAATGCGTGGAGGGGACAGGCTGCTATGTGGCTGAAAGGCTACACTAGCCTAGCTGTGGCATTGTGGATGGTCGCTCTCAGGGGGTTTGAAGCAGCAATATCACAGTCCTGCTATAAGTCGCCGATCGCCGCCATTACCAGTAAGAAAAAAAGGAAATAAAAAAAATATATCTCATAGTTTGTAGATGCTTCAACTTTTGCACAAACCAATCATTATATGCTTATTGGGATTTTTTTTTTGCCAAAAATATGTAACAGAATACATATTGGCCTAAATTTATGAAGAAATTCGATTTTTTTTGTTTATAGCGCAAAAATAAAACGCAGAAGTGATCAAATATTACCAAAAGAAAACTTTAATTTGTGGAAAAAAAGGACATAAATTTGATTTGGGTACAGTGTCACATGTCCGCGCAATTGTCAGTTAAAGTAACGCAGTGCCGTATCGTAAAAAATGGTCTGGTCATAAAGGGGGTTAATCTTCCAGAGGTCAAGTGGTTATTAAGGATACTTACCTCTCTATGTAATAGGCCTCAGCATGGCATCTTTCACATTATGAATTCCATTTATAAGGGCCTCCTGTCACACTACCCTTCTCCTGTCTCACTGCCCCCTCCTGTCACACTACCCTTCTCCTGTCACACTGCCCCCTCCTGTCACACTACCCTTCTCCTGTCACACTGCTCCCCTCCTGTCACACTGCCCCCCTCCTGTCACACTGCTCCCCTCCTGTCACACTGCTCCCCTCCTGTCACACTGCTCCCCTCCTGTCACACTGCTCCCCTCCTGTCACACTGCTCCCCTCCTATCACACTGCCCCCTTCTGTCACACTGCTCCCCTCCTGTCACACTGCTCCCCTCCTGTCACACTGCTCCCCTCCTGTCACACTGCTCCCCTCCTGTCACACTGCTCCCCTCTTGTCACACTGCCCCCTCCTGTCACACTGCTCCCCTCCTGTCACACTGCCCCCTCCTGTCACACTGCTCCCCTCCTATCACACTGCCCCCTTCTGTCACACTGCTCCCCTCCTATCACACTGCCCCTCCTGTCACACTGCTCCTCTCCTGTCACACTGCTCCTCTCCTGTCACACTTCTCCTCTCCTGTCACACTGCTCCTCTCCTGTCACACTGCCCCCTCCTGTCACACTGCCCCCCTCCTGTCACACTGCCCCCCTCCTGTCACACTGCCCCCCTCCTGTCACACTGCCCCCCTCCTGTCACACTGCTCCCCTCCTGTCACACTGCTCACCTTCTGTCACACTGCTCCTCTCCTGTCACACTGCTCCTCTCCTGTCACACTGCTCCCCTCCTGTCACACTGCTCCCCTCCTGTCACACTGCTCCCCTCCTGTCACACTGCTCCCCTCCTGTCACACTGCTCCCCTCCTGTCACACTGCCCCCTCCTGTCACACTGCTCCCCTCCTGTCACACTGCCTCTCACCTGTCAAACTACCCCCCCACCTGTCCCATTGCCCCCCTCCTGTCATACTGCTTCGATACCCCTCTCCTGTCACAATGCCCTCCTGTCACAATAGTGGGTGTGGCGGGAGGATGGTGTGGGGAGGGGGTGCCCGATGGACGGGGTATGGGGAGCCAAAATGAACTTTCGCCTAAGTAGACAAAAATCCTTAAACTAGCCCTGCTACCGTCTTGTGTGAATAAAGTATGGTAGTGTGCGAATGGGGGAGGAAGGGGGGGAGTGCTGCGATGTTATGTAAGGGACAGTCTGTAATATTGAGGGAGGACTGTGATGGGGGGTCTGTGGTTAGGGGTCTGTGAGGGGGGGAATCTTTGATGGGGGATCAGTTATTGAGGGTCTGTGATTGAGGAGTCTGTAATGAGGGGTTCTGTGGTTAGGGGGGGGAATCTGTGATAGGGGTCTGTGATGGAGGATCAGTGATTGGGGGATTTGTGATGGGGGGTCTGTGATGGGGAGGGTTCTGTGATGGGCGGATTTGTAATTGGGGGATCTGTGGTTAGGGGGGTCTTTGATGGGGGGATCTGTGATGACGGGGGTTTGTGACGGAAGGAATCTGTGATAAGGAGATCTGTGATGGGGAGGGGTCTGTAATGGGGAGGGATCTGTGATGGGATGGTCTGTGATAGGGGATCTGTGATGGGGATTAGTGATGAGGGGGTTTGTGACTGAGGGGTCTGTGATGGAGAGGGGTCTGTGATGGAGAGGGGTCTATGATGGGGGATCTGTAATGGGTAGGGATCTGTGATGGGGGGTCTGTAATGTGGTGAAATCTGTGATGGGGGGTCTGTAATGTGGTGAAATCTGTGATGGAGGGTCTGTGATGAGGGGAATCTGTGATGGAGGGATCTGTGATGAGGGGGGGGTCTTTGATGGGGGGATCTGTGATGGGGAGGATCTGTGATGGGGGCATGTTTAGGGGTGGGGGCAGGGTAGGGGTTGATGGAGGGGTCTGTGATGGGGATATCTGTGAAGGGGAGGGGTCTACGATGGGGGGGGGGGGGTCTGTAATGGGGAGGCATCTGTGATGGAGGATCAGTGATTGGGGGGTCTGTGATGGGGAGGGTCTGTGATGAGCAGATCTGTAATTGGGAGGGAATCTGTGATTGGGAGGGAATCTGTGATTGGGGGGAAATCTGTGATGGGGTCTGTGATGGGGTCTGTGATGGAGGGGTCTGTAATGTGGTGGGATCTGTGATGGGGGATCTGTGATGGAGGGTCTGTGATGGGGGGGTCTGTAATGGGGAGGGTCTGTGATGGGGGGGGATCTGTGATGAGGGGGATCTGTGATGAGGGGGGTGATGGAGGGGTCAGTGATGGAGGGGATCTGTGATGGTGAGGGGTCTATGATGGGGGGTCTTTGATGGAGAGGGATCTGTGATGAGGGGGTCTGTAATGCGGTGGGATCTGTGATGGGATGGTCTGTGATGGAGGGTCTGTGATGGGGGTCTGTAATGAGGGGTATCTGTGATGAGGGGTATCTGTGATGAGGGGTATCTGTGATGAGGGGTATCTGTGATGGGGAGGATCTCTGATGGGGGTGTGTTTAGGGGTGGGGGCAGGGTACGGGTTGATGGGGGGGGGGGTCTGTGATGGAGGGGTCTGTGATGAGAGGATCTGTGAGGGGGAGGGGTCTACGATGGGGGGGGGGGGTCTGTAATAGGGAGGGAGTAAGAGTAAACATTTTCTCTAGTGCACAACTTAATTGTAGAGATGGCAAAACACGTTCCCGATTCTGGTGGGGTAAATGCCACCTTGAACAAGTTCAAGTTGCTTGTATGTTGGCTTACTTTGTGTGTGGCTTTATGACTGAAGGATAAGGGGACAGCACAGACCTTGAAATCAACTTTGCCTACATAATTATTGCATAGGCACTTTTTTACATTCCATACAGTATGACAGACAGATGCTGTGTCCATAGGGAGTGTAACAATGCAGGAATAGGATGTGATATTCAGCCCTATTTACTCTCTTAACCCCTGACGTCTGAGTGGGGTGGAGGTGGGGGTGGGGGGCACATCAAGCAAGGTGTATACAAGGACTACGGATGTTGTGGGACAGTAAAACACAATCTGCTGAACTGTCTTATTTTACAGTACTTTCTGATGAGTTGGCATGAAACATTCTCACTAGCAGCTTATCATCTTCAAAGCTGCTTGGAAGCTTTGTTGGTGTTCTTTGATGATTACTGAACAAGCTGATAAAATGTGCATGAAAACTGAAAACCAGTTGCAGCGTAAATTATCTTAGGGATGCAGTTGGACTCATATCAGACAAAAAGAATGCAGGTATAAGCAGTATCTAAGGTAATCTACCAATGAAGCTGTTTAAAGCGCATCCAGACATAAATTTTTCTCTTTTTATTTACTGTAGTGTGTATATATACAGCGGGTGAAATAAGTATTGAACAGGTCACAGTTTTTCTAGGTAAATATATTTCTAAAGGTGCTGTTGACATGAAATTGTATTCACATGTCGGTAACAACCCATGCAATCCATATATACATAGAAACCAAAACAAATAAGTTCAGAAATGAATGGGACACGACAAGGATGCCCACTATCACCCCTCCCCTTCGCCCTGGCACTGGAATCCTTTCCGTGCACCATACGTAGAAACTAGGGATGAGCCGAACACCCCCCGGTTCGGTTAACACCAGAACCTGCGAACGGACCGAAAATTCGCACGAACGTTAGAACCCCATTGACGTCTATGGGACTCGAATGTTCGAAATCAAAAGTGCTCATTTTAAAGGCTAATTTGCATGGTATTGTCCTAAAAAGGGTTTGGGGACCCGGGTCCTACCCCAGGGGACATGTATCAATGCAAAAAAAACTTTTAAAAACGGCCGTTTTTTCGGGAGCAGTGATTTTAATGATGCTTAAAGTAAAAAAAAAAAAAGTGAAATATTCCTTTAAATATCGTAACAGGGGTGTGTCTATAGTATGCCTGTAAAGTGGCGCGTGTTTCCCGTGTTTAGAACAGTCCCTGCACCAAATGTCATTTTTAAAGGAAAAAATCTCATTTAAAACTGCTTGCGGGTTTAATGTCATGTCGGGTCCTGGCAATATGGATGAAAATCAGTGAGACAAACGGCATGGGTACCCCCCAGTCCATTACCAGGCCCTTTGGGTCTTGTATGGATATTAAGGGGAACCCCGCACCCAAATTAAAATAAGGAAAGGTGTGGGGCCACCAGGCCCTATATACTCTGAACAGCAGTATACAGGCGGTGCAAACAAGACAGGGACTGTAGGTTTGTTGTTAAGTAGAATCTGTTTGTAATTTTGAACGGGTACATTTTTAACGTGTTTAGCTCCAGCCAAAAAATCTTTTTTAAGCTTTTTGGAAAACATAGGGAAGGGTTATCACCCCTGTGACATTTGTTTTGCTGTCTTTCCTCCTCTTCAGAAGATTTCACCTCACTTTTTGTCCCAATAACAAATGTTTTTTGAAAATTTGGGGGTTTTTGTGGAACAAGGATTGGAAAGCATCAGTGGAAAGGAGAAATGTTTTTCCCATATTAACTCTTACAGGAGAGAATTTCCCTTCCTAGGGGTAGATTTCATCTCACTTCCTGTTCTCTCCTTCCGTTTGCAAGTAGGAGTCGTTTGTACGTTAGATGTTTAAAAGTAGGGGCCTGCCCTTTATACTCAGCAGACATTTGGGCCTTAGATGTTGTTGTGGCCACAACACTGTAAGCCCTCACAGGGCCCTGCTGTGAAATATTAGATCAAGAGTTGTAATTACATGCCCCTGTTGAACAAGGGCAGAAAAATTGGGCCTTTGGTGGTGGTGCTGGTGCCACAACACTGTCCTCACAAGTCCTCACAGACACTCTAGTTGGAACGCAGAAACGAGCCCTGCTGCAAAGTATTGCATCAAAAATTGTAATTACACGCCCCTGTTAAACAGGGGCTGAAAAATTGGGCTTTAGGCACTGGTGCTGGTGCCACAACACTGCAACCCCTCACAGATACTCTAGTTGTAACGCAGAAACGAGCCCTGCTGCAAAGTATTGCATCAAAAATTGTAATTACACGCCCCTGTTACACAGGGGCTGAAAAATTTGGCCTTAGGCACTGGTGCTGGTGCCACAACACTGCAACCTCTCACAGATACTCTAGTTGGAACGCAGAAACGAGCCCTGCTGCAAAGTATTGCATCAAAAATTGTAATTACACGCCCCTGTTAAACAGGGGCTGAAAAATTGGGCCTTGGGCACTGGTGGTGGCGCCCAGAACCAAAAATGTTCTTACAAGATATCAGCATGATCATTGAGGAGGAAGAGGATAATTACTCAGCATCAGCATAGGCAGTCTTTGAAGGGATCTGAGATTTCAAAAAAAATTATTCGGTTACATCAGCATCAGGTGCTTGGTAGCTGGTGGTGATCCAAGACTGATTCATTTTTATGAAGGTCAGTCGATCGACCGAGTCGGTGGACAGACGCACCCTGTGATCGGTTACAAAGCCTCCAGCAGCACTGAATGTGCGTTCCGAAAGAACGCTGGATGCAGGACAGGCCAGTAGCTCAGTTGCATACTGTGCAAGCTCTGGCCAGTGATCCATCCTCAAGACCCAGTAGCCCAGAGGATTTTCGGTGGGAAAGGTGTCCAAGTCAGATCTTGCCCCTAGGTATTCCTGCACCATGTAAAACAGACGCAGGTGATGGTTGCTGGAACCGATCATACCTTGGGGCTGCGGACCAAAAAATTGTCTGAACGCATCGGTCAGAAGGCCACCTTCTCCACCGCTCCTTCTTTGACTGACCGAAGCCTCAGCAACACGTTGTCCAGAAACAGGAGTTTGTAACCTCCCAGTCTCTGGGAACGCGTTGCACAGACCTTTCTGCAAGGCCTCCCAAAGATGTTTCATCCTCTGCTCCCTCTGCGATGGCAAGATAAGGTCCACAACCTTACCCTTGTAACGTGGATCAAGGAGGGTTGCCAGCCAGTATTGGTCCTTCTCCTTGATACCACGAATACGAGGATCCTTACGCAGGCTTTGCAGGATCAGGGAGGCCACGCAGCGTAGGTTTGCTGAGGCATTCGGTCCGGAGTCCTCTGGGTCACTAAGGACGACATGGTCCGCAGCCACCTCCTCCCAGCCACGTACAAGTCCATGTGTTTCTTGGGACTGATCCCTTAAAGGCTGATGCTGAGTGCCAGGCTCCACCTCCATACTGACACAATCTTCCTCCTCCTCCTCCTCGTCCTCTTCGTGTGTGATCGGCGGGCACGCAGTAACACTGTCTGGATAAAGGGGGCCTTGAGAGCTAAGTAAGTCCTCCTCTTCCTGCCTCTGTTCTGCCTCAAGTGCCCTGTCCATTATTCCACGCAGCGTGTGCTCCAACAGGTGGACAAGGGGGACAGTGTCACTGATGCATGCACTGTCACTGCTCACCATCCTCGTGGCCTCCTCAAATGGTGACAGGACAGTGCATGCATCCCTGATCATGGCCCACTGGCGTGGGGAAAAAAAAAACCAAAGTCCCCTGACCCTGTCCTGGTGCCATAGTCGCACAGGTACTCATTGATGGCCCTCTGCTGCGTGTGCAGCCGCTGCAGCATGGCCAACGTTGAGTTCCACCTGGTGGGCATGCCACAGATTAGGCGGTTCTTGGGCAGGTTAAACTCCTTTTGGAGGTCCGCCAGCCGAGCACTGGCATTCTATGACCGGCGGAAATGCACACAGACTTTTCTGGCCTGCCTCAGGACATCCTGTAAGGTACCTGCCCAAGAACCGCTGCACCACCAAGTTAAGGACGTGAGCCAAACAGGGCACATGGGTCATTTGTCCCTGTCGGAGGGCAGAGAGGAGGTTGGTGCCATTGTCGCAAACCGCCATTCCTGCCTTAAAGAGGAGTTCCACCCAGGGGGGCCATTAAAAAAAAAAAAAATTAAAAGTCAGCAGCTACAAATACTGCAGCTGCTGACTTTTAATTGGACACTCACCTGTCCCTGGGTCCAGCGGTGTGGGGGATCGAAGCCCCGCTCGTCCCCCCCCTCCGCTCGTCGGCGCCGGCATTTCAACTGTGGGCGCCGGGCTGTGGCTTCACAGCCTGGCACCCACTGCACAAGCGCGAGCGGCGCCGAGCGCCGTGATTGGCCGCTCAATCACCTGGGACCTGCAATGGGTCCCAGATGATTGACAGGAGGGAGGGAGAAGAGCCGAGCCCTTCCTGTGCCAGGGGGAAGTGATGTCACCAGCCCAGGCAGACGAAGGGGCAGACTACGAGGGACCACCTAGCAACAGGCATTTAGAGGTAAGTAAAAAAAAAAAAAATATCCAAATTTTTTTTGTTTTTTTTTTTTAGAATTTTTTAGATATGTTTGTTTTTTTGGGTGGAACCCCACTTTAAGTTGGCGTGGCGTCAACCACCTCTGAACCTGCCCCTGCAGAGCTGACAGAACCTCTGCCCCAGTGTGGCTCCTGTCCCCCAAGCACACCAGCTCAAGCACCGCATGGCATCTTTTGGCCTGCGTACTTGCGTAGCCCCTTGAACGGCTACGGAGCACCGCTGGTTCCCGAGGAAAAAGCACAGGAAGAGGCCATGGAGGAAGAAGAAGAGGAGGGGGTGGAGGAGAGAGGTGTGTCACAATCATTAGTAGTGGCATTTTGGAGGCGTGGTGGCGGAACAGCCTCCAACACTACTGCACTTTGTCCTGCATCCTTCCCAGCTGCCAGCAGAGTCACCCAATGCACCGTGAAACTTAGGTAACGTCCCTGTCCATGCCTGCTGGACCATGAGTCAGCAGGCACGGAAGGCGATTCCGGCTCTCTACCGGCATGTGGAAAGCAATGTCCATGCCTCGCTGGACAGGGCGGTCAGCGGTAAGGTGCATATTACCGCTGACTCATGGTCCAGCAGGCATGGACAGGGACGTTACCTAAGTTTCACAGCGCATTGGGTGACTCTGCTGGCAGCTGGGAAGGATGCAGGACAAGGTGCAGTAGTGTTGGAGGTTGTCCTGCCACCACGCCTCCAAAATGCCACTACTAATGATTGTGACACACCTCTCTCCTCCACCCCCTCCTCTTCTTCTTCCTCCATGGCCTTTTCCTGTGCTTTTTCCTCGGGAACCAGCGGTGCTCCGTAGCCGTTCAAGGGGCTACGCAAGTACGCAGGCCAAAAGATGCCATGCGGTGCTTGAGCTGGTGTGCTTGGGGGACAGGAGCCACACTGGGGCAGAGGTTCTGTCAGCTCTGCAGGGGCAGGTTCAGAGGTGGTTGACGCCACGCCAACTTAAAGCGGAAGTAAACCCATCAATAAAACAGTTACCTTTGTGGCACGTGCCGGAAATGTAGCACTCCCATTGGTTGCGCTCTCAACCAAACTGTGAAACCATCCAATGGCCGGTGTCATAACTGATCACATTTGCAGCATCATGGCAGTTCTAGATTAAACAGAGGCCAAGATGGCGGCTTCCTTGGCTGAAAACGATAGGAGGGTTTACTTCCACTTTAAGGCAGGAATGGGATATGGGATATATATATCCCATATATCCCATATAAGGCACTTTCACCTCCTTCCTTCCCAGTCCAATTTTCAGCTTTCAGTGCTCTCTCATTTTGAATGACAATTACTAAGTCAAGCTACACTGTACCCAAATGAAATTTTTATCATTTTATTCACAAAAATAGAGCTTTCTTTTGGTGGTATTTATTCACCACTTCATTTTTTATTTTTTGTGATATAAGCGAAAAAAGAGCAAATATTTTGAAAAAAACCCAAAATTTTCTACTTTCTCTTTTAAAAGAAACCAAAAAAATTAAATTTTGTCGAAAATTTAGGCAAAAATGTATTCTACCACGTCTTTGGTAAAAAAAATCCTGATAAGTGTATGATCATTGGTTTGTGTGAAAGTTATTTCACACAAACCACATTTCTACAAGCCATGCTACGCATTATTGAAAATGTATCAATCCTAATGCACTGATGGCCTAATGCACTGATCTAATTTCTTGAGGCCCTAAAGTGTCAGGACAGTACAATAACCCCCCAAATGACCTCTTTTTGGAAAGAAGACAGTCTGAGGTATTTAGTAAGAGGCATAGTGAATTTTTTGAAGTTGAAATTTTTTCCCCACAATGCTTTGGAAAATTAAGAAATATATATATATATATTATTTTTTTTTTCTTCACTAAATTGTCATATTCACAAGTTATTTCTCACACACGATGCAGGCATAATTGCAATTACACCCCAAAATACATTCTGCTATTCGTCCTAAGTATGGCAATACCCCATGTGTGAGACTTTTCCACAGCCTGGCCACATACAGAGGCCCAACATCCATAAAGCACCATCAGGAGTTCTAAAGGCATAAATTACACATTTCATTTCCTGAGTACCTATCGCATTTTTGAAGGCCCTGGAGCACCAGGACAATGGAATTACCCACAAAATGACCCCAATTTGGAAAGAAAACAACCCAATGTATATTCTATGAGGCATAATGAGTCTTTTGAACATGTCATTTCTTTCCACAAGTTTTTGGAAAATGTGGAAAGAAAATGAAAACCTATTTTTTTCTCACAAAGTTGTCAATTTAGAAGATCTTTCTTACACATAGCATGTACATAGCCAAAATGACACCCCAAAATACATTCTGCTACTTGTCCTGAGTATGGCGATACCCCATTAGTGAGACTTTTCCACTACCTGGCCACATACAGAGGCCCAACATGCAAGTAGCACCTCCAGGCTTCTAACACATAGCATGTACACACCAAGAATTACACCCCAAAATACATTCTGCTGAGCAAAGGGTAAAAAAAAAAAAAAGCTCACCTGTGCTTTTAGCAGGCAGGAATACCGTTCCAGAGTAGTCAAAGCATTTGTCCAGACAGCCAAAGGAAATGTCCAGGAATTGTCCAGGCAGCAGACAGATATGGAAAAGTATGAACATGGTTCAGTACAGTCCAAGGTTTAGCAGGCAGTTCAGGTAACAGGCATAGGCATGGCCAGTCCAGGTGGCAGGCAAAAGCATGGCAAGTTCATGTGGCAGGCAAAGGCATGGCCAGTTCAGGTGGTAGCAGGCAGCACTTTGTACATTGGGCCTTGGTCAGGTAAGACCTGAGGACAGGGCTAGAGGCTTCTTCCCACCCAAATCTCTATGAAGCCTCCGAGTCTCCAGACCCTAATCCGAGAAAACTAAAAACCCAGAGGAGAATGTTTTCTCCACTCGGAAAACCTTTTCTGGAGTCCCTCACACTGCTGTACAGTGGCAGGGCAAATGATCAGTGCAGGAGGCAGGCAAAAAGCATGGTTATTTAACAGGCCGAGGTCAATTCACGTTGCAGGCAGAAACATGTTTGGCAGAGGCATAGTCATTAACAGTCCGGGTCATGCACAGAAATGGCAGATAGTATAAACTGGAAAAAAATCATCTTCACTTTACTAATAGTGTAGTGAAGTATGATAGCTTCGATAGCACGTTCCAATACAGAGGCCTGGCTGGGAGGGACATTGGGGACAGTAGGTGTCACTGCGAATTCGGAGCGAATTAGTTGAGGGGCTTGGCCTTGGGGATAGAGAAGGGCTGTGACAATGTCTTCTTGGAATTTTAGATAGGTTAGGGAGCTTTGGGTGCACTTAGAAAAAATAATATATGAATTGAACAGGGCTAGTTGCATCAAATAAATGGCGACTTTCTTGTACCAAAACAGTGATCTCCTGGTGGCCAAGTAGGGCTGCATCATCTGGTCGTTCATATCCACCCCCCCATGTATAGGTTGTACTCATGCACACATTTTGGCTTCTGTATGGGGCCTCCTCTTCTCTGAAGTTCCACCAAGGTGTCATCATGTATTGTGGAAAGGATGTAGATATCTCTTTTTTTAATCTCTCCACTTCACCGCTAGTACCTCTTCAGTCCGCATACTGGCCATTTCACCCTGCTTCAATTTCTTGGCGACCAATCTCTGTGGGAAGCCTTTGCGGTTGGTCCGTGCTGTCCCACAGGCCACAGTATTCCTTTGGTACAAATGGCGGAAAAGTAGGAGACTAGTGTAGAAATTGTCTACATATAGGTGGTAACCTTTCCCAAGCAATGGTTGGATCAGCTTCCAGACAATTTTGCCACTTGTTCCCATGTAGGTAGGGCATCCAGGGGGGTTTAGCTGTCTGTCTTTTCCCTCATAAATTATAAAGTCATATGTGTAACCCGTGGCCCTGTCACATGCCTTATAAAATTTTACCCCACGTCTGGCTCTTTTACTGGGGAGGTATTGTTTTATTCCAAGTCTTCTGGTGAAGTGTACTAGGGATTCATCTACACAAATATTTATATCAGGGGTAAACATCTGCTTGAAGCTGGCGCAAAAAACATTGATTAGGGGCCGAATTTTGAATAATTTATCGTAACTGGGATGATTTCGAGGGAGGCATTGGGCATTGTTGTTGAAGTGTAAAAATCTCATAATCATCTCATAACGGGTTCTGGGCATCATTTTTTTTGTCAGCCCCATGTTGAGGGTTAGGCCAAGGAAAATTTTAAATTCTTCCACGGTGAGGGGTTTCCAAACAAAAGGACGGGCATATGAAGAACTTGGATTGTTGGCTATATGTTGGCTGGCGTATAGATTACATTGCTCCACAATATAGGTTAGGAGATCATTGGTAAAAAATAAATGAAAATAATAAAGTGGGGTTACATTTTCCATCTGCATCTGAGGGCCTGGCTGGGTGTAAAAAGGGGAATTACAGGTTCTACTGATGTATCGGGCAGCCATGTTGGATACAGTAGGACATCTGGGAGGCTAGTATGGGCACTGCCTCATTGATGGGATGCTCCGTTGCTAGCATCTGGCCTATCTTCTAGGTCTAGGAAGGTTGCAGAACTGCTGGTGGATGCCTGCCTATCCCGGAGTGCTGCGCTGCTGGTGGATGCCTGCTGGTGGATGCCCTGGAGTGGTGCGCTGCTGGTGGATGCCTGCATATCATCCTGGAGTGGTTTGCTGCTGGTGGATGCCTGCATATCATCCTGGAGTGCTGCGCTGCTGGTGGATGCCTGCTGGTGGATGCCCTGGAGTGCTGCGCTGCTGGTGGATGTCTCCGCCTGCTCATTTCTCCTGATTCTCCTTGTTAGGATTCTATCTTCCTCGGTTTCCATCTCGGAGCCACTGCTTTCCACTGGCTCATAGTCACTATCTGAGTCTGATGGAGAGAATTCCCCACTACTCTCATCCGAAATACTCTGGAGTATTTGGAGAGCCTCCTCTGCGCTGTAGGATCTTTTCATCATGTTGGCGGGCAGATGTGCCAGATGGCGGGCGGCACATGTGTCAGATGGCAGGCGGCAGATGTGTCAGATGGTGGGCTGCAGATGTGCCAGATGGTGGGCGCCTCTGCCAGATGGTGGGTGGCTAGATGTGCCTGATGTTGGCGGGCAGATGTGCCTGATGGTGGGCAGATGGCGGGTGGCAGATGTGCCAGATGGCGAGTGGCAGATGTGCCAGATGGCGGGCGGCAGATGTGTCAGATGGCGGGCGGCAAATATGTCAGATGGCGGGCGGCAGATGTGCCTAATGGTGGGCGGCAGATGTGCCTGATGGTGAGCGGCAGATGTGCCTGATGTTGGGCTGCTGATGTGCCTGATGTTGGGCTGCTGATGTGCCTGATGATTGGCGGGCAGATGTGCTTGATGATGGCAGGTAGATGTGCCTGATGATGGTGGGTGGCTGATGTGCCAGCTGTTGACGGGCTGATGTGCCAGCTGTTGGCGGGCTGATGTGCCAGCTGTTGGCGGGCTGATGTGCCAGCTGTTGGCGGGCTGATGTGCCAGCTGTTGGCGGGCTGATGTGCCCGCTGTTGGCGGACAGATGTGCCAGCTGTTGGCGGACAGATGTGCTAGTTGTTGACGGGCACATGTTCACTTTATGACAGGTGTTTTCACTGTTTTGTGTTTTGGGGGCACTGTGTTTTGGGGACACTAGCTGGGTGATCAGTGGGTAAACAGCAAACAAACAGCTATAAAACTCACTAATCCTCCCGGCTGCAGCACAGATCTCTCTTCCTCTCCTCACTGACGGGCTCTGTGTGAGGAGAGGAAGAGATGAGAGCAGTTACAACCACTCTCTATTTACATTACATGACGACTGTGATTGGACACAGTCGTCATGTGATCAGGAGGGCCAATCACAGGGCCCTCCTGTGTTGTACAGCTCTACTGTCTCTGGGGGCACAGGCAGATCAGGATCGCGCCGCTGCGCGGGCACGTGGCAGCGCGGTCCCCTGTCAGATGCCACCCCTCCCCCCTGTTTACATTACGATGGCTGTGATTAGACACAGCCATCGTGCAGATCAGGAGGGCAAATCACATTGCCCTCCTGCCTTTCTGAGATGCGGCGTGTCCGGGTGATACGTGCACGTCGGGATCGCGCGGCTGCTGAGAAGGAGGGAGCTCCCACTCGGCCGTTTATGTGCAGTGGCCGGGTGGGAAGTGGTTACAAGAGTCCAAGCACTCCTAAACAAATGGAATACGGGCCTCCACTCATGGTTTGGCCGTTGTAATATTCTCAAAATGAATATCCATCTAAAATTCCTGTTCCTCCTGTAGACTCTACCCGTCTACATTTCTTCAAATTATTTAAAGCTAATTCAGAAGGTGTTTTTTGAATTTATATTGGCCCACAAACACCCCCGTTTGAAGAGAACTCAGCTTACACTACCAAAGCAATATGGGGGACTAGCAGTACCAGACGTACGTAAGTACTACCAGGCAGTCCACCTCAGCAGACTTGTTGACTGGAATAGACATCAAACCCTCAAGCTGTGGGTTCAGCTGGAACAAGATCAAAGTACAGTACGTTTGAATAGAGCACCTTGGTGCTCTGAATCCCTACTCAATGAGGTGAGAACCCATCCACTTTTCAGCCAGACCACGAGAATCTGCTTACTTCTGTTCAAACAAGCGTCTCTCTCATCCACGACGCCACCACTCTTTCCGATATTGGACAACCCACGTTTTGCCCCAGGTTACCAAGATTAACCCTTTAAAAATCTGATCACATCTGACTTTCTAACTCAGAAGACGTGGCCCTCAATCCAGGACCTCATGAACACCTTGGGCTCCTTCCGCCTGAAGTTTTGGAGCGCTCTCCAACTTACCCACTTCCTGAGGTCCCCCCCCCCCTGAGTAACTTCGACCAACCTCTCACAACCTTGGAGGAATATTGTTCAACGAAAGGGGCACTGCCACACACCCTTTTGATTATTTATATTCTACTGATCACACCCCTAGACTCTTACTCCCTAAGCTGCGTTAGGGAATGGGAATGATACCTGAACCGTACATTCGGTCCAAAACACAAACAACGCATCCCTTGATTTACGTACAAATCTTAACCAGATGGTACAGGACTCCAGCAAAATTACAAAAAAAATTCCAGTAACCTCAGACCGCTGCTGGAAATGCCAGGAGGAACGGGGCATATTACTCCATATTTTTTGGACATGCCCCAAAATAGAACAATTCTGGTCTGACGTCAAACGCCTCACCCAAAAATTTATGGAATGCCAAATCCCTGATGACCCTGCCTTTTTCCTTCTCCATGAATCCGCTGCCCCAGAAAGGTCCTACAAAAAAATCGATGATTCGCCATCTCCTTGACGCTGCCAAAGCATGCATTCCTCTTCAGTGGAAATCCCCACAACCTCTGACCATCGGGATGTGGCTCAGGAAAGTAGAGGAAATCAACAAACTGGAAGACCTAGTCCTTTCAACAAGGCACCAACAAAAACGCTACTCCAAGACTTGGTCACTGTGGAACACATTACCCTGTTTCCCCAAAAATAAGACCTAGTGTGATTGTTGGTGATGGCTGCAATATAAGCCCTACCCCCCAAATAAGCCCTACCCTGTTTTCCCGAATAAGCTCTACCCTGAAAATAAGACCTACAAGAACTTTAACTAGGGCTTATTTGGTGGGTAGGGCTTATATTGTAGCCATCACCGACAATCACGCTAGGTCTTATTTTCGGGGAAACAGGGTAGTCTATTCAGACGAAGGTCGAACCCATTTTGAAAATGACTAAGTAGACTAAATTACCCCCGAGATGACTCTAGATACCTGAGATACCTGTGATGCCTCAGAAATAACAAACATGCCAATTCGGTCTGTGTGATTCGAGACTCCACATTTCTCTTCCCTTCATCCCTCCTTCCCTCACCCTCCTCCTACCTTCACATCTTTCTCTATTCTATTTTCCTTTTTATTTAATAATTTCCTTTTTCTTCTCTGTTCCATGTGTTCACGGCTCAAGATGCTTTTTTCTGTGATAAAAGTGTGAAAATGATCTGGAATGGTTACATGGACTCGCCATACTGAGTACTAATGTACTTTTTGGTTGACATTCAATCGTCATGTTTATGAAACCGCATTCGGTTGCTTTGTAAAAAGTGATGCTAAGTTTAGAAAATGTTATGTGTTCCTGGACCATACCTTTTGACTAAATAATAGATCTGTAAAAAAATAAATAAGTAAATACGAAGTGAGCCACACAGTGGCGGTAGTGAAAAAATATACCCAAGTTTATTGGATGACAACCATAAGAAGACTGGATCAAAGGACCAATACTGTGATAATTGATAAAAAAAGGGTAATAAATAAGATTGGAAAGAGCCTACAGTTTCACTGGAGGTCCCCGGGGCAGTGAGGAGCTGACAGCGTCTGTAGATGGAACGGTGGAGCATAGGAGGCACCAATAATCCTGCTGCACCGAGAGATCCCAATCCGGACAAAGGGACTGCTCACCGGCACTCTCTGGGCTGGCTGGCGTGCTGGTGAAGGAGGAGGAGAAGCTGTGGTTTGCGGGAAGATTACAAACCGCTCTCCACGAGCCAGCTCTCCAGGCTGACTGGTGTGCTGGTGAGGGAGGGGGGAAGAAACGCAGTCTGCGGGCAGATGACAAGCCGCTCTCCCCTGGCCAGCACTGGGAAGGCGTGTGGCTGCCACAGGTGTGAGGGATGTGGTTGGCAGGGAGAAAGGAGCTGATGGACGGAGTGGACTCGTACAGATGACTACAGCACTGGCTGGGACTGCAGATGGGGCGGGAACTCGGGGACCAGCATGGAACGCAGGCTAAACTGTTGCCGTGACGATACGTTTTGCATGCATGCGCTTTGTCAAAGACAAAGACTTCCACCACAATGCATAACATTTTTCCATCATTTCCAGAATGGTGTTGCAGATGTGAGGTATTCTTGCCCACCTATCAGACCTTTCTGGAAAACAATTTTTCAGATATGTCATTTACATACAGGGTATTCCTGGCCTGAGACACCAGTGGCTCTTCTATCTATGATGCTTGTGATCAGTCTCGAAGATTTAAGAAGGTCTTCTCCAATTTTTATTATCTGCTGGCCGAGTTCTAATTCCGAGACTTTTCGAGAACGACCATGTTCCCATCTATTAAAGAATGGGTAGAGGAGGTTAACTACATCATGAGAATAGAGGAAATAACATCTACTCTCTATGATACTATTTGGTACCTTGTTTCCTTTTTTGTTCAGATATGCTATGCATTTTTTCCTGATGAGTGGCAACTGGTCATGAAACGCATCGAGCCTATCAATGTCATCCTGTTCCCAACACCTAGCTTGACCCCCACTGGGATTCATTTGATTCACTTGTATCCTATAACCCATTTGCATCCATTACTCAATAAGCATTTGGCTTTTTATACTAGTTACTTCCATGGGATACCAATGCGATTTCAGATGCGTGCATGTATATATATGAATTCCTCTTTTCTGTATGCTATCACCTTGTATATAGATAAAAATACTCATGTTCACCCATGTATCACATGTTTATGAGGAATGCTTTGTTTATATGTCAATTAAAGAATTTTACAATTTCTCCTACCATGTGACTTGTGCCTCACTCAAAGTCCCAAAAACCCTTTCTTATCTCTGATTTAGGGATGGAGGTGCATGTTATCATGCACCTCATTTAAAGTCCCAGAACCCCTTTGTAGATACATACTAGCAGAGTAGAAGAGGTAGTAGAAGTGTAGGGTCGTTTGTTTGCTTCCGATCATGCGTGTTTTTTTCCTATTTAATTATTTCCATACGATTACTATACACATGAAATGAAAATCGGATGTTGTGTTCACTTACGGTAAAAAATTTCTAGCTTTCACCCTCGGTTTTTGTTGTCCAAAAAGTCGGGATGGGCTGTCGTAAGCACTATACTAATGATCAGATAATCGGCTGATTTTTCCTCATACAGAAATTTTTGTATGATTTTCATATTGTGTGTAGGGGCCATAAGCTTCAGACCTATTTGCGGGGCCCATCATTGTAAAACTATGCTATATTGTAGGGCCTTCTATTGTCCTCAGCCAGACACCCTCCTCTCTCATCCTTTTCCTTCCTTGATCCTGTCTCTCTTGGCTCTTTCCTCCATATGGATCACCTGATCATTTCTTGTTCTTTATTCTGTGTCTTTTTTCCCAGAGCTTCGTCACATTGCGGCATTCCCAATTTTCTTCATAATGTTTTTTTTTTTTATCAGTTGGAGACTAAACATAAGAAATTTGTATTTTTCTGTTACATTGGGCACATTAATGCATTTAAGGAATACAACAATGCAGGTATTGTTGAGTTGCACAGACATTTATTGTTTATTCCCTAAGTAATTTACAGTAGACTGCACAAGAACAGGTCAAACACTATACTGTATTTTTGAAATTTCGCAATGTCATGTTGTGTCTTTTATGGTGCCTTTGGAAAACGATAGATGTATGCTCCGATTCTTGTAAAACCTTTAAGTGATATTAAAGATTCCATTATTTTTTTAAATTAAAATAAACACTGACTGAATCCACAGTCAGTTCTTTTAATATGGCGGTGCAGCAGCTCCAAGATATAGTTGGGATGCAACGCTCATATATACAGGGACTGTGGCTACAACTGGATGACCATGAAGATCGCCATCACAGAAATAACATACGGCTGCAAGGATTGCCAGAAGACACAGGAGATGAAGATTTATGGACCATCGTCACGAAGATATTTATCTTGCTCCTGGGTAAATCACTCACAAGCCCAAATGAAATAGAACAGGTACCCTGGACGCCAGGATTTAGGAACCCAGTCCTCAACCAAACTGTCAAACCATCAAATGCCTGGTGTCATAACTGATCACATGTGCAGCAGCACCATGGCAGTTGCAGATAAAACAGAAGTAGCTTTCTTGACTGTAAAGTATAGGAGGATTTTATTCCGCTATGCCTCTACAAATTCAGCAGTGCCTAAAAATGGAGAGCAACTGAGCATGTGCAGAGCAGGGTGAGACAGTGTATTACTGGATTTTAAACAGTACTATAGACACTTAAAATATGTTTTCCATAGCTTTACCTGCAAAAAGGGGCCAGCCTGAAATGATCTAGCAGGACTAAAATTCCACTTTAAAGTGGAGTTCCACCCAAAAATGGAACTTCCACTTTTTGAATTCCTCCCCCCCCTCTGGTGTCACATTTGGCACCTTTCAGGGGGGAGGAGGGAGCAGATACCTGTCTAATACAGGTATTTGCTCCCACTTCCTGGCATAGATCACCGCGGTGACCTACGCCACTTCCGCCGCCTACTCCGTCCTCCCCCGCTGTATTCTGTGAGGCCCAGAATACAGCAGGGACCTGTGAGGACGCGCAGCGTGGCTCGCGCATGTGCAGTAGGGAACCAGGAAGTGAAGCCGCACAGCTTCACTTCCTTATTCCCTTACCCAGGATGGCGGCGGCAGCAGCAGCCGAGAGCCGAAGGACGGATCGGCTGCCGACACCGCGGGCTCCCTGGACAGGTAATTGTCCACATATTAAAAGTCAGCAGCTGCAGTATTTGTAGCTGCTGGCTTTTAATAATTTTTTTTTCAGCAAACCTCCGCTTTAACTACATCTCGCCCTCCGTATAGACAAATGACGGCAGGCGGGATGCTCTGTTGTTCTGGGACAACGTCATATGACGCACAGTGTGGCGATCACGGGAGCGCTGTGTCACTGGGACACGGCACGATCCCAATCTCGGTAAAGAGCCGATGACGTGGCTATTTACCCATGTGATCAGCTGTGTCCAATCAAAGCTGATCACATGTAAATAAGGAAATGCTGGTTATTTGTTTTCCTCGCCTCTCATTGACAGAGTGTCAGGAGAGCTGAGCCGATCAGCGCCATCTCCTCACAGGGGAGACCTGTACAGTCAGTGCAGTCCCAACAGTGACCATCAGTGATGCCTATTTGTGTCCATCAGTGAGACCAATCTGTGCCCATCTGTGATGTAAGTCAATTCTGCCTTTCCGTGCCCATCAGTGCCGCCTATCTGTGTTGCCTATCATTGCCCATCAGTGCCGCCTATCTGTGCCACCTATCAGTGCTCATCAGTGCCGTCTATCATTGTCCATCAATGCTGCCCATCCGTGATGCCTATCAGTGCTCATCAGTGCTGTCTATTAGTGCCTATCTGTGTTGCCTATCGTTGCCCATCAGTGCCGCCCAGTGTTGCCAACCGTCAGTATTTTTACTGGCAGCCAGTAAAAAACAGGCAATTTTCTCATGCCAGTAAATGCCAGTAAAAGGAAAAAGTTGCCAGTAAAAAATATGGCTGTGTTGTTCAGCTCGGTCCAGAGCCGGCCGAGACCATCCGAGTCCATGCTACAGTGTGTTCGGGCAGCTATGGTGGAGGCGGTGTCCGAGCGTGCCATGTGATGTCATGGTGCAAGGAAGCCAAGCAGAGCGGCCAGATCCTCGTGTGCGGGTCTGCAGGAAAGGAGCAGGACAGGCTGGGAGAGGGACTGTCAGTGCTGTTTAGACTGGAGTAGACTGAAGGGACCAAGAGTCAACTGCATGTGTGTGTGCCTTCCTATTCTAATTTCTTGCCCTCCTGAGTCCTGTCCCTGAGCTACTTACTTACTATATCGGAAAAAAAAAAGGAAATATGTTTTTTGCCCTAATATCTACCTTAAATCACATTGCTAATTGCATATTGTACTTATTTGTAGTCTAAATACTAAAATTTGCACTTAAAACTGTAATTTTGTAACTTTTGGAAATGCCAGTAAAAACGTGGCTGTGCCAGGAAATTTTGGGTGTCGTGTCAGTAAATTTCAATCTGGTAGGTTGGCAACACTGGTGCCGCCTATCTGTGCCACCTATCATTGCCCATCAGTGACGCCTATCAGTGCTGCATATCAGTGCTGTCTATTAGTGCCCATCAGTGAAGCTTATCCACGCCACCTATAAGTGTTGTCTATCCATGCCGCCCATCAGTGCCACCCATAAGTGACGCTATCCGTGCCGCCCATCAGTGCTCTTTAGTGCTGCATATCAGGTTTGTCTATCAGTGCCCTTCAGTGCCATCTCATCATTACAGCCTCATCAGCACACATCAGTGAAGGAGCACAATTACTTAGTTACAAAATTTTCTGACAAAAACTAAGAAAAAGTTTTTGTTTTTTTTCAACATTTTTGGTCTTTTTTTGTTTTTTTTTTATCAAAAAATAAATAAAAAAAAAACAGCAGAAAGAAAGCTCTATTTGGGTACAGTGTTGCATGACTGCGCAATTGTCATTCAAAGTGTGTTTTTTTTTTTACATTAATGTATGCAATAAGTTAAGAAATCTTTTAGTTTTACTTTTACAACCACTTTAAAACTTCAATAAAATGTTACTCTCTAAAAAAACATTCATAAGGGTTTTCACTCAAATGTGGAGCCAAAAGTGGCCTAAGAGGTCTCCCAGTATTAGGATACGAAATTAAAAATAGGTCTTATGCTGCGTACACACGAGCAGACTTTTCGATGGACTAGGTCCGGCGGACCGGACTCCGTCGGACAATTCGACCGTGTGTGGGCTCCAGCGGACTTTTCCCCAAAAGTCAGACGGACCTAGAAATCTGTCCGACGGACTCGAGTCCGGTCGAAAAGTCCGCTCGTCTGTATGCTAGTTCGACGGACAAAAACCGACGCTAGGGCAGCTATTGGCTACTGGCTATCAACTTCCTTATTTTAGTCCAGTCGTACGTCATCACATACGAATCCGTCGGACTTTGGTTGATCGTGTGTAGGCAAGTCCGTTTTTTTGAAAGTCCGTCGAAAAGTCCGCCGGACCTAGTCCGTCGATAAATGTCCGCCCGTGTGTACGCGGCATTAGAGGTTGTTCACATATGGATTGAGTAAAAGTTGCAAACACCATTTCAATATTTGCATGTTTGTTATGTGAATTAGGATATTTTGATAAATACATTTTTTTTTCATTAGAATAAGAACAGTATACAGCATACCTTCTGCTAAGCTTTTTCAAAACATTTGGCAAGATTTGAGCAGTTTTGTTGAAACAATAAAAAGCAACTTCTGGCCATGGCTGTAATTGCTCAAGTAGTGGTCACTTCCGATTGATCGGTCCTGGGTACAGACAGTCTGAATCCAGGGCCGATCGTTGCCCGGTAGTTGCACCATGAGTGGTTACACGTGAGTGGCTAGAAAGAGCTGCAGGAGCTGTCAGCCTCACATTTCTACCAATTATAGGGCTTCTACCTGCAGCTAATCATCTGGAACCCCCACTGAGCCTCCTGCATCCAATTGCTAATGGCCCTATTCGCATGTGTGAGGGGAGCCTTATACAGCAGAGACCCCTGCGTTGTGCATGTGCATGTGTGGAAATGTCGTGGGGTCCTGCCAGTAATATGCATGCCTACACATATGCAAGATCTCACAAACCACCTTCTTCATTCTCTACGTCTCTCATCCCAGGAGGCAGTCTGGGAGATCTTGCACATGTGCAGGCACGCCATATTACTGGCAGGACCCCCCCCAGACCTTTCCTGGCATGTGTATGGTAATTTGTCACATGTGCAGTCCTGGTAGAGATCCGCAATGTGTATGTGTGCACACCAAATCTCGCTTCAAGATGGCAGCGTGTCTTATTTGATTCAGGGACAAGTGTTAGGGACTTTATATTTAATTTGTGATAGGTACGGGGAGTTCCCCTTTAATCAGAGTTTTACACTTCTTGGGAAGAAAGGAAGGAAGGAAGGAAGGAGGAGGAGGTCCCCTCTAAGGAAAGCCTGTAGAGTGCAGAGGACAGCTGAGGATTGCTAGCCGGATGATCAGGGAATGTCCTGCATAGAACACATTGCACACAGGTGTAGCAATAACTCTCGGTGGAGCTGCTGGTTTAAGCGGGCTTGTTACCTTCACTCTCGATACCTCTGTTTCACCGGCACCGGGGTCTAGGGTTCCGTTGAGTTTACCTCTGGACGATATAAGCACCAAACACTTGAGTACGTTTTCAATGCTTTATTGAACCAAGTAACGAAGGAAGTAGCAGGAAAGAGGCAGGAGGGAAACAGCAGGGAAGCTCAAATACCTTTCTTTAGGATTCTTTAGAACGTCCTTTAAAGTTGAATACTATAATTGAATGCCATCCCCTTCTGGGACACAATCTTTGCTCACCAGGATAGGCCTCTCTCACTTGCCTAGCAGCCAGTACGCAGCACGAACAAAAGTCTCTGCCACAGACTTGTTTGAAATAAACCCGTACGATCCTCTGCCACAGGGTGAATGTCAGACACAGTACTCTAAGCCAACCCGGCAGTACTATGTAATAAGACTACTTTAGGATACATCCTCCAACCGAGTCACCAGGCCCCTCTCCAGACCAGCACTCTGCATGATCCTTCCATGACGGGTCCTCCCCTGGGATCTCCTCGGTTGGCCAGCTTCTTCACTCTGGATAGACAGCTCAGGACCATTCCTCAGCTGCTGTGGTAGGTCCCAGACAGACCTCTGGGCCCACCCACGCGCCGCAGCGACGCGGGCCTCCGGAACAGAGGACCACGAGGTGGTACTCTAACGCATACTTGTCAGCCAGGAGGGCCAGCAGGTGGCTGTAAAACGACCCTAAAACATGGTGTCTGTCCCATAAATACCCTCTCCCACAATGCAACTCGGAGGACCACCTCCACCGAGTTGTCTCTGGGACAGAGGAGCATCCATACGCTTCGACACGTTGCTTTTCCAACACTAGCCCATTGTGACAACGACACCCACCGGCACAGTGTGGAAGCACACGCAACTCAGCCAAGCTGGAACAGAGACAAATCTAACTTCCTATAATGAGCAATTCACTAAATTTACCTATCAGATGGTAGATCATAAATCTACCAGCGCTACACATGGAACACATTGCACGCATAGAACACATTGCACACATGGAACACATTGCACGCATGGAACACATTGCACGCATGGAACACATTGCACGCATGGAACACATTGCACGCATGGAACACATCGCACGCATGGAACACATCGCACGCATGGAACACATTGCACGCATGGAACACATTGCACACATGGAACACATTGCACACATGGAACACATTGCACGCATAGAACACATTGCACACATGGAACACATTGCACGCATAGAACACATTGCACACATGGAACACATTGCACACATCGCATGCATGGAACACATTGCACACATGGAAGACATTGCACACATGGAAGACATTGCATGCATAGATCACATTGCACACATGGAACACATCGCATGCATGGAAAACATTGCACACATGGAACACATTGCACACATGGAAGACATTGCATGCATAGATCACATTGCACACATGGAAGACATTGCATGCATAGATCACATTGCACACATGGAACACATTGCACACATAGCACGCATGGAAGACACTGCATGCATAGAACACATTGCATGCATAGAACATGTTGCACACATAGAGCACATTGCACAAATAGAACATATTGCATGCATAGAACACATTGCACACACACAACACGTTGCACACATAGAAAACATTGCACACATGGAAGACATTGCATGCATAGAACACGTTGCACACACGTCTTCCAGTGGAATACTGAGAAGATCAGAGATAGTAGATGAGAGAAGATGGGTGTGACGTCATGCAGTGCTCGTCCTATGAAGGGTGTTGTGAGGTCACCTCCCTGCCGCTCATCTACACACCATTCATACACGCATAATGTCACTCAGAGCCCCGCCCCTCCTCTGACCACGTGCAGTAACTTTCCCCGGAAGCGCCTCCCTATTGGCCGGAGATGCTACCTGACGTCGGCGTAGGGGGCTGGGCTGGGTGTAAGGTGGGCGGTGCCCCGGCCTCCTATGGAGTGACATGTGAGGGGAGCTTGTGTAACCCGCAGTCTGTCCTGACACTGAGGGAATGCTGAGAGCCCGGAACATGGCCGCCGCCTACAGAGCCCTACACCGCCTCCTACTACCTCACTGTGAGTGCAATGTACTGACCGGGGTCACCATGACAACACCACCCCCTGTGTGTGTACACTGAGCTCCACTGCCCCCCCCCCCCCTGTGTGTGTACACTGAGCTCCACTGTCCCCCCCCCTGTGTGTGTACACTGAGCTCCACTGTCCCCCCCCTGTGTGTGTACACTGAGCTCCACTGTCCCCCCCCTGTGTGTGTACACTGAGCTCCACTGTCCCCCCCCCTGTGTGTGTACACTGAGCTCCACTGTCCCCCCCCTGTGTGTGTACACTGAGCTCCACTGTCCCCCCCCTGTGTGTGTACACTGAGCTCCACTGTCCCCCCCCCCCCCCCTGTGTGTGTACACTGAGCTCCACTGTCCCCCCCCTGTGTGTGTACACTGAGCTCCACTGTCCCCCCCCCCCCCCTGTGTGTGTACACTGAGCTCCACTGCCCCCCCCCTGTGTGTGTACACTGAGCTCCACTGTCCCCCCCCCTGTGTGTGTACACTGAGCTCCACTGTCCCCCCCCCCCCCCTGTGTGTGTACACTGAGCTCCACTGTCCCCCCCCTGTGTGTGTACACTGAGCTCCACTGTCCCCCCCCCTGTGTGTGTACACTGAGCTCCACTGTCCCCCCCCCTGTGTGTGTACACTGAGCTCCACTGTCCCCCCCCCCTGTGTGTGTACACTGAGCTCCACTGTCCCCCCCCCCCTGTGTGTGTACACTGAGCTCCACTGTCCCCCCCCCCCCTGTGTGTGTACACTGAGCTCCACTGTCCCCCCCCCCCCTGTGTGTGTACACTGAGCTCCACTGTCCCCCCCCCCCCTGTGTGTGTACACTGAGCTCCACTGTCCCCCCCCCTGTGTGTGTACACTGAGCTCCACTGTCCCCCCCCCCCCCCGTGTGTGTACACTGAGCTCCACTGTCCCCCCCCCCCCCCTGTGTGTGTACACTGAGCTCCACTGTCCCCCCCCCCCTGTGTGTGTACACTGAGCTCCACTGTCCCCCCCCCTGTGTGTGTACACTGAGCTCCACTGTCCCCCCCCCCCCTGTGTGTGTACACTGAGCTCCACTGTCCCCCCCCTGTGTGTGTACACTGAGCTCCACTGTCCCCCCCCTGTGTGTGTACACTGAGCTCCACTGTCCCCCCCCCCTGTGTGTGTACACTGAGCTCCACTGTCCCCCCCCCCCCCCCCCCTGTGTGTGTACACTGAGCTCCACTGTCCCCCCCCTGTGTGTGTACACTGAGCTCCACTGTCCCCCCCCCTGTGTGTGTACACTGAGCTCCACTGTCCCCCCCTGTGTGTGTACACTGAGCTCCACTGTCCCCCCCCCTGTGTGTGTACACTGAGCTCCACTGCCCCCCCCTGTGTGTGTACACTGAGCTCCACTGCCCCCCCCCTGTGTGTGTACACTGAGCTCCACTGTCCCCCCCCCCCCCCCTGTGTGTGTACACTGAGCTCCACTGTCCCCCCCCTGTGTGTGTACACTGAGCTCCACTGTCCCCCCCCCCCCTGTGTGTGTACACTGAGCTCCACTGTCCCCCCCCCTGTGTGTGTACACTGAGCTCCACTGTCCCCCCCCCTGTGTGTGTACACTGAGCTCCACTGTCCCCCCCCCCCTGTGTGTGTACACTGAGCTCCACTGTCCCCCCCTGTGTGTGTACACTGAGCTCCACTGTCCCCCCCTGTGTGTGTACACTGAGCTCCACTGTCCCCCCCCCCCCCCTGTGTGTGTACACTGAGCTCCACTGTCCCCCCCCCCCCCCCCGTGTGTGTACACTGAGCTCCACTGTCCCCCCCCCCCCCCGTGTGTGTACACTGAGCTCCACTGTCCCCCCCCCCGTGTGTGTACACTGAGCTCCACTGTCCCCCCCCCCCGTGTGTGTACACTGAGCTCCACTGTCCCCCCCCCCCCGTGTGTGTACACTGAGCTCCACTGTCCCCCCCCCCTGTGTGTGTGTACATTGAGCTCCACTGTCCCCCCCCCTGTGTGTGTACACTGAGCTCCACTGTCCCCCCCCCCCTGTGTGTGTACACTGAGCTCCACTGTCCGTCCGTCCCCCCGTGTGTGTACACTGAGCTCCACTGTCCCCCCCCCCCGTGTGTGTACACTGAGCTCCACTGTCCCCCCCGTGTGTGTACACTGAGCTCCACTGTCCCCCCCGTGTGTGTACACTGAGCTCCACTGTCCCCCCCTGTGTGTGTACACTGAGCTCCACTGTCCCCCCCCCCCGTGTGTGTACACTGAGCTCCACTGTCCCCCCCCCCCCGTGTGTGTACACTGAGCTCCACTGTCCCCCCCCCCCCCGTGTGTGTACACTGAGCTCCACTGTCCCCCCCCCCGTGTGTGTACACTGAGCTCCACTGTCCCCCCCCCCGTGTGTGTACACTGAGCTCCACTGTCCCCCCCTGTGTGTGTACACTGAGCTCCACTGTCCCCCCCCCCCTGTGTGTGTACACTGAGCTCCACTGTCCGTCCGTCCCCCCGTGTGTGTACACTGAGCTCCACTGTCCCCCCCCCCCCCGTGTGTGTACACTGAGCTCCACTGTCCCCCCCGTGTGTGTACACTGAGCTCCACTGTCCCCCCCGTGTGTGTACACTGAGCTCCACTGTCCCCCCCGTGTGTGTACACTGAGCTCCACTGTCCCCCCCGTGTGTGTACACTGAGCTCCACTGTCCCCCCCCGTGTGTGTACACTGAGCTCCACTGTCCCCCCCCGTGTGTGTACACTGAGCTCCACTGTCCCCCCCCGTGTGTGTACACTGAGCTCCACTGTCCCCCCCCGTGTGTGTACACTGAGCTCCACTGTCCCCCCCCGTGTGTGTACACTGAGCTCCACTGTCCCCCCCCGTGTGTGTGTACACTGAGCTCCACTGTCCCCCCCCCCCCGTGTGTGTACACTGAGCTCCACTGTCCCCCCCCCCCCTGTGTGTGTACACTGAGCTCCACTGTCCCCCCCCCCCTGTGTGTGTACACTGAGCTCCACTGTCCCCCCCCCCTGTGTGTGTACACTGAGCTCCACTGTCCCCCCCCCCTGTGTGTGTACACTGAGCTCCACTGTCCCCCCCCCCCTGTGTGTGTACACTGAGCTCCACTGTCCCCCCCCCCCTGTGTGTGTACACTGAGCTCCACTGTCCCCCCCCCCCTGTGTGTGTACACTGAGCTCCACTGTCCCCCCCCTGTGTGTGTACACTGAGCTCCACTGTCCCCCCCCCCTGTGTATGTACACTGAGCTCCACTGTCCCCCCCCCCTGTGTATGTACACTGAGCTCCACTGTCCCCCCCCCCCCCCTGTGTATGTACACTGAGCTCCACTGTCCCCCCCCCCCCTGTGTATGTACACTGAGCTCCACTGTCCCCCCCTGTGTGTGTACACTGAGCTCCACTGTCCCCCCCCTGTGTGTGTACACTGAGCTCCACTGTCCCCCCCCTGTGTGTGTACACTGAGCTCCACTGTCCCCCCCCTGTGTGTGTACACTGAGCTCCACTGTCCCCCCCCTGTGTGTGTACACTGAGCTCCACTGTCCCCCCCCTGTGTGTGTACACTGAGCTCCACTGTCCCCCCCCCTGTGTGTGTACACTGAGCTCCACTGTCCCCCCCCTGTGTGTGTACACTGAGCTCCACTGTCCCCCCCCCCTGTGTGTGTACACTGAGCTCCACTGTCCCCCCCTGTGTGTGTACACTGAGCTCCACTGTCCCCCCCCTGTGTGTGTACACTGAGCTCCACTGTCCCCCCCCCTGTGTGTGTACACTGAGCTCCACTGTCCCCCCCCTGTGTGTGTACACTGAGCTCCACTGTCCCCCCCCTGTGTGTGTACACTGAGCTCCACTGTCCCCCCCTGTGTGTGTACACTGAGCTCCACTGTCCCCCCCTGTGTGTGTACACTGAGCTCCACTGTCCCCCCCTGTGTGTGTACACTGAGCTCCACTGTCCCCCCCTGTGTGTGTACACTGAGCTCCACTGTCCCCCCCTGTGTGTGTACACTGAGCTCCACTGTCCCCCCCCCCCCCCCTGTGTGTGTACACTGAGCTCCACTGTCCCCCCCCCCCCGTGTGTGTACACTGAGCTCCACTGTCCCCCCCCCCCCCCCCGTGTGTGTACACTGAGCTCCACTGTCCCCCCCCCCCCCCCGTGTGTGTACACTGAGCTCCACTGTCCCCCCCCCCCCCCCCCCCCTGTGTGTGTACACTGAGCTCCGCTGCCCCCCCCCCTGTGTGTGTACACTGAGCTCCACTGCCCCCCCCCCTGTGTGTGTACACTGAGCTCCACTATCCCCCCCCCCCTGTGTGTGTACACTGAGCTCCATTGTCTCCCCCCCCCTGTATGTGTACACTGAGCTCCACTGTCCCCCCCCCCCCCCCGTGTGTACACTGAGCTCCACTGCCCCCCCCCCCTGTGTGTGTACACTGAGCTCCACTGCCCCCCCCTGTATGTGTACACTGAGCTCCACTGTCCCCCCCCCCCCGTGTGTACACTGAGCTCCACTGTCCCCCCCCCCCGTGTGTACACTGAGCTCCACTGTCCCCCCCCCCCCCCACCCCATGTGCGCCCTCTCCTGCCATTGCCATTATTTAAACTCCAGGCAGATATTTATAAATTCTCCAATGAATGCAGTGATGTATTTACAGAAAACAATGAATATATATAGTTGTATACTTTATAGCAGGGATAGAGAGGGTACAAAAAGGGGGAGGGGTATATCTATTTATCAAGAATAATGTACAAGTGAATGTGAGAGATGACATCACTGAGGGAGCTAGAGAGGAGGTGGAATCCTTATGGGTAGAGCTCCAAAGGGATGAAGCCAAGGGGAAAATCTGAATGCAATCTATACACTGGGGGGAGAACCTCTGGGGGAATCTAGGATGGAAAAGGACCTGGGGGTCCTAGTGGATGATAGGCTCAGCAATGGCATGCAAGGCCAAGCTGCTGCTAATAAAGCAAACAGAATATTGACATGCATTAAAAGGGGATCAACTCCAGAGATAAAAACGATAATTCTCCCGCTCTACAAGACTCTGGTCCGGCCGCACCTGGAGTATGCTGTCTAGTTCTGGGCACCAGTCTTCAGGAAGGATGTACTGGAAATGGAGCGAGTACAAAGAAGGGGAACAAAGCTAATAAAGGGTCTGGAGGATCTTAGTGATGAGGAAAGGTTGCGAGCACTGAACTTATTCTCTCTGGAGAAGAGACGCTTGAGATGGGATATGATTTCAATCTACAAATACCATACTGGTGACCCCACAATAGGGATAAAACTTTTTCGCGGAAGGGAGTTTAACAAGACACGTGGCCACTCATTAAAATTAGAAGAAAAGAGGTTTAACCTTAAACTTCGTAGAGGGTTCTTTACTGTAAGAGCGGCAAGGATGTGGAATTCCCTTCCACAGGCGGTGGTCTCAGCGGGGAGCATTGATAGTTTCAAGAAACGATTAGATAATCACCTGAATGACCGCAATATACAGGGATATGTAATGTAATACTGACATATAATCACACACATGGGTTGGACTTGTGTCTTTTCAACCTCATGTACCATACATGCATCTAGTGTAATCTTCTGAATTTGACTTGTTATCCATGTACAGCAGCACTCAGACTGGAAAAGGGGGAGGGGCATGACTGGGGGTCCATTGAGTGTGTTGTATCTGTGTGTGCTGACAGGGAACATACTAAAAGAGAGAGCAGGGAGGTGAGCTCATCAGGCTCCTGCTGCTCCTTCACACTCCAGTCACAGGCGGAGGGTGGGGAGGTGACCTGACTGTACAGGTCTAACCTAGAGCAGAAAAAAAAAATCTGGTCACCAGGCCGCCTCTGCTCTGTGGCGGAGCTGTATAATTCTCAGGACTGATGGACAGAAATACAAACCCTTTGGCAGGTAAAGCATCTCCCCGTATTTCATTGTTTTACCTGTTTGGTGCAGTTATATTGTATTTAGCAGGGAGTGTGTTGTTTGTGTGTTGTTTGTGTGTGGTAGAGTGTGTGTGTGTGTGTGTGTGTGTTAGAGTGTGTGTGTGTTGTGTGGTAGAGTGTGTGTGTGTTGTGTGGTAGAGTGTGTGTGTGTTGTGTGGTAGAGTGTGTGTGTGTGTGTGTGTGTGGTAGAGTGTGTGTGTGTGTGTGTGTGGTAGAGTGTGTGTGTGTTGTGTGGTAGAGTGTGTGTGTGTTGTGTGGTAGAGTGAGTGTGTGTGTGTTGTGTGTGTGTGTGTGTGTTGTATGGTAGAGTGCGTGTTGTATAGTAGAGTGTGTGTGTGTGTTGTATGGTAGAGTGTGTGTGTGTTGTATGGTAGAGTGTGTGTGTGTGTTGTATGGTAGAGTGTGTGTGTGTGTGTGTGTTTTGTATGGTAGTGTGTGTGTGTGTTGTATGGTAGAGTGTGTGTGTGTGTGTGTGTGTGTGTGTTGTATGGTAGAGTGTGTGTGTGTTGTATGGTAGAGTGTGTGTGTGTGTGTTGTATGGTAGAGTGTGTGTGTGTGTGTTGTATGGTAGAGTGTGTGTGTGTTGTATGGTAGAGTGTGTGTGTGTGTTGTATGGTAGAGTGTGTGTGTTGTATGGTAGAGTGTGTGTGTGTTTTGTATGGTAGTGTGTGTGTGTGTTGTATGGTAGAGTGTGTGTGTGTGTGTGTTGTATGGTAGAGTGTGTGTGTGTGTTGTATGGTAGAGTGTGTGTGTGTGTGTGTGTGTTGTATGGTAGAGTGTGTGTGTGTGTGTTGTATGGTAGAGTGTGTGTGTTGTATGGTAGAGTGTGTGTGTGTGTGTGTGTGTGTTGTATGGTAGAGTGTGTGTGTGTTGTATGGTAGAGTGTGTGTGTTGTATGGTAGAGTGTGTGTGTGTGTGTGTGTGTGTTGTATGGTAGAGTGTGTGTGTGTGTGTGTTGTATGGTAGAGTGTGTGTGTGTGTTGTATGGTAGAGTGTGTGTGTGTGTGTGTGTTGTATGGTAGAGTGTGTGTGTGTGTGTGTGTGTTGTATGGTAGAGTGTGTGTGTGTGTGTGTGTGTTGTATGGTAGAGTGTGTGTGTGTGTGTGTGTGTTGTATGGTAGAGTGTGTGTGTGTGTGTGTGTGTTGTATGGTAGAGTGTGTGTGTGTGTGTGTGTTGTATGGTAGAGTGTGTGTGTGTTGTATGGTAGAGTGTGTGTGTGTGTGTTGTATGGTAGTGTGTGTGTGTGTGTGTTTTGTATGGTAGTGTGTGTGTGTGTGTGTGTGTGTTGTATGGTAGAGTGTGTGTGTGTGTGTGTGTTGTATGGTAGAGTGTGTGTGTGTGTGTTGTATGGTAGTGTGTGTGTGTGTGTGTGTGTGTGTGTGTGTGTGTTGTATGGTAGAGTGTGTGTGTGTGTGTGTGTGTGTGTGTTGTATGGTAGAGTGTGTGTGTGTTGTATGGTAGAGTGTGTGTGTGTGTTGTATGGTAGAGTGTGTGTGTGTGTTGTATGGTAGAGTGTGTGTGTGTGTGTGTGTGTGTTGTATGGTAGAGTGTGTGTGTGTGTGTTGTATGGTAGAGTGTGTGTGTGTGTTGTATGGTAGAGTGTGTGTGTGTGTGTGTGTGTGTTGTATGGTAGAGTGTGTGTGTGTGTGTGTGTGTTGTATGGTAGAGTGTGTGTGTGTGTGTGTGTGTGTGTTTGTATACTCACCCATGCCCACCAGTAGTGTGATGTGAGCTCTCAGTAGTCATGAGATTTGGGGGGGGGGGGGGGGTAATTGTTTGGTTCTGGCTCTGTGACCTTCATCTGTAGAGAGGTGTGTTTGGTTGTCAGTCTTGGCAGCTGATGCCGGATTCATTCCTTGCTATAGATTCTCTGTTACGTCATCCTCGGGATCCTTGTATAACACTGTAAGGATCTAATTATAAAGCGGTAAGTGTGGCTTTCACCTCACATTCACTGGTGGGGAATCAATTACTGTCATTTAGAACACATGACCTAGAAGATTCTCTGGCAGTGAATGTCAGGTTATTCCTTTTAATAACTTAAGGTTGGGGAGCGGTAAAAGCATACGGTTGCTTTATACAACCCGCCCCCCCCAACTGCTGCTATTTTAAGTTGCAAAGGGCACCGGACGGGGGTGTACACAAGCCGAGGCCATGGTGGTCTGCTTTGCGGCCGTGGCAAGAACTAAACATCCCCCCCCCCCCCCCCCCGCTGTGTTGGCAGGTACTACCGCCCACCAAAAAATTTATTTTTTACTTAATTGGCATTGGCCGATTGTGCTGATAAAAAAAGGCCGATATCAGCAGACTTGCAAATGACTTCTGTAATAGCAGACTTGCAAATGACTTCTGTAATAGAAGTCAATACAAGTTGCCTGAAATCTTCTGTGAAGGAACTTCTCTTCTCTGGGCAGCCTGACAAATCTGATAAAAAGAACCTGAAGAGATACAATGTTTACACTTATCAATGAACTAAATTCCTAACCATTTAAGGCCTCATGCACACGGACGTTTTTTACAGCTGCTTTTTTGAGCTTTTTTTGCAGCTTAAAAAGGCCTGTGTATGTTATTCTATGGCTTCATGCCCACCTAGGCGTTTTTGAGCTGCAAATGGCATAGGCGTTTTTAAGCTGTAAAAAAAAACCCAGGACCAGTGGGTTCTGAGAGACGTTTTTCAACTGTAAAAACGCTCTAAAGCTGAAACGCTCAAAAACATCATTCATCAACATTTTTTAACGTTTTTGATCCATTGAAAAAAAAAAAAACGCTCAAAAACGCTATTGCAAAAAGGCTGAAAAAAGTAAAAAAAAAAATCACTGCAAAGATACTGGCGTTTTCATAACGTTATTTTAACAGCCTGTGTGCATGAGGCCTAAAGACTAAATCTTTTCTGACACTTGTTGCTTACAAGTAAAAATCCTGTATTTACTGCTAGAAAATCACTTAGAACCCCCAAATATAAATAATATATATTTTTTTTTTTAGCAGAGACCCTAGGGAATAAAATAGCAGTTGTTGCAATATTTTATGTCACACGGTATTTGCGAAGCGGTCTTTCAAACGCAATATTTTTTGAAAAAAATACACTAAATAATAAATAATAATAATAAATAATACATTTAAAAAAAAAAAAAAACTAAGCAGTAAAGTTAGCCTTTTTTTTTTTTTTTCATCCAAAAGTTTTGATTACCTGTTTTTGTGTATTTAATATTTGAGATATAGTTTTTTTTAATTTTTTTTTAATCTAAATTCTACATACAAGTGAACTGATTGGAGGTTTGTTTTGTTTAATAAATGTTTAAATGTAAAAAATTTTCTGTATCACTTAAAGCGGGAGTCCCGTGAAAAAAATTTTTTTAGATGTCAGCAGCTACAAATACTGCAGCTGCTGACTTTTAAAATAAGGACACACACCTGTCCCAGGGTCCAGCGATGTCTGTCGGCACCCGAGACCGAACCGTCCCTCGATCCTCGGGTGCTGCCGCCACCATTCTCAATGAGGGAATCAGGAAGTGAAGCGTTGCGGCTTCACTTCCCGATTCCCTACTGCGCATTCGCGAGTCGCGCTGCGCTTTCTCAATGGTCCCCGCTATCTCCTGGGACCTGTGTCTTTCCCAGGAGACAGCGGGAGGGGGCGTGACTCCCATGGGAGTCTATGCTGGAAGTGGGTGCAGATACCTGTCTTAGACAGGTATCTGCACCCCCCTCCCCCCTGAAAGGTGCCAAATGTGACACCGGAGGGGGGGAGGAATCCGATGAGCGGAAGTTCCACTTTTGGGTGGAACTCCGCTTTAAGGTTGCTTTCACACTGGAGCGGGCATGCGTTGACTGTAAAACGCTGCTAGTTTTAGCAGCGCTCTACCGTCATTTTAGCGCCGCTATTCGGCTGCTAGCGGGGCGCTTATAACCCAGCTAGCAGCCGAGGAAGGGGCTAAATGCGTCCCTGAAGCGCCGCTGCCGAAACGCTTTGCAGGCGCTTCGGCAGCGGTGCGCATTCATTTCAATGGGTAGTAGTGGTGGAGCAGTGGTATACAGCGCTCCAAAGATGCAGCTTGCAGGACTTTTTTTAACATCCTGCCAGCGCATCGCCTCAGTGTGACAGCACTCGGGATATCACACTGAGACTGCTGGGGAGTCGTTTTACAGGTGCTATTTTTAGCCCAAAAGCGCCTGAAAAACGCCCCAGTGTGAAAGGGGTCTAACTATTAGATTTTATGAGATGAAGGGAAAAAAAATCGGCTTAATATATCGGCCCAAAAAAATCTGCATCAAATATCGGCATCGGCCAGAGAAAAACCCATATCGGTCGACCTCTGGATAGAACTTTATTGTATACACAGTAGCTCTTTTGAATTTTAAAGGGACATCGCGTCCGCATTAGTTGAAATATAGCTTTTTTTTTTTTAATGTCTAGTATCTAGATTGTGTAGTGGCTGCAGCGGTCCTTATTTATGTTTTATTTGCTAGTGCAAGGAATTTTATTTTGTATGTATTAAAGCGGGGGTTCACCCACACCGCCAAAAAAAAATAAAAATATTAAAAACCAGCAGCTACAAATACTGCAGCTGCTGACTTTTAATACATGGCCACTTACCTGTCCCGGGGTCCAGCGATGTCGGCAGGGGACGCCGAGAACCCGCTCGGTTCTCAGCAGCTGCCGCCGCCATCCTAGGTGAGGGAATCAGGAAGTGAAGCGTTGCGGCTTCACTTCCCGGTTCCCTACTGAGCATGCGCGAGTCGCGCTGCGCGTCCCAAGTGGTCCCCGCTCTCTCCTGGGAGCTGTGTGTTCCCAGCAGACAGCGCGGTGGGGACGGGAAGAGGCATAGACTCCCATGAGAGTCTATGCCGGAAGTGGGTGCAAATACCTGTCTTAGACAGGTATCTGCACCCCCCTCCCCCCTGAAAGGTGTCACATGTGACACTGGAGGGGGGGAGGGTTCCGAAAAGCGGAAGTTCCATTTTTGTGTGGAACTCCGCTTTAATATGCATGCAAAAGCCTTCTCCCTACAGAGCAAAGCCCCTCTCTCTGTCTCCATAGCAGATGCTGTAGGAATGATCTGTGATATAAATGTATAACAATTGTGTGTTCTGTTTTTTTGTTTTTTTATTTTTTCTAATTTGTTTTACAATGTACTTTTCTGCCCCCTTCTCTATTGCATATATATATATATATATATATATATATATATATATATATATATATATATATATATATATATATATATATATATATATATATATATATATATATATATATATATATATATATATATATATATATATATATATATATATATATATATATATATATATATATATATATATATATATTTCTCTCTATTTCTTTTGGAAAGGCCATCTATTAGTCCATACAAATCAAAGTGTTACTAAACCCACAACGGTAAGGCTACTTTCACACTGAGGCACTAATTATAGCGCCTGTAAAGAGCCTCTCCAGTGTGAAAGTCCGAGGGCCTTCACACTGCACTGGAGCGGTGCGCTTGCAGGACAGTAAAAAAAAGTCCTGCCAGCCGCATCTTTGCAGCTCTATAGGAGCGCTGTATTCACCCCTCCTAAAGCGCCCGTTCCCATTGAAAACAATGGGGCAGCGCCGTCAAACGATCTGCATAGCACCGCTGCAGCAGCAATAAGCAGGCGGTTTTAACCCTTTTTCGGCCGCTAGCGGGGGTTAAAACCGGCCCGCTAGCGGCCGAATAGCATCGCTAAAAATAGCGCTGCTTTACCGCCGACGCCCACAACACCCCAGTCTGAAAGTAGCCTTAAACCATTAAAACAGTCTGTATATGTAATAAAGCATGCTTGTTATACTCGCTGTGGAATCTGAGGGGTTAATCCGCCTCATTGTGTAAAAAGGCTGTTTGATCCCGTCTTCTCTGATCCTCCCCTTCTTCCACAGTCCCCAATCCATCTTCTGATAGAACACCGCCTTTCGAGTCAGGCTGCACATGCTCAGTTTGGTGTGTATTGCTAGAGAGGGTTTTTTTTTTTTTTTTTTTTTTTTTTTTTTTGTGATCAGCACTGTCCAGACTGAGGGTCAGGGGTCCTGCAGCCTCACAGGACAGTCAGAGGTGAATGAAAACTCCTCCAACAAGGTTTAAAGAGGAACTGCAGTCTGCTCACATAATTTGTAATAAAAACATCTTTGACATTCTGAAGCTTCCCTCCAACCACTTTGCATATAATTTTCTATATACTGTGATTCTGTACTTGCCAAATTTGCTGCAGAAATCTCCCTCCACTGAGTCTGGCTGCATCCATTTTAACTCTGGGCAGCTGAAGCTGCTGCCTGTTTCACTTCCTGTATTTACACAAACGCACACCTCCAGCTCTGCAGCTCTCATTGGCCCTCTTATGACTCATTCCACCTTCCTTCCTGGCAAACTCTCAAGAGAGTGAGAGCTGTGCACGATGTCATCAGCCTAGGCTAATGACCAGGCAAGAAACAGGAAGTGGGCTGTATGAGGTATTTACTGGCAGAAAAAAAATGTTTTACTATCCAAAGATAAAACGACAACAAGGGCAGAAGATTTATTAGATGGAAAGATGAAAAAATGACTGAAGGTCCGCTTTACCTAGACACTGATAGAAGTCAGCTATACTGCTATATGCTGCTGATGAGAAAAGATGTTTAGCAGTTTATTTACAAAAACAATTACATTTCCATGTTCTGTGTACTGTGGGAGATCAGATATAGAGAATGCAGGGTCCGGGGTTTAGTAACAGTTTTTGTAACATGGACTTTTCTGCCTTTTTTTTTTTTTTTTTTTTTTTCTAAATTTTGCATCAGTGTTTTTGCACATTCCTGGACAGCCCGCACCATTTTAAAAATTGCACCGCACCACAATGCATGGTAAATGCACATTTACAATATGCATGGGGGTGCCAGTAAGAATTAGTGGCACCGCTGCATGTCTGCCAAGGAGCAGCACATGTATGTGCTTTGCAGGAAAGCACACCATTGTGCGCACGTTCCCCACGACGCACTGGGGTGAACGAAGCCTTAGTGCATGGGTGCTCAACCTGTGGCCCTCCAGCTGTTGCAGAACTACAAGTCCCATCATGCCTCTGCATTCGGGAGTCCAGCTTGTAACTGTCAGCGGCTTGCAATGCCTCTTGGGACTTGTAGTTGAACAACAGGTGGGCCACAGGTTGAGCACCCATGCTTGGAGCGATGGCATCTACTGTGTTGCTAAAAAGAAATATAAAAGTAATATTTTTTTTCTTATTTATTTTTTTACAGATATGGCAGAGGGTACAGCTACTGTGGTGATGCCTCGATGGAGCTCGACGGCGGCAGCTGCTGCAACATCTCAGAGACCTGAAGCAAAGACACATGTTCAGCCTGATAAGAGGTACTTCCCCTTCTGTGAGCCCGGGGAGCCTGGAGACAACGGATCGAAGGTCTCTTCATAGTAGAGACATTGTAGGGCTCCTCTGTTCATATGATGTATGACAATTGTGTGTTCTGCTTTTTACTTGCTGTCTTATATGGCACATTGTACTGTTCTGCACTGTGTGCTGACAGATCCGTGAAAGCGGGTGCGGGTTCTTTTCCCGCCCACATATACAGCCCCTCTGCCCACCTCTCTGCTCCTCCTGCCCAATAACTGAGGGATTTTGTATTCTGTGAACCCATTCACAAAATACAAGGCCTTCTGCGAATAGGTAATGGAGGAAAGGGGCAGGCAGAGCTTGTCGTGTGAGAATGCAGTGTCTCTGCTATCAGAGTGCCGGGAGTATAATGATGGCTGTTCTCCCGGCTCTCAGTAAAACTGTCAGTCGTAAATAATAGTCCATAGGTGACATGTACCTCGTTGTACTTCATTTCTAGTAAGCCAGCAGGTTTTAGAAGGTGGCTGCATTTCTGGAGTTCAGCTGTAAGTCTAGCATACCTCTCAACTTTTTGAGATGGGAATGAGGGACACCTATCAGTAAAGTATGGAGGCATAGGACACACCCTGCCACGCCCCCCTTAAAGGAGAATTGTGCAAAAAAACAAGATTGTTTAAACCCACAAGTGCTTTTTTTACCACTACTATTCTTTTATATTGGCTTTAAAATTTACAAATGCAGCAATTTAGAAATTGGGTGAAAGGTTTAGCACTGGGAAACTTTTTTTGATAGAAAAAAAAGTAAAAAGTGTATTTTATATACAACTATATAGATCAGACCAAAATGAGGGACAAATGAGGAGGAATGAGGGACATTACTCCAAATCAGGGACAGTCCCTCGAAATCGGGGACAATTGGGAGCTATGGTCTAGTGATAAATATGTAGGAATCTTGGAGCGAAGAAAATAAATTGTATATGAACAGTATCCTCACACTTGTAGGGTTGCTGGATACTAGTGGTGCACCGAAACTGAAAATTCAAGATGTACTTGGCGGAAACCGAAATTGACAGTTTTTAAAAAATATATTTTTTTCACGTGTTGGATTACCTCCATGACATTATTGTGGTTATTTATGAAAGGCAAATCCACTTTGCACTACAAGTGCAAAGTGCACTTGGAAGTGCAGTCGGTGTAGATCTGAGGGGAAGATCTGAAATGAGGGGAAGCCCTGCTGATTTCATTATCCAATCATGTGCAAGCTAAAATGCAGTTTTTTTTATTTTCGTTGCATGTCCCCCTCGGATCTACAGCGACTGCACTTCCGAGTGCACTTTCAGTGCAATTTCAAGTGCACTTTGCATTTGTAGTTTGCACTTGTAGTGCAAAGTGGACTTGCCTTTCGTAAATAACCCCCCTGTGTCTCCAGTTATATGGACTTGTGCAACATGTGTTTTCTGAGGGCTTGACCCTCCATTCTCATTATGCCCAGTAATGTTTGTACTATCGCACAACAGCATTGTTCTGTTTTTTGGTTTTTTGGTGCTTTTTGCAGAAACACACTACAGTTCATTTAACATGGTTTTCTATGGGACTAGTTCAACATCTATGCTTTTTTTCAGCCGCTGCGTATTTGGAAAGGGTCAGGGACTTTTTTTTTTTTTTTAACGCAAAACTATGCTTTTTTTGGTTCAATATACTTCAATGGAGAAGCTGCAGAAAAGCATGTAATGCGTTTTTGCAGCAATTTGTATTTTTTAATCTGCCCAACAACAAATTGGCCAAAAAACTGTATTTCTCTTCTAATAGTGTATACAGTATATCTCCTCTAATAGTGTATATACAGTATATCTCTTCTGTCTGTTATTCTCAGTGGATTCAATATTTTGCTCCCTAACCATAAAGTTGGTTGTTTATATTTACCACTGCATAGAGATATTTAAGAATAAATTGCTTATTTTTTTTTTTAAAACTTTACATATTAACTAAATTATACACCACACTTTTTTCTTTTTTAAGGTTATTAACCGATTAATCGAAACGATAATCGACCAACTAATCGATTATGAAAATAATCGTTAGTTGCAGCCCTAGTTTTTATATATACTTGTGATGTTCTTTGCACACTTTGTGAATCCTCTGTTTATGACCAGCGCTACTTTTGCTATGTATACATTGCAATCTTTTCAATAATAAAAAATATTGAAAGGGGGATATATTCTCTCTCTCTCTCTCTCTCTCTCTCTCTCTCTCTCTCTCTCTCTCTCTCTCTCTCTCTCTCTCTCTCTCTCTCTCTCTCTCTCTCTCTCTCTCTCTCTCTCTCTCTCTCTCTCTCTCTCTCTCTCTCTCTCTCTCTCTCTCTCTCTCTCTCTCTCTCTCTCTCTCTCTCTCTTCCCCCTTTCAATATTTTTTATTGAAAAGATTGCAATGTATACATAGCAAAAGTAGCGCTGGTCATAAACAGAGGATTCACAAAGTGTGCATTCATATTTGACTTTTTAATTGATATCATACACTTAAATATGAATTTGGATGTGATTTTCTGTCTGTGATACACCCGGATCAAACCAGATTTATGCCACGCAAGTCCACACATCCATCAATATTCGGAGGACCCAGATAATGGCACAGCTGACTGACTTCCTGCCACAGACTATAGTGTCTTGGCGTCTCTCAACATGGCGAAGGCGTTCGATTCCATTGAATGGCCTTTTTTGCAATTGGCACTTCAGCGAGACATTTAGGCGCTGGGTATCCGTTTTTATATGCTCATTTCAGTTGTTAGTAAATGGTACTCTATCCCCTATGTTGACTTTACATCGTGGTACAGGGCAGGGGTGACCGTTGTCCCCGCTTTTATTTGCCATTTGCAATGGAACCCCTGGCCTTAAAGTTTAGACCAGGGATATGCAATTAGCGGAACTCCAGTTGTTGCAGAACTACAAGTCCCATGAGGCATAGCAAGACTCTGACAGCCACAAGCATGACACCCAGAGGCAGAGGCATGATGGGACTTGTAGTTTTGCAACAGCTGGAGGTCCGCTAATTGCAGATCCCTGGTTTAGACAATCCCCCTTATTTCCCACTAGCGGTGATGTCACCGAAAATCTTGGTTTATATGCTGACGACCTCATCCTTTATATGCCAGATACCACAGCTTCTTTGGACAGTGCTGTCCATTATAGGCTGAAAAAGTGCCCATAATGGCCGACAAATTCATATTTATTTTTTTATTGCAAAAGTAATCTGTTTTTAAAGCACGTTTTGCGTTTTAAAAAAAGCACAAGAAAAAATTCTATGTATGTCTTCACACTGGTCTGTTGCACTTGTGTTGCGGTGTAAAAAATCCTGCTTGCTGCATTTGTGGTGCATATTCGGTCAGCTAAAAAAAAAAAAAAAAACTAATCAAAAACACACTTCCCTATTGAAACGTGTTGAAAACTTTACAAGAACGTATCAAATGTTGTGTTTTTGATGCAGTTTTTGAGTCACATGACTTATAAAAAAAAAAAAACGCACCAAAAGCGCAGTAAAATCGCAATTTATTTATTTTTTTTTGTATATTATTTTTTTTATCGACAGAACACTAATAACCTATTTTCAGCTTATTTCACCTGCTGAAATTTCTAGAAAACTAGATACCTATCCTAGGGTCAAGCAACCTGCTGTTGGAGAATATAGCGGTCGGCTCTCTATGCTCGTCAGGGTTTTCCCACATAACCATAGAACATACATACATACATACATACATACATACATACATACATACATATACAATCTCCTTTAGATCTACCATTTGCAATGTAGTATAGGGGCTTATTGGGTTTTGATTAATTGAATGGATTGTTTTTAGATTTCTCCTCATACTACATAGGCTTGGTAAATTATGAAGAAGATTGTACAGTGTACAGCCAGCCATAGACTGATTGAATTTCCATTGATCAACTTCAGTACACCCAGCCTGATGGGATTCATTTTTGTCATTGCCTGGCTGTCATATGGGCACCTGGTCTCAATACATTGAGTCTTTGACCTGTATGTTGAAGGGGGGGTCATAATGAACTATATTGTATAGCTGAAAAACTGAGCTCCATTGTGGGTAGAAGTGGCTCTTTTTATTTGTTTTGATTCTCTGCTATGTTCTGACTTTCCAGGAAACCCAAGACTGGAATCCTTATGCTGAACATGGGTGGTCCTGAGAGTGTGGACGATGTCCATGATTTCCTCCTCAGGTTGTTTTTAGACAAAGATCTCATGACACTTCCAGTCCAAAGGTACGTAATGCTATGAGATGGTTTTACCTCTGCATGAAATTTGCCATCATGTGATTTGGAAGGAATACATACTGAGAAGATCATTCGTTTCATTTGCATTTATCATACCTAAGGCTCCTTTACACCTGAGCTCCGCATTTTAAAATTTTTTTTATTTTTTTTTCCTCTTTTTGCACGTTTTGTTACAGCATTTTGAGCTTCAGTCATTTTCTTATTAGCCAATATAGAATAGCATCATCTGTGACATCACTTGTTGCTGTCCGAATATATTAGAAAAAAAAAGTACATAAACGTGTGACATAACACGTGTATTATGCGTGTTTGTGTGCACCAATGCAATTCTATGGGACTCAAAACATCCAAAAACGCTGCAAGCTGTCTGATTTGAGCTACAGAACTTTTTCTTTTTTTTTTTTTTTTTTTTTTTTTTGAACGACAGGCATTTGCACATGCAGGGGTGAACAAACACTATAGAGAATAATAGATTTATTTATTTTTATTCTTTTTTTTATTGTGTCTGAGCGTTTTGTGGTTTGAACTACAAAATGCTCTGGTGTGAATGCAGCCTAAAGGGGCAGCACAGTGGCTTATGCAGTACATACATACATACATACATACATACATACATACATACATACATACATGGGTCGGATTCTAAACGATTTGTGCGTTTTCTAATCCGATGGTGCCACCATTGATTTCCAAATTTGGCCAACCAAGCCTTCAATTTCACCTGTTACGGAAAGGAAGATTAGTGGTCGGGAATCTTTTTCTTCTTTCCGGGTCACAGCACATGCGCGTTTCTTTTTCGATTTTATATTTCTTGCACAATTCTCTCATCATTGGTTAGAAATTAGTTTTTCTATAAACTTCCAACATGCCCAATCACTCGAATTCAATGGCTGCACGAAAATCGGCCGTAGTGCGGCCCACTAACAGTCGAAAATCGAACAATTATTTGAAGGTGCGATTTTTTTTTTTTTTTTTTTTTTTTTTTTTTTTTTTTTTTCATAAAAAAAATCGGAATTGGACACGTGTATGGCCGGCCTTAGTGGTTAGAACTTTTTTCCGGCAACACTGGGGTTCTTGGTTCAAATCCCGGTTAAACACTATATCTGAATGGATCTTGCGTGTTCTTCCTATGTTTTGTATGGGTTTCCTCCGGGTACTCTGGTTTCCTACCACGCAACAAAAGACATGCTGGTAGAATAATTGACTGCTGTCTAAATCTGGCCCTGGTATGTGTATGTAACATAGGCACCCTACCCTGGGAATAATTATTTTGGCTGTCAGGTTGATTTTGTTAAGTTTGACGCAGGAAAAGCATTGGACCGATAATTATACATATGATAAAATATTTGAAAAAAATAATATACTAAAGTGTTTACATTTTTTATTTTATTTTACTTTCTTCTTTCTTTTTTCAGTAAACTTGGGCCATTTATTGCCAAACGGCGGACGCCAAAAATTCAAGAACAATACAGAAAAATTGGAGGTGGCTCTCCTATTAAGAAGTGGACAGTCCAGCAAGGAGAAGGAATGGTGAAATTGCTGAATGAACTGTCCCCAGCTACAGGTATGATCCATTTACACGTGCTTTAAAACCCCCCCCCCCCCCCTCCCCCTTTTTCCTTTTTTTTTTTTTTTTTTTTTTTTTTTTTCTCCATAGAAGCCCTAATGTCTTTCCTGTAACTGTTAAATTCTAAAGCATAATGGGTCTGACGTCCATCCATTTATGCATGCCACCACCTTTCAGAGTATACGTGTGTTTTTTTTTTTTTGCCCTAGAGAGATCAGGGGTAAATATACATTTTTGATACTCGTAGGGATATAAAATTACCTTTTAGGCTCGGTTCACACTACTGTGATGTGGGAACCCTACGAATCCGCTGCGGGTTCCTGCATCGCACCTGACTCACAAGGCAGTTTACACTGAACTATGCAAACTGCTGGGAGTGTCAATAGAAGGTTAATGACGCCCCCCACATCATTTCGCATATTGCAGTGCGAACTGTCAGTTTGGACATGAATCGGATCTCATGGATGTGAACACCCATACGATCTGATTCTGGTGCGGACCAAAAGGCTCCTGTGCGAGTTTGGTCCTTATGCGATGTGAAATCAGCCATACTATCTGGCTGAAATCGCATTGCACAGACATCACATGTGATTTTCACTGCAGTGCGGAGACAGTTCTACCAATAGAGAGATGTATGGCCAGCTTTAGCTGGCTTCCTGCCAGAGAATTGTGCATAGCCTTGCTGTATGTCAGGGAATTCAGCATTGTGGTATATTGTAGAGGAGAGGTTTGACTGACAGATTGTTTAAAGCTGAGCTTGAAACGGATATAAAAAGCACAAATAAAAGCAGCTTTACAGTCCTCAATTGAAATGGAAGCAGGGTAGGTATCTGCCTCTTGCAGTCTCTGTATAGAAGAGCTGTAGCGTGAGAGAAAGAAGCAGCACAAGGAACCAATCAGTTCATGCGCTGCCAATAAGCATGCTGATAGGAGGAGAAAGAGTGACGGAGAGATGAGCTCATCACTGTGTTGCTTTCGCCTTTCACTGTCCATTCACGGTTTGAGATTGAGCCCAGGTCATCCTGGACCTGAGTGGGTAGAGGTGGGAGGAATGGTTCTGTCCAACCAGCCAGCAGGCGCATCGGCTGGTCGCTCGGGTCACCCGGTGGGTCGGGAAAGAGGGGGGGACATCCCCTCCCGCTGCTTATAAAAGCAGTCCAGCGGCAAGTTGGCTGCTAAGATGGCTTATACAAGAAAGCTGATCGCTGGCACTAAAAAAAAAAAAAAAAAAAAACAGTACCAGGGTGACGCCTGCGGTTTCACCCATAATCCTGGTATACCACCTGAAATCCAGCGATGTACAGGTATGCTGCTGGTACTGAAGTGGGCAGGCATCTTTTAGGTAGATGGTTCACTGGCTGTACTGAGTCATTTTGAATAGTGAACCCGTTGGCATATTACAGAAGGGACACCCAATACATGTAGAACTGTGCATTGAGATAGCAGAGTTCAAAGCTGTGGTAAGAGATATTGCGGAGCGGGCTGGATGGTATGTAAGCACAGGGAGGGACCCTCCATACACCTCCTGTGATGATAAGATAGCCATTCACCAAATCGCCCTCGCTAATTCCCTTTCATGTATTTTTGCTGATTAGGGCATTCCGTGCAGCACATGGTCTGCTCATGACATTTGTGTTGCTGAAATCCATAAAAGTGTTGTGTAGGCAACATTTTAAAATGATTAAAATAGTATTCAACCCAAAAGAAAACCTTTTAATTATATTGCAGCTAACCAGTTCTTCGATGTGATGGCTGTATTAGTTTTCTTTTTTAGGCTTACTTTTTTCTGTTTTTCATCTAGTGATTCAGCATGAAAAGGCTGTTTTTTTTTCAAAAGAACAAGCTCTTCAGCAGAATGTATAATTTTTACAGATATGAGACAAACCATTTAATGCTGACAAGGGTGCTTAAAATTCAATTTTTCACTCTTTGTTATATTGCAGCCATTTGCTAAATTCATTCAAGTTAATTTTTTTCCTCAATGTACACGCAGCACCCCATATTGACAGAAAAACACAGAATTGTTGACATTTTTGCAGATTTATTAAAAAAGAAAAACTGAAATATCACCTGGTCCTAAGTATTCAGACCCTTTGCTGTGAAACTAATATATTTAACTCAGGTGCTGTCCATTTCTTCTGATCATCCTTGAGATGGGTTCTACACCTTCATTTGAGTCCAGCTGTGTTTGATTATTCTGATTGTACTTGATTAGGAAAGCCACACAAATGTCTATATAAGACCTTACAGCTCACAGTGCATGTCAGAGCAAATGAGAATCATGAGGTCAAAGGAACTGCCTGAAGAGCTCAGAGACAGAATTGTGGCAAGGCACAGATCTGGGCAAGGTTGCCAAAAAATTCCTGCTGCACTTAAGGTTCCTAAGAGCACAGTGGCCTCCATAATCCTTAAATGGAAGACGTTTGGGACGACCAGAACCCTTCCTAGAGCTGGCCGTCCGGCCAAACTGAGCTATCGGGGGAGAAGAGCCTTGGTAAGAGAGGTAAAGAAGAACCCAAAGATCACTGTGGCTGAGCTCCAGAGATGCAGTTGGGAGATGGGAGAAAGTTGTAGAAAGTCCACCATCACTGCAGCCCTCCACCAGTCGGGGCTTTATGGCAGAGTGGCCTGACGGAAGCCTCTCCTCAGTGCAAGACACATGAAAGCCCGCATGGCGTTTGCTAAAAAAACACCTGAAGGACTCCAAGATGGTGATAAATAAGATTCTCTGGTCTGATGAGACCAAGATAGAACTTTTTGGCCTTAATTCTAAGCGGTATGTGTGGAGAAAACCAGGCACTGCTCATCACCTGTCCAATACAGTCCCAACAGTGAAGCATGGTGGTGGCAGCATCATGCTGTGGGGGTGTTTTTCAGCTGCAGGGACAGGACGACTGGTTGCAATCGAGGGAAAGATGAATGCGGCCAAGTACAGGGATATCCTGGACGAAAACCTTCTCCAGAGTGCTCAGGACCTCAGACTGGGCCGAAGGTTTACCTTCCAACAAGACAATGACCCTAAGCACACAGCTAAAATAACAAAGGAGTGGCTTCACAACAACTCCGTGACTGTTCTTGAATGGCCCAGCCAGAGCCCTGACTTAAACCCAATTGAGAATCTCTGGAGAGACCTAAAAATGGCTGTCCACCAACGTTTACCATCCAACCTGACAGAACTGGAGAGGATCTGCAAGGAGGAATGGCAGAGGATCCCCAAATCCAGGTGTGAAAAACTTGTTGCATCTTTCCCAAAAAGACTTATGGCTGTATTAGATCAAAAGGGTGCTTCTCCTAAATACCGTATTTATCGGCATATAACACACACCTTTTTCCCCTTAAAATCAGGGGAAAGTCGTGGGTGCGTGTTATACGCCGATTCCTGCCGATCTCCGCTGATCGGAGCACATGCACAAAGCCGGGTGTGCTTCGGCTGGACTCGGCTCCTCTCGCAGTCCCGCCCATCTCCACTGATTGCAAGAGGAGAGAAGCGAGCGCCGAAATACACAAAGCCGAGTGTACTTCGGCTAGACTCGGCTCTGCTCACAGTCAGGGGCGGGACTGCGAGAGGAGAGAAGCGAGCGCTGCCGACATTCACAAAGCCGAGTGTACTTCGGTTGGACTCAGCTCCTCTCGCAGTCCCGCCCCTGACTCTGAGCAGAGCCGAGTCTAGCCGAAGTACACTCGGCTTTGTGCGGCGCTCGTTCCTCTCCGATCGGCGCCAATTTTAAGAAAAATACTCAAGGCTGCAAAGGCACAGTCTGCTTTGACACAGGGAAGGCTGCAATAATGACACAAGGCTGCAGATGAACACTGATAAGGCTGCATTGATGGGCATTTAAATGTAAGTTTTTTTTCTTTAAACTTCCCTCCTAAAAGTTATTTTCCTTAAAATTCCCTCCTAAACTTGGGGTGCGTGTTATACGCCGATAAATACGGTACTGAGAAAGGGTCTGAATACTTAGGACCATGTGATATTTCAGTTTTTTCTTTTTTAATAAATCTACAAAAATGTCAACAATTCTGTTTTTATGTCAATATGGGGTGCTGTGTGTACATTAATGAGGAAAAAAAAATTAACTTAAGAGCCCTTGCACACTGGGGCGGTTTGCAGGCGCTATTGCGCTAATAATAGCGCCTGCAAACCGACCCGAAAGTGCCGCTCCTTGCATTCCAGTGTGAAAGCCCCGAGGGCTTGCACACTGGAGCGATGCGCTAGCAGAACGGTAAAAAAAGTCCTGCCAGCAGCATCTTCGGAGCGGTGAAGGAGCGGTGTGTATACCGCTCCTTTACCGCTCCTGCCCATTGAAATCAATGGGACGGCGCGGCTATACCGCCGGCAATGCGCCTCTGCAGAGGCGCTTTGCGGTGGTATTTAACCCCTTCTCGGCCGCTAGCGGGGGGTAAAGCCGCCCCGCTAGCGGCCGCATACCGGCGGTAAAACGCCGCTAATAATTTTACCGCCGACGCCGCCCCCCGCCCCAGTGTGCAAGGGCTCTAAATGATTTTAGCAAATGGCTGCAATATAACAAAGAGTGAAAAATTTAAGGGGGTCTGAATACTTTCCATCCCCACTGTATATGTATATGTATGTATGTATGTATGTATGTGTTTGTATTGCCGTCTTTGCCCCCGTTAGGGACATTCACCTTCTCTATTTGTCCTGTTTACCATTATTAGTGAAAAGAATGGACAGGAAATCTTCTAATGTGGATGCTAGTTCTAGTGACAACAAGGAATTTGCTCAATTTTGGAGGCCTTTTCTCTCACTTCCTGTCCTAGAGCCACAACAGGAAGTGAAAGGATATCTCCACAATTGAACATGGATTGCAAAAAGACCTGCGGGGTGGGGGGGGGGGTTATAAACCTCACTTATTCGAATTAAGGCTAGGTGGTGTTTTGAGAATTTCAGGTCTGTTTTCACTATGGATTTCTAAAGCAGCTGCGATTTCAGATGCAAATCTTTATCAATAGCTGGTTGTTAAGGAGCGGGCCTGGAGGCCAACCACTGCTTCCTTAACAACTGATTACTTGTCAGCGGATGCTTTTGTTCTGACCATGGTACAGAGATGATGCAACTAACAAATGTTATTTATTTATTTTTTTATTTTATTTTTTTGCAGGCTTCACAGCCTAGAGGCGGGATGTGGGGACTTATTGACCCCCAGATCTCACTGTAAAGAGGACCTGTCACACACTTTTCCTATTACAAGGGATGTTTACTTTCCTTGTAATAGGAATTTAAAAAAAGTGTTGAAATAGAAAAGTAAAATAGAATGCAGAAGCGAACGCATATGTAGGTCGCGCCCACATATGTAAACGACATTCAAACCACTAGAACGTTAGAGCGAGAGCAAAAATTCTAGCGCGAGATCTCCTCTGTAACTCTTAACTCTAAACAGGTAACCTGTAAAAAATGTTTAAAGCGTCACCTTGGGGGATTTAAGTACCAAAGTTTTTGGCGCCATCCCACGAGTGTTCGCAATTTCAAAGCGTGACATGTAGGGTATCTGGCATAACAAGAGCTTTCACAATTATACAAAAAAATTGGGCTAACTTTACTGTTTGTTTTTTTTGTTTTGTTTTTTGTTTTTTTTTTTATGCATAAAACAGTCCCCCCCCGCCCCCCCCCCCCCCCAAAAAAAATACGTGTTTGAAAAATTACTGCGCAAACACCGTGCGAAATAAAAAGTTGCAATGAAAACCATTTTATTCCCTAGGGTCTCTGCTAAAAAAAAACAAAAAAACATATATAATATTTGGGGGTTCTGAGTAATTTTCTAGCAAAAAAAAAAGATGATTTTTACATGTAGGAGCGAAGTGTCAGAATTGGCCTGGGTAGCAAGTGGTTAAGCAAAGGTACACTGTCTCCTGATTGGCACTGTCAGCTCATTGATTTTATCCTTCTTCTTTTCTGTTTTCTCCTGTAACACATTTTGTCTATCGTCTAACAGCACCTCATAAATATTACATTGGTTTCCGATATGTTGACCCACTAACTGAAGCCGCAATCCAAGAAATGGAGAGCGATGGTGTAGAGCGGGCGATCGCCTTCACGCAGTATCCTCAGTACAGCTGTTCAACCACCGGTAAGTGTTCAGCCATCCTTTTGGCACAGCTGGAGTTTTGTCACTTACACCTAATATGGTAGCACAAGAATCTGGTGCAGCTGTGTATAGTAGCCAATCGGCTTCCAGGTTTTATTGTCTAGGCTTAATTGAACAAGCTGAAGTTAGAAATCTGATTGGTTACCATGCACAGCTGCACCAGCTTTAGTAATTTCCCTACTGTATTTTTGAAATTCATTTGGTTAATTCGAAGAATGCCCATTCAGAGTTCATTTTCTTCTTTTTTTTTTTTTTAATATGTATTTTTATTTCAGCAGCATTTCAAAAGGACTGGATGATCAAACTTTTCGATTCAACATATGTAGGCTCCCTTAACGTAAACACGAGTTTCTCTTGGTGCAGTTTAATACATTATTTTGGAATTTAGTCTTAGTTCTGTAAGGAGTTCTAGAGCTTTACTGAATTCCAAACTTCGCAATCAGTTTGTCAACTTAAAGCTGAAGTTTAATCTTCTTATATTTTGCCTTCCTCCCTTTCATGACCCCCCCCCCCCCCCATGTTATTTAGAATTTTCCCATAACATTTGTCTTTCTTCATTACAAGCCTTTTGTAAGACCCAGCAATGATGTCACTGGATCTATGCTATGCAGGCAGAAGATGGCTGGTGGAAGGGGGTAGCAGGGTGCTGTACATGGCTTCCTGAAAAATCACAGCACCCTGCCACCATGTTCCTCAAGAGCCCTCAACCCTAATGTAGGCAGTGGGCTGGCTTTTGGGAGAAGTTATGCTAATATCACAATGTCTTAAAGTAATACTAAACACACATAGTTTCATTTACATCATCCCTTCTCTTTATGTATATGGATGATGGCACTGTATTTTATTTTGTTTAAAAAAAAAGTCTAAATCGATATACAGCTTTCATCTGAACCAGCTCTTTACCAGCCTCTCTGCAGGGGCTTCCAGTCCTCTACTTCCAGTTACATATTCCAAAAAAAAAAAACAGCCTTTGGAATCCAGTCATGGTGTGGGCTATCTAGAGGGAGGTTCTACCAATCACAGCCTGTTTCACGCCCCTCCACCCTGTGCCTGTTGTATGTATGTGCTTGAGAATTACAGGGAGGTGAAACCTTCATCAATCGACAAGTAATATTCTGCCCCCATAGTGGGGGCTGTTTAATGGGCATAGAGGAGAATGGAGGTAGTGGGCTATCATATTATCCCTGTGTATACACCCACATGTGTGATTCTATAGTCGTGTGGCCTGAACAGAAGAGGAAAAAAGGAGGAAATTAACAGCTTAGAAGGGAACTAAAACTGGAGCATGCTCAGTAGATGTGGCAACGGCTGGTCTCCATAATCTCAGGCTGCAGCGGGGACACAGACAAGGAGGGAGGGACAGTGAACAGCAGGATCAACCAGATTGACACAGGTTTCTTTTTAATTGGCTGTCATGGGGCTGTTTGATCCCTACTGGGATTCCCAGAGAACACATTGTTCTGCAAATTGGTGTAAAGGCTCATTCACACCACAGCACAAATAAACACATTGAAATTGCATGTGCATTGAAATGCGCTTTTTAGTGCGCTTTTTTTCATGCATTTTTCAAGTGTGTGTGTGTGTGTGGTTTGTTTGTTTGTTTTTTTTTTTTTTTTTTTTTTTAACTACTATTCCTTCCAAACACGTCAAATGCGCATTGTAACTCTTTTTTGGTGTGCTGTGATGCAAAAAAAATGTAGTGGTCACTGTAGTGATATTCCAACCTCATTGGATTCAGCTGAAAATAAAGATCCTTATCCAGGCGTGCTGGCTTTGTGACTTGAGCTATGTGTGTGTTTTTTTTGTTTTTGTTTTTTTATGTTTTTCATTGTTTTTTATTGAATATTCCCCACGTAGGTAGCAGTTTGAATGCCATTTATCGGTACTATAATTCCAAGGGGGTTCAACCCACAATGAAGTGGAGCGTAATCGATAGATGGCCAACACATCCTCTCCTCATACAGGTACGCAGCAGAATCAAAGCTGATCTCACCTTCTAGCTTAAAGCTGAACCCCATAGAAATCATATTTACACTTCCACTGGGTCCTCCTCCCCACTGCAGGGTTAACTGTTCATTTTATCTACAGGATGACAAATAAAATACTAATGCTGTATTCCTCGCTCCCCCAGCAGCTTGTGGTCCCCGCACTTCCCGATGCTCCGGAATGTGGGTGAGCCCTTGGTGTACTGTTTTGCATTGCAGGACTGCTGGTCCTGCATTGTACAGGGTAATGCCTGAGAGCTGTGACTGGTCTGGCATTGAAAGATTGGGGAGGGGGCTCGGGCGATCGATCACACAGAACCAAGTAAGTTTGCGGAAGCGAGTAATAAGGGAAGTATATCATCCTTTTCATTATCATTCTGGCTAAACAAGCAGATAACCCCCTGTAGTAGGCTGGGAACCCACTGGAAGTTTACTGATGCTTTTAATTGGATTCTTATGCCCCGTACACACGGTCGGACTTTGTTCGGACATTCCGACAACAAAATCCATGGATTTTTTTCAGACGGATGTTGGCTCAAACTTGTCTTGCATACACACGGTCACAGAAAGTTGTCGGAAAATCCGATCATTCTGAACGCGGTGACGTAAAACACGTACGTCGGGACTATAAACGGGGCAGTAGCCAATAGCTTTCATCTCTTTATTTATTCTGAGCATGCGTGGCACTTTGTCGGTCGGATTTGTGTACACACGATCGGAATTTCCGACAACGGATTTTGTTGTCGGAAAATTTTATAGCAAGCTCTCAAACTTTGTGTGTCGGAAAATCCGATGGAAAATGTGTGATGGAGCCTACACACGGTCGGAATTTCCGACAACAAGGTCCTATCACACATTTTCCGTCGGAAAATCCGACCGCGTGTACGGGGCATAACAAGCACCAACCAACTTTTTTTTTTATGTGTGTTTGTGTATGAAAATGTCGGCTCCCTCGGCGTAGACAGGGATGCAATGCGGGGGACCTCATTCCAAGGTAAGTATTTCATAAAGAGCAAGTATGGTGTGTGGGGTTTTTTTTTTTTTTTTTTTTTTTTTTTTTTTTTTTTTTTTTTGGATTTGTGGGTATACAACCGCTTTAAATGCATGATTTAAAAAAAAAAAAATTATTTATATATATATATATATATATATATATATATATATATATATATATATATATATATATATATATATATATTTATAAATAATTTATTTTTTTTTTTAAATCATGCATTTAAAGCGGTTGTATACCCACAAATCCAAAAAAAAAAAAATAAAAACACACCATACTTGCTCTTTATGAAATACTTATCTTGGTCCCCGCATTGCATCCCTGTCTACGCTGAGGGAGCTGACATTTTCATACACACACACATCATCAGAAGCAAATCATTAACACCCTGCTTGTCATTTCAGTGTTTTGCCGACCATATCCAGAAAGAGCTGAATATGTTTCCGGAAGACAAGAGAGGAGACGTGGTCATTCTCTTTTCTGCTCATTCTTTGCCAATGGCAGTAAGGCTTCTCAGTTACTATCTTTTTATTACTTTATTTTTCAATATTCCCATATTATATACAGTATCTTAAACGGTAAGTTCATGTTCTGGAGCATGTTGCACATTACACCCAAAGTGTGATATGTCCCAGACCTGCACCCCGCCCCCCCATGACAGCAGGTGGGCGATCTTCCCCACCCCCGCACCCACTCTCACATTTTATTTTATCTATCTATCAATTATGTGTTCAGCTTTACCAAAAAGCACACTATGCTGCCCATATGGGTATAGCAGCATAGTGTGCTAAACCTACCTACCAGCCAGGGCTCCCTTTCTTTTTAAACGGTGAAGTCAAAAGCTGCATTCAAAGGTGTCCGTTTATGAAGCAGTGATCAGCGGTGATCCCGAGGATCGCCGCTGATCACAGTCCATAAACAGTTTATGAAGCAGTGATAATCGGGGGAGAACATGTTTGAACTTGTTCTCCCGCCGATTATCTCTACACAGGGAGAATCCTCATTGAATGACACAGTAACGGCCAGTTTATGAAGCGGTGATCTCACCGCTTCACTGGCGATCTGTGTCAGAATTCACACTCCCAGGTTCACCAGCTCAGAGGTGGTGAATCGGGGAGTGAAGAGGAAATCTGGGGGGATCTGAGGGGGAAGGAGGAAGTTTTTTAACTTCCTTATGCCTCGTTCAGACCCCCCAACACTGTAAGCATGTCCCCCTGTCATATTTATGTGTATACATATATATACATATATACATATAATGTGTATATGTATATATATATCATGTGTGTGTATATACATGTATATATAATGTGTGTGTGTGTATACATATGTGTATAATGTAGGGGGACTCTTTATTTTACTAACATTAATCCGCGCCGTTGAGCGGTGATAATTTATCACTGCTTAATAAACTGACATCTGGTACTGTAATCTCGTGTAAAGTCTCACGAGATTCCAGTATCAGGGGCCATTCTCCACTGTTTGAAGCATTTGTAGATCGCTTCACTCCTCCAAAGGTGAAGCGATCTACAAAGCTTCATAAACAGGCACACAGAGGAGAAAAATCTTCACTGTGAATGCCGGAGAACGAAGCAGTGAATAGATTTCACTGCTTCATAAACGGACACCAGAGAAAGCTTCCTAAAATCCTCTGCAGCCAGCGTTGGCTCCGTCCCAAGTTTTTGTAAGGACGGAGCGGCCGTTAGGACCAGCGCCCCTTGTGCCATGGGAGGGAGTGCTGGCCTGTAGCAGTGTTGCAGCTCATCATATGGAACAAGTACTGTGGCTGCTTGGTCTCTAAAATAACGAGAAGACAGAGCCATAGCTGGCTGCAGAGGGTTTTTGGAAGCTCATTTTAAATGTGGTTTCAGCCTGCATTACCACTTATTGACCGCCTCCTGTACATATACGTCGGCACTTTTGAAGATGGATATCTCGGTAACGGCAGCAGAAGGTATCCATCTTCACAGGAGCCGGGTTCTGTGTACGATAATGGTGGTCTCTGCTGCGGGTTCGCCGCGAGATCACCGTTATCGGCGGCGGGAGAGGTGCCACCCCCGCCGCTCTCCCGCGCCCTCCGTCGCTTACCGGAGCCGTCGGACCTCTCACTGCTGAGGTATAGAGACGAGTGAGGCTAAGATGGCCGCCACCTGTCTCCATACCATAGGAGGGCGGAAGCGACGTCATGACGTCAGCTCCGCCCATATGTCTTTTAAGGCATTTTTTTTTTTTGTCATTTTCTTCAAACGACTTTTTTTTTTTTTTTTTTTGCATTTTAGTTCAAATATGAGATCTGAGGACTTTTTGACCCCAGATCTCATATTTAAGAGGACTTGTCATGCTTTTTTCTTCTATTACAAGGGATGTTTACATTCTTTGTAATAGGAATAAAAGTGATCCAATTTTTTTTTTTTTTTTTTTTTTAAAAACAGTGCAAAAATAAATATAATAAAGTAAAATTAATAAGAAAATTAAAAAAAATATTTTTTTTTAAAGCGCCCTGTCCCGACGAGCTCGCACGCAGAAGCGAACGCATACGTGAGTAGCGCCCGCATATGAAAACGGTGGTCAAACCACACATGTGAGGTATCGCCGCAACCGGTAGAGTGAGAGCAATAATTCTAGCCCTTGACCTCCTCTGTAGCGCAAAACATGCAACCTGTAGAATTTTTTAAACGTCGCCTATGGAGATTTTCAAGGGTAAAAGTTTGACGCCATTCCACGAGCGGGCGCAATTTTGAAGCGTGACATGTTGGGTATCAATTTACTTGGCGTAACATTATATTTCACAAAATAAAAAAAAATTGGGCTAACTTTACTGCTGTCTTATTTTTTTTTTATTCAAAAAAGTGAATTTTTTCCAAAAAAAGTGCGCTTATAAGACCGCTGCGCAAATACAGTGCAAAAAAAAAAGTATTGCAATGACCGGCATTTTATTCTCTAGGGTGTTAGAACCCCCCAAACGTTATATATATATATATATATATATATATATATATATATATATATATATATATATATATATATATATATATATATATATATATATATATATATATATATATATATATATATATATATATATATATATATATATATATATATATATATATATATAATTTTTTTTTTTTTTTTTTTTTTTTTTCTAAGTAATTTTCTAGCAAAAAAAACTGTTTTAAACATGTAAACACCTAAAATCCAAAATGAGGCTGGTCCTTAAATGGTTAAAACAGGGAGCCCCTGGCTGCTGTTAGGTAGGTCTAGAACTTTGTGCTGCTATGCCTATGTTGGACAGGATAGCACATAGCTCCAACACATAGCCTGTGATTGACCGCCTCAGCTCTAATTCTGTGTGCTATGTGGATGGTGGGTGTGTCCCTCCCTCCAATCAGCTCTTGGAGCTCTCCTCACTGAGAACTACAGTGATAAACCTCAGCTCTCCTCCCCCTGTTTTCTGAAAGCTCAGACAAGCTTTATAAATGTGTGCCTTTTGAATGTAGAGAAGACTGCAGGTGAACAGGTACAACTTATGTAGGAGGATTTGTTTAATCTGCGTATCACCAGAGGCCAGTCTCTTCACTGGGTACATGTAAGGGTTTACAACCACTTTAATTGTTTACTTTTGAAGGACTTGTATTTTGTGCTCAGGGGGTGTGGGTACTGCCTGATGTTTACAATTTAATAGTTCCATAACAAACTATTAGGAATTGTTTAGTAAAGATACTTTGTTATACTGCCACCTAGTGGTCACTATTTTTTTTAATGAGAGGCTGTAGGAAAATAAACCCGATCAGTCCAGCATATATCTTTTCTAGTATGAGAGATTTCCGGACATGCATATCTCCACCTATCGAAGTGTCTTAAAGTGTATTTCAACTATTGCAGCCAAATTTGACAACCCCTCGTTATGTTTGTATTAAAACATATTTCTTACTTTTTAGAATAGTCTATTTGGAGCAGGTTTATACATAGGACTCTATAGGCAGCTTGAAATTCATCATAATAGTTTGTAATGTGCAATTAACCTCTTCCAGCCGCATGCATCTATGCGCCCTCTTGGTGGCTGGGCTTTAATGCAGAGCGGCCGCATATATGCTCCTATATGTACACTGTGATACTGTGCTGAGAGAGAACACTCCCTGCGCACTGCCAGCACAGTAACCGAAGTGTCACAGAAATATCCCGATGCATACTTGCGATCGGGAGCTTTTCGATCATGTGGTCGTTGTGACAGTGTTCATGTGATCTGAATCCCTGCCTCTGCCTCCTGGCATTTCGATCCACTTAAAGGCTCGGGAGGTGGCGATGAGAAGGGGTTAAAGTGTTGCTAAACCCAGGAGCCTGCATTTACTATATCTGGTCTCCCACAGTACACAGAATATGTAAATGCAATTATTTTAGTAGATATAAACTGCTAAATACCTTTTTTCTTATCAGCAGTATATATCTTGTGACTTCTATCAGTGTCTAGTTAAAGCTTGTAGGAGGAGTTTTCATTCTACTCTGTCTTATGAGGCTGCATGACCCCTGACCCTCTGTCTGGACAGTGCTGATTGGCCCTGTGCTGATCCCTTTTCCCCTTAAAAAAAAAAAAAAAAACACTCTAGTAATACACACCAAACTGAGCATGTGCAGAGTGACTCCAAAGGCGCTGTACTATCAGGAGATAGGTTGGGGACATTGGAAGATTGGGAAGGTTCAGAGAAGACAGGTTTAAACAGCCTTTTAGCACAATGCAGAGGAATAACCCCTTAGGTTCCACAGTGAATATAACAAGCATGCTTTACTGCATATACAAACTGATTTTACTAATGTGGGTTTACTAACACTTTTTAAGGGACAAATGCAGGGACAATTTTCTGAATGTACCACTCAAGCCTTGAGAACTTTAACATTTTGTTAGAACATACAATGTAGTGTGCACTTCTAGTTTACAATTGATAATGAAATCTGCTAGTCCAGTACAGGAAAGGATAATTATGGGAAATATTTATCTTTAAAGAAGAATTGGGGGCAAAGCTTTTGTGGCTATACTTCTATGGATCACATGACTGTAGTGCATTCTGCACTCCTGTGACACGTTTTCATCTGACAGCGAGCTAAAGCCCGCTGTCAGCTGACATCACTCAGCCGGTCCAGGCTCAGCCCAGCCGTTCCTGCCCCTCCCATGCCCAGCACTCCACAGAGAGCTGGAGGGGAAAACAGTGAGCCGCAGACTGACAGTCACTGCTCTCTGCTCAGAGCAGAGGGGGAGAACTGAGCAATCAGTGGTGTTAGATCGCTCAGTTCTCACTGCAGAGCCAGCGGAAGACAGATGCAGCATCAATCTGAGGTGAGTATAATTATTTTTTAACATTACATAGAAGTGGAAAGGGAAGTAAAATTTTGGTGGAAATGCACTTTAAGAGGTTCCAACACTTAATATGCAGATGACGGCTTCCTGCTCCAAGGTCAAAGTTTTGTTACCTCTGCTCCTGCCTTCTTCAGTCTGAACCAGGGGGCTAAAGCTGGCTGCCCTTTCAGCAGTTGCGAAACTACAAGTCCCATCATGCCTCTGCCTGTAGGAATCATGTTTGTAACGGTCAGCCTTGCAATGCCTCATGGGACTTGTAGTTTTGCAACAGCTGGAGGGCCACCAGTTTGAGACATCTGCTCTAAACAGTCTGTGCTTCAACATCTAACAGGAAGAAGGCAGATGTGGGGATATCAGACACTTGTATTTAAAAAAAAAAAACTATTAGCTATGCTGGCTTGCAGGGTTTACTTTGATACAGATTCACTTTTGCGTTTTTTCTTTTAGTACCTTTTACAACATGAATATATTCCTAACAAGTCACCATACACAGCAACAATGTCATTTTTCAAAACCGCTAATAATGTACACTAAGCTGTGCATGCATGGCTCGGTGTACATTCAATAGAAACATTGCTGCTAGGAAGGAGAGCAGCATTTATAGCAGAAGAGCCGTACAGAGTCACTTCTGAAATAAAAGCCTTCCTGCTTTCAATGTTTGTGGTTAAAGATTTTAGTTTCACTTTTAAAGTGGTTCTAACGGCTCCCGTTTTTGTTTTTTTTAACCCTTATGCATTCTATGCATGAAGGTAAAAGACCTTCCCTGTGCAGCAGCCCCCCTAATACTTACTTGAGCCCCATCTTGATCCAGCGATGTGCACAATAGACTTGGATCTCTGGGGACGTTCTCTTGTCATTGGCCGAGACAGCAGCAGGAGCTGGTTTCAATCACAGCCAGTGGGAAGAAAGAGGGGGTGGGGCTGAGCCGTGGCTCTGTGTCTGAATAGACACGCAGAGCAGCAGCTCGGGAGCAAGCTTGCTCAGGTGCCCCCTTTGCAAGCTGTTTGCTTTGGAGGCACTTGGCAGGAGGGCGGGGCCAGGAGAACCCAAAAAGAAGAGGATTGGGGCTGCTCTATGCAAAACCACTACACAGAGCAGGTTAGTATGACATGTTTGTTAAAAATATTAAAGGCAAGCTTTTTTTGTTTTTTAAAAGGCAGTCTTTGAACTTCAATCAGGGTCTTTTTCCTAGGTTGAGATGATGTCATCGGTCTGCTGCAGGCAGGAGGAATAATTTCCTGTGTCTCATTTGCCTAAATTATGAGCGTGTAACATTGTAGCAAGGCTGTATCTGGGGCTGATCTGTGCTAGACGTTTTGTAAACACAACCAAGAACTACACAAGCACCAGGATTTAGATGACTGTGCCATCTCTGCACCGCGGTATCTCATTCCAGGAATTACATGATACCTGAACAAAGATGGTGTCGCCCAGCCTCATCCGTCCAGAAGGATATTTCATCTGCCACTTTACACAGTCTGCCTTTTTCCTTTCTGTTTGCAGGTTGTAAATCGAGGAGATCCGTACCCCCAAGAAGTGGGAGCCACTGTGCAGAAAGTCATGGAGAAACTGAATTTTTCCAACCCCTACAGACTGGTCTGGCAATCCAAGGTAGGTCTGGTGGATATTCGGGGAGCCGTCACTGTGAGCCGCAGTACTCTGCACTTTGGTCATTTAGTTTTTATTGCAGCTTTTATCTACAGCAACTCTAAAATGGGACTTTAATTTCAGCACGCTAAACTGTCACTTTATACAAGGATCTTTAGGCAGTCCCTAATTAAAAACAAAAAACAAAACCTATGTTTATGCAAAAAACAAGGTTTTTATTTATTACAGCTATTTTTATATTGCTGACCATTTATTGCAACTTCTTACATATATTGTACATTCACATCAGTCCCTGTCTTTATAGAGCTTACACTCTAAGGTCCCTGTCTAAGATGCATTCATACACATACTAGGGCCAATTTAGAGAAGCGCCAATTAACCTACCAGCATGTCTTTGGCGTGTGGGAGGAAACCGGAGTAGCCAAAGGAAACCCATACAAGTACACACAAACTCCATGTAGGTACATATAAAGGCCACCTCTTATTAAATCAGAACTACTCTGCATTTGTGCACCACAAAGCAAAAATGCTGTTAAATTCATTTTTAATGTTTAAAGCAAGCTCCCCCCATCCATCCCTGTCTCAATGCTTTATTTTGCTTAGAAATCACTTTAAAAAACACCCCCCTAGCATATCTGGCTGTGGCCATCTTGAGTAAGGGCAGATGATTCATGTAGCATCAATTTCCTGGACTAGATCTGCCCTTAGTTCAGGCATGCAGGCAGGAAGGTGTGCTTAGCTGAGAAAGCCCCTCCTGAAGACTCCTGGGATGTATGACAGTATTTTACCTAGACCTGGAAACCAGGAAGTAACTGAAAAAATGTAAGGGCCCCGGCTCAATCTCCCGCCGCCAGTCCAATTAGAAAGCGCAGGGAGCTTCAAGCATGCGCAGTAGGGAACCAGGGGTGAAGCCGAAAGTCTTCACTGCCGGGTTCCCTTAACAGGAATGGCTGCAGCAGCACCCGGGAGTCGATCTGAATATCTGCTGGGGTGCCGACAGGTAAGTTCCCAAATATTAAAAGTCAGCAGCTACAGTATTTGTAGCTGCTAACTTTTAATTTATTTTTTTCACCCAGGCTGGACCTCCTCTTTAAAATAGTTCAGCCTCAGAAGCTGCAGAAAAGAATGTAGTGTGTTTTTTTTTTTTTTTTTTTTTTTTAAATCTGCCCAACAACAAATTTTGCCCAAAAAAAAAAAAAAAAAAGCATAAAAGCACTGCACAAACACTCAAAAGGAAACCGCATAGGTGTGTGTGAATGGAGCCTAAAACTAAAATCTCTAAATCTACTTGCAGCCATAATCTAAGACCAACCTATCTAGCCCTGTAAAGAAGAAATCGCTATACATACCTTTTTTCTAAAGCCGCTCCGGTCGCTTAGCTGCCAGCGGCGGCTTCTCTGTGGAGGCGGGAGCAGAGGAGGCAGCCGACAACGGAAGCCCCATAGTAAGTCTACGTTACTTCCCAAGCATTTCTCAATCGCTGTCAGCTGTCTCCTGCACGCAGCATCTGCCGCTGGAGTGCAGACCGGAGCAGCTTCAGAAAAGGTATGTATAGTGATGGGTTTTTTTTTTTTTTTTGCTTTCCAGGGCTAGATAGGTTAGTCCTTAGATTGTGGCTGCAAGTATATTTAGACATTTTAGTTTTAGGCTGAACTTCCACTTTAACCACTTGACGACCGCCTCATGCCGATGTACGTCGGCAAAGTGGCACGGACAGGCAAAATCACGTACATGGTACGTGATTTGCCTTCCGCGGGTGGGGGGTCCGATCGGACCCCCCCCCCCCCCCGGTGCCCGAGGCGGTCGTCGTTTGTCCAGCGGCGATCGGTGGTGAGGGGGAGACCATCCGTTCGTGGCCCCCCCCTCGCGATCGCCGCCGGCCAATCGAATCATTCCTTTGCTGCTGTATGCTAAACAGCAGCAAAGGAAATGATGTCATCTCTCCTCGGCTCGGTAATTTCCGTTCCGGCCCGAGGAGAGAAGACATCAATGTGAGTGCACCAACACACACACACACACAGTAGAACATGCCAGGCACACAAAACACCCCAATCACCCCCCCCCTGTCACAAACTGACACCAGCAGTTTTTTTTTTTTTTCTGATTACTGCATAGTGTCAGTTTGTGACAGTTACAGTGTTGGGACAGTTACTGTTACCCCCCTTTAGGTCTAGGGTACCCCCCTAACCCCCCCTAATAAAGTTTTAGCCCCTTGATCACCCCCCGTCACCAGTGTCACTAAGCGATCATTTTTCTGATCGCTGTATTAGTGTCGCTGGTGACGCTAGTTAGGGACATAAATATTTAGGTTCGCCGTCAGCGTTTTATAGCGTCAGGGACCCCCATATACTACCTAATAAATGTTTTAACCCCTTGATTGCCCCCTAGTTAACCCTTTCACCACTGATCACCGTATAACGGTTACGGTTGACGCTGGTTAGTTTGTTTATTTTTTATAGTGTCAGGGCACCCGCCGTTTATTACCGAATAAAGGTTTAGCACCCTGATCGCCCGGCGGTGATATGCGTCGCCCCAGGCAGCGTCAGATTAGCGCCAGTACCGCTAACACCCACGCACGCAGCATACGCCTCCCTTAGTGGTATAGTATCTGAACGGATCAATATCTGATCTGATCAGATCTATACTGGCGTCCCCAGCAGTTTAGGGTTCCCAAAAACGCAGTGTTAGCGGAATCAGCCCAGATACCTGCTAGCACCTGCGTTTTGCCCCTCCGCCCGGCCCAGCCCACCCAAGTGCAGTATCGATCGATCACTGACACTTACAAAACACTAAATGCATAACTGCAGCGTTCACAGAGTCAGGCCTGATCCCTGCGATCGCTAACAGTTTTTTTTGGTAGTATTTTGGTGAACTGGCAAGCACCAGCCCCAGGCAGCGTCAGGTTAGCGCCAGTACCGCTAACACCCACGCACGCACTGTACACCACCCTTAGTGGTATAGTATCTGAACGGATCAATATCTGATCCGATCAGATCTATACTAGCATCCCCAGCAGTTTAGGGTTCTCACAAACGCAGTGTTAGCGGGATCAGCCCAGATACCTGCTAGCACCTGCGTTTTGCCCCTCCGCCCGGCCCAGCCCAGCCCACCCAAGTGCAGTATCGATCGATCACTGTCACTTACAAAACTCTAAACGCATAACTGCAGCGTTCACAGAGTCAGGCCTGATCCCTGCGATCGCCAACAGATTTTTTGGTAGCGTTTTGGTGAACTGGCAAGCGCCAGCGGCCTAGTACACCCCGGTCGTAGTCAAACCAGCACTGCAGTAACACTTGGTGACGTGGCGAGTCCCATAAGTGCAGTTCAAGCTGGTGAGGTGGCAAGCACAAGTAGTGTCCCGCTGCCACCAAAAAGACAAACACAGGCCAGTTGTGCCCATAATGCCCTTCCTGCTGCATTCACCAATCCTAATTGGGAACCCACCGCTTCTGCAGCGCCCGTACTTCCCCCATTCACATTCCCAACCAAATGCAGTCGGCTGCATGAGAGGCATTTTCTTTATGTCCTCCCGAGTACCCCTACCCAGCGAACCCCCCAAAAAAGATGTTGTGTCTGCAGCAAGCGCGGATATAGGCGTGACACCCGCTATTATTGTCCCTCCTGTCCTGACAATCCTGGTCTTTGCATTGGTGAATGTTTTGAACGCTACTATGCACTAGTTGAGTATTAGCGTAGGGTACAGCATTGCACAGACTAGGCACACTTTCACAGGGTCTCCCAAGATGCCATCGCATTTTGAGAGACCCGAACCTGGAACTGGTTACAGTTATAAAAGTTAGTTACAAAAAAAGTGTAAAAAAAAAAAAAAAAAATATATATATAAAAAAAAAAAAATAGTTGTCGTTTTATTGTTCTCTCTCTCTCTATTCCCTCTATTGTTCTGCTCTTTTTTACTGTATTCTATTCTGCAATGTTTTATTGTTATTATGTTTTATCATGTTTGCTTTTCAGGTATGCAATTTTTTATACTTTACCGTTTACTGTGCTTTATTGTTAACCATTTTTTTGTACGCCATTCACAACTTTGAGTGGTTATACCAGAATGATGCCTGCAGGTTTAGGTATCATCTTGGTATCATTCTTTTCAGCCAGCGGTCGGCTTTCATGTAAAAGCAATCCTAGCGGCTAATTAGCCTCTAGACTGCTTTTACAAGCCGTGGGAGGGAATGCCCCCCCCCCCCCCCCCCACCGTCTTCCGTGTTTTTCTCTGGCTCTCCTGTCTCAACAGGGAACCTGAAAATGCAGCTGGTGATTCAGCCAGCTGACCATAGAGCTGATCAGAGACCAGAGTGGCTCCAAACATCTCTATGGCCTAAGAAACCGGAAGCTACGAGCATTTTATGACTTAGATTTCGCTGGATGTAAATAGCGCCATTGGGAAATTGGGGAAGCATTTTATCACACCGATCTTGGTGTGGTCAGATGCTTTGAGGGCAGAGGAGAGATCTAGGGTCTAATAGACCCGAATTTTTTCAAAAAAGAGTACCTGTCACTACCTATTGCTATCATAGGGGATATTTACATTCCCCGAGATAACAATAAAAATGATTAAAAAAAAAATAAAAATGAAAGGAACAGTTTAAAAATAAGATAAAAAAGCAAAAAAAATAATAAAGAAAAAAAAAAAAAAAAAAACACCCCTGTCGCCCCCTGCTCTCGCACTAAGGCGAACGCAAGCGACGGTCTGTCGTCAAACGTAAACAGCAATTGCACCATGCATGTGAGGTATCACCGCGAAGGTTAGATCGAGGGCAGTAATTTTTGCAGTAGACCTCCTCTGTAAATCTAAAGTGGTAACCTGTAAAGGCTTTTAAAGGCTTTTAAAAATGTATTTATTTTGTTGCCACTGCACGTTTGTGCGCAATTGTAAAGCATGTCATGTTTGGTATCCATGTACTCGGCCTAAGATCATCTTTTTTATTTCATCAAACATTTGGGCAATATAATGTGTTTTAGTGCATTAAAATTTAAAAAAAGTGTGTTTTTTCCCCAAAAAATGCGTTTGAAAAATCGCTGCGCAAATACTGTGTGAAAAAAAAAAATGAAACACCCACCATTTTAATCTGTAGGGCATTTGCTTTAAAAAAATATATAATGTTTGGGGGTTCAAAGTAATTTTCTTGCAAAAAAACAAAACTTTTTCATGTAAACAAGTGTCAGAAAGGGCTTTGTCTTCAAGTGGTTAGAAGAGTGGGTGATGTGTGACATAAGCTTCTAAATGTTGTGCATAAAATGCCAGGACAGTTCAAAACCCCCCCAAATGACCCCATTTTGGAAAGTAGACACCCCAAGCTATTTGCTGAGAGGCATGTCGAGTCCATGGAATATTTTATATTGCGACACAAGTTGCGGGAAAGAGACAATTTTTTTTTTTTTTTTTTTGCACAAAATTGTCACTAAATGATATATTGCTCAAACATGCCATGGGAATATGTGAAATTACACCCCAAAATACATTCTGCTGCTTCTCCTGAGTACAGGGATACCAGATGTGTGAGACTTTTTGGGAGCCTAGCCGCGTACGGAACCCCGAAAACCAAGCACCGCCTTCAGGCTTTCTAAGGGCGTGAATTTTTGATTTCTCTCTTGACTGCTTATCACAGTTTCGGAGACCATGGAATGCCCAGGTGGCACAAACCCCCCCCAAATGACCCCATTTTGGAAAGTAGACACCCCAAGCTATTTGATGAGAGGTATAGTGAGTATTTTGCAGACCTCACTTTTTGTCACAAAGTTTTGAAAATTGAAAAAAGAAAAAAAAAAAGTTTTTTCTTGTCTTTCTTCATTTTCAAAAACAAATGAGAGCTGCAAAATACTCACCATGCCTCTCAGCAAATAGCTTGGGGTGTCTACTTTCCAAAATGGGGTCATTTGGGGGGGTTTTGTGCCACCTGGGCATTCCATGGCCTCCGAAACTGTGATAGGCAGTGAAGAGTGAAATCAAAAATTTTCACCCTTAGAAATCCTGAAGGCGGTGATTGGTTTTCGGGGTCCCGTACACGGCTAGGCTCCCAAAAAGTCCCACACATGTGGTATCCCCGTACTCAGGAGAAGTAGCTAAATGTATTTTGGGGTGCAATTCCACATATGCCCATGGCCTGTGTGAGCAATATATCATTTAGTGACAACTTTGTGCAAAAAAAAAAAAAAAAGTGTCACTTTCCCGCAACTTGTGTCAAAATATAAAATATTCCATGGACTCAATATGCCTCTCTGGAAATAGCTTGGGGTGTCTACTTTCCAAAATGGGGTCATTTGGGGGGGTTTTGTGCCACCTGGGCATTCCATGGCCTCCGAAACTGTGATAGGCAGTAAAGAGTGAAATCATAAATTTACGCCCTTAGAAATCCTGAAGGCGGTGATTGGATTTCGGGGCCCCGTACGTGGCTAGGCTCCCAAAAAGTCCCACACATGTGGTATCCCCATATTCAGGAGAAGCAGCAGAATGTATTTTGGGGTGCAATTCCACATAGGCCCATGGCCTGTGTGAGCAATATATCATTTAGTGACAACTTTTTGTAAATATTTTTTTTTTTTTGTCATTATTCAATCACTTGGGACAAAAAAAATAAATATTCAATGGGTTCAACATGCCTCTCAGCAATTTCCTTGGGGTGTCTACTTTCCAAAATGGGGTCATTTGGGGGGGTTTTGTACTGCCCTGCCATTTTAGCACCTCAAGAAATGACATAGGCAGTCATAAACTAAAAGCTGTGTAAATTACAGAAAATGTACCCTAGTTTGTAGACGCTATAACTTTTGCGCAAACCAATAAATATACGCTTATTGACATTTTTTTTACCAAAAACATGTGGCCGAATACATTTTGGCCTAAATGTATGACTAAAATTGAGTTTATTGGATTTTTTTTATAACAAAAAGTAGAAAATATCATTTTTTTTCAAAATTTTCGGTCTTTTTCCATTTATAGCGCAAAAAGTAAAAACCGCAGAGGTGATCAAATACCATCAAAAGAAAGCTCTATTTGTGGGAAGAAAAGGACGCAAATTTCGTTTGGGTACAGCATTGCATGACCGCGCAATTAGCAGTTAAAGCGACGCAGTGCCAAATTGGAAAAAGACCTCTGGTCCTTAGGCAGCATAATGGTCCGGGGCTCAAGTGGTTAAGTTATCTTTGACCTGAAATTCCCATCCTGCACTGCAAAGGCAGTCAAGCCAGCAATAGGAAGGGGGCAGGAGAAGTCCATTAAGCAAAATAACTATTCTAGAAGGGCAGTTTGGATCTGATGAAGTGTTGGGCCTATAGTAGCAAACAAGGCCTGTACGAAGTCCTGCTTAGTTTAGTAAGCCTAATGAAGTGATTTTTGGAATGTGGGGGGGGGGGGGGGGGGTTGGAGGACACTTGTACACACCTGGTACATACTCCATGCAGATCTTTAGACGGGCACAAACCCAGCACTCAGGCAATCTATACTGGTGTTTTATGCAGTACTGTATATTGAGAGCAGTAGAAACTCTTTATCGTCTATAGAGGTATAGCATGTGCTTAAGATTAAGCATGATTTGCAAAGCTGCTCAGATCTCTCACAAAGGAAGTAAATCTGTTTTTAAAGCCTCCAAATGGACAAAGAACAAAGCCCTATGCTCATACAACACATTTTATTCTTTCTATATCCTGCAGACAGAGGGGAATCCAGTAAGGAATGTCTGTGATCTCTACAGAATGTGTTTCTAGAGTTTGGGACTGCTGCTGCTTTCCATAGCAGCCAATTGCCTTCTTCCTTTTTCTGATACTGCCTGATGTGACCTTTTTTATTTACACCTAATTGATTTATAATCACTATGGTTTTTGTCCCACAAGGTACCAAACCCCATCTATATAGCAAACATGTTTGTTCACCTATTGTAAATGTACATGCCTCTTTCATTTAGTAGACCCTTGGTACCCAACAAGTGCCTTTGGGCCACATGCATCCCACCTGCACCTCACGTATGGTTTGCTGTGCTTCAGACCTCTAATCAGGCCTGGAGAACGGTGAGCTGCACACTGAGTGATGGCAGCTTCAGTTGCTTTTTAGTGCCAGAACCACCAGCTGTCAGTGACAGCCGTAGTTTAGCACTAAGCCTATGATCTGAATCAATCCTGAGCTTCTGCTCCTGATACCGAGCGCTCCGTAGGAGCCCTGGCAGTGGGTAATACACACATTGGAAGTGACATAACATCACAACACTTCCTGTTAGAATGGAGGTTTGGGCAGTGTGGTAGCAGCTCTGTCCTGTCTCTCCCGCAGCAGTAGATCACTGCTGTAATGATCTATTGGAGGCTGATTGCAGTCAGCAGTAGATCACTGAGAGGCGATCTGTGGCTGCATGGTAGGTCTGAATCGGGTCTTCCGAGAGCAGATTCAGTTCCCCCATGAAGAAAAACCTGAAAAATAGGATTATTAATATTTTTAACAAATTGATTTGATCCTCTCCCCATTTTGTTCTAGGGTCACACCAGATATGTCAGATGCTCCTTCTGAATTTTAGTGTTTTTTTTTTTTTTTTTTTTTTTTTCTTTTTTTACTTTTTATTGCATAAGGTATAAATACAGTTTACAAAATAGTGATGTTCATTATCAGTTATAAAGAGAATTGCAATAAAAGCTCGAGATAACGAAAACAGTTTGTCTCACAACTGTAGAAAACAAACCTTTTAAAGGGTAAGTTCACCTTTACAGAAAAATCTGTAAGGTGAACTTACACGGGACGTCCTCCATTGATGTGTGTGTGTGTGTGTGTGTGTGTGTGTATATATAGATATAATAAATAAATGAGTACACCCATTACATTTTTGTAAATATTTTATTCTATCTTTTCATGTGACAACACTGAAGAAATGACACTTTGCTACAATGTAAAGTAGTGAGTGTACAGCTTGTATAACTGTGTAAATTTGCTGTCCTCTCAAAATAACTCAACACACAGCCATTAATGTCTAAACTGCTGGCAACAAAAGTGAGTACACCCATCACTTGGGTCTGATTTGCCCTCCCCGGTGTCATGTGACTCATTAGTGTTACAAGGTCTCCGGTGTGAATGGGGATCAGGTGTGTTAAATTTTGGTGTTATTGCTCTCACTCTCAAATGCTGGTCACTGGAAGTTCAACATGGCACCTCATGGCAAAGAACTCTGAGGACCTAAAAAAAAGAATTTTTGCTCTACATAAAGATGGCCTAGGCTATAAGAAGATTGCCAAGACCCTAAAACTGAGCTGCAGCACGGTGGCAAAGACCATATAGCGGTTTAACAGGACAGGTTCCACTCAGAACAGGCCTCGCCATGGTCGACCAAGGAGGTTGAGTACACGTGCTCAGCGTCATATCCAGAGGTTGTTTTTGGGAAATAGATGTATGAGTGCTGCCAGCATTGCTGCAGAGGTTGAAGGGGTGAGGGGGGGGGGGGTCAGCCTGTCAGTGCTCGGACCATACGCCACACACTGCATCAAATTTGTCTGCATTGCTGTCGTCCCAGAAGGAAGCCTCTTCTAAAGATAATGCACAAGGAAGCCCGCAAACAGTTTTCTGAAGACAAGCAGACTAAGGACATGGATTACTGGAATCATGTCCTGTGGTCTGATGAGACCAAGATAAACTTATTTGGCTCAGATGGTGTCAAGCGTGTGTGGTACGGCAACCAGGTGAGGAGTACAAAGACAAGTGTATCTTGCCTACAGTCAAGCATGGTGGTGGGAGTGTCATGATCTGGGGCTGCATGAGTGCTGCCGGCACTGGGGAGCTACAGATCATTGAGGGAACCATGAATGCCAACATGTACTGTGACAAACTGAAGCAGAGCATGATCTCTTCCCTTCGGAGACTGGGCCGCAGGGCAGTATTCCAACATAACAACTCCAAATACACCTCCATGATGACCACTGCCTTGCTAAAGAAGTTGAGGGTAAAGGTGATGGACTGGCCAAACATGTCTCCAGACCTAAACCCTATTGAGCATCTGTGGGGCATTCTGAAATGGAGGAGCGCAAGGTCTCTAACATCCACCAGCTCCATGATGTCGTCACTGGAGTCCTCTTCTACTCCTCCATGACAACCTGTGAAGCTCTGGTGAACTCAATGACCAAGAAGGTTAAGGCAGTGCTGGAAATAATGGTGGCCACACAACACATTGACACTTTGGGCCCAATTTGGACATTTTCACTTAGGGGTGTACTCTTGTTGCCAGCGGTTTAGACAGTAATGGCTGTGTGTTGAGTTATTTTGAGGGGACAGCAAATTTACATTGTTGTTCAAGCTGTACACTCACTACTTTACATTGTAGCAAAGTGTCATTTCTTCAGTGTTGTCACAGGAAAAGATAGAATAAAATATTTACAAAAATGTGAGGGGTGTACTCACTTTTGTGAGAGAGAGATAGAATGAATATCTCTATCTCGTACATTATTACACAGGCTACCATGCATTTTAGTAACCTACAGTAAGGCATATGTTTTTCTGCGCAATACCACACAATTTATGTACGCTAAACCATTGTGAGGGAGCCACACTTGAAGCCCCCATATTCATGAAGTTGGATACCACTACATTAGACAACCATTTGGTCACTGAATACTATGGGGGGCCAAGTCATTTATTCTCTGTAGGCAACTTAAATCCTTGGAGAATTGTTTCTTTTAGAAACCAGATTCTTCTTTTCAAACGTTTTAATAAATTTGCTGTTACGAAAAACAAACACTTTTCGTGGAGAATAGTTAAAGGACAGCTATTACTATAAATATTATTTTCTGATAACTATAGTGTGTGTGTGTGTGTTTGGTGTTCTTTTTTTTTTTTTTGCCTTTTATATATTTCTAAACATTTTCTTACAGACCAAGCTGACCAGCAAAGTGACAATGGCTGGGGCAAACTATAAGACTGCCTGCAGTGCTGTAGTGGTTTCAGAAACTTTTATCCCTGTCGCTGCCACTTTTGCTGGACAGCTTGCTCTGCATGTAAAAGAGAAGATTAATATAAATTTAGCGTGCCACCCAATATGACCCAGTCAGCGCGGTACAAACGTTCTCTACTCCTAGGTGTCCTTTTCACCTTTCTGATTTAAAGGGTTGTAAAGGCAGAAGGTTTTTTATCTTATTGCATTCTGTGCAGCAGCCTACCTAATGCTTATCTGAGGTCCCTCTTTCCAGCGAAGTGTCTCAGACATCCGATATTTTCCTTCCTGATTGGCTGAGACACTGCAGCGGCACCATTGGCTTCCGCTGCTGTCAGTCAGCTAGCCAATCGGGGGAGAGAGGGACAGGGCCGGCTCGGGGCTCCATGTCTGAATGGACGGAGCTGTGACTCAGCAAGCTGCTTGCTGTAGGGGCACTGGACAGGAGGGAGAGGCCAGGATCACAGAAGAGGGACCTGAGAAGAGAAGGATCTGGGCTGCTCTGTACAAAACCACTACACAGAGCAGGGAAGTATAACATGTTTGTTTTTTATAAGAAAAAAACGAGCCTTTACAATCACTTTAAATGGCCTGACGCTTGATTTGATAAATGTTCAAGGAGAGAACTTTAGGGGGAGAGTAATTTTTTTTTTTTTTTCTTGGATTGTGTAGGGTGTGGGGTCACTTTCCTATGCAGGAATAAGTATAGAATCTCTGCTATGGCCTTATTCCCCCCCCCCCCCCCCCTTATTCCCATATACTCCTAACCTGCATTTCTTTCCAGCTCCTTGGTCCTCTTCAGCCAGTGCTGAAATGGATTAGGTTGGGAACCTGAGATCATATGATGTGCTTGGGCCCAGTAATTGGCTGTTCTGCCCAGGTACAGACACCTGCTCCCCCATACCTGGAAGTGGCAGCTATTCTTGCCATAGCTGGAGTATCTGTGAGGGAGTGCAGGTTCAGTGAGTATAAGCGGGTGAGTAGCTTGCAGAGAAACTGTCACTTTGTTTGCAAGGGCAAAGTGATAGTGAGGCTGATTTACTAAAACTGGAGAGTGCAAAGTCTGGTGCAGCTCTGCATAGAAACCAATCAGCTTCCAGGTTTTATTGTCAAAGCTTCATTGAACAAGCTGAAGTTATAAGTTGGTTGGCTACCATGCACAACTGCATCAGATTTTGCACTCTCCAGTTTTAGTAGGTCAACCTTTGTCTCTTTAAGGTAAGTGAGGGAAAAAAATTGTTTTTACTATTCTGAATACTGTTATTACATATATTAACTGCATACAGTTATCAGTGTACAGTATATTTCCCAATCATGGTGCTTTAAAGCCTAGCTCTATCTCGGTGTGTTTTTATTTTCCTCTGTGTATCCTGACAGGAGGTGATGGAAAATCTCCCCAACAGAGACATGGCAATAAAAACCCTGACGGGCTCTAACGCACTTCCCTAGTCTGTCCAAAACCAAATAAGTTTTTGTTGGAGTTGGGCTGTAGATAATTTTTGGAGAAATTTAGAGTTTTTTTGGTGATCCCCTCATCTATGCACTGTCTACATCTGTGTCCCATTAGGGAGATGTTCTATCACTTCCTGTCCTATAAACTCAACAGGAAATGAGAGCAGATCTTTCCAATGTGAAGGAAATCCCCTCAGACTGTTTTCACTGAAACGTGTGTGTGTGTGCCCCCATTGGAAGATCTCCCCTCTATTACTGTACTGGTGGCAACTTAAAACTTTTGGATTTATGCTCCCTTTCATTGCTGGTGACATCGGTGATTAGGACATTTGGAGAGAGTGAATCTCCCCAAAGGACACACAGACAGCAATCAAAACCTGTAAGGTTTCTGTCCCCTCACTACTATATACCCGAATCTTAAAAAAAAATAAGTTTGTCTTTTTAAAGGAGTTTTAAAGGCAGAAGGATTTTTATCTAAATTCATTCTATGCACCAAGATAAAAAAAAAACTTCTGTGTGTAGCAGCTTCCCCAACACCCCCCTAATTACTTTCCTAAACCCCATCTCTGTCCAGTGATGTCCACAAGTGTCTTTGCCGTCCGGGACTCTCCTGCTGATTGGCTGAGACTCAGCAGCCACGCCATTGGCTCCTGCGGCTGTCAATCCAAAGTCAGTTAGCCAATCAGGGGAGAGAGGGTCAGGGCTCCGTGTCTGAATGGACACATGGAGCTGTGACTCGGTTCGGGTGCCTCCATAGCAAGCTGCTGGCTGTGGGGGCACTCGACAGGAGGGAAAGGCCAGGAGCAGCAAAGAGGGACCCAAGAAGAGGAGGATCCGGACTGCTCTGTGCAAAACCAACTGCACAGAGGCGGGAAGTATGACATGTTTAAAAAACAAAACAAAAAAAAAAAACAAGACTTTACAATCACTTTAAATTTGAATTCCAGGTTTCAATCAACTTTATATAGTTTGTTCGGCCAAACCTTTTTTAATTTTTTTTTTTCATCAATGAATACAAGGCTTCCTCTGTTTGACCGAGGTGAAGTGGAGGGCAGATGACCTTGGCCAATCAGAGGAAGCCTTGTATTCATTGATAAAGCCTGGCGGAGAAGTACTCAGCCCAACTTTTTTTTCGGTCAGCCGACTGGAAGTTGCTCGTACTGCTGCGAGTACACCACTTCCCTTATTGTTTGTAGGTAATGTTATATTAACGCAAACACAGCAACTGTATTGTTTAGTAAAGAAAATGTTTTTGTTTGGGAGGTTAGCTTGACTCAGACCAACTTTTTTAAAACGCATTAAATCGTGGAATTCTAAATGCTGATTATATTGTAAAAGCAAAGACATAGACCGTTTATCTAGCAGATGGCCTCCCACGCATTTCGCTAAGGAAAGTAGTGCAGCTTCATCTGACCGTCCAGATGAAGCTATGCTACTTTCCTTAGCGATATGCGTTGACGTCATCCGCTTCACGTGATGCCACCCCCGGCAAGCCCTGCTGTATCCGGGAACAGGAGCTGCGACAAGGCGGCGGTAGCTGCCTCGCTGAGCTATGGATACAGTGGTTCCACCTATTCCTTTGCCAACAGGAGTCTGCTGACATCGTATCAAATGATTTTGGATTGAACCATCAATGGAAGTCTCGGCAAGGGGTGCCTGGTCAACGGCAGCGATAATGTGGGCTCTACCAGTACATCCACCCAGACATGTGTGATTAAGCCTACTTGATGCTATCTGAGCATGAGTAAACGGGACACTCAATGAGGGTCCATGGCAGAGGCCTTATGCACTCCAGCCTGTTGGAATATACCCTCCATTTTTCAGTATTCAGACATTTTGCTCAACATGATGAGCATAGTAGCAACAGTGAACATTTTCAGCAAATATATTGCTTGTCTTCCCGGTTACTTCATTCAAGTGTAGCTGTGGGTCATTTATCTTTTCAGGGACAGTATACATTTCCATCACAACACAGCCCATAGGAAGTAACAGGCCTGCAGACATGGATGTTGATCATTGCAAGATTTAATGCTCCTAGGTCTATCAGAACTTTTGTTACCAGCGTGGGTTTGTTATTCAAACCTGCAGTTCACCTGACCTAGAGGATTCACATTCCTTCTTGCCCATGACCACATTGTGCACATTTCCCTCCTATCGGTAACTGACAGATCCCCAGTTGCTCATCCCTCCAGTGATAGACAGGATCACCTGTCTGCTCCCATCCCCTGGGGCCATACGCAGATTACATGTCATAATTTCCGACTAGGAAACTTGTACTAGAGGATAGCCTCCCAAGCGATTTTTTTTTTTTTTTTTTTTTTTTTTTTTTTTTTTTTTAATCGCTATTTGGCATCTGGACGTCCAGTTCTAATTTTGTTTTATGTTATGTTTTTTTTTTTTTGTTTTGTCCTTGTCTGATGGCCACCATTCCATGCACCCCTTCGCAGTGCTGATGGGGAATCTGTTTGTGAAGCTGTGGCACCATTTTCTTAGCAGTATTGCAATCTGTTTTTATAGCCGCTTGATACCAATAAATTATATATTTTTTCAAATAACACTCTATTATGATCCTTGTGTTACCAAAAGTAACCCCTATGCCCCCCTGGTGTCCTTTTTTTTTAATTGAGGGTTTCCTTTTGTATTATACAGTTTATGGCTTGAATTTTGGCAAATTCGAGCCATGGGTGGCCCCAACCCGTTTCCACAAAAGTTGGTTTAAAATTGTTGTTTGAACAGTGACTGGCTATGTTTGATCAGATGTCGTCACTGTATGCAGGCAGCCATAGGTGCAAGAATGAACATTCGTCCTTTAGGCCCTTTTCACACATTTTTGTCTTTCAGTTTTTCACCCATCTGTTGACGGATAAAAAAAAAAAAAAAAAAGAACATTAGTGCATCTATATGGAAAAACGTATGTAAATGGGTGATCATCCGTTTACATCCACATCCGTCAACATCTGTTTTTGCATAGAGATGTATTGCTGTCTTTTTTTTTTTCCATCAGTCAACGGATGGATGGATAACAGACAAACAGAACACCCATGTGAAAGTGGTTTACAGTACAGGGGAGCCCCAATGCAAGGGTATTTTTCTTCTTTTCCCGGGAGTTCAGCTTTAAATGGTTGAGTTTACCCATCATTGTTTTTATCAGCCTGATTGTGGGAGAATTCCCTGTCTTATGTGAGATTCATCATCAAAATGCTTCTCTACATCCTGTATGAGAAGGCAAAGACTTCTGATGACACCTGTTTTACATTGCATGATTGGACGTGGTGGGGAGCATTACATCAAATGCTTGGCAAACACCCCCCCCCCCCCCCCTGTTAGGGTTGTCACATCATCCCTTTAATCCAGGACACATATGAATTACACAGGTTGTGAGGCTGATTTAATGCAGATGAGGCACCGAGTGAGCTTAATTACCACTTTAATCAGCCACAGAACCTGTGTAATTAATGTGTGTACTGGATTAAAGGGATGATGTGGCAATCCTACCCGCCCCCCGTTACCATTATTTTTATTATCTTATGAATCGTTTTCCCATTATGCTGGCTAAGCTGTCACTGACAGTCCTCAGTCAGGGTTCTTGATCAGGAGTCTGCAAGGCGGGCTTCCGATCATCATCATGACTGCTGTGGGGGCCAATCACAGCAGTCACATGATAACAGAAGTTGTGCCGCTGCATTCTATCCATTAAGGTAAAAATACTTCTGTATACAGTGCTCGGCTCTCTGAGGACTCTCCCACCTCATTGGCCTAGACAGCCAGTGAGCCAATGAGGAGAGAGGGGGGGCAGGGCCGAGCTGCGGCTGTGTGTGTGAATGGACATGCAGAGTAGTGGCTCGGGAGCCCCCATAACAAGCTGTATGCTGTGGGGGCAGGAGCGCCAAGCGGGGGGCCTGAGAAGAGGCGGGTCGGAGCTGCTCTGTGCAAAACCACTGCATAGAGCAGGTAAGTATAACATGTTTGGTTTTTAAATTTAAAAAATTGCCATTAATATCACTTTAAAGCCTACTTAAAGGAAGGAGGTTAAAGGAGAAAAGGAGTTAAAGTCCCTAAAACATTGTTGTTTAAAAAGGGTACAGAGATTAGAAGTGGTAATGTCAGGCTGACCATGTTGCTTTGTTGAAGAATGGAATCTTTAGGTGACAAATGTGAAGGAAACAAAGTAAAAGACAAACAGAGTTCTCCTTATGCAAGTCTCTGGGAATGCAAAAGTGTCTTAAAGCAAGTCAGCAGCAGGTCAGGCAGATGCACCTTCTAATGAATTCTGAATGACCTCAAATGTCAAAAGCAGTTCGAATAAGCCCAAGCCCAGAGCTCATCAACAGAGGGCCCAAGAGGCCGACATTGGAGACCTACTATTTTACCATTGTGATCTATCCAGCCCAAGACTCTCCAAAGACTGTACTGCCATAGAGATGTGATGGAACTATGCATTCTAGATATGGAAGAGATTTTATTCTTTATACCTTACTCAAAGTTAACTATTTAGAGGTAATTAAATTCCTAATTTGTTTTATTAGGCTGTGTAATTGAAGTGATCTTATCGCAGTTGACTAACTGATCTGCTATGTCATCTCTATTATGGTTTTTTTTTTTTTTTTTTTTTTTTTAGGTTGGTCCCATGCCCTGGTTAGGACCTCATACTGATGAAACAATTAAAGGCCTCTGCCAGAGAGGAAAAAAGAACATTCTCTTAGTCCCTATTGCCTTCACAAGTGATCACATCGAAACACTGTATGAACTGGATATAGAGTATGCCCAACATCTTGCACAGGAGGTATGATCATCTGAAAGGATACTGGGGGGGGGGGGGGGTTGCTGTGTATGTATGTGTATGTGTGTGTGTATATATATGTGTGTGTATATGTATATATATATGTATGTATATATATGTATGTATATATATATATATATATATATATATATATATATATATATATATATATATATATATATATATATATATATATATATATATATATATATGTGTGTATATATATATATATATATATATATATATATATATATATATATATATATATATATATAATGTGTGTATATGTATATATACATACATTTTTATTATTAATCTATTTTAATTGCAACTAACAAATACCTACATTTGACTTGTATGTTTCTGTAAATTAGTATTTAAAATAAAAGGAGGAGAGGCCATTCAGGTGTCCTGTGTGCGCTTGTGCTCAGAAAGAACATGCTGACAGTAGGAAAGAGCACAGAGATTATCTTACTGGTCTGCTGCTGTTTTTTCACTGTTCATTCACAGGCTGGAGGCAGGGATGTGACCTAGGGGATATTGCTTAAAACCTGACTCCACCTTTCTGACATAGGGGTTGATTTACTAAAGCTGGAGAGTGCAAAATCCTGGTGCAGCTCTGCATAGAAATCAATCAGCTTCCAGATTTTATTGTCAAAGCTTAATTGAACAAGCTGAAGTTGGACCCCTTTCACGCTGGAGGCGTTTTTTAGGCGCTAAAGGGCTAAAAATAGCACCTGGAAAATGACTCCCTGCAGCCCCAGTGTGAAAGCCCCTGAAATGAATGGGCACCGCTGCCGAAGCACCTGCAAAGCGTTTCGGCAACGGCGCTTTTAAGGAGCATTTAATCCTTTCTTTGGCCATTAGCGGGAGTTAAAAGCGCCCTGCTAGTGACCGAATAGCGCCGCAAAAATGAGCGGCGTTTTACTGCTAACATGGCCCGCGCATCAGTGCGAAAGGGCTCTTCGAAGCTGATTGGCTACCATGCACAGCTGCACTAGGTTTTGCACACTCCAGATTTTAGTAAATCAACCCCAATGTTTTCATGTTACAGCCATATTTGGGGTGTAACATGACGCAAAAAAAATTCTGCCCACTTACAGAATTAAGAGTTCTTCCTGCCGCCTCCTGGTAAATTTGACATGGCTGTTCGTTGCTCCACTGGCACAATAGCGTAATTTTAGAGAGAGTTGTGATGAAAAAAACTACAAGTCCCATGTTCCAACGCAGCAAGGGGACTGTATTTCTCAATAGAACACACATGTAATGACATCAGTGCACTTGTACTTCATTGATATTTCCTCCAGCTCTGTAGTTGAAGGTCCATATGGAACTGAGTGTGGTGGGATAGTCTACAAGAATCATAGCACTGCACTCGTATTCTACTGTTTGCGGTTGCAATGATTCTCAGGCTCAAATGCAAAAGAATATGCGCACATTTTTGCTTCAGGATTGGTAACACTCACTTTGTGTCTATCTAAGGGACTGTACCCAGGCCCCACTGTGTAGGGTGGGATTGTGATATTTGCTTCAAATCCATATACTGCTGTCCCACCATTGACTTAAAGCAGAATTAAACCCTGCAATTTGTTTTGTAAATGGGCTCCCAGGAACTAGCACATTTTGGCAGACTTGCCTGTCGAACGATCCCCTCCAGCTGTGTGCTGTTGCTACTTCTGCTTGTGACAGGCGCTTCCATCTTCTTCTCCTGGTCTTTCTTTCTGGGTTTAGACTTTTTTGCTGTGCCTCAATGGCATTAATCCTGCACATGTGCATGGGAGTCTCCTCATAATGACACAGAGGGGTTGATTTACTAAGGGGCAGTTCACACCAGATGCCGTTCCGTGCACTTTTTTTTTTTTTCTGCACTAAAAATGCATGCACCGTGTTTTCTATGTATTCCAATGGCTCTAGTTCACACCAATGCAGTCAGTTCCGGTCAGTTTCTGCACTGGTGTGAACTAGAGCCTTTGGAATACGTTTTTGCTTACAGTTCACACCACATGCAGTTCCATTGCATTTTTTTTTTTTTAATAAAATTTGCTAGGTTCCAGTACAGTTCTGTGCAGGAAAAAATAAAGCACGCTCTACTTTTTTTTTTTTTCTGCACCGGAACCTGACTGCACTGGTGTGAATGAGAGCCATTGGAATATATGGAAAACGCTGTGCATGCGTTTTTTAGGGCCATATATCGGGGTGGGGCGAGCGTGAAAATACCATCCCTTCTATAGAGGCACCATCCCGTAAATATATGCAAATGTGTTCCTAAAAAGGTATATAGAACTGAATGGGACTTTAATTGTGCCTCTAAGAAGTATAAATAGATGAAAAACGATTAATGAAAAAATACATTTTATTTTATTCAGTATAAAATCAGTTAATACATTACAGTTAATACGGTTGAAATGGATTCAGGGTGTGCAAATCCCTGATTTTAACAGAGTTATGGCCTATGCGTTTCGTGGGGATGAGGCCGCTTCGTCAGGGCCTTTGAGAATGGCACAATGTGATCACGTGTAGATTCTACAAATAGAACATAAATTGATATTGCATAGATCTATAAAGTTACATCAGTGAGGGCTGGAATATAAAATAATAAATATATATATTATACATAGATGCATAAATTTAGAGGCCTTTATGCTCGTGCCGGTACCCTCCAATTACAGTTCCCGGGTGAGTGGGGAAAAAACTTTTTGATAGAATAATATGACTCATAATTTATATATATATATATATTCTCTTTTCCTTCTTATATAAAACCACAGCATTACCTGTTTAAACATTTAACAGTATAGAGTTGAACGCTGCTTAACCTCACACGTTGACTAACATCGCCATACACACCCCTAGTGGACTGATAATGCAGCTATATTTGTCTGTTGAATACTTTATAAAACATCCAGATCTGTTTAGTAAACATTGTTAACAATTTCTCATTAACCACTTGCCTACTGGGCACTTAAACCCCCCTCCTGCCCAGACCAATTTTCAGCGCTGTCACACTTTGAATGACAATTACTCAGTCATGTAATTCTGTACCCAAATGAATTTTTTTGTCTGAAAATTTTGAAAAAAAAACGCATTTTTCTTTGTTTCTGTGATAAAATTTAGCAAATTAGTAATTTTTCTTCATAAATTTTGGCCACGATTCATACTGCTACATATCTTTGGTAAAAATAACCCAAATTAGTGGATATTTATTTGGTCCGTGTGAAAGTTAGAGAGTCTACAAGTTATGGTGCAAATCATAAAAAATTGATCACACCTGATGTACTGATGGCCTATCTCATTTCTTGCGACCCGAACAAGTCAGGAAAGTACACATACCCCCCAAATGACCCCTTTTTTTGAAAGTAGACATTCCAAGGTATTTAGTAAGAGGCATGGTGAGGTTTTTGATGTTATTTTTTCCCACAATTCTTTGCAAAATGAAGATTTTTTTTTTTTTTTTATCCCACAAATTTGTCATTGTAATAGATTATTTCTCTCACATGGCATGTATATACCACAAATGACACCCCAAAATACATTCTGCTACTCCCTCCTGAGTATTACGATACCACATGTGTGGGACTTTTTCACAGCCTGGCCACATAGAGAGGCCCAACATGCAGGGAGCACCATCAGGTGTTCTAGGAGCATAAATTGCACATCTAACTTGTTGACTACCTATTACACTTTTGAAGGCCCTGGAGCACCAGGACAATGACACGTGGCACTGATGTGGCACTGACACTGATGTGGCACTGATGACAGGTGGCACTAATGCGTGGCACTGATGACAGATGGCACGGGACACTGACAGGTGGCACTGATGACAGATGGCACTGATGACAGATGGCAGGGACATGACAGTGGGGACAGATGGCAGGGACAGATGGCAGTGGGGACACTTTTTTTTTTTTTTTTTTCGTTTTTTTTTTTTTTTGTTTTTTTTTACTTACCGCCGCAGCGGTTTTCTCTCCCTCACACGCTGTCTCTGTGAGGAGGCAGGGCCGCAGAACACCGGCGATGAGAGATGATCTCATATGTTTACATATTAAATTGTCTCTCATTGGCACCGCCGATCGCGCTGAAAACGGCCGCTATGATTGTCCGTTTTCAGCGATCTGTGACTGGCTGTGTCCGAGGGACACGGCCAGCACAGAACTTCCCCGATGCGCGCCCGCGGGAGCGCACACCGTGGAAGTAAACAGGACGTCCAGGGACGGCCGCCCGGCAGATAACGTCCGCGCTGCAGCCGTCTTTCGGCTATAGCGCGGGCGTGAAGTGGTTAAACGCATACCTTTGTATAAAATATATATATATATTTATTTATTTCTTTCTAGCCCTCACTGATGTAACTTTATAAATCTATGCAATATTAATTGATGTTCTATTTGTAGAATCTACACGTGATTACATAGTGCCATTCTCAAAGGCCCTGACGAAGCGGCCTCGTCCGCGAAACGCGTAGGCTATAACTCTTAAAATCGGGGATTTGCACACCCTGAATCCATTTCAACCGTATTAACTGGTTTTATACTGAATAAAATAATGTATTTTGTTTTTCATCTATTTATACTCCTTAGAGGCACAATTAAAGTCCCATTCAGTTCTATATACCTTTTTAGGAACACATTTGCACATTTTTAGGGCCAGTTCACACCACAAAAATGCACTCATACATTCAAGATCAGTTTTTTTTTTTTTTTGTTTTTTTTTTTTTTCAGTTTTTGCTTACAGTTCACAGCACATGCAGTTCCAGTGCGTTTTTGATACAATTTGCTAGGTTCCAGTACAGTTCTGTGCAGAAAAAATGCAGCATGCTCTACTTTTTTTTTTTTTTTTCTATGGAGGTAAGCCGCAATACTTAATCGGTTCTTGGAAACTTTCAAACAACTTCTTTGTTGTCAAAGAGAAATCCCCCACAGAGAAGCCAGGGCACATCGACGGGGTCTGAAAATTAGCTATACATTTCCTTGCATTGTTACAGCATTTTTACATAATAAATAATCCATTTAATAAGCCTTGTGTTCTGCCGTGTGCACAACGATCGGCGGGAGCCACAGTCATTCTTCTCTCTCTTCCTCTGTTTCAGTGTGGTGTTGAGAACATCAGACGATCGGAATCCCTTAATGGAAATCCATTGTTCTCCAAGGTATCAGTATTGTTAAACCAGCTTTAATGCTATTGACTGCGGGACGGTGATTATTGGTTCTTGGTTCTAACTGCGGCAACAGTGTGAAAAATCCATTCTTTTTAAGTGGGGAAAAGTCTAGCCAGGATAAACATTGTCAGACTTTGCATGGAGACTATACATACCTTGAAGAATTGAAGGAGGCAGCCTGTTGGGTTTAAAGTCGCAAGGTTTCCTTTTGTAGAGTCCGTCTTCCCAGGGGTGCTGGCGGATTGAGAGATGGAAAACAGCACGGAGGAATCGATCGGGAAAAAGTTAGACATTTGCCTTAGTTTTGCTTTATGCTTGATCGTCGCCAATATCTTCTTAGTGTACAACAATGTTTACATTTTATTGGTTTTCTTTTGACCAATTTGGCCTTTTCCCTATTTTGTTTTTATTTATTTATTGTTTTTTTACTTTCTCCAGGCTCTGGCCGATTTAGTCCTTTCGCATCTCAAGTCCAAAGAGACCTGTTCAAAACAGTTAACTCTGCGATGTCCGATGTGCGTCAATCCAGTCTGCGGAGAAGCAAAGTCGTTCTTTGCGAATCAGAAGCCGTGAGCTGGAACTTGGGTTACATGTGTAGAAAGAGGCACAAACTTTGAGTTCTTAATTTTAATTTCCATGGAGCGCTAAGGCGCACAACATATGCATTACTTTTATATTTACAACCTATGCTTGGTTTGTGTCTATGAATGAATGTTTTGTTTTTTTGTTTGTTTTTTTTAAGGATAGGCTCACTTTAGGAGGGTCTAAAGCGGAACTAAACTGTATTTTGAGTACCACAAACTGAAAATGCACCCATCCAACCGTGTCTCCATGCTTTATTTTGTTGAGAAATCACTGACGCCCACTAGCATTTCTATCTGCGGCCATTTTGAGTAAGGGCAGATGATTCATGTACCATTTTATTTCCCGTGATCCACCTGCTCTTAGCTCTGGCATGCAGGTGTTCAGTCAGAATGGGCGACCCGTCAGATTAGGTAACTGAAGTGACGTTCCGTTGGCTGAATACTTACTGCGCATGCGTATCATGTTTGCTAATGTGACAGAACACCTGCAGTCAGAAGGCGGCAGCAGACATGTTACTACACACAGCTACGACTTGAATTTCACAGTCATTTTAGCAATAAACTGAGCAGATATAAATGAATATAGTATATTATAAGTGAAATACTAATATGCAAACCAAAATAAGTAATATATTATGTTGGCCGCTGAGTGGCTGCCAACATGAAAAGGTGTTCCCACGCAGTGCTAATTTGATACTACTATATGTGGCACTTACTCAATGAGCAATGAATGATGTGATAAATCTTCAAATACAATAAAGTGCAAAATTCCAAAGTGATAGTGCAAAAACTGATTATAAATGACGTTTCTTCACACACAATAAAAATGTAACGTTTTCTTCACGCACCATAAAGGTGCCACAGTGTTTAAAGTGACAATGCAGTGAATAAATTTATTAATGTGCCCAGTCCAAAAGTTCATAAATAAAAGTGCTTGTGTAAAATAAGCAGAATCCAATAAGTCCAAATCATATATGCTTCTACCATCTGTAGTGCACCAGTGGTTTGCCCCAGCCTCTCAGATAAAGACCCCTACAGGTCTAGTTGAGCCTATGTTTATACGCGACTCCACAATCCAAGCCATGGATTGCTACTCCTGGGACCTCCAGTCATTGCTTATTGAGTAAGCGCCACATATAGTAGTATCACATATATAGTATGTTGACATCTGTGACAGCTGTTTTGAATGTTACATTTTGAAAGAAGCTGGACGCTAGCAGTAGGAAGGTGGCGGACGCCATCTTGGTACACCCAGGACTGATCAGCGCTAAACCTTTTAGGCTTTCAAAATGTCACATGAAAACAGCATGACGGATCTCAATATACTATATTGATTTATATATGCTCACTTTATTCGTTAAATGACGGTGAGATTCAAGACGTAGCTGGGTGTAGTAAGATGTCCGCTGGCACCTTATGACTGCAGATGTTCTGTCAGATTAGCAAACCTGCGCATAGGCAGTAAGTATTCAGTTTACGGTAAAGGTGGGGACAGTGGCACTCTGGTATAAGGGTGGGACATGAGTGTGTATGTCAGGGATGTTTTAGTTTAGTTAGTTCTTTGGAAATGTATCTTTTTGGCCTAGCTCATGCTGACCACCCCTTTATCCCCGCCGCCATTGTTCTGGCTGTGGGGGGATTGGGAGGTATTATTCCTTCTCGTTAATTTCATTTGGCCATGTCGGCCCACAAGACATGATATGCATATGTTTATTTGCTGCACCTCCATATTGTCCTTGTAGGGTGCTATATTGTTTGTTTTTTGTGTTGATGAAAAATAAACACCTTCCAAAAAAAAAGTATTCAGCTAACGGAACGTCAGTTCTGTTACCTAATCTGACGGGTCACCTATTCTGACAGAACACCGACGAGAGGGCGTGCTTAGCTGAGAGAGCCCCTCCCCCCTCAGAGGAAAGGAAAATAAAAATGCACATAAAGACTTGGATGTATGGCATAATTTTGGCCTAGGCCAGAAACCAGGAAGCAACTAAATAAATGTTTAAAAGTAAATAAAAGTTTAAAACAAGTAAATATAACTTTACCTAAGTATCTAATTTTACTAATGTTCGCAACATAAGGAATAAAAATAGTTAAAATTGGTTGAGCGAGTTTAGTTCCGCTTTAATGACAGCAGGAATATTGGAGCCTGATTGTGCTGAGAAGACGTATGTATTCTCTGACTCGTTGCCTGAGTACTATTGTTTTTGGAAAACTATTGCACATAAGTTGGTGCTTCCAAAATTAGTGGGGCAGATTTCCGTACTGCTGTTACCCAGTGGAGGGTTGGAAGGACTCGTCTTGCACTCACTTATATGAATGTTTTTTAGCAGTAATTGTTTACACCTGCTGCAGCATTGAAGTAAATGACACCTGATGTTTCCCAAGTACTTTTTTTTTAATGGTTGAACTAGATGGACTTGTCTTCTTCTTCTTCTTTTTTTTTTTTTTTTTTTTTTTTACCTGTCTAACTATGTAACTTGGCTGCCATAATGGAACAATGCAGTGAAGCAGAAGTATATGAACATATGCATCTGTTTCTGTGCAAAGCCTAGCCTTTTCATACATGTGCTCCAGTGTCACATGTGCTCTTCCATCAAGTGGATAATAATAAAATACCACTTTAAAAAGGTTACAAATCAAAGAAAATGGTTTCTTTACAGAAAACCTGTCATTCTAAAAAAAAAAATTAACACCTAAAGCTCCAGGAATTATTTATATTGCATGCTTACATTGGTCCAGCTTGACAATATAAATATATAAATATATATATATATATAATACCTGATGGGGAAGCTGAAAGAGTCCTGTTCAGTGTGGCAGGTTCCCCTCTGCCCACGGACCACAGGGGATCAATTGCTTGGCACTGCAGCTATTCATAGAACATTTTGTATTTTTTTTATTTTTTTATTTTTTTTTACTAAATACAAGTCTTTCTCTGAATGGTGGGGGTGCCAAGCTAGGGTCCCTCTTGGTCAGGGGTGCACATGGGAAGTCACTCATACTGAACCTGAGCAGTTCTCTGAAAATCGAAACCATTGCTGTAGTAGTGCCAAGTGATTTTTAGCTTCCCCTGCAGCCCATCAAGTATGAGATATGCATATTTACATTGTGACAAGCTGGACCAATGTAAGTATGCAATACAAATAATTCCTGTAGGTCAGATTTAGAAGTAGCCACTTAGACCCTCTTGTTGTCCTCCAGAGGGATCTGGGGCCCCTCTGGATGCTTGACATATATCTACCATTTGAAGTTCTAAAGTTGGGCTTCTGCCTCCCCCCAACATCCTGTATCCCATAGGGGAGGTTCACTTTGCCACCAATCATTCTCACAAAACATATTTACATAGTGAGATTCCTGGGTTCAGCACCTAGCACTCTTGTTAAAGGGTAAGTTCACCTTTTTTGTACACTTTTTTTTTTTTTTCTAAATTCCAGCTCCCCTATGCACCAATATAGCATTCATGTACTTTTTTTTTTTTTTTTTTGCAAAAATATCAAAGCCTTCCATTTAAATCTAGAGTCACTTACTTTTGTCCTAATCCATGTTTCCAGACATTTCCATTAGTAACGTCTTCTTCCTGATCAGACTGTAGGTCATAGTTGACCAGCTGACCTCATTAGCACACACCCTGCATCATCCACCCTCCCATTCCCAGCTGCACATTATTTAAATGAAATGCAATCAATCACTGATCACCCTTCTCACTAAATACACAATCAGATTGTATAGTGTATGGCCATGTTTATACACCTAAAATTACTAGTTTCAGTGCCATTAATTGTTAACGGCACACCAAACACAGACGCAAACACACATTTTGCCATGTGAAAAAACGAGGGGCAAATGCTGCAAAACGCACAGCTTTGATATTTTTTGCAAAAAAAGTGCATGAATGCTATATTGGTGCATAGGGGAGCTGGAATTTACAGAAAAAAAAAAGTGTACAAAGGTGAATTTACCCTTTAAGATAAAAGGTATGTGCAGGCATCAGTGACTTTCTGATTTCAAGTCTGACCTCTTTACTATTTTATTATTCTGACAGGTTTACTTAAAGCGGTAGTAAACTTGAAAAGGAAAAAATAAATAAAAATTCCCCCCTGGAAGGTAAAGGCACAATGTGCTAGTATGAATTGCATCAAGAAAGACTTAACAGGTAATAAATAGCGGCGCATGACTGAGTGTTAAAACCTATATATGTATGACTCTAACCATACCAGAATGATCAAACAAAATGTATGAACTCCAGGTATAATTAAAGTAAAAACAATTATTATTCCACTAGATAATGCAACCAGATTCTTTATATCAAGAAAGACTTGTCTTGAAACAAAGCCCTCCAGTGGTGCGCTGTCACCACTGCAGAGGCTTCCATCTTCACCCGGTCTTCCTCCTGGTTTCGCGGGTTGTGGCCGCTTGACTGGCCGAGCCACGATGTTGGGGGTATGCCGTTCCTTCAGACAACATACGCCGGTGACGTCGCCGGCTGATGCTCACTAGAATATCTCCTAAATGGTGCATGTTTGGGAGATATACATTTAACCTACAGGTAAGCTTTATTATAAGCATACCTGTAAATAAAAATAAAAAAAAGTACAGTTTACTACCACTTTAACCGGTTCCCGACCGGCTCATGCAGATATACTGCGGCAGAATGGCTCTCCTGGGGGAAATCCCGTACATATACGGCTTTGCCCAGGAGAGCCACTAGAGGGCGCGTGAGCCCGATGCGCGTGGCCGGCGGGCGCGATTGCATGCACGAGCAGCAGCACGGGGGTTTGTGTGTGTAAAGACACAAATCCCTGTGCTGTCAGAGGAGAGAAGACAGATTGTGTGTTTCTGCAAAGTAGAAACAGCAATCTGTCATCTCTTCTAGTTGGTCCCATCCCCCCCTCACAGTTAGAACACACACACACACAGGGAACACAGTTAACCCCTTGATCGCCCCCTACTGTTAACCTCTTCCCTGCCAGTGACATTTACATAGTAATCAGTGCATATTTATAGCACTGATCGCTCTGTAAATGTCAATGGTCCCAAAAATATGTCAAAAGTGTCCGACCTGTCCGCCGCAACACCGTTAAAAAATCGCAGATCACCGCCTTACTAGTATAAAAATAATAATAATAAAAACGCCATGTTAACCCCTTCCCTGCCAGTGACATTTACATAGTAATCAGTGCATATTTATAGCACCGATCGCTCTGTAGATGTCAATGGTCCCAAAAATATGTCAAAAGTGTCCGACCTGTCTGCCTGCAATGTCGCAATACCGCTAAAAATCACAGATCACCGACATTAGTAAAAAAATAATAATAATAAAAACGCCATATAAATACCATAAATCTTTCCCATAGTTTGGTTTGCACAAAAGTTATAGTATCTACAATCAATATACGCTTATTGCAATATATTGTAATTTTTTTTTACCAAAAATATGTAGAAGAATACATATCGGTCTAAACTGAGAAAAAAAAAATTGTATTTATTTTTTTTAAATTGGGATATTTACTATAGCAAAAAGTAAAAGATATTGTGGTTTGTTTTTTGTTTTTTTTTTTTTTTTTTTTGTTTTTTTTTTTGTTTTTTTTTCAAAATTGTCACTGTTCTTTTGTTTATAGCGCAAAAAATAAAAATCGCAGAGGTGATCAAATACCACCAAAAGAAAGCTCTATTTGTGGGAAAAATGTCAATTTTGTTTGGGTACAGCGTCGCATGAACGTGCAATTGTCAGTTAAAGCGACGCAGTGCCGTATCGCAAAAAAATGGCCTGGTCATTGAGCAGCCAAATCTTCCAGGGCTGAAGTGGTTAAAGGAATTGTGAGCTTTTAGATCATCTTTCTTTTTAGCCATTTCAAACAGCAAGTCTGCTTAACAAGAACCCATAATGGGGATAGTCACAAACATTACCAAGTATCCTTCAAAATCGCTCTAAAATTGCAGCTTTTGAAATTGTCCCCACATCTCATAAACTGTTTCTTCTTGTTAGACTTCAGGACAATATGAGAGCGATTTACTAAAACTGGTGCACGCAGAATCTGGTTCAGCCCAAGCTTGGTAGCCAATCTGCTTCTAACTGCAGCTTATTCTGTTAGGCTGGGTTCACATTATTGCAAATTGGATGCAGGTTTCGCACACAGCTCTGGGACGGCTGCGGAAAGAATTGCACAGGAGTCCTGTGCGTCTTCTGGTCCATTTCAGGTCCGAAATTCAGACAAAAATGTGGGCTGAAATGGTGAACAGTTATGTACAGGACCCCTGCTGTGAGCCGCTCTGCAGAGATGTGAACCCAGCCTAAAGCTTTAACAATAAAACAATGGAAGCTGATTGGTTTCTATGCTGAGCGGCACCAGATTTTGCACTCTCCAATCTTTTTTTTTTATTTAACTCCCAATGTGTCCAAAAGCACTGAAAGAAAGTGTTTTTGTTTTCTATAACAAGCAGCCTTTTCAAAGACTTGCCCTACTTACTAAGCAGGTGATGAGCAAGCATTATGCAAAACAGGGAGGTCTATTAAAGCTGATCATGGCGCACAAAGAAATCTAAAATATTTTGCTTGCAGCAAGTACAATATCTCCTAGGCTGAAGACCAGTTCTACTGAAAGTGCTGACTAGTGGAGCACGGGGTACCAATTACTCCCACTTCTGAGGCTTAGAGGTTGGAGTGCTTAATGGTGCTAGCATATTGCAGTGAAGCTGTCATTTTAAAGATTTGCCTTTACTATTTTACTGTCTTTGCATCCCTATAAATGTAGGCATTTACAGACCTTGTTTACTTATTTCTTCTTTGAGAAAAAAAAAACATGCTGCTTCTGTCTTCCTCCAGAGGTGTGTCACATCTTCTCCTCTGAAGGTGTTCTGGTGGAGCCAGTCGATTAGAGCCAGAGCTGCAGCTTGTTCAGGACAGTTAAGTATCAATCATTTCTAGGTACCTAGAATGGGTATGGAGTAAGGTGTAAAACGAGGCTTTTTTTTCACTCATTGTGTCCATTTTAATGAAACGTTTTTAAAAAAAATGTAAGTAGCTCTAGTGCAGGAATTAATATATTCTATATTGAAGACCTGGCTCAGAGGTCCTGGCACCTACAAAATTAAGGGCAAACGTGCTTACTATTGCTGTATTCTGCTTCACACGAGGTGTGAGGAGATGGGCAAGTGGCATGCAGCTTCTGTTACACTGTATAGACAAAGCTTTGTTGACACGTGACCATCCTACCAATATAGGGTTGTTGGACAGCCATTAGTATGGAGTTGGCTGTTAAAGCTTCAAAGCGGGAACCAACTCCATGTTAATATGCGGGAAGGCTTTCCACAAGATTTTGGAGTGTGTTGCTGGGAATTTACCCACTTCAACAGAAACCCACCAAAATTTGAGCCGTGTGTGGCCACTTTGAGACAGAGTGGAGTCTTTCATCAGTATTCCTGTAGGTTGCAGTGGGTATGAAGTAGAGATATACACGAATTGAGCTGGGAACACATGAATTGCAGAATTATCCCCACTGGAATGAAATGTTCCCAGAATGAAAAGAAGATTTTACCCAGTAGGAAAGAAAATAAAAGCCCTAGCTGTGTCTGTTAGTGCACTCCATAGTTGTAGTGCAGCCAGTTCTCTGCAGGATGATTTGTCAGTAACCTATTGATTTGGAAGGAACCCCATCAGCCTACCTGTTTGTAATGCAGAAGGGATATTGACACACATACTTACTGGTTGCTTCTATCATACAGAGAACCTGATGTATCAGAGTTAGTTTCCCACAATCACCAGTTCTATCACATTCAAACTTCCCTTTGGGCGTTTGAGCCTGAAGGGTGATACAGTAAGTTCAGAGAGATCAGTTCACACAGCACAGACATCATAATGGGCTGAACATGCGAGGAGCTGTGTGAACTCTGGCCTTTGGACCATTCAGTATATAGTAATTTGTTTGACATTTCTCATTTAATACACCACAGTTATAGCATTAGCGTTTCACTTCTTGCCTGAAACTGCTCTTTCATATTGTGCTATCACTGTTGGCACTGCCCAACAGGGAGACTCCGAATATAGCATCCCCTCTGCCCCAGGAGGAGCTTGCATCATTTTGTCGTAGATCCTGACATTTAATGATTTACAATGCAGTTCAATTCTGGTTTCTGTTATTTATCTGTATCTGTTTAAGAATGTGCCATATCAGGGAACAAGACTATAAAAATTATTTGCACTAACGCTTCATTGTGTCTTGAAGCCTTTTTTTTCCTTGATGAAGTCCTTTTATTCTGCCTGTTATGTTGTGGTAATTTTATGTTTAGGTAAGATCACATGACTCATTTAGGATGGTGATGTTGGTAGTTGCGGGTGGTAACATCCATTGCCCCCAGGGAATGGAAAGTTGAAGCGGATTTCCGCTCAAAAGTGGAACGCTTATCTGACTCCTCTCCCCCTCCGGTGCCACATTTGGCACCTTTCGGGCGGGGGGGACCGGTGCCTGTTTTTGCAGTAAAAAAGTGGCGGGATCACCCGGAAGTTCGCCAACTGCCGGTTTCCCTTAGGAGCAATGGCAGCGGCAGCACTCGAGAGCTGATGGAAACATCAGCTGGGGTGCTGACATCGTGGGATCCCTGGATAGGTGAGTGTCCTACTATTAAAAGTCAGAAGCATCTTTATTTTTTCTGAAGGAGGCCGGACCTCCTCTTTTAAGCTGGGTATAAACTTTGAGAATTTTTGTTCTAAATCTTTTGTTTAACCCCTTCCCGGCCGCCTACCACATGTATACTGCGGTAGGGCGGCTCTAGTGCATGAAACAACGTACCTGTACATAATTTCGCGCAATAGACAGCGGGGCACATGCTGATTGGCCAATCAGTACAGGACACGGTTTTGATACTCCTAACCCCTAGGATGGCTCCATGCAAAAAAAAAGGGGGGGGTGAAACAACCAGCCAATCTGAAACTAGGCCCAACAAAAACAAGGGTCATTGGACTTCAGAGTGCTACAGTAAGAACCTTAGTATGAACAGAAGACTAGGGGGCGCCCTTACAAAGCCGGTGTTCTGCCGAGAAAGTTCCGCTCGGCGGATAAGGACCCCCCTCTACTGCGCAGGCGCAGTAGGATCCGGCGGAAATAGCCGAAGGGGAATAGGTGAAAATCAGCTGTACACGTCGACTGTAAGAGGGCCCCCCGTGGGCTAGCTTCGCTCGACACGCTTCGGGCACGGCCTCGCTTCGCTCGGCTCCTTTTTATTCCCCCTCTAGGTCCACTTGGATGGTGGGGAAGGAACCTGGACCTAGGGTGCAGGCGCCGTGTACAGCTGATTGTAGATTTTGAGCTTCGGCTATCTCCGGCGGCTGATAGGAGTTCGTACTGCGCAGGCGCTGCGCCTGCTCCGTATAGGGGGGGTCCTTATCCGCCGAGGGAACTTTCTCGGCAAGACACCGGCTACAGAGGCTTGATTCTGGAATGTGAATCTTCATTTTTCTACTAGTGTTCTAAGGTGATAGAGATCTTCTTTCTTATGAAAAAAAAATCACTGTTCGCTTAAAGCAGTGGTCTTTACAGTACACATGGACAATGATCCAAAACACACTGCAAGAGCAACCCAGGAGGGAGCTTTTGAAGGAAAAGAAGTGGAATATTCTGCAATGGTCGAGCCAATCACCTGATCTCAATCCAATTGAGCATGCATTTCACTTTTTGAAGGCAACACTAAAGGCATAAAGAACAACTGAAGACAGCTGCATCAAAGCCTATCAAAGCATCAGAAAGGAGGAAACCCAGTCTTTGGTAATGTCCATGGGTTCCAGACTTCAGGCAGTCATTGGCAGTAAAAGATTCTCAACAAAATATTAAAAAAATGAACATTTTATTTATGATTGTATTCATTTGTCCAATTACATTTGAAAAATAGAGGGACTGTGTATAAAAATGGTTGCAGTTCCTAAAACTTGTACTTGATATTTATGTTCAACCCCTTGAATTAAAGCTGAAAGTCTGCACTTCAAATTCATTTGGATTGTTTTGTTTTAATGTTATTCTGGTGGCATACAGAGCCAAAAGTATGAAAATTGTGCCTGTGTCCAAATATATATAAACCTAACCAGTGGCGGCTGGTGCTCAAAATTTTAGGGGGTTCGCAAACAAACTAAATAATACTGAAAAAAAACATGAAATGCAGCCACGGTGCCCCATGAAATGCAGCCACTGTGCCCTTTAAATGCACCCTCTGTGTCCATCCTATGTAGCCTCTGTGCCAATCCTATAAAGCCTGTGCCCATCATTTGTAGCCTCTGTGCCCATCATATGCAGCCTCTGTGACCCCCCCCCCCCCCTGCTCGCCATCTGACCTGCATATATTTACCCTATCCTGGTGGCGGATGACGTCGGCGAGCTCCTGTGTCCTCCATGGCCCTCTGTTCTCCTGTTCCACCATTCCGCTAGGCGTTCAATCAGGGCGCCTGTGCCTTCAGCCAATCGGGTGACGGGTATTAGATCTGCGCCTTCTGATTGGCTGAGAGGCGATTCAGTGTTAGCAAAGCAAATATTAATTTGCTTTGCTAACACACCTAGGTGAACTGTGAGCGCAATGCTCTGTGTTTGCAGTTCACCTTTTTTGAAGCCTATTAGAGCCTGTGGCTCTAATCTGGTGCCTTAAGAAAACACCCCCGCTGCTGGAATTCAGATGCCCGGTGTCTGAAAAGGGGCCGGATGCCTAAATAGGGGGTGGCTACAGCGGATTCGTGCTATGCATGAATCTATCCATTTTACATAGAGGGGGTGGCTGGAGAGAGAGGGTGGCGCCCGTGAGCCCTTAATGGACGCACTGCACTGGACCTGACCGTATATGTTAAAACTCAGGAAACTAGGTCCCAAAGTCTGTAATTTCCACTTTGCTAAAAGCTAGAAAAGCTACTTCCAGATAGAAACAGTATATTCTCATACCTGGAAATCCTCCATTTCCTGGTATGAACACAGGTACCTCAATCCTAGAAATTATTTTGTGCTTCCCATCCCGACTTACCTGCAATCAGGCCTCCATCAGAACTTGGCCTTAAGTACTTCGAAAGGGCAGATTTTGGCCTTGGCCATTCTGTTCCAAGTTTTTGACTTCTCCATCTCCTATCTGAGCTTTGTTGTACAAGTCATTGCAAGAGGCTGATGCCATGCCAAATAATAAAATTTTAGACTCATCTGACCATAACACCTTTTCCCATGTGGCCTCAGAATCTTCAAGGTGCGTTTAAGGTGGTCAGATGAGACTGAAATTGAATTATTTGGCCTTAACACCAACTGATACGTCTGACGGAAATCCAATACAGCTCACCATCCAAATAACACCATTCCTACAGTAAAGCATAGAGGTGGGGATATCCTGTTATGGGGGTCTCAACAGGGACTGGAGCACTTGTCATGATAGAAGGAAAAATGGGTGGGGCAAAATACCATCAAATTCTTGAGAAAAATCTGCTGCCACCTGCCAGAAAGTTGTCAATGGGAAGAAGGTTTACCTTCCACCGTCACAATGACTGAAAGCACCCAGAAAAAATGACCACACAGTGGTTGAAGGAGAAAAGGGTGAATGTCCTTGCATGGCCTAGTCAATTTTGTTTGGGTACAACGTTGCTCGACCGCGCAATTGTCGTTTAAAGTGCGACAGCGCTGAAAACTAAAAATTGGTCTGGGAAGGAAGGGGGTGAAAATGCCCTGTATTGAACCGGTTAAATATGTGTAAAAAAAAAAAAAATTACATATAATTTTTTTAAACGGTGAACATAATGTATAGAAAAAATATTAATACTAAAAGATATGTCCCCTTTAAAAATAGATTGTAAAAAGGATACACAGTTGATACCAGTTTGCCGAAAGGCATTGTGATTTGAGAGTTATGACAACTTTGCACCGGGGTTAATGTTACTGACCACAAGCTCTGTGGCTTCTCCAGTCCAGCAGTGAATTAGTCGGCATCTGGGCGGCAGCAGTGCATTAGAAGAATTAGAGGCCTGGAGGAGACTCGACTTACCGTTTGAATTGCTAAGCAGCGTTCATTGAGCACACAGCTGTATTTAATTAGCTAAGTTATGAATTGCATGGATTATCCATTGTGCTAAACAATTATACGCATTGGAGAATAGTGCTGGGTATTGACATATCTATGAAGTTGTTTTCCAGGTGATCAATTATGAATTACAAAAGATTATCTACTCCAGAAAATAAATAACTGTGGTCCGGGGGAGCTGTGGAGTGCTCGTGTCTTGGTAGAAGGACGCCTGGGTTTTCCAAATGCTCTATCCGTCGAAAGCTGGCCGACAAGCTGACTTTTATATCCAAGCTACCGCTTTTCATTAACTTGATTATCTATTAACTGTGGCTCAGCAAATTACTTTTTATGTTTGAAACGGAGTCCGTGATTGATTACTTTCTAGGCCTGCCCTGATATGTTACTCTGGTCAATCCATTAGCAAAACTCTTTGTCCCACTCTGTTTTAATGGCTTGATGAGTGTCTGTCATTGCCCGTCCTGCGATAAGGTTGCAGCAGAAGCTGCTACAATTGAAGTCCACCCAAAATCCATTTGTTGGCTTTGAGCGGACAATGATGGGTTCTGACCTGTTCCTATTCTTAAAGGAACCATGAAAACAAACATTAACTTTTACTACTCTGTTATTGTCCTTTCATAAGTCATTTTTAATATTTTGAATCTGCAGTTTCATTAAAATAATAACTTGGTCCTGCCGTGTGATAAAACCTTACACAAAGTACTGGCTATGGATAAAACATATTTGGACATTTCAAAAGCGCTTGACTCAGTTCCCCACACACGACTCATGTAAAGTAAATATCTATTGGCTTCGAAAAATGAGTTTGGAAATGGACAGAAAACTGTCTAAAAGACAGAATTCAGAGAGTAGTGGTTAATGATTCGTACTCTGAATGGTCTAAGGTTATTAGTGGTTTACCCCAAGGTTCAGTACTGGGACCCTTACTTTTTAATATCTTTATACAGTATCTCACAAAAGTGAGTACACCCCTCACATGTATGTAAATATTTTATTATATCTTTTCATGTGACAACACTGAAGAAATTACACTTTGCTACAATGTAAAGTAGTGAGTGTACAGCTTGTATAACACTGTAAATTTGCTCTTCCCTCAAAATAACTCAACACACAGCCATTAATGTCTAAACCGCTGGTAACAAAAGTGAGTACACCCCTAAGTGAAATTGGGCTCAAAATGTCAATATTTTGTGTGGCCACCATTATTTTCCAGCACTGCTTTAAAACCCTCTTGGGCATGGAGTTCACCAGAGCTTCACAGGTTGCCACTGGAGTTCTCCACTCCTCCATGATGACATCACAGAGCTGGTGGATGTTAGAGACCTTGCGCTTCTCCACCTTCTGTTTGAGGATGCCCCACAGATGCTCAATAGGGTTTAGGTCTGGAGACATGCTTGGCCAGTCCATCACCTTTACCCTCAGCTTCTTTAGCAAGGCAGTGGTTGTCTTGGAGGTGTGTTTGGGGTCATTATGTTGGAATACTGCCTTGCGGCCCAATCTCTGAAGGGAGGGGATCATGCTCTGCTTCAGTATGTCACAGTACATGTTGGCATGCATGGTTCCCTCAATGAACTGTAGCTCCTCAGTGCCGGCAGCATTCATGCAGCCCCAGACCATGACACTCCCACCACCATGCTTGACTGTAGGCAAGACATACTTGTCTTTGTACTCCTTACCTGGTTGCCGCCACACAAGTTTGAAACCATCTGAACCAAATAGGATTATCTTGGTCTCATCAGACCACAGGACATGGTTCCGGTAATCCATGTCCTTAGTCTGCTTGTCTTCAGCAAACTGTTTGCAGGCTTTCATGTGCATCATCTTTAGAAGAGGCTTCCTTCTGGGATGACAGCCATGCAGACCAATTTTATGCAGTGTGTGGTGTATGGTCTGAGCACTGACAGGCTGACCCCCACCCCTTAAACCTCTGCAACAATGCTGCCAGCACTCATATGTCTATTTCCCAAAGACAACCTCTGGATATGACGCTGAGCATGTGCACTCAACTTTTTTGGTGGACACGTGTTTGGTCGGGTATCGATCAGTCAATTGACTGACCAACTACCTATACAAACTTGCCCTGTGTCCCCTTCCCCACTCCCAATTATTTTCATCTTTATGTAGAGCAACAATTCTTTTTTTCAGATGCTCAGAGTTCATTGCCATGAGGTGCCATGTTGAACTTCCAGTGACCAGTATGAGAGAGTGAGAGTGATAACACCAAATTTAACACACCTGCTCCTCATTCATACCTGAGACCTTGTAACACTAACGAGTCACATGACACCGGGGAGGGAAAATGGCTAATTGTGCCCAATTTGGACATTTTTACTTAGGGGTGTACTCACTTTTGTTGCCAGCAGTTTAGACATTAATGGCTGTGTGTTGAGTTATTTTGAGGGGAAAGCAAATTTACACTGTTATACAAGCTGTACACTCACTACTTTACATTGTAGCAAAGTGTCATTTCTTCAGTGTTGTCACGTGAAAAGATATAATAAAATATTTACAAAAATGTGAGGGGTGTACTCACTTTTGTGAGATACTGTAAATGATATAGAGTTTGGTATTATTGGTACCAATTCAGTGTTTTCAGATGACACCAAACTATGCAGTGTAATTACGCCCTTAGAAGATGTTTCCAACTTACAAGCCAACCTCAATGCACTGTTTAATTGGGCAACGATGTGGCAGATGAGGTTTATTGTTGATAAATGTAAAGTTATGTTAAAAAAATGCATGCATCATACATACTAGAAGATCAATGGTGGAGAAGGATCTGGGTGTTCTGGTTGGTAATAGACTTAATAATGGCATGCAATGCCAAGCTGTGGTTTCTAAAGCGAGCAAAAATCCCTTCTTGTATTAAAAGAGGTATATACAGCAGAGAGAGAGAGAGAGATATAATTTTGCCCCTGTAAAAATCATTAGTAAGACCTCATCTGGAATATGCAGTTCAGTTGTGGGCACCAGTTCACAAAAAGAATATCGGAGAACTGGAGAAAGTGCAGAGAAGCGCAACCAAACTGATAAGCGGCATGAAGGAGCTAAGCTATGAGGAAAGATTAGAGGAACTGAATTTATTCTCTCTTGAGAAGAAGAGATTAAGGAGTGATATGATCAACATGTACAAATACATAAGTGGTCCATATAGTGAACTTGGTGTACAGTTATTTACTTTAAGGTTGGGTTTAGAACACGGATCGGCTCACAGCAGGGGGTCCGGTGCGTCTCCATTCACCAGTTCAGGTCCAATTTCAGCCTGAATTTTTGCCTGAATTTGGACCTGAAATGGACCAGAAGACGCACAGGACGCAATTTGCACCGAAGCCGCTGTGGAGACGTGTGAACCGGCTTCACAGAGAGCTGGTAACAATCTCCTGCTATGCGAATTGAATGTGGAGAAATCCCGCATCCAATTTGCAATAGTGTGAACCCAGTCTTAGGCCCCTTTCACACTTACACGACTTGACCCACGATTTTGTACTGCAAAATCGTATGACAAGTCATTCTCCATGATTTTCAATGACTACCATTCATATTGGCACGACTTTAAGTCGTGCCGACTTGAAAGTAGTCCCTGCACTACTTTGGTCCAACTTCTATGCGAGTTGTACTCCATAGACCTCAATGTTAAACCCTGAAGTAGCATGCAAGTCGTGCCTGAATAATATAGACACGACTTCAGCACGACTTTGTAAGCACAAGCCTGGCTCGCTGATCGGGAAAGGAAAACTTTTTTTTTCCTTTCCCGATGAGCGACAGGCAGTGCTGACAGCTGTCTGGTATGAATCCAGAGGGGGAACTCCACGCCAAGTTTTAAATGAAAAAAACGGCGTGGGTTCCCCCCCAGGGGCATACCAGGCCCTTAGGTCTGGTATGGATCTAAGGGGAACCCCCTACGCCGAAAAATCGGCGTGGGGTCCCCCCCAAAATCCATACCAGACCCTTATCCGAGCATGCAGCCCGGTCGGTCAGGAATGGGTGGGGACGAGCGAGCGCCCCCCCCTCCTGGACCGTACCAGGCCGCATGCCCTCAACATGGGGGGTGGGTGCTTTAGGGCATGGGGGGCACCCTGCCGGCCCCCCCACCCCAAAGCACCTTGTCCCCATGTTGATGAGGACAAGGGCCTCTTCCCGACAACCCTGGCCGTTGGTTGTCGGGGTCTACGGGCGGGGGGCTTATCGGAATCCGGGAGCCCCCTTTAATAAGGGAGCCCCCAGATCCCGGCCCCCCACCCTATGTGAATGAGTATGGGGTACATGGTACCCCTACCCATTCACCTAGGGAAAAAAGCGTCAATAAAAAACACAGTACACAGGTATTTAAAATAATTTATTAGGCAGCTCCGGGATCTTCTTCCGACTTCGGGGGTCCTCTTCCGACTTCGGGGGTCTCTCCGGCGTCTCCTCCCGGTGTCCTGATCTTCTGCTGGCTCCTCCGCTTTCTTCTGCAGCTCAATTGCTAGTGGTGGTCCGGACTTCTGTCTTCTGCCTTCTTCTTTTCTTCCAGAGATGTTGACACGACGCTCTCTCCAGCTGGAATGGTCTCTGAACGCTCCGCAACAGACTTATATAGGCGGTGACCCCGCCCCCTTATGAGGTCACTGTCCCGGGGCATGCTGGGACTGTGCCGTCATAAGGGGGCGTGGTCATCACCCGGTGACCACGCCTCCTAAAACGTCACAGTCCCAGCATGCCCAGGGACTGTGACGGCATAAGGGGGCGGGGTCACCGCCTATATAAGTCCGTTGGAGCGCACAGAGACCATTCTGGCTGGAGAGAGCGTCGTGTCAACATCTCTGGAAGAGAAGAGAGAAGAAGACGATCCAGAGGTCCGGACCACCGCTGGCAAAAGAGCGCCAGAAGATAGCGGTGGAGCCGGCAGAAGATGCGGACACCGGGAGAAGACGCCGGAGAGACCCCCGAAGTCGGAAGAGGACCCCCGAAGTCGGAAGAAGATCCCGGAGCTGCCTAATAAATTATTTTAAATACCTGTGTACTGTGTTTTTTATTGACGCTTTTTTCCCTAGGTGAATGGGTAGGGGTACCATGTACCCCATACTTATTCACATAGGGTGTGGGGCCGGGATCTGGGGGCCCCCTTATTAAAGGGGGCTCCCAGATTCCGATAAGCCCCCCGCCCGCAGACCCCGACAACCAACGGCCAGGGTTGTCGGGAAGAGGCCCTTGTCCTCATCAACATGGGGACAAGGTGCTTTGGGGTGGGGGGGGCCGCAGGGCGCCCCCCCATGCCCCAAAGCACCCACCCCCCATGTTGAGGGTATGCGGCCTGGTACGGTCCAGGAGGGGGGGGCGCTAGCTCGTCCCCACCCCCATTCCTGACCGGCCGGGCTGCGTGTTCGGATAAGGGTCTGGTATGGATTTAGGGGGGACCCCCACGCCGATTTTTCGGCGTAGGGGGTTCCCCTTACAATCCATACCAGACCTAAGGGCCTGGTATGCCCCTGGGGGGGAACCCACGCCAGTTTTTTTTATTTAAAACTTGGCGTGGAGTTCCCCCTTATGATTCATACCAACTACTGTATGTTTTCATTTGTTAATGCCAAAAACGTGGCAAAGTAGTACTGCTCCCAAATCGCGGTAAAAGCGCGGCAAAATCGTGCGACTTTGAAGTCGTATAAGTGTGAAAGGAGCCTTAAAGGATAAGTTCACCTTTGTAAAATAAATAATAAATGCAAATCTTTTTCCGGGTAAAAAAAAAGTGCATTTATTTGTTTTTTTACAAGAGCCTGCAAAGCATTGCACCCGCAATCAGCAGATCGTGGGTGCAATGCAGGACTCTTGCAGACTGTAAGTGTAAGCTAGATTAGAGCGATTGGGGAAATGGCGCTACCCTGTATGGCCCTAACTTGATTAAAGAAAATTATAAAATGTTTCGGCTCAGCTCCCAAGCCTAATTTATAATACGTATAATATCGGAGTGTGGGTCTCAGAAATAATCGTGTAAAAAAAGGGTGACACCTTGTAAATACTCGCTAGGTGTGAGAGTTAAGAAATTTTAAAGTGATAGGAGGGTAGTAATGAGAGAGGTTAGGGTGCAGCTCCACTAGAAAAGTAATGGGATGCACACCAACCCTCATCCATCCACCCAAATGTAAATTTCTACCTAATATAAATAAATCCAATAACGAAAACTATGAATAGAAAACGTGAATAATCTGAAGTACAAAGCTCTCTAACCTTGATGTAAACACTAATTAATATGTGCACACCTTAATTTGACGTGCAAAAAATGTCCGCAATGATTGCATAATATCAGTGATTGTCCAATGTGTAGTCCAAATCCTTAGACAAACGTGAAAACATAAAAGCAATAGGTGAACAGCGAAATATGATCCAAGGTTCCACAGGATTAGGTGACTTCGGTGCACAGCAGGTATGGTGACTTGGTGCTCCCCCAATGCGTCCCCACTCACCAAATGTAGTTACCCCTACGGGGTAATAGGCATAGAATGGGCAGCTGTATCCGGATCTCCTCCTTGGGTAGCTGTATTATATCATCTGTACCTCCGGCAGCCTGTTCACTTAATCAATGGGGTTCCGGAATATACTCCAATTGGGGCTCCACCTCGGCAGCAAGCAGCATGATCCTCATGGGAAAAAACAAGGGGCTCCCATAGTGTAGTAAAAAAGGATTTATTTAAAAATTAAATCTATTAAAAGCACAATCGCTAATGGCGATAATAAGCTGAGCGAGGAAACACAGGAACTGTGTACGGGAAACCAGTCTGTGGCGTGCGTACCAACTGCGTTCCAAGCTGGAAGTTCCGGGTGTGACGTAAGAGCGTGGCTCCGCCTTACGCATTTCTTCACTGGACGTTCACAAAGGCGGTGACCGCCTGGGTCAGCCTTCACTCCCTAAATGCATCAATGAGCATTAGCCACCCATGACCCTGTCGTCAGTTTGACACTTTTCCTTCCTTGGAACACATTTGGTTGGTCCTGACCACTGCAGGCCAGGAACATCCTTCAAGAGCTGAAGTTTTGGAGTTGTTCTGACCCAGTCATCTAGCCATTAAAATGTGGCCCTTGCCATAGTCACTCAAATCCTTAGGCCTCATGCACACTGGACGTTTTTTCAGCTGCTCCTAGAGGCGCCTGGAGTTTTTTTCTTCTTGCCTCTAAATGCCCCTGCATGTTAGCCTATGTGCTTGATGCTTCTAAATGCGTGTAAACGCATCTAAATGCACATCTAGCGCTCTAGTGTTGATTTAGTTCAATGGCCACAATAAATTATTATTCTGGCCAATTAAATGAATTAATGCCCAAGCGCTGGACGTCTGTAAACGCGCCTAAACGTGTTACACACTTTTACAAGTGTCGGGCGTTTTTTCTGCCACTGCATCTGGTGGTGGTGGTAGGTTGCGAGTGAAAAGTGACACTGCATCTGGTGGTGGTGGCAGGCTGCAGGCAGAAGGTGACACAGTATCTGGTGGTGTTGGCAGGCTGCAGCGGGTTAGGTGGCAAGTGACACTGCATCTAGTGGTGGTGGCAGGTTGCGGGTGGCAAGTGACACACTGCATCTGGCAGCAGGCAACTATGGCAAGTGACACACTGCATCTGGCAGCAGGCAACTATGGCAAGTGACACGCTGCATCTGGTGGCAAGTAACACACTGCATCTGGCAGCAGGCGATGGTGGCAAACGAGACACTGCATCTGGCAGGAGGCGACAGTGGCAAGTGACACTGCATCTGGTAGTGGTGGCAAGTGACACTGCATGTGGTGGTGGCAGGCTGCAGATGGCAAGTGACACTGTATCTGGTGGTGGCAGGCTGCGGGTGGCAAGTGACATGGCATCTGGTGGTGGTAGCAGGTTGTGAGTGGCAAGTGACACTGCATCTGTTGGTGGTGGCAGGCTGCGGGGGGCAAGTGACACTATGTGGTGGTGGTGCGTGGTGGCAGGCTGCGGGTGGCAAGTGACACTGCATCTAGTGGGGGTGGCAAGTGACATTGCATCTGGTAGTGGTGCGTGGTGGAAGGCTGCGGGTGGCAAGTGACACACTGCATCTGGCGGTGGGCGACGATAGCAAGTGACATGCTGCATCTAGTGGCAGGCGATGGTGGCAAGCGAGACACTGCATCTGGTGGAAAGTCACAAGCTGCATCTGGTCGCAGGCGACAGTGGCAAGTGACACTGTATGTGGTGGTGGTGCATGGTGGCAGGCTGCGAGTGGCAAGTGACACTGCATCTAGTGGTGGTGGCAGGCTTCGGGTGGCAAGTGCAACTGCATCTGGTTTTGGTGTGTGGAGACAGACTGCGAGTGGCAAGTGACAATGCATGTGGTGGTGGCAGGCTGTAGGTGGCAATTGACACTGCATCTGGTGGTGGTGGCGGCAGGCTGCTGGTAGCAAGTGACACATTGCATCTGGTGGCAGGCAACAGTGGCAAGTGACACTGCATCTGGTTTCAAGTGACACGCTGCATCTGGTGGTAGGCGTCGGTGGCAAGTGACACTGCATCTGGTGGCAAGTGACACGCTGCATCTGGTGGTAGGCGTCGGTGGCAAGTGACACTGCATCTGGTGGCAAGTGACATGCTCCATCTGGTGGCAGGCGACATGCTGCATCTGGTGACAGGCGACGGTGGCAAGTGACATGCTGCATCTGGTGGCAGGCGATGGTGGTATGCTGCATCTGGTGGCAAGTGACAAGCTCAGGGTTCCCACTGATTTAGCATTATGGTGAGTTGAACTGTTTCATTATATATTACAATGTAGTAATAGAAATAATGTGATTTGATCATCCTGACACCATATCAAGCATGGTGTCGGCATGATTTAAGTGCTAACACCAGCCATTTGCCCGACAAAACACCCACCACCGAATTCCCCATCAACCCCAACCCCCGACACTACACGCAAAATTTTCTTCCACGAAACCGGTTCCCCATGCCAAAAAGGTTGGGGGCCGCTGCTCTAAAGTGACATAATTTCCTCCTAGCGCTCTATGATAGAGATAGTCACGCAGGAGGGAAAGGAGTGACAGATACCATCTTCGCCGAGGGTTTTGAAATCATCTTTTTTTGGGAAGGGGGGTGTCTCTGAATGGCAGTTTGGAAATGTGGTCACTCTACTTGGAACACTTTATCAGCCTGACCAACCTCTAGCCATGGATTGAAATTTGGCTGGTTTAGCAGTGACTGGTCAAATTTCGATCCATGCATGGGTGGTTGTGCAGAACTCGATCTAGCAATTGACTTATCTACAACCACTCTGTCAGATTTTCCCGGCTTCATTCAGTGCCACAGGCTATAGCCAGCAGCGCTGATCAGTGTGTTCTGACTGCGGCCACAATAGTTCCCACACAATATGCTTTAATTACTGTGCCACAAGCAAGAGTACAGCCCTCAACCTCTACCATTACATACACTTTTCAACCTACCTTAAAGAAAAACTTCATAAAATAGTCAGTGACTACTTAGCAACCATCAATTTTGAGACAATAAACAGTTTGATCAGAAATATATAATGTAAAACATATCATAAATGTGCAGTGATCAGGAGTTTCCCATATATAGGACAGTGTATAGAGAGCAGTCGTCAGAATTATGAAATGTACAGCAAAGGGTATATAGTGCAGGGCTCAAGTGTGCATGTTGCACATGACACAGGGCTCAGGAGTGTGTATTGCACAAGGCACGGGGCTCTGGAGCGTGTATTGTGCATTGCACAGAGCCCAGGAGTGTGTATTGCGCATTGTTCATGGTGCAGGGCTCAGGAGTGTGTATTGCGCATGGCGCAGGGCTCAGGATTGTGTATTGCACAAGGCGCAGGGTTTAGGAGTTTGTATCGTGCATGACATAGGACTGAGGAGTGTGTATTGTGCAAGGCTCAGGGGTGTGTAGTGCGCATAGTGCAGGGCTCGGGAGTGTGTATTGCACAAGGCGCAGGGCTCAGGAGTGTGTATTGCACAAGACGCAGGGCTCAACAGTGTGTATTGCACAAGACAGGGCTCAGGAGTGTGTATTGTACATGGCACAGGGCTCAGGAGTGTGTAATGCACATGGTGCAGGGCTCAGGAATGTGAATTGCACAAGGAAGGTGCAGGGCTCAGGAGTGTGAATTGCACAAGGTGCAGGGCTCAGGAGTGTGAATTGCACAAGGAAGGTGCAGGACTCAAGAGTGTGAATTGCACAAGGCGCAGAGTTTAGGATGATGCCTACATGTTAATGGAACTAGAGCAGGGTTTCGCAACCAGAGCGGTGTTGCCACCCTCAAGCTGCATTTTTTTTACTGACAAAACATGGCAAATTTACTAATCAAACACATTTTTTACTGACAACCTGAAAAATGATAGAACTCCTATTGGGAGTAAAAAAACAATCAATATTTAAACAGTAAATCACAATACGTAAATGCTGACAATACCCTTAACAAGTAATTTTCATGGTTTACACTTAAAACATCAACACAGCAAGACTAAATATCAGCCCGCCTGGGATCAGCTGAAAAGCAAATTCTGCTATGCATACTGCAGAGAGCCATGGGCATTGCGCCTGAGAGTGTCTTAAAAGAGAACCACCCCTTGACCACCTACCTCCAAATTAACATTTACATTTAAATTTAACATTAACAGCTGCTTGGGTGTGTACGCATTGCCGTGACCTCGATGCTTATCTTCACAGGGCAGAAATTTTAACGAGATATGTCAAGTTAAACTTGCCCATTGAAGTCAATGGGAACTGCTCCGCGGCCACAAGCCAAATGCAGCATTGCCTCCTGAATGCCTGCAAACTGCCTCTGCAAAGCGATCCAGCATGGATGACTTCATAGAGGGGTGGAAGGGGCTGCGACACATGTGAAAGAGGCTTTCATGGTGATAGGTTCACTTTCAGCCACAAAAGGTTTGTTCTGACTCCCATACACTCCATTTATTGTGTAGACATATAGCTTGGTTTGAGATGGCATCCCAATAATGGTCAACTGATGAGATTTTGGGGTCCTTGACTGCAACCCCTCACACATCAAAGTGATGTGCATATTCAGTGCTAGACATGGTACAGGAGATGGTCAAAGACTGCAGATATACTACAGTAGATGGTCAGAGTCTGCAGAAATAGTACAAGAGATGGTCAGAGGCTGTGCAGACATACTACAGGAAATGATAAGAGACTGCAGACATACTACACGAGATGGCCAGAGACTACAGATATGATACAAGAGATGATCAGAGACTGCAGACATACTACAGAAGATGGTCAGAGACTGCAGACATACTACAGGAGATGGTCAGAGACTGCAGACATAATACAGGAGATGATCAAAGACTGCAACCCTACTATGGGAGATAATCAGAAACTGGAAACTTACTACAGGAGATGATCAGAGACTGAAAACTTACTACAGGAGATGGTAGAGACTACAGACATAGTACAGGAGATGGTCAGAGACTGCAGACATACTACAGAAGATGGTCAGAGAGTGAAAACGTACTACAGGAGATGGTCAGGGAATGCAAACATACTACACAAGAGGGTTAGCAACTGTGGACCTACAACAGGAGATGGCCAGAGACTGTGGACCTACTACAGCAGGTAAGTATGACATCTTTTTTGTTTTAAGGAAAAAAAATCTTTAGTATCACGTTAACAAATCACAATGGTGAGTCTTTTGACAGCAACTTGGATAAAAAAAGGAAAGCATTACAATCAGCAATCCAGATAAGTGAATGTCTCCAGAGGGGAAATTCCAGGAAGAAACTTGACAGAACAAAAGTGTGCAGTCACCAATGTGATAGGCACATGGTACACACAGACTGAATAGGTAGGTGCAGCAGAGGTGGGGGATGTGGCGCATACACTTGCCATGTCAGCTGGTTTGCGGGGGGGGGGGGGGGGCAGACTGGATGAACAGTCATGACAAGGAATTGGGGGGACAGACCCCTGGTCAAGACGCATCTAGTTTTGTTTGAAGCTGGGAAGTACAGAACTAGTGCCAGAGGCAAAGCAGCTATGGAGGAGGAAGTTATATCCTCTTCCTCTGAATGCTCCATGCACCTGATTGTTTGCTAGGATGCTAGGTGGGCCTAGCAACTAATCATTTTTACACACAGGAGGGGGCAGCACTGGCAGAAGGAGACTTGGGACACTCCTAAACCTACAGCCTCCATATTTTTACTTTTGTGTCCTTTGTTTGTGTCCTTTACAGACATTTACAAACAGGGAAAAATAGGGTAATTTTTACAAACTGTCTGTAAAAATACGGACGGTTGACAACACTGAACCAGAGTTCCATGTAACCCTAGGGTTCCTCCAGAGGTTGCTAGGGGTTCCTTGAGTAATGAGCAATCTCTGCCTCTTAGATAAGTTTCCACCGACACCATTGATCTTTCTGTAAGGGGGTAATTCTTCCCAGTCACCACAAGTGTAAGGAGCATTCTTCCCACTGACCATCACACTAATGTATTGTGAGCTGTAGATGTAGTCATTATTAGCAGGGGTTCCCTGAGACCGGAAAGTTTTTTAAAGGATTCCTCTGTTTTGAAAAGGTTGAGTAAGGCTGATGGGTTTTACTTCCTCTTTTTTCCCCTGCAAAGTAAAAGCATAAAGGGCTAGTATGCATCCATTATGTGCCACTTACCTGCACTCGAAGCCCGCGCTGTCCCCGCTGGAGGCCGCATCCATCTTCGCTCCTCTTCCTTCCGGGGCCGCAGATTCTGTGACTGGCCGGAGTCGCGTGACGTCACTCCCGCACATGGGAGCCATCAGTCATGGCACTTGCTAGTGAAGAAACGACACGGAGGACATCATCAGATGTTGAGGTCAACACCGTGTATGTGTGTGTATACATATTAAATCTTTTCTACTATGTGCATCATTGTTATGTATTGTCAGACTCAATATGCCAATTAAATATATTTTCTAATTATATCACCCCCACAAATCAATAGCCTCATTTAAAGTCCCACCTTCCTTTTTTCTCATACCTGAACCAGGAATGGAAGCACAGATCGTGTGCTTCATTTAAAGTCCCAAACTCCCCCTTATTATTGTAGATCCAAGAATGATGCCATTGACCCTGTAGTGTGTGCAGTGTGTTACACTTCTTTTGATACTTTCGTTTAATGGGTTTTTCATTATGCCCAGGGTTTCTACCCTGCAAAAACAGATATTGAGTTGGCCTTTTGGTTGGTATCGGTATACCCCAAAATGTTTAATTTGTTAGGTTGTCAGTGGCAAGGTTATTACTTTGTAGATCACTGTCTACCTATGGGCTGGTTTATTCCTTGTGTGTTATTCAAGACTTTTAGTTACCAAATGGGTAGTTCAGGGCATTGTCGGCAATTACACAGTACTTGGATGAATCTCTGTGTATCAGTCCCTCTGCATCCAATTTATGTGGCATCTTATTGGGAATGTTGCACACATCGCTAAGCATTTTTGGGATCCTGTTTGCTCTGGAAAAAATGGAGGGACCATCCACAGAACTGTAATAGCACTCTCACTGGAGGTCTGGTCGACTATTGGAAAGAAAAAACTCCAACTACAGTACATCAGATAAATGTTTTGCTGTAAATAGATAAGGGGAAGAGGGTTGGCTGACATCTTGAGTCTTTCAATGGGAGTTCACAGTGGATGTACGGGCCTATTAGTAATTGTGATAGAGAACTCTTCACGAATGGAGCAGGCTCTACTGGCTATTGAGTACAGGGTGCACAGTGAGTAAATGTTAGGCTCAGCAGCAGACAACTTGGCCTTCTGTGAAATGTAATAAGTGTGAGATGGATTGGGATGCCTGGGATGTTATGGCATAATTTTTCTGTCTTAAATAAGTCACTTGATATTTTGGTGTTCCAAGTGCGCAACAATGATTTAGGTCTCTGGCCCATACGTGAGTTCATTTGGGCTATCAAATTAGATTTTTTTGAGACTTCAATCTTCCTTCCTTGGTACAACTATTGTTGGGTCCAGTAATGTGGCCAGCACCTATTAGTACTTGGCACAATTAGTAGCAAAACTGAATAAAAAGGTTGGTAGATTTTTGTAATTAGAAATAGTGATTTTGTACTAACTTTAAAAAAAAATGGCAAGCTTGGATGGACCACGCTAGAGCTCCTAACTATCTAAAAAACTGTAACTTGTAGTTATATAGTTACCTACCTCAAATTATAGTTTATGTAGAAACTGCATCTTCCATAATGAATATAACAGTGAGTTGACCAGTCTACGCCTACAGCTTGATCCCAATCGGGGTAGGCGAGACCTGCTAACTTGATTTGATATCATTTTGTTAATTGGTTACCTTTATACTTTTGTTAACTACCTTAGGATATACGTATTTTTATAACATATGATAATAAGGAACTATGTAATGTATTGATGACTGTCATGAGCAGATGCTCTTGTTTTTAAAGAAATTTTTAAATAAAAAAGTTTAAAAAGAAATAGTGATTTGGTTATTTAACATGGAAAACTTGTGGTTTCCACTTTGGGGAGATAGGATGCATCCTAATGATATTGAGACCAATATGAGGTTCCTTGGGTTGCAAGGAACCTCATGGTAATTTGGCGATCAAATTTGTGCTGGTGTGAAATCATCGGGGACCCTTTTTTGGTATGGCTACCTCTCTTTCAGTGAGGTAAACTGGTAGTGATCTGGGATTTTATGATTCTGGTTTTGTCTGTAGTTTGTTTAGAGATTGTCCTCGAAGAAGTGTTTTGTGCCTTCAGGCCTAGAGATTGTGATTGTTCTTGTGCCTTCAAAGACCTGCAACTTCAATCCGCTGTAGATTTGTATGGTGGTTAAAAATAAAGTTCATTTTGTATTTTGTAATTTTTGTAATAAAAGGCTGCTATGGCCATTTAACACCATTAAATGTGTCGTCTGGTTATTTACCAGGAACCTTTATGGTGGGGGCTTGGGATGGCCTATTGGGGTAAGGGGAGGTTAACTGTGTACATCTGTTCTGCCATAGTCATAATTTTATATGATACGGTATTTGTAGTTTACCAATAAACCACAGATACTTTTAATTACTTAATTATATGTGAACATTTTTCCAGGGACAATTGAGGTTGTATTAGAGAATTATGTGTTTTAATAAATTAATACATGAATGAATGAATGAATAACCACTCTGACACATAATAGTTATTGAGAAGAAGCTTGAAGATTACTTAAAGCGGAAGGCACATTTATTCACTTTGATGAATTGTTGTCACATGGTTTAATAGAATATATATTGGACTATTTATTATTAATTTTACGAATTGGTAGTGCAGCATTTTTTGCTTATTTATTCCTCTGATTGGTTGAACACCATTTGATGCATGCAGCAACCTACTGTATTTGTTACACATATTATGTTCATGGTTCACACTATTCTATAAGACTGATTTGATTGATCCAATACGATTAGAGCACGATTGATAGTGCAAGCATTACTCACCCCTATACATAATCTATCCCAGGTCCAGTAATAGCATCCATGCAGTTGGGTTAAGCTGATTTGTGAACAATTTTTCAGGTTTATTTAAATGAATTGTGGCTTGGTGTGTGGCATTTTGTTCTCTTTTACATTTTTATTTTCAGTTACTGCCCAATGAAACAAAGATGACCTTCCAGCTGTTGCATTTACCAATTTGAGCCTCTAGAGGACACCCAATGGCCGTGTAAAGCTTTGCTGCTTTCTCCCTCTGACCTAAATCAGCATACAAGAGGAAAGGAAACTTGAACCATCTGCAGATTGCATCAACTATTGTACTGAATAACTGAAGAGCCTTCCACTGCGAATTGTTAACCTTTTCTCTGCCGTTGCGGTGTAAAGTGCAGGTGGAATAGTATAAAGCAAATATAAATTAAAGCAAAATTGTTGTTAAAGCAACTATTAAAAAAGCCCACTCTTTAAAAGAAGAAAGATAGCACATACCTGTCTTGCAAATGTTGACTCAAACCTATTGCAGAGATACAAAAGGCCATAGTAACCTCCAACACTTTCAGGTGTATTGTATGCCTCCACCCCCCACTGCACTCTGTGGTTCTACTTGCCGGCCCCTAAATCACTACTGTGTCCCTGTACACCTGTGGTAACAGATAGCAGGTGAAACCACAAAACATAACGGGGAATATCTAGCATACTGAAAGTGTACCAGGCACTGAAGGTTTTTCAGCCAGTGTAGCTCTGCAAGAGAGCAAAGGTTGGAGTCATTGGCACTGGCAAGGGTGGCCTTTTTAAAAACTTTAGCAATTTAACCGGATAAGTAAATGACCAAGTGATCGGACCGGGAGTAACTGTTGCAAAAACAAGAGACAGAGGGAGCGCCAACGTAGCGCATTACCTTTGTAATAGCTTTTATTATGAAAAAACAGACAAATGCATACTCACAAACAACATCGGCAATAAGGCACATCAAAGTCCATAATATACTTGAATACTTGAAGCAGCCTGGTCACCTAGGCAAGTCCCAATTCTGAGAAGACCGTCCAAAAAGCTGACGCGTTTTGAGGGGGGATCCACTCTTTCTCAGAGCTTCAGGGCATTTCCAGGCGAGCTCTGAGGAAGAGGGTTTCCCCCCTTGAAAACACATCAGCCCGTTGGAAGGCCTTCTAAGAATTGGGACTTGCCTAGGAGACCAGGCTGCTTCAAGTATATTATGGACTTTGATGTGCCTTATTGCCAATGTTGTTGTACTAGGTTGGTGCACCCTCTGTCTCTTGTTTATGCAGTGTTTCCTTTGGGTTTCCCCGGCCTGCAGGGGGCAGCAAAACCGGTGCAAAAATTGGTTATGCTGAAGAGTATGGATTATCTTTGACCAGAAACTCTTACTTGCAGTTTACTAGGTCTGCAAGGTTAGAAGGAATAATGCAAAACAGAGTCAGGATGGCAAAGATCATGCATACACTGCAGAATAATGAAAGACTCTGCACAGCAATGTCTCTGTGACTCAATCAGGGTAGCATGTGGCTGCATAGCATAGCCTCTATAAGACTCTATAACAAGAGACAGTCACTACTTCAGTAAAACAGTTCAGAACACAAATAGCTACTTGTGATTACCATCATAGACAGCATGCTCCTCAAAGAAATCCAGAGAAGCTATGGTAACACAGGTGAACAACTGGAGGAATCCAAGGCCCATGGAGTACTCTGGTAGCAACTGGGGAGGTGCTCCCCACAGAAGCTGGGTCTAAAAAACTGTGCACTATTAGGCTCCTGCCCGGCTGCTTGCACGCTTGTTCTGACAATGGAGGTCTCTCCCCTGCCTAGAGATCACCTGTTTACCTCATCAGTTGTGGCCCCTTGGAGCTGCTGAGGGAGGGAAGTAAAGGCATTCATACTCCCGGGGCATTTCAAGGAAGCCAGGTAGGTGTGGGAAATGGGCCTGGGCCTGCATCTGAGCATGGTTATCAAATGGGCATGCCGCAACAGTAACAAAGTCGCTTTAATATAATAGCCCAAGTTAACCCCCACACCAGAAGTACCCTGCCTAAACTTAAATTTAGGGCTATATGGGACTGCCCTAAATGCTGCCAGGGACATCAATATAGTGAATTTATCACACTATTGCCCCTTATGTGACAGCTCAAGTCTGGTAATTGGCTGTTCAGACCCGGAGCACTGGGAGAGCAAGGAAAATTTCACCTGTACCTTAGCACAGGCTGGAAGAGTCTAAAAAGAATGGGAGGTACGCCCCCATAGGTTTATAGATACATGTCCTGTGTTATATCCTCTTCTATGTCAACATTCTTGTGTATTTTGATTGGAATTCTAGGTTTCTTCTAAAATGCTCTAATCACCAGCTGTTTTGTTACCGTTGTGTTTTCTGTTAATTTTTGATTACCCTCTGGGTATACAGATATGTTCCTGTGTCTATATTATTGTTATTTGACATTTCAAACTGGATGCTGTGTACCCTGCATATGGCTTTTTTGTTAATGTTTACTTGAAAACAAATAAAATACCTTAATGCAATGGGAAACTACATTATTGTACTTCCATACGAGCTTTGCTATGAATTGGCATTGTGTAGCAAATGTGGTGATCAGAGACACATTGAGCTTAATTTACTATATTAGTAGAGCATTTCGCTTTCAAAGTGAATTTTGACTTAGCAAAGTGATTTTCAACTTATTTGAATGAATGAGGTGAAACAAAGTAAAAAATCATGTTGCAAACAATAATGTAACGTGCAAGGAAAATAGAAAAAAAAAAAAAAGTACCTGCACGTGATTGGATGATTGAAGTCAGCAAACCTCAGATCATTCACTAAGCTGAGTGGATTTTCTCTTGGCAAGTGAATGTTCACTTAGCTTAGTGAATGAGGTGAAGTGTTACTGACTTCAATCATCCAATCATTTGCAAGATAAAACCTTTTTTCTTTTTTCTTGCCCATGGTTGGGTATTCTCTGCCCATACTTTGTTTCACCTCATTTACGAGATAAGTGAAAATTCACTTTGAAAGTGAACATGCGCTACTCCTTTAATAAATAAAGGTGATTGTGAGAGTACCAGCCCCCCCCCCCCCCTCACCTTTAAAGTGATATCTTACTTTTAGCAGCAGTGTCTTGGTGACAACTCTAAAATGTTGGATACCCTTTCACCTTCAAATCTACCTAGCGGCCAGGGGCACAACCAGCAACAAAAACCTCACACAAGTACTTGTCCTTACCTACTCTTTTCAAAACTAAAAAAGAAAGTGTTGGCTGTACGTACATTTTGACACCATTCTCTTTCCGAGCCCAACAAAACCTTGCCAGGGCACTCTACAGCATGAGAAGGACGTTACATGACAAACAGTCCCACTCAGAAGACCTAACAGAGGCTCCCCGAATCTATTATAATTTAATACAATTTATTTTAAAGCTGAACTCCAGGTATACAGAAAGTGGGTCCCCTACCATACTTCAAGGGCTAATGGCTCTTTTAGTCTAGACTAGCCTTTCTCAACTAGGGTTTCTCCAGAAGTTGCTAGGGGTTTCTTGAGCAATGAGCAGTTTCTTTCTCTCATATAAGTAACTGCTGACAGCAATGATCTTTTAGCTACTGTATGGGGAACATTCTTCTCACTGATCACCAATGAAAGAACCGTTCTTCCCACTGACCACCATTAAAAGAACCGTTCTTCCCACTGACCACCATTAAAAGAACCATTCTTCCCACTGACCACCACTGAAAGAACCATTCTTCCTACTGACCACCACTAAAAGAACCATTCTTACCACTGACCACCACTGAAAGAACCATTCTTTCCACTGACCACCACTGAAAGAACCATTCTTCCTACTGACCACCAATGAAAGAACGAACCATTCTTCCCACTGACCACCAGACTAATACATTGTGAGCTGTAGATATAATAATTACTGGAAGGGGTTCCCTGAGACCTGAAAATTATTTTTATTGGTTCTCCCACGTTAATAAGCTTGAGAAGGGCTGTCTAGACAGTGATAAATAAGGTGAAATACTTACCTTGTTCCTCCCTTTCTTAGACTTGCACCTAGCTTTATGCCCAATCCCCTGAAGCCGCTCCTCTTCACTGCTTGAGTGCTCCCTGTTCTCTAGCTTCATCACGTAAAATGCAAAATGTTAGGGTCACCAGAGAGTGGAGAACAGTGCTGGCTGCCAGGGATATCGAGGAGTAAAGTACGTTTTTCACTTTATTCTTCATTCCCAGACTAAACAAGCAATTAACCCTTGTAATGTGGAGGGGAACCCACTGCATGGTAAATATTTCAGTTCATTTTTAAAATGTAAATTGAGTCTGACATCAACACAGTAGCAACGTTCCTTGCTTACCATCAATATTAAATCGATTGACTTCACATGTGGCCAGGAGTTGCTCTATAAGATAGAAGAAAGAGAACCCCTATAATATATAGTATTGATTCATTGCGTATGCCGTACATATTGAAGCACACACTCGTATCAGTGACTGCACCTGTAGTTGATGATTCAAAGGATTCAATGAAACTTGCTTGCTAATGAATTTGTAACAAGTGCCATACAGATGACAGATCATGCATGTGGCTATTATTCTGATATACTTTACTGAATGACCTTTTACAATAAGTTTGTAGCAGCGCCAGTTGTACTTGTTTTGGGTAAAACAGTTAAATTGGGCATCTATCACTCTCAATGATTGCTGCATGGATTCTCTATTTGTGTCTGGTGGCCCTTTGACCTCCGTGGGTCAAGGGTCACGGCAAACACATTTTGCCTGCTGCCTGTAATAACCTTTTAACCTTCATGGCCATCAGAATATAAGGAATAGCTTATGTTTACCAAAGAGATAAAAACATCAAATTCAGAATCATGGCACGGCATTGTTGTGCTGCAGCATAAACTGCATTATTCTAATCAAATAAAGCTCAGGAATAGTTTATGCATGCAGTGTATGGATTACGAGATGAAAGAAAAAAAGATTTGATCGTGGATTAGTTTCATTTATATTTTACCCTTTAAAAGATGTTTGTTAGCAGAGCATATACAAAAAAAATTCTTTCATTTAAAAAAAAAAAAAAAAAAAAAGCAGGTATTAAAATATGTTAATTATATTAGAGATTTAAAAATATAAAGTTAGGTTTTTGTTTTTTATTTGTATAACGCCAAGGAAAAAATATATTAGCACAAAAATGTGTTTTCTGATATCATTCAAACATGACGGTTATAAATAAAGCAAATTTCTTGCACAGAAATTAGAGATTACATAGATCAACAAAGTAATATGATCCATGTATCCAATTTATCATGCACCATCTAAGTTATTGTGTATTAACCTTTGAATAATTACAAGTAGACTTTATACTAAGAAGATAATAATAATAATCATACCTTAGATTAGCTCCATGAGCAGGGCCCTCCTATTTCTTCTGTATTGAACTGTATTGTAATTGTACTCTCCCTCTTTGTATTCTAAAGCGCTACGTAAACTGTTGCACTATATAAATCCTGTATAATAATAATTATAATAATAATAATTATATACAAATAAGAAGAAAAAGAAAAGTAACAATAATCATCATCTCAATAATATATTTCACATTCAAATTTTAATTAAATTATTATTTTAATAAATAATATAATTTAAAATTGTGTATATAATTTATGTATGTAGTATTAATAATACTATAATGATTATTATATTATATTATTATTATTTGTATTAAAACATTTAAACACATTTCTAAGGCCTGTAAATGGCCATATCACATCATTATTGACTATTTTTATTTTATTATTATTATTATATAGCGCCAACAGTTTGCACAGCGCTTTACAACATGAGGGCAGACAGTACACTTACAATACAAATCAATACAGGAGGGATCAGAGGGCCCTTCTCGTTAGAGCTTACAATCTAGAAGCTATTAAATAATACCATTTAAAAATTGTGTGTGTGTATGTATATGTGTGTTTTTATTATCTTATCATTTTTAATAAAGTAATAATAATACTAAAATTAATATTTAATATTCAATATTATATGATGATGATTATTATTATTATGATTATTTGCATTAAAACATTTAAACACATTTCTGAGGCCTGTAAATGGCCATATCACATCATTTATTGATTGATTTTTATTTTATTATTATTATTATTCTTATACAGGATTTATATAGCACCAGCAGTTTGCGCAGCGCTTTACAACAAGAGGGCAGACAGTACACTTACAATACAAATCAATAATCAATACAGGAGGGATCAGAAGGCCCTGCTCGCTAGAGCTTACAATCTAGAAGATATTAAATAATACAATTTAAAAATTGTGTGTGTGTGTGTGTATATATATATATATATATATATGTGTGTGTGTGTGTGTGTGTGTGTGTGTGTGTGTGTGTGTGTGTGTGTGTGTGTGTGTGTGTGTTTAAAGCAATAATAATACTAAAATGAATATTTAAATATTTAATATTATATGATGATTATTATTATTATTTGCATTAAAACATTTCAACACATTTTTGAGGTCTGTAAATTGCCAGATCACATATTACATCATTTATTGACTATTTTAGTTTTTTTTGTATTCATTTCTATTTTTCAAAATTTCTTATTTCATACCTACCTACAATACCTATAATAGTAGAATATAACTAACTGCTAAATGTTGGTGAGTTCTGTACCTTGGAAAACATCTCATACTTAGAAACAACTTGGTTGCTGAATACCCGTAATCCTAAAAAAAACAAAAAAAAAATTCTAATGATATATTTATTCATTGATTTCTCAGCCCACACTCCCTCCCACACCCTGCTTTTTATATTAGCAAATAAACTGATGATTTCCTGCATTCGTGAAACATCCTCATTAAAAAATAAACAGTAGCCTGCATTAAATGTCAAAAACAGGACATTACATTGCATTAAAATTTGAGCAAAATGACAGGGAAGGATGGTTTTAATTTTAGATCTTGGAATTGTACAGATGTTAAATAAAGGAAACACCATTAAAAAAAGTAAATCATATTTTAGTTGTTGTTACTGTAATTTTAGCTATCTTCAGTTTTATTAATTTTGTAAAAATAAAGTGCCTGTGTTTAATATAACAAGACGCAAGGAGAAGCCAAGATGATGCTTTGCTTAGTGCTCATGTGTAATAAGCCTTTCAGCTTTTCACTCCTGCCAATCATTTTGACATCCATGGCCTGAAAGAATATATGTGTATGTAACAGATGCTATTGGGTTGATTTACTAAGGGAATAGAGAATGCTCACTTAGGAAAGTAAATGATAGAAATTAAAGTGAGCCTGTGTTCACTTTGAATATTCTATGACGTCAGAGGAATAAAAACATGATTTTTTTTCTAGCACATTATTAGTTGATTGAATTGAACACAGCATCGTCTTATCTACTAAGCTCAGTGAACACTCACTTTTTCTATTGAACGGTCCCTATTCCTTTAGTAAATTAATTCCAATGTCGTATTGATTTATTGACATGGAAGTGCTAAGAGTTGACAATTCTAAACTAATAGCCTTTCCCCAACTGTTTATCTTCTCTGGAATTCTGAGTCCCATAGACAACCCATTTCTTGTCTAATCCTGCCCAAAACATAGCAACAGAACAAGGAGTTGGGCAAGGAGATCTCACCAGTGAAATAAATAGGAGATATTACAAACCAGCCCAACATTATCAAAAATGTAATAGATTGACTATGAAGAGGTTCAGTGGTTTAAAGCCCTTAACTTCCAAGAAGACTCAAAGGCAATGTGGTCTAAACCCTCATCTGAAATCAACTTTATCAAGACTTGGTTTTGGGAGAGGTGATGTCATAGATTGGTTTTCTACTTTGTGTGTATCTATGGAATCAACTCCCTGCCTCCTTCCATTAAGTGACCTCACAGATCAGTAGGGTTCAGATTAGAGGTCATATTATACACTGCTCTTAACCTCCCTGGCGGTATGATTGTGTCTCAAAGCAGTACATTGTTTCGCATGGAAATTTGGTGTTTTATATTGTAGGCCTGTAATTCTTAGGAACAGCTCACTTAAATCTGTCCAAACAAGAGTCTAGTAAACATCCTGGGTATGATCAAGTTAGAAACACGAAATCATAAATTATAATATAATAAATAACTATAAATAATTATAACAAATAATAATATAATAATAAAATGTTTTCAATGATGTAATGAAATCAAAAACACAGAAATTTGCTCAGTTGCAGAATTGTCACTGTCATTACTTTCAGCATTTAATGACGAATTTCCCCACAAATCACTATTGCTCAATTCTGCAAGTGATTCTAATTTACTATCGCTGTTTTTTAGCTGGTCTAAAACCACTTTTGACCTTGCCATGGACATTCTCAAGTTTCTAGGCAGAAAGAACAGTATTCATAATATAAAACTACGTGCAGGGCACTGGACAAAGCATTAGGGACAAAAGGGATGTGAAATAATTTCATACAGTAATGTAATCTGTAAGATTACAGTGTACCGTATATGTTTTGTTTTTTGCACTTTTTGAATTTGCCGCTGGGCTCCGCCCCCATGCATCGCGCTGCTCACAGGGAACGGAGCCCGGCACAGTGATGAATCGGGCGGAGTACACAGCCAACGCACACAGCGGGAGGACATCGCAGGATCCTGGGGACAAGGTAAGTGGCTCGGGGTTACCGCTTTTTGTAATGAAAATTAACCGCGAGTCACACTCGGGATTACCGCCAGGAAGGTTAACTGTACTTTGGTGCAAGAGGTTGCAAATTGCTGAGGTGCCCCTATCTGTAAGTGGAAAGAGTTTCATTTTTAAGACACTAATATCTATATTAATATCTATAGACTGACCAGTATTAGTGTGTGTATGTATGAGAAGGTTCTCACCCAGTTCATGGTACTTCTAGTATAGGTAAGTCACATTCAGCTGAGCTTGTTCTGTAATGTTGAAGACGTTTCATAGCTCATTTAAGCCACTTCTTCAGTTCCAATGTATTAGAACTGAAGAAGTGGCTTGGAGAAGCTTCACAATGTCTTCATCGCTACAGAACAAGTTCAATTGAATGTGACTTACCTATACTAGAAGTACCATGAACTGGATGAGAACCTTCTCATTCATACACACACTAATATTAGTCAGTCTGTTTTCTCCATGTTCTATAAAGGTTGACCAACAAATTCACTTCTGTGCACATATCTAACGAGCAGGGCCCTCTGATCCCTCCTGTATTTATTTGTATTGTAAATGTACTGTCTGCCCCCATGTTGTAAAGCACTGTGCAAACTGTTGGCGCTATACAAATCCTGTATAATTTAATAATATCAAGGACACTCACACAACATGTGGGTCAAAATGTGCAAAACCATTTTGCAATGATCTTCATTTTTTAACCAAAGCTCGATACCTTATTATGGTTGAATATCTTTTTATTAACAAATATCGATGGATTACAAGAACAATCCAAATATTTAAAGTAGAAAAGATAAAAATGTACATGAAATCCAAACTCAGATCACTAAATACAATGCACCAAAAACAATACTCGCAAGGGATCATTCCCCCTAAAAGAGTAAAATGATCAACAAAGGCAAAATTATTATGAATAGAGGAACACGATCAAACTATGCTAGATAAATACAGCTATAAAATTGCTTCACCCCTAAGGAATCAATGTCCTCAGGGGGGATCGTCAATATACATACATTCAGTGCAGTGGCTAAAGACTCAAGATAAAAGAGTCTGGTAATACTCATAGTGAAAATAGGTATATAAAGAAGAAATAAGGAGGAAAATTAGATAGGGGAGAACTTAAGAACAGAGGGGAAAAGACAGGAAAAAAAAGAGGGGGGAATAGGAATAAGGCCTAGTAGTAGACATGAGTTCGCTTGACATCCAAAGAGGAGAAATGGAACATCCGAACAATTGGGTGTATTTTATAATGTGAGCTGCTTACTCACTTGATACCTTTTTAAATCAAAATACCCAAATCAGAAAATGTGTTAATTTCCACATCACAATTGAAAATTTACATTTCTTGCGCAATATTTTCCAAGGTGGTACGCACAAAGCATTTTTCTACAGAATTATGTCTAGTGCTGGGGAACGTATATCACGAATTTTTTTAAGATTTTGCTTTTATTTTAGCATTTAAATTATATTTTTTTTGAAAGAAGTATATGTACACGTAGCTAACCTGTTATAACACTGTAAGCCCGTGTTTTACTGGAAGTGTATGGTCTGAGTGTCTGACTGCATCTGTATATCCCTAAACAAAAATCACCAGTGCATTCCGGTCTGCACATAAAAGCCGACTTTATTAGAACGGATGCAGCAAGTAAATGTTTTGGGCAAACTGTTTCCCTAGATATAGTAAGCTTCATTTAAAGCCATATTATGTTTCATATAAAGCCTTCCTATAATCCAGTTTTTGGCTTTAATAATCATTAAAATAATTAAAATGATTCAATCTGTCTTGCACGGTGTATTAGAATAATCCCATTTACGCTGGCAGAAAAATCCAGCGTAAAAAATACTTGGACTAGTCTGGTGCATATTTTCTGACGTCAATGTGCGTAAGGTGTACATCTGCAATTTCATTCTAGTGGCTAGAATATTCATTTGTTCCAACACTAGTCTGACATTATGTGCGTGTTTATGCATGTATATGCATAAACTATGGCAGTACGCTTGTCTATGAATGCAAGTTTGGGGCATTTTTTCTTTATGTCTCCAAACGATGCTGTAAAAAAACAAAAAATGCTGCTAAAAGCACAATTTTTTTGCCTGTGTAAGGCCTTATGCCCCGTACACACGGTCGGATTTTCCGACGGAAAATGTGTGATAGGACCTTGTTGTCGGAAATTCCGACCGTGTGTGGGCTCCATCACACATTTTCCATCGGATTTTCCGACACAAAAAGTTTGAGAGCAGGATATAAAATTTTCCGACAACAAAATCCGTTGTCGGAAATTCCGATCGTGTGTACACAAATCCGACGGACAAAGTGCCACGCATGCTCAGAATAAATACAGAGATGAAAGCTATTGGCCACTGCCCCGTTTATAGTCCCGACGTACGTGTTTTACGTCACCGCGTTTAGAACGATTGGATTTTCCGACAAATTTGTGTGACCGTGTGTATGCAAGACAAGTTTGAGCCAACATCCATCAGAAAAAATCCTAGGATTTTGTTGTCGGAATGTCCGAACAAAGTCCGACTGTGTGTACGGGGCATTAGACTCAGAGAAGAGAAGGACAGCACTCTGAGCCAATCAGATTCCTCTAAGTTGCACAGAGTTGTCCACCTACTAATATAAGCTATCTTACAGTGTGCATCTAGAGGGCTGCTGCTCTTTCATTCCACAGTTAGAAGGTAGGGCAGGTCCTGGACCAGGCTGTACTTTTCAACAGTAGATTTGTGTAGACCAGGGGTCTCCACACTCCACACTATCAAAAACTGTTTTAAAGGCTCAGCTGGCTCCAATAGAATAAAACTTGGTTTGAAGTTAACATAAGTTTGTTACGTTACTATTATGATATTCACTTTATTATAACTAAGCTCCATGGAATTGGATAAATAAACTGTTAGGATATTTATTTGTGAACTAACCTATCGCTCTGATTTGTAATTCTGCTTGACCAGTCTTTTGATCCTGGCACCCTTTTGACCCTGGAGGGTCTCCAAACTATGGCACTCCAGTTGTTCAGGAACTACAATTTCCATCATGCCTAGTCATGTCTGTGAATGTCAGAGTTTTACAATGCCTCATGGGACGTGTAGTTCCGCAACGGCTGGAGGGCTGTAGTTTGGAGATCCCTGGTCTACACAAAGGTCTCGGTGGGGTTGATCCACTAAAACTGGAGAGTGAAAAATCTGGTGCAGCTGTGCATGGTAGCCAATCAGCTTCTAGCTTCAGCTTGTTTAGTTAAGCTTTGACAAAAAAAAAACTGGAAGCTGATTGGCTTCTATGGAGAGCTGCACCAGATTTTGCACTCTCCAGTTCTAGTGAATTCACCCCACTGAGACCTTTGTGTAGAAGAGGGAGCTCCAAACTACAGCCCTCCAGTGGTTGCGGAACTACACGTTCCATGAGGCATTGTAAAACTCTGACATTCACAGACATGACTAGGCATGATGGGAATTGTAGTTCCTGAACAGCTGGAGGGTCGTAGTTTGGAGACCCTCCAGGGTCAAAAGGGTGCCAGGATCAAAAGACTGGTCAAACAGAATTAGAAATCAGAGAGATAGGTCAGTTCACAAATAAATATCCTTTTGCCGTGTACACACGAGCGGAATGTCTGACAGAAAAAGTCAGACGGGAGCTTTTCATCGTATATTCCAATCGCGTGTATGCCCCATCTGACTTTTTACGTCGAAAATTTTGACGGACCTAGAAAGAGAACATGTTCTAAATTTTGCAGACGGAACCAATTCCTATCGGGAAAACCAATTGTCTGTATGCTGCTCCAAGGTACCAAAAACGACGCATGCTCTGAAGCAAGTACGAGACGGAAGCTATTGGCTACTGACTATTGAACTTCCGTTTTCTAGTCCCGTCGTACGTGTTGTACGTCACCGCATTCTGGACGGTCAGAATTTGGTGTGACCGTGTGTATGCAAGACAGCTTGAGCGGAATTCCGTCGGAACTCCGTCGGAAAAACCTTCAGAGTTTATTCCATTTAAAAAACGGTCGTGTGTACCGGTCGTGTGTACAGGGCATAACAGTTTATTTATCCAAGTCCCTGGAGCTTAGTTATAATAGAGTGAACATCATAATAGCAACTTAACAAACTTATGTTAACTTCAAACCAAGTTTTATTCTTTTAGAGCCAGCTGAGCCTTTAAAACAGTTTTTGATATATGCTGAATGTTGTATTAAATATGTTTTGGCTTTTGGAAACTTTTTTGTGATTTTTTTTTTATTTTCTGGAGTTAGTCCTGTATCGAATCCCCCCCCCCCCCCCTCCCCAAGCTATAGACCATCTGTTTCTTCCTTTAGTGGCTTTACTCAGTCATAGCAAATAGATTTTGTCAAGCATTGAGAGACAATTTCTGCAGATTGTTAACACTGGGGGAACCAACATTATCCTTAACGTAAAAAGCTTTGTCAGTTAGTAGTTGCAATCAGCCCATTGGCAGCTGGCTCCACCCACTAGGGTCCATCAAACACCATGAACAGCAGTTGGTCACTTTTTCTAATTAATGACCTGCATGTCCTGTACATCCTTATGTTAAAGGCAGTGATTAGCAGCATATTATTATTATTATTATTTTTTTTTTTTTTTTTTAATTCACAGTGCCATACGTTTTCATCTAGTAATTATTTAATGCAAACTAATGAGAATGTGGTTTACATTTTCAAAGTAAGCAATATTTATTTTCCCTTTTTAGAGCAATAAAGATTAGTAGAGTATTGTCAAAGGGTCCTTGACAATCAAGTGGGCTAATTTTTGGCAAGTGTTCCTTGCTCTGTAAGTGCCTGGAAAATTAGAAGATGGCACTTCAAGAGGGTGTTTAACTTAGATAAATGTAAGATGATTGACTTTAAGTGGTTTTAAAGAGCTATACAAATTCATCATGTTTGTATCTATCTATCTATCTATCTATCTATCTATCTATCTATCTATCTATCTATCTATCTATCTATCTATCTATCTATCTATCTATCTATCTATCTATCTATCTATCTATCTATCTATTTATCTATACACAAGGCTAATCATTCCTTGTCTGTAATTCTCTATATAGCTTTGTTGTTTGCTGACTCAAAGTACATTACTTGGAATATTTTAAAATGAAAATAAAACCTCCACAAAGGTTCTTAAAGGTCTTCTACTGATGCAGCCGAAGAGACATTTACACTCCCTGGTGGTACAGAAAATGTTTTACTGCAGCAAGAAGAGCAAAACACTACGGCTCATCTGGAAGCTGATCATCAGAAAATAAATCTTTCTAGGCCCATTATAAATAGCCATCGCTATTAAAGGCACGCAAAGCACTGTGACCCCCCCACCACCACCATCACCACCACCCCTCATGCAAAAATAAATAAATAATTTTAAAAGCCACATTTTTATGTTTCAACTTAGAAATCCAAATTTGCCCTAGAAGAAGCAATTTAATCCTTTCCTAAGGGAAGTGAAAAGAATTGTGCTGTTTAATAAATCATCGAAAACTTTTTTTTTCCAAGAGTGCATTTGATATATGTTAATATTACTATTATTATTATTATTATTATTATTATTATTATTATTATTATTATACAGGCTTTATATAGCGGCAATGGTTTGCTCAGCATTTATTAATAATAATTATGATACAATATTAAGGCTAATAAAAATAACAATATTAATAACAGTAATATACTAATAATAAAATTACTAAAAATAGCAGTAGCAATAATAATGGTAATAATATTACCAATAGTTATGATAACGATACTCACTATTATTATTTATTTTGTAAAGCGCTGCACAAACTATTAGCGCTATATAATCTTGTATTATAATAATATTAATGTTAATTTTTATCATAATTATTATTCATTTATTGACTGTATTCTTTTGTTGTGTTATTATACATTATATATGCACATTAAAAACAAAACAATATGTGTTCGGATGAAGTACACTTTCGTATTCAATATAAATCTAATTATTTTATATTACTGACCCTATCTTAAACCACACTTTTCTAGCACATTTCAGTCACTGGGTTTCAGTTTAAATCCTTTGGGTAATTGTAATAAACCTATATTATTTTAAAATTTAATCAACCTCTTTGGTTGTCTTTCACTTTTTTTTTTTTTTCATTTTTACGTAGGTGCAAATGTTTGATTTATTTGAAGTGTTTTTTTTTTGTTTTTTTTTATACTGTTATATTCAACATTATACTGCATTATAAACACACATCTTAAGGAAAAGTAAATGAGTAAAAACATGGTTGACTTGGACTTTGCTAGGCCAGTTTAATTGTGATTTAGTTGGAGGTATAAGTTACTTCCATTATTTTACATTTCTGTGCACCCAGGGTAAAAGTAGTAGACCCCAAAACACTAAAAAAAAAAAAAAGAAAAGAAAAACAAATAATAAAAAAATACAAATTCAAAAATACAGTACAAACCCCTTTAGAAATTAGAAATGATAAAAATGAGATTAATTAATGGAATTCTAGAAGTGATATTTAATGTGGAGGGGCTGCATCTCTTTTTTTTTTTTTTTTTTTTTTTATGTGCCATAGCAATAATGTTTGCTGTACGTGCTTGCTTCCTACTGTGCCAAAGTCGAAATGAAATGCTGCTAACATGTCCTGGACATCTCTGGGCTGATGAAGTGACCCTGTGCTATTGTGAATGGAGCTTCAGAGAAAATAAAGCCAGGATATCAGAGGCCTGACATCTGTTAGTAGTGGTGGGTGGTGGTGGTGGGGTGGGGGTGGAGGGACGCCTTCTGCTCTTCTCTCTCTCTTTCTTCTTTTCACTTCTCCTCTACTGACAATAGGGGCTTGTGGGTTACTCCAATGCTGAGGAATCAGTGATACCTTGCAGAGAAACGATTCCTCATCATCATGCATTTTTTACAACTATAAACCTTTACCATAACTAGCCAGACCTCATTTGCATTAAGGTGATGCTTTAGCCGGCATTCTTCCTGCTGCGTAGCAATATTCAGCCTGGCTCAGATACAGCGAAAGGTTACCCAGGGTAAAGGAGCACTTTGAGGAGGGGGTAGAAGTTTTTTTTTTATTCTGTACATTAATGCTGATTGTCAAGTTTACTTTATATTGCTATTGGGTGCACTTTAAGAATTAGTGCAGTAGAACCATGGGCGTCCGCAAATAGGGGCAAGGCAGGGCACTTGCCCCCCCCTGGAATCATCAGGTGTTGGCTTGCAGACTCTGTGTTGTGTTTAAATGTCCGCTATCGCGGCTGCCGTGGACTTTTTTTTTTAAACGTCTGTTTCTCTGCTGGCTGCTCTGAGCTCTCTGCTCTGTCCTGACACTGTCCAGCAGGGCCGCCTTCAGGGGGGTACAGCCGATACACATGTACCGGGCCCGAGTGTCTGCAGGGGCTCGGGGCTCGGTGGCAACCAGGAAGTGTGCAGGAGAGGGGAGCCGAAGGAGATATATTGCAGGTCTGCAGGAGAGATGCGGCCGTAGGCTAAGCATAGTAAGCTGGCACGGCTGGGACTCGGGAAATGGTATGAGGGAGGGACTTAACAGCCTTTCAGTTGCTCATTGGCTGAGCAGGAAGCAGGAGGCGGGCTGCTCTGCCTCCTGCTGCCTCCTTAGCCAATAGGTACACAAAGTGCAGTGTCCATCACTGAAGAGCCTCCTGCTTCCTGTCTTGGTGGGAGGGACAGAATTCCTCTGTAAAGAAGCTGCTGCAGAGATCGAGGTAAGTGAAAAAAAAAAGTGTTTTTTCCTGAAGCTGCTAGAAGACATGTACAGTGCACAGCCTGCGCCCCCTGTTAATATCAATCACTGTATTGCCAGCCCTATTGCTGTCCTTTTAGCAGAGTGAAGGTGAAAGTAACATTACACATGTGCAACATAGGTGTCAGCTTATGTCACCATGTTAAAAGGACAGTACTATGGGTAGCATTACAGTGATTGTTATTAGTCCAGGTTCACTAAACTAACCAATGCTCTGAAAAGCAATCCATGCGGATTGCTTTTTAAGGCCCCTTTCACATGAGTGGTCCGATCGGGTCCTCCTGTCTGTTTTTTAGGCAACCTGATTGGACCGCCCATTGTTCTCTATGGATCGGCAGATTTAAATGGAAATGTGTCAGTTTACATCCGCCTGTCTCTGATCTGATCTGGCAAAAAGAAACGATGGAAGGGCCCCCATTCCCCTCCATCTGGCCGGATCAGAGGGCAGTTGGGTGTAAACGTACGGCATGAGCAGACACAGGTCTGTCAGTTACCCGCTCAGCTCAGCAAGGGATCCACGGACAGATCCCCTGCTGAGAAAAACTGGATCGGCCCCTTTGAAGATTGCAGCTAGAATGCAGATAAGGCCGGCCATAAATGGTTTGAATTCTGTTTAGCAGAGACTGGCTGAGATTCAAACTATGTATCGACAGGCTGAATGTACCCAAGTTAATCGATCGATCAACTTGAGTACGACCAACCTGTCAGATTTTACATACAATTATCGCTAGCAGCTCTTGTAGTCACTAGCAATAATTACTGTGTTCTCCTGGTAGGGGCGGTTTTCCCACCCCCCACTGGGAGAATACAATGCCTCCACAGCAGGGATTCCCCCATCAACACTGTCTGTGTTAATGGGGGAATCAAGCAATTTTTTTCCTGCAACCCGTGGGGCAGAGATGGGGAAAAAAAATCATAATTTGGCCAAAATGGGAAAAAAAGTGCTTGCTTTATATATACTTTAGTATGATACATAACTAGAACATCTAACAGGGTTATGTCATTGCAGGAGATTTCCCCTCACTTTCTGTCTTGATGTCACCAGAACAGGAAGTGAGGGAATCTCCCTGTGGGAATATAGCCAGCAATTGTTATATATATATATAAAAAATCAATATAATTTGGACATTATAAGGCAACAATTGCAAGCTATTTACCCACAGTGAAATCCCCCCACTTCCTGTTCTGGTGACACTAAGACAGGAAGTGAGAGGAAATCTCATGCAATGATGTGACCCTATTAGATCTTCTAGTTATGTATAAAAAATATATATAAAGCAAGCACTTTTTTTCAATTTTCGCTAAATTATGGAAGAGTTAAAACCACATTCTTTTTTTTTACCATCTGTGTCCCATTGTGAGGTCACGTAGGCGCAACAGTTAGTGAGAGAGAAATTGCTTTGGAGACAGTTGCCACCAGAACCCGAGTCCCAGGATGGAGGAGAAGGGACTGGAGGAGGAGGAGGATGTGGGATGAAGGAGAAGGCACTGGAGGAGGAGGACATGGGATAGAGGAAGATGTAGGATGAAGGAGAAGGGACTGGAGGAGGAGGAGGATGTGGGATGAAGGAGAAGGCACTGGAGGAGGAGGACATGGGATAGAGGAGGATGTAGGATGAAGGAGAAGGGACTGGAGGAGGAGGAGGATGTGGGATGAAGGAGATGGGACTGGAGGAGGAGGAGGATGTGGGATGAAGGAGATGGGACTAGAGGAGGAGGAGAAGGACATGGGATCAGGATGAGACTGAAAGAGGAGGACATGGGATGGGATTTGGTGGGGCTGCCAGTGGGCGGGCCCTGGGGAATTTTGATGGTCAGGTCTGGGGGTGGGGGGGGGGGGGGCAGGCCTAAAACTGTGTAAGTGGCCCCAAAATTTCTGATGGCGGCCCTGCTGTCTAGTGTTTTTGGCTCCTCAGCTCAGCCTTTCCGCCCTCCTCTTCAGTGATTGGCTGCCTGAGTAGTGTGGTTGTGTCTCATCATGTTGTGTAGATGGATCCGCCCACTCAAGTGCGAGCCACTGAGTGACATGCTGGCAGTCTGCCACTATGTAGATCCGGGCCGACACTGCCATCGGCCACTCAACTGCGAGCCGCCCAGTGATATGCTAATGCTACCTGTGCCTAGGCAACAAGAACAGCGAGGAACCACAGGTAACAGCAGTTAGTAGCAGCCAGGACTCCGTAGGTGGTGGGAGGAAGGATGATTGATGGGGAGCATGCAGGTGTAGGTGGGGGAGGTGTCACTTCTGCAGGCATGGCATGGAGTGATAAGTAATATGCTTTCCCTCTCTCTCAGTACTACTGCCTTCCTCTCAATCTTTTATGCCTTCCCTCTTTCTCTCTACTCCTGCTCCCATCCCTTCTCACTACTTCTGCCTCTGTCTTTCACTTTCTTGCTCTGCCTCTTCTGCTGCCTTCTATCTGTACTACCTTCTCTCTCTATACTCCTGTTTTCTCCACTACATTACTTCATTACTGAACTCCTTACTGTCTCCTTAGTTCCACCACTACCTCCATCTCTCACTGGTTCTGTTTCCACATATGTGGCAAATAGTAAACATTGAGAACATGGGTGTCCATAAAATTATGCCCCCCCCTGAAAAAAGTTCTGCGGACGCCCATGAGTAGAACAACAATATATTGCAGAATAATGCATTAAAACATAGCACAAACACAAGAAAAAGAAAATATAAAGATAACTGCAAAGGCCGAAGAAGGAGATTATTTGATTATCTGATTATTTGGTTGGTAGTATTGACAACAAAGAAAAATATAAATCAGAACTCCAATAAAAACGTTTTATTTTGAGTGTGGGGGGCAAGTTAGATTCCCCGACAGGTGTTATTATCATCTGTGTCTCCTTCACCTCCTGCCCCAAAGACATAATAGGAAGAAAGTGGAAATCTACTTAGTCTTAAATGATATTGCACCTTTATTATTGGTGATCTCATTGGATGATTTATTACGTAAAACCATGATGACTCCAACTGCTCCTTGAACAAATACTAATGTTACCATGGGTGCCTCTGTCATCCATGGGTTTTTCAGTTTACTACAAACAACTTTACCAACCTCCTAAACTCCCTTATGAGGACCTACAGTAGGATTGGGTGCCTCAAGGCATCAAGAGCAACCTTCTATATCCTGCATGGAGACAGAGGTACTCTTCATAGGCCTGTTTGGAAGGTTGTGCTTACCATTACATGTGGTTATTCATAACCTTGCCAAATGTAAGTTAATCATTACATTAAAGCAACTTTACTACCCTCCTGATGTCCACGAGGACCTAGGATCCGGTGTCCTGAGGCGTCAACAGTGATCTAACATATCCAACAAGGGGTGTTATTCATGGGCCTACTCAGAAGATTGTGCTTACCATTATATGTGGTGAAATTTAAAGACTCAACCAGCTTGGCGTGTAAATTGCCATCATCGCTGTATATAAAAAAAATTGTGAATACCTCTACAATGGGATTTTTAAGGCAATTTAAAGATGAAAAAATACATATATTCAAAAAGTTTTATTGGTACAAATTTTTGTACTAATAAAACTTTTTGAATATATGTATTTTTCATCTTTAAATTGCCTTAAAAATCCCATTCTAGAGGTATTCACAATTTTTACCATTATAGGTGGTTATTCGTAACCTTGCCAAACATAAATTAAAGAGGAGGTCCAGCCTCCTTCGGGAAAAAATAAAAGTCAGCAGCTACAAATACTTTTAAAGTATTTAAAGTTTTAAATTTAGGACACTTACCTGTCCAGGGATCCCACAATGTCAGCACCCCAGTCGATTTTTCCATCGGCTCTCGGGTGCTGCCACCACCATTGTTTCTAAGGAAAACCAGCAGTGAAGCCGCGAGGTTTCACAGCCGGTTCCGTACTGCGCATGCACGTAGCGCGCGGTGCTTTCTGAATGGCCCAGCGTCGGGGGAAGGAGGAGGGGGGCTGAACAGGTCTCCCCCCCCCGAAAGGTGCCAAATGTGGCACTGAAGGGGGCTGGAGGCAGATAAGAGGAGCTTCCACTTTTGGGTGGAACTCTGCTTTAATCCTTACATTAACCTCCCTGACGGTTTTCCCAAGTGTGGATCGGAGTTAAATTTCAGCACCATTAGCGGTAACTCCGATCCACACTCGGGATTGCATTGCAGGATCCTGGTGCAGTGTACTTACCTCGTCCCCAGGATCCTGCGATGTCCCCCCCCCGCTGTGTCTGCGGGCTCTGTCCTCCGCCGGATGCCTCTGTGTTCCGGGCTCCGTTCCCTGCAATCGTTGGGATGCATGGGGGCGGAGCCCGCGGCAAATTCAAAAAAGTGAAAATTCATAACACATACAGTACTGTAATCTGTAAGATTACAGTACTGTATGAAATTATTTCACATCCCTTTTGTCCCCAGTGCTTTGTCCAGTGCCCTGCATGCAGTTTTATATGATATATACTGTTTCTTCTGCCTGGAAATTGGAGATTGTCCATAGCAACCAAAAAGTGTCCCTTTACGTCAATAGTGGTTTTAGACCAGCTATAAAACAGCAATAGTAAATTATTATATTATTATTTTTTATAATTATTTATTTATTATATTATAATTTATGATTTTGTGTTTCAAACTTCGTCATACCCAGGATATCTACTAGACCCTTGTTTGGACAGATTTTATGTGTGTTATTGCTAAGAATTACAGGTCTACAATATATAACGCCAAATTTCTATGCAAAATAATTGTACCACTTTGAGACGCAAAAATCTGACAAAATCATACCGCCAGGGAGGTTAAAGAAACTTTACTACCCTCCTGACATCCACTATGAGGACCTAGGATACGGTGCCCTGAGGCATCAACAGCGACCTCCCACATCCAGATCATCGTAGAGACAGGGCTGTTCTTCATAGGCCTACTCAGAAGGTTGTGCTTATAATTACAGGTATACAGTATCTCACAAAAGTGAGTACACCCCTCACATTTATGTAAATATTTTATTCTATCTTTTCATGTGACAACACTGAAGAAATGACATTTTGCTACAATGTAAAGTAGTGAGTGTACAGCTTGTATAACAGTGTAAATTTGCTGCCCCCTCAAAATAACTCAACACACAGCCATTAATGTCTAAACCACTGGCAGCAAAAGTGAGTACACCCCTAAGTGAAAATGTCCAAATTGGGTCCAAAGTGTCAAAATTTTGTGTGGCCACCATTATTTTCCAGCACTGCCTTAACCATCTTGGGCATGGAGTTCACCAGAGCTTCACAGGTTGCCTCTGGAGTCCTCTTCCACTCCTCCATGACGACATCACGGAGCTGGTGGATGTTTGAGACCTTGCGCTCCTCCACCTTCGCTTTGAAGATGCCCCACAGATGCTCAATAGGGTTTAGGTCTGGAGACATGCTTGACCAGTCCATTACCTTTCCCTCAGCTTCCTAAGCAAGGCAGTGGTCGTCTTGGAGGTGTGTTTGGGTTCATTATCATGCTCTGCTTCAGTATGTCACAGTACATGTTGGCATTCATGGCTCCCTCAATGAACTGTATCTCCCCAGTGCCGCTAGCACACATGCAGCCCCAGACCATGACATTCCCACCACCATGCTTGACTGTAGGCAAGACACACTTGTCTTTGTACTCCTCACCTGGTTGCCGCCACACACGCTTGACACCATCTGAACCAAATAAGTTTATCTTGGTCTCATCAGATCACAGGACATGGTTCCAGTAATCCATATAAACCTTAGTCTGCTTGTCTTCAGCAAACTGCAAGCTTTCTTGTGCATCATCTCTAGAAGAGGCTTCCTTCTGGGATGACAGCCATGCAGAAAAATTTGATGCAGTGTGCGGCGTATTGTCTGAGCACTGGCAGGCTGAACCTCCACCCCTTCAACTTCTGAAGCAATGCTGGCAGCACTCATACATCTATTTCCAAAAGACAACCTCTGGATATGACGCTGAGCACGTGCACTCAACTTCTTTGGTCAACCATGGCGAAGCCTGTTCTGAGTGGAACCTGTCCTGTTAAACCGCTGTATGGTCTTGGCCACTGTGCTGCAGCTCAGTTTCAGGGTCTTGGTAATCTTCTTATAGCCTAGGCCATCTTTATGTAGAGCAACAATTCTTTTTTTTCTCCAGCTCCTCAGAGAGTTCTTTGCCATGAGGTGCCATGTTGAACTTCCAGTGACCAGTATGAGAGAGTGAGAGCGATAACACCAAATTTAACACACCTGCTCCCCATTCACACCTGAGACCTTGTAACACTAACGAGTCACATGACACCAGGGAGGGAAAATGGCTAATTGGACTCAATTTGTACATTTTCATTTAGGGGTGTACTCACTTTTGTTGCCAGCGGTTTAGACATTAATGGATGTGTGTTGAGTTATTTTGAGGGGACAGCAAATTTACACTGTTATACAAGCTGTACAATCACTACTTTACATTGTAGCAAAGTGTCATTTCTTCAGTGTTGTCACATGAAAAGATAAAATAAAATATTTACAAAAATGTGAGGGGTGTACTCACTTTTGTGAGATACTGTATGTGGTTATTTGCAACATCACCAAATGTAAGTTAAAGTGATTGTAAAGCTTTGCATTTAATTTTTAAAAAATATCAAACATGTCATGCTTAAATGCTCCGTGCAATGGTGTTGCACAGAGCAGCCCCAATCCTCCTCCTCTTGGATCCCTCGCTCCTCCCCCCTGCCAAGTGCCTCCATAGCAAGCCGGCTCTGCGTGTCCACCCGCTGCTAACTCCTCACTGGCTGTGAGTGATGGCAGCAGGAGCCAGTGGCTTTCGCTGCTGTCTCCTGGTCCAATGAGGAGAGAGAGAGCCGGGAGAGCCGCTGCTCTCGTGCACATCGCTGGATCAAGCTTGGGCTCAGGTAAGTATAAGGGGGCTAGGGGGGAGTAGCACACTGAAGGTTTTTTACTTAATTGAAATGAATACATTACGGTAAAAGAACCTTCAGACTTTCGAACCACTTTTATTCATCACGGTTTTCTAAACATCATGTATAACATACAAGATTGTCTACTTACTATACCATAAGGCCTCTTCTGTCTCTTCTCACACTTTCTTTTTTTGGGGGATACCTCAGTGTTTCCTCTCTCCCTATTTTCTCTTTGGACCACTTGGAGGACCATCACCCCATACACACTATTTTGGATTTCCCGGTTCTATATGTTCTAATGACAATAGCAATAAGAAGAGACAGTGAGTGTAAATCTCTACAATGGGGACGCAGACAACAATAATAACTTGATTTCTACACATTTCACACTGTTCTACCTTCTGCTCCTCTACCATCACTCATTGGATGGTATAAAAGTGTATCGACATGCCTATTTTTAAAAAGTTTGGGGAAGGGTTAGCAATCTATCAGGTTTTTATTGCTTAAGGGCGCTAGATCGTTTATTTTATTAATCTCTCCAAATGGAACTCTCGTCTGGCATATCAGAAGCTTTCTTTATAGGCAGATTTCCAAAGAGTAATAGCTGTGGTCTGGTACATGTCTCAATTATTTCTACAAAAGGAAGATCCATCCCATACTTGTACCTTTTGTAGGACAATACAAAAGTTCAGGTGCATGGCGGCAGTATTCCAGCCCAGCTTACAACACATACAGTAAATGGCAAGACAGCAATCCAGATAGCATTTGAAGAAGGTTTATTTGAAAGTATGTAGACGAGCAGCAAGACCGACATTTCCAGGACTCGTAGGTCCGCTTTCTTAAGGTGCAATCATCTAGTATTCAGGAAGGAAAGCAACAGAACCATTTTGTAAAGTCCAGCAGTAATCTAAAAACACAACTTTTAGTCAGGATGTTATATTTGCCTCATAGTTTTGTTGTGTTTTTTTGTATTCAAGAAATTCATTGGTTTTGGCAAAATTTGACTACTGCTGCAATAAACATAATGCTTCTGGTGCTTTCCACTGAGAACATTAGTATTTTTTTTTTTTTATTGCTGTCGGTGTCCCTGCTGGGGAGATTTACCCTCTTTATTTATCCTGGTAATGAAGCGAGGGAAAACCAAAAATTTGAGTTGTCATTAGAACAGGAAAAGATGGGAAATCTTTCAATGGGGAAACTTGTTTCAGTGGTAGCTGTTCCAAAATGTTCCAAAAAAGTGTTTTTCCCAACAAACATACATTATATTCCCAAAAGCATTGGAACGCCAGCCTTTACACATACATGAATTTTAATGGCATCCCAGTCTTAGTACGTAAGGTTTAATATTGAGTTGGCCCACCCTTTGCAGCTATAACAGCTTCAAGTCTTCTGGCAAGTCTGTTCACAAGGTTTAGGAAGCACATTTGTGAGGTCAGGTTGATGTCCAACTGATGTTGGACAAGAAGGCCTGGCTCGCAGCCTCCGCTCTAATTCATCCCAAAGGTGTTCTATCGGGTTGAGGTCAGGACTCTGTGCTGGCCAGTCAAGTTCCTTGACCCCAAACTCGCTCATCTGTGTCTTTATGGACCTTGCTTTGTGCTCTGGTGCACAGTCATGTATGAACAGGAAGGGGCTATCCCCAAACTGTTCCCACAAAGTTGGGAGCATGAAATGGTCCAAAATGTCTTGGTATGCTGACGCCTTAAGAATTCCCTTCACTGGAACAAAGGGGCCAAGCCCATCTCCTGAAAAACAAACCCACACCATAATCCCCCCTTCACCAAATGATTTGGAAAGGTGGGTCAACTCAATATTGAACCCTACGGACTAAGACTGGGATGCCATTAAAGGTCATATGTGTCCCAATAATTTTGGTAATATAGTGTATATACCATAAAAACTTCACAATACAGGACACATTTACAAATGAAAAGTACCAAACTGAACCCGACCTTAAGGCTGGGTTCACACTATTGTGAATTGGATGCGGATTTCATCGCATCCAATTTGCATAGCAAGAGATTGTGATCAGCTCTCTATGGAGTCGGTTCACACATCTCCGGAGCGGCTCCGGTGCGAATTGCACAGGAGTCCTGTGCGTCTTTTGGTCTGTTTCAGGTCAGAATTCAGCCAAAAATTCTGGCTAAAATCGGACCTGAACCAATCAGACCTGAACTGGTGAATGGAGACCCACCTGCTGTGAGCCGCTCCGTGCTCTAGTGTGAACCCAGCCTAAATATATAAAACAATAAACAGCTTATAGCATCTTTCTTATTCTCACCAATTTGATACCAGACCAGGTGCCTGAAGGCATTGGGGACAAACTTTAAAAATTGTTTGGAGCTCTCCTGTGCTGAGAAGTCAACAGTTCTAATTTCAAATTCAAATTGACTGCCAATATCCATTCCGCCACTTTTGGTGGATGTACCAAATTTCTCTTTATAGCAAGAAAATGTTCTACTAACCCTGAACCTCAGATTAACTTGGTTTTCCAGAACCTCCAGATGTCCCAAAATACAAATGTATGGATTATGTGCAACTTTTGTTTTAAACACAGCATTAATATGTTGAACAACGTCTTACCAACATGTTAGGACATCTCCAGGTAAGATGTATGAAATATTGAAGGGCCTGTCCACATCTAGTACAATTAGGACTATCCCAAAGGCCTGCGCTATAAAGTGAACAGGGAGCGTTACACATCCTATGGACAATAAAACACGGAATTACTTTCCCAGAGGCTGATATCGTGACAGAGGGAATCATCCTTAATAACTCTGACCATAGCCCAGGAGACCTATGTATGTTCAGTTTCATCTTATATAGAATCAACATTTTGTACAACTTCACAGAATTGTTTCAACCCCCTGACAATTTAACTCCAAGTATTTTCCACGCAAATGTATAGAAAACCCATGTACTTTGGCTAAAAGTATGGAAGACTAACCCAAATCCCAATCAACAAACTGATTTCACAAGAGGTCTAATGAGTAGAGTCAACCTACTGTGTAGGAAGGAGGAGTCCATACAGGGGCCAGATAATAAAAAAAAGTCATACAAATTCTTACTTTGTTGGTTTTCAGGTGGACTTCACTAGCCTGCTCCCAATTATTATAAAGCTGAAATCTAGATACCAGGGAAGCGGATAAGTGGTAAAGTAACTTCTAAAAATAGCAAGTTTTCATAAATGTCACCAAAAAGGCATATTTGAGAAAAAAGAAATAAGTCTGGAATAAACAAATCCTATAGCATGTAGTATTGACTTTTTACAATACAGTGGAGTACTGTTGTCAGGTCACCTTGAGGCTAGGTGACAGATGCACACCGTTGGAATCAGGAGTGCACCGCAAGGTAGTGGACCCTACAACTGACTGCTGCCGATGGGAGTCAGGGTGGTAAGGAAGGCAGGGCCGCTGGAACACCAACACGGATCCCATCGGGGTTAGAGCATAAGATTCCCTGGGGCGCGGAGTCTAAGAGCCAGCAGGTGTTCACCAGAGCCTCTAGTGGTGAGGATGGACTGGGCTGCAACTGGCTCCAGGTTGCGACCCCCCCAGGGTCCCCCAGCTCACGCCCACAGTAGGCAACAGATAAGGATAGTAAGGGACAAGCCAAGGTCGGGGCCACAAGCAGACAAGGACAACAGAGTTCACGCCAAAGGTTCAGGGTCACAGGCAAACAGGGATAGTCGGGGACAGGCCAAAGGTCAGGGTCATGAGCAGACAGGAATAGTTGAGAACACGCCAAGGTCGGTAACAGAAACAAACGTAGAACACACAGCAAGCAGGAAACAGGAAGCCAAACAGGCAAAGGTTGACCAGCAGGGCTGGCCTGCTGTGCAGAGGTTAATATAGAGTTCTCTGATAGGAGCTGGGGGGAGCCATGCTAGAGGAGAGATTATAAAAGCAGTCAGGTGAGAGTCAGCTGGTCTCTAGAGATGAACACATGGAGACAGGTAAGCTGACAGACAAACTCTATTGCATAACCATGACAACTGTACATGGTAAGCACAACCGAAAAATCATGTTGGGGATGTTGGTACACATTACAATGCAATTATTCTAGATTATATCCCATTACTTAAAATATTCTACCCAACAATATCCACTGCACCTCCAGAAGAGAAGTAATACTTTTTCATTGCACTGACATTTCAAGACAAAATTTTGGATATTCTTCTACCATTCTAAGCAGTGCTGACACTGATGTTCAGTATTTTCCTCAACCTCTCGGTATTGTTTTACTAAACCTCTGTGTATCAGTACTGCTTAGACTGAAAGAACACAGTGCATTTGCCAAAAGTTTATCCTGACCAAGTAACTGTTAGTACAAATAAAAAAGCATTGCTTCTCATCTGGAGGGCAAGGGGATACACATATCTGCCACCTGTACCTTCCTAGCCCTGCAAAGTTTTGAGCAAATTAAAGTTCATTTTAGAGTAGTGTTGGAACCTCTGTTAGACTTTTATTGCTGTCTGTGCCCCTGCTGGGGAGATTCACCATCTATTTGCCCTGATGACCATTGTACAGTAACTGGGACAGAAAGTTATGGGAAAAATACAAATTCTTAAGTTGTCACCAAAACAGGAATTGAGGTCTTCTACTTCTGAGAGAAAATTTGACTTACTTTGGAGAAATCTCCTCTCACTTCCTGCTGTTCCTGGAAACAGTGAAGTGAAGGAAAATCACTCGCACAGACAAAAAAAAAACATGTAAGGGCTGAATTTCAAGATGTAAAATACACAAATGAATGCAGTTCTGTATTTATTAATACATTTTTTTTTAACACAAGCAGTGTAAGTACCCGAATTTGGCCCTTTGCATCCTGTGTACAGCAGAGCTGCAGTGTGAAAGGAAGAAGCTGCACGAGGAGCCAATCAGTTCATGAGCTGACACAAGCTGATAGAAGAGCGAGCAAAGTTACATAGTTACATAGTAGGTGAGGTCGAAAAAAGGCACAAGTCCATCAAGTCCAACCTATGTGTGTGATTATATGTCAGTATTACATTGTATATCCCTGTATGTTGTGGTCGTTCAGGGGCTTATCTAATAGTTTCTTGAAACTATCGATGCTCCCCGCTGAGACCACCGCCTGTGGAAGGGAATTCCACATCCTTGCCGCTCTTACAGTAAAGAACCCCCTACGTAGTTTAAGGTTAAACCTTTTTTCTTCTAATTTTAATGAGTGGCCACGAGTCGTGTTAAACTCTGCAAAAAAGTTTTATCCCTATTGTGGGGTCGCCAGTACGGTATTTGTATATTGAAATCATATCCCCTCTCAAGCATCTCTTCTCCAGAGAGAGTAAGTTCAGTGCTCGCAACCTTTCCTCATAACTAAGATCCTCCAGCCCCTTTATTAGCTTTGTTGCCCTTCTTTGTACTCGCTCCATTTCCAGTACATCCTTCCTGAGGACTGGTGCCCAGAACTGGACAGCATACTCCAGGTGCGGCCGGACCAGAATCTTGTAGAGCAGGAGAATTATCGTTTTTTTCTCTGGAGTTGATCCCCTTTTTAATGCCAATATTCTGTTTGCTTTGTTAGCAGCAGCTTGGCATTGCATGCCATTGCTGAGCCTATCATCTACTAGGACCCCCAGGTCCTTTTCCATCCTAGATGACAGAGAGGTGAGCTTATCACTGTGCTGTGTCTCCTTTCACTGGTTAGTCACAAGCTTAGGGTAGGTCAATGATGCCCAGAAGAAGTGGATTGAATGATGCTAGCCATCTATTGAACACCAAATGGCCAAAAAAAGTACTGCAGGGGAAAATCTCTGGTTTTAACATGAATATTGCAGCAAAACAGTTTTTTTTTTGTTTTTGTTTTTTGCTATTCAATAATTTTTTTATTGTGTCATTTTTGCCTGCTTCAACTGTTATGTACTCTAACTAAATAATAATAATAAAAATAAAGTTTTGACTTTAGATACACTTTAAAAATGACCACTTCATAAAAGCAACAACAGCAGTAAAATATGCACACAAAAAAAAAAGTTTAAAATCCAGTAAACTCTCTATAAAACAAATAACAAAATACAACAAAATCAAAAGCCAGATTAGCTTTTAAAGGTAGGTGGAAGTGTAGATTGGTTAAAACTGGAGAAAAAGTGTCAGCCCGTCCATTTCACCTCCTTGTAAATAGGCCCCATAGTAATTCCATTATCCTGCAGAGTAATAATAGAGTTGACACTTCCTCAGGAGGTTCAGGGAATCATCTCAGAAGAGAATCGACAAATGCTGGAGTATAATTAATCATAGCGATATCAAATCAGCGGAGGGATTCAAATGACTGTTGATTGCTGCATTAAATAATCGTTTGCAGTTGATTGAAAACCTATATGATTTATTGGTATATTGAATGTGCGTTGGGAGGATAGAGATTGCTTGCAGCACATATAACAAAGCATTTGGAAACAGTAACAATGTTTTACAGCTGCTAAGTCAAAACTACTTTCCTGCTTGATAAGAAAAATATACACACCACATGTAACAAATCATTGCTTATTACAAAAAACTACAAAAAAAACTTTAAAGCCCAACTGACCCTCGTGATTTATTACCATAAATGTGACTATACAGTCTGGTTTCATATACAGTAATAAATCTGCTGTTCTTTTTTTTTTTCAAAAAATTTAAAACTACTAGCTGCTCCAGTAATGCCGCGTACACACGGTCGGACTTTTCGTCTACAAAAGTCAGACAGCCTGTCCGACAGACTTCCGGCAGACTTTCGGCGGACTTTCGACGGACTTGCGGCGGACTTTCTAACGAACAGACTTGCCTACACACGATCACACAAAAGTCCGTCGAATTCTTACGTGATGACGTACACCGGACTAAAATAAGGAAGTTCATAGCCAGTAGCCAATAGATGCCCTAGCGTGGCTTTTTGTCCGTCGGACTAGCACACAGACGAGCGGATTTCGGGGTCCGTCGTAGTTACGAAGTAAAGATTTGAAGCATGTTTCAAATCTAAAGTACGTCGGATTTGAGGCTAAAAAAGTATGTTGAAAGTCCGGAGAAGCCCACACACGATCGGATTACCAGCCAGCTTTAGTCCGTCAGCGTCCGTTGGACTTTTGTAGACGAAAAGTCCGACCGTGTGTACGCGGCATAAGGGTTAAAATATCCTCAGCTGGCAGCACACAGGAGAGTCGGGCTGCTGCTTTCACATACAAAGAAGAAGCCCAGCTCCCCAGCGGCCTGACGTGCCCCACCAACTACAGTATACTTCTTCTCTATGAGAGCTTTGCAACAGCTTTCGAATGCCGAAGAATCTGACAAAGGTTGAACTAATAGTCAAGGGCTGCCAGAGACATAAGTATACTGCCTCTTCTAGTGCAGGGTTTGCTGGTTTGATTATTTTTTTTTAAGACTGGATGGGGTCTCTTTAAAGCTGAATTCCAGGTATGGCAATTTTTACATAGTTACATTGGGCCAGCTTGGACCGAGTTAAGTATTAACAGTATGTGCCATACCTGTGGGTTCCCCGTGGAAGATTCTACTACACCGATTGCCGCTAGAGTGGCTGCCTTGCTGTCTATTGAACACAGGAGGTTGCCCGCTCTACACAGGCACCATTCAGAGAACCCTTTCCATTTTCTCAATGCATGCAAAGAGAGTTAATCTCTGAATGGACAAAGTAGAGATCACGATGTCATCACCCCAACTCTTCACATTTCCCAATTTAGAGAATGCTTTGCATTCATTGGGAAAATGCAAAGTGGTCCCTGAACGGTGCCCATGCTGAGCATGAGACCCAGAAGCTAGTGGAGATCACTGTAGAAGTGGTGCCTGTTACAATGATTTCCAGCTTTCATGGGGATCCCACAGGTATGGTACATACAGTGCCTTGAAAAAGTATTCATACCCCTTAAAATTTTCCATATTTTGCCATATTACAAACAAAAACGTAAATGTATTTTTTGGGGTTTTATGTGATAGACCAACACAACTTGGCACATAATTGTAAAGTGGAAGGAAAATGATAAATATTTTTAAATTTTTTTGACAAATAAATATCTGAAAAGTGTGGCGTGCATTTGTATTCAGCCCCCTTTACTCTGATACCCCTAACTGAAATCTAGTGGAACCAAGTGCTTTCAGAAGTCACCTAATTAGTAAATAGAGTCCACCTGTGTGTAATTTAATCTCAGTATAAATACAGCTATTCTCTGAAGCCCTCAGAGGTTTGTTAGAGAATCTTAGTGAACAAACAGTATCATGAAGGCCAAGGAACACACCAGACAGGTCAGGGATAACGTTGTGGAGAAGTTTAAAACAGGGTTAGGTTATAAACAAATATCCCAAGCTTTGAACATCTCACAGAGCACTGTTCAATCCATCATCCAAAAATGGAAAGAGTATGGCACAACTGCAAACCTACCAAGACATGGTGATTCACCTAAACTGACAGGCCGGGCAAGGAGAGCATTAATCAGAGAAGCAACCAAGAGGCCCATGGTAACTCCGGAGGAGCTGCAGAGATCCACAGCTCAGGTGGGAGAATCTGTCCACAGGACAACTATTAGTTGTGCACTCCACAAATCTGGCCTTTATGGAAGAGTGGCAAGAAGAAAGTCATTGATGAAAGAAAGCCATAAGAAGTCCTGTTTGCAGTTTGCGAGAAGCCATGTGGGGGACACAGCAAAGATGTGGAAGAAGGTGCTCTGGTCAAATGAGACCAAAATTTGACTTTTTCGGTCTAAAAGCAAAACGCTATGTGTGGCAGAAAACTAACACTGCACATCACCCTGAACACACCATCCCCACCGTGAAACATGGTGGTGGCAGCATCATGTGGTGGGGATGATTTTCTTCAGCAGGGACAGGGAAACTGGTCAAAGTTGATGGGAAGATGGATGGAGCCAAATCCAGGGCAATCTTAGAAGAAAACCTGTTATGCCGCATACACACAGAAAACCTGTTGAAGTCTGCAAAAACTTGAGACTGGGGCGGAGGTTCACCTTCTAGCAGGACAATGACCCTAAACATACAGCCAGAGCTACAATGGAATGGTTTAGATCAAAGCATATTCATGTGTTAGAATGGCCCAGTCAAAGTCCAGACCTAAATCCAATTGAGAATCTGTGGCAAGACTTGAAAATTGCTGTTCACAGACGCTCTCCATCCAATATGACAGAGCTTGAGCTATTTTGCAAAGAAGAACGGGCAAAAATGTCACTCTCTAGATGTACAAAGCTGGTAGAGACATCCCCAAAAAGACTTGCAGCTGTAATTGCAGTGAAAGGTGGTTCTACAAAGTATTGACTCAGGGGGGCTGAATACAAATGCACGCCACACTTTTCACATATTTATTTGTAAAAAAAAATGTAAAAACCATTTATCATTTTCCTTCCACTTCACAATTAAGTGCCACTTTGTGTTGGTCTATTACATAACATCCCAATAAAAAACATTTACGTTTTTGGCTGTAACATGACAAAATGTGGAAAATTTCTAAGGGTATGAATACTTTTTTACGGCACTTTAGTTACATAGTTAGTCTGGTTGAAAAAGTCATCCAGTTCAAGATCCAGAGGAAGGCAAAAAAACCCCCCAAAAAAACCTATAAAGCATAATCCAATTTGCTCCAGCGGGGAGAAAGAAATCCTTCTTGATCCCCCAAGAGGCAATTAGATATTCCCTGGATCTTCTGTTCCCTGTCATCGGGAACCTCAATCTCTGTCAGGTCAATGGAAGCCCATCCCCCTACAGTTAGAACACGCTGGGAGAACAAACTTAACTTGATCTCCCCCTAGTGTTTAACCCCTTCCCTGCCAGTGACATTTATACAGTAATCAGTGGCTATTTTTAGCTCTGATCGCTGTACAAATGTCAATGGTCCCAAAATAGTGTCAGAAGTGTCCAATCTGTCTGCTGCAATGTCGCAGTCCCGATAAAAATCGCAAATCACTGCCATTACTAATAAAAAAATGTATATATATAATAAAAATGCCATAAATCTATCCCCTATCTTGTAGATGCTATAACTTTTGCACAAAACCAATCAATAGACACTTATTGCGATTTTTTTTACCAAAAAATATGTAGAAGATACATATCGGTCTAAACTGAGGAAGATTTTTTTTTATATATATATTTTTGGTCGATATTTATTATAGCAGAAAGTTAAAAAAAAAAAAAAAAACTTTTTTCCAAATTGTCGGTCTTTTTTTGTTTATAGCGCAAAAAATAACGTCGCGCGAACGCTCAGTTGTCAGTTAAAGCAACACAGTGCCTAGTTGTAAAAAGTGCTATGGTCAGGAAGGGGGTAAAATCTTCCGGGGCTTAAGTGGTTAAAGTGAATAATTCAACACCAAGTTCACTATATGGACCACTTATGCATTTGTACATGTTGATCATATCCCCACTTAATCTCCTCTTCTCAGGAGAGAATAAATTCAGTTCCTCTAATCTTTCCTCATAGCTGAGCTCCTCCATGCCTCTTATCAGTTTGGTTGCCCTTCTCTGCACTTTTCCAGTTCCCTGATATCCTTTTTGAGAACTGGTGCCCAAAACTGAACTGCATATTCCAGATGAGGTCTTACTAATGATTTCTACATGGGCAAACTGGACCAATGTAACTATGTAAAAATTGCCATAACTGTATTTCATCGTTAAAGTATAACTAAAGACTTAACTTTTTTTATTAGTTTTGGATAGAGTGGAGAGTAATCAGACCCCCTGTCAGTTTGTATTGCTGTCTGTGCCCCGTCAATGAGGTTCACCCTTTATATTTGTCCTGTTTACCATTATCATTGAAAGTGAAAGTAAAAGACAATCCCAAATTTTGGGTTGTCCCCAAAAAGTAATAGAGGGGAAATCTTCCAATGGGGGCACCAGTTCTGGTGACCTGGGGGATCCCAAAGGAATTCCCTTAATTTTCAGTGATTTCATCTCTCTTCCTGTTTGGCTTTGGGACAGGAAGTGAAGGAAAACTCCACAATGGGACACAGATGGTGGGAAAAAAAATCTGATGGGTTATAACCTTCCCTTTTTCTATCCAAAATGAAAAAAAAGTTTTGTCTATAATTCTACTTTAACCGCTTGCCGACCAGCTGGCGTCATTATACTGCGGCAGGTCGACACGATCCCGCAAGCCGCCGTAGCTATACGTCAACTCGTGGGATCGGGATAGCAGGCGCGCATGCGCCGCCGGCGTCGCGCGCCCGCTGCACTGCGGGGGTGCCGATGCTCGTGGCCAATGGTCGTGATGACCGCCGGCCACGAGCGATTGCGGGCACGAGAGGCAGAACAGGGAAGTGTGTGTGTATACAAACAAATCCCTGTTCTGTTCTGAGGAGTGACAGATCGTGAGTTCATAATAGCTAGGAACCACGATCTGTCATTTCCTCTAGGTCAGTCCCCTCCCCCTACAGTTGGAAACACACACAGGGAACACAGTTAACCCCTTGATCGCCCCCTAGTGTTGACCCCTTTCCTGCCAGTGACATTATTACAGTAATAAGTGCATTTTTATAGCACTGATCACTGTATAAATGCCAATGGTCCCAAAAATGTGTCAAAAGTGTCTGATGTGTCCGCCATAATGTCGCAGTCCCGATAAAAATCGCAGATCGCCGCCATTACTATTAGTAAAAAAAAAAAATAACAATAAAATTCCATAAATCAATCCCCTATTTTGTAGACGCTATAACTTTTGTGCAAACCAATCAATATACGCTTATTGCATTTTTTTTTTTTTTACCAAAAATATGTAGAAGAATACATATCGGCCTAAACTGAGAAAAAAAAATGATTTTTTTTTTAAAAAAATATGGGGATATTTATTATAGCAAAAAGTACAAAATATTGTGTTTTTTTCAAAATTGTCGCTCTTTTTTTTGTATATAGCGCAAAAAATAAAAACCGCAGAGATGATCAAATACCACCAAAAGAAAACTCTAGTTGTGGGAAAAAAAGGACGTCAATTTTGTTTCCGTGCAACGCTGCACGACCGCGCAATTGTCAGCCGAATCGCAAAAAATGGCCCGGTCATTCAGCAGCCAAATCTTCCGGGGCTGAAGCGGTTAAGAGCGTTAAAAATGTTTTCCTTTTTTTTTTCTTGAAACTGCAGTTCTGCAGTTTTAGTGCACTTCACTTGTGTTTTCTTAATATATCACGTTCGATGTTTTGCGTTCAAGGAAGAAATGTGCCTATTTTCATGAAGACGCCGCTTAAATGTGTTTTCACTTCATTTGAAGTGTGCTTTATGCTTTTTTTTTTTTCCTTTGACACTTTCTTCTGACAAATGCTAGACAATCAGGACTTAAATGGGATGAAATGGTAAAGACCTTCCGTCATAATAGTAGCACATGAAAGGATGTTATATAGTACAAACCTATTATAAGAAAATGGAATTAGTAATGTTTGGACATGTACATTTGATAACTTCAAGGTAGTAGAGTGTCTACCACTGATGACCTCTTCTAAAAATGACAGTTATAGAAAATGCCAGTTCTAGAAACATAAAAGAAAGAAGAATGCACTGACCTGGTGCAGTAAAATCTTTAAATGTATCAACACAAATGTGTAACGTTTAGGGTCGGTTCACACTGGGGCGACTTGGGATCCGACTTGTACGCCCTCAAGTCGCCCCAAGTCGCCCCAAGTCGCTTTGCATTTAGGTTAACATGGTAGGCAATGGGAGCGTCTTAATTGACACTACTGAAGTCGCTCCGACTTCAGAAAAGACTCCTGTACTACTTCTATCCGACTTGTAGGCGACTTGTACCCATTCAACTCAATGTAAGTCGCCTGCAAGTCGGATCTCTCTGTAAAGTCAAGCGACTTTGCAGAGAAAACCCCTCCCTCCCCCCCTCCCTCCCAGAGAGGTGATTGGCCACAGGCGAAGTCGCCTGTCATGGAGGCGACTTCAAGTAATTCGCCGAAGTCTCGCTGAAGTCGCGCTAAAGTCGCGCTGAAGCCGCGTTGAAGTCGCGGTACAAAGTCGCGCTGAAGTCGTGTTGCCCCAGTGTGAACCGACCCTTACTCACAAAAGTGCAGAGAAAAGGTGCTTATCTAGCGCCGCTACAGAAATTCCCCAGTAGATGAGCCCGACCCCCGCGGCAGGCGGTGAAGTTTGTCAGATTGTACTAGGATCCTACCAACAGCATAGCTCTTAAAGCGTTTGTTACCCCAACACTTTATATTCCTGATATGAGCCTGCTGTACCATGTACTTGTATGAGAAAGTCTCCTGTTCTCTTTGTATTGCTTCCTTTATGTGAAATCCCTGATGTTCCTGCCAGTCCCTCTGCTTTCCTATTAAAAACTGACCACACTAATTAAGAGAGCACAGCTCGGTCAGTTCTCTAGCTATGCTGAGAACTCAGTGTACGATCCTCCAATGATCAGACTTGTCCTGACATGCCTCCCCGCTGCAAAGCCATTCACAAGGAAGCCCAATGTGCTGCTGCTTCTCTCCCCCCCCCAGCTCTTATGCAGCTGAGAACAGGGGAATGTGATCATTTATTTAAAAAGAAAGGGAAAAAAAAGGTATTTATAATGGGGTTTTTTTATATCTATACAAAAATGTTTTGCCTTTCGTTTTTTAGTTTAAACTGAATGAGTTGTTTTACAAGTTGATCGTTTATAATCATAAAATGTACTATTTTACTACAAAGGGTGGTATGCGGTACTAAAATTGTATCCAACTTCTATATTACTACTGTTGTTATTTTGAAAAAAAGGAATTTAAAGAAAATATAGAGTTCAAAAAAAGCATGTATAGTCAATGGCCCCGGTGTGGGATGCAGAGGCAGGAGGAGATTGTTTCTAGAGGGATGGGCGGTTACAAATTGAATTCAGGTTGCAGTAGGGATTTCTTTGGCTTTTGGATTTTCTAGGCCTTAATTTCTCCTGGGGGGTGGGGAGCCAAAATGCAGGTATTATGCTGTAGGATTGCACAAGGTGTCCATGAGTCAGGCCCCATGTACATTGCTGCTGGTAAATGGATGTTTAGGAGCAGTTGGGCATTTTTTTCATTTGCCCCTGAACTCTCCTCTATATCAGTACATGTACACAGGGTCGTTTATAGTCGTTTCTAGGCAGTTGAGTTTAGAAGCATTTTTTGAAACGCAAAAAAAATGAGTTCAGACTAATGTTCAGAGGCATTTGAAACACCAAATGCCTGTAACAGCTTGCAAACGCTGCTAAACGCGGTAACACGTGTTTAGTTGCATTTCGTTTACAGACATTTTTCATTTTAACAAAAATTGTTATTTTTTTTTTTTTACAAATGCTTCTAGACGCAAACGCAGCTAAACGCGATTAAACGCGGCTAAACGTGACTAAACGCAGCTAAACACGGCATGTAAACGCGGCTAAATGGCCATTTTTAGACGCCAGTTTCTAGCTGTCAAGTTAAAGTGTTCATGAGAGGTTGAACAGCGTCCCGTGTACATGAAGCCTTTACATCACTATGTACTTTCCTCCGGTGGGAGGTTCGGACAGTGTATATCTGTCTGGGCAAGTGTTGTATTGTTTTGTTCTTACATTTATTTTTTGTGTTTATTTTGTTGTTGCACACTGGGAATTCTACTGTACCCGGTGGATGCTATCCCTAATCTGTGGCTGACGTTGTATGTATATTATAAAACTTAATAAAAAGTACTTTACGAAGAAAAAAAAAAAAAAAAACACTTGTGTGGTGTAGCCTATCATTCTCTTCATATTAGATCTCTGTGGTCCATGTAATCGTGGCCGTGGCAGGGACGTGTCCTTTTGCCTGCATATTGTAGGCAAAAAGGTGCCACTCTTAACCGTTTCAGAAAGTTGATAAGTATGCAACAGCACATCGGAGACCTTCTCCTCGGGATAGTTTTTGATGGTTCCCATGTTGCTGGGAAAGCTCTAATAAAACCCTGCCAGCGTCCTAGTCAGGTTGCAGTATCCATAGTGAATGTTTCAGGGGTAAACCCAATCATTGTGAAGTTATTGCTACCTATAGTTGCTTTAATAGCAGTATATGTCTCCATTTTATTTACAAAAGAAAGCATTTAAATTTATTGAAAATTACTAAATAAAAGAATAATGCCTCGTACACACGATCGGACCTTCCAACAACCAAATCATGGAATTTTGTTTGAAGGGCGTTGGCTCCAACTTGTCTTGCATGCACACGGTCACACAAATGTTGGCCAACAATTACGAACGTAGTGATGTACTAGATGTACTATGTCGTTTTTCAGCTAATTTCGTGTTAGTAGAAGTTTGGTGAGTGTTGATTAGCGCTTCTCATTTAGCACTTTTCATTTTGTGTTTTTCAGTTCGTTTTTGAACGTCCGTTCGCCAACCAGACATGTTGCGGAATTGGAGGAGAGAACGTGTTATTTATTATTGGTCTTGGAGTTATTGCTTTGACATTATTTTTTTGGTTGAATAATAATGATTTGATTTGGTATATTTTCTATATTTTTGGATGCATAGAATGCACTTTTTGATTAAGTTCTATTGGCAGATAGCATGTCTAATTTTATTTGTTTTCTTTTTTTAATGCACAATAACAAAAATTGTGGAGAATAATACTTGGCTATGTGTTTTACTTCAAATGACAGTGTGGGAGTAGGCAGTTACATTTTAAAAAATACAATGTAAAATTAACTAGGGACACCAACATAGTTGTATCTTTGATCTTAAAAACTACGGGATAATGGTGTTGTGGTAACTTGCACAAATAAAAAAAAAAAAAACATAATAATATTATTCTTGATATCACTAGAAAAAAAAAGCCTTTGAAAATTTGTTTGCAATAACTTCATCAGTATCACCAGCAAGGCAGCTTCATTATTATTCCTGTAAAAAGCTGCGCTAAGAAAAAATAGCAGTCTATGCAAATGACATCAAGGAGATTTTCAAATCCTTTCAAAGTAAAAACACCACCACCGTGTACTTCTAAGCAGTAGTGACAATCCACCGTAGTAGTTGAGCCTGCTTACCAGATGGCAAGCATAAAAGGGCAAGTGGCTTTAGCCCAGCCAAGGCCTTTTAGCTTGCTGGCGCTCCCGGTGTTCATGTGGGGGGTAAATCTCCAGGCTCGCTTGCATTGTCACGTATCACCATTCAACACGAGAAACACGGATAACCCAGAAGGAAGAAGAACTCACCATAGTATAAAATCCTTCAGATATTTATTAAAAAACATGTAGTCACTTACAATTAGGTTAGCAGAATTGCATATACGAAAAGCCGGCCGGCATGCAAACAAACGGAGCCCGTTCTCTCACTCCGAAAGCGTGGTGACGTCAGTGCGTACCTTCCCAGACGCGTTTCGTCATCATCTGACGTTGTCAATGGGGAACGGGCAACGCAGCGACTCACCACAATATAAAGGGAGCCAAGCCTCGTTCTGAGCAACGAGCATCCAGGCGCCATATTCAGTGTGGGAAAAGATTCCCTTAGTTTACGGACGTCCTGAGAGGGTGTGCATCGCTACACACATCCATCCCAAAAACGAACAACAACCTTACCCAATTAAACACATTAATGGTATATGTCACAACCTTATAAATAAAAAATTGGATATAAAAATGTAAAAATGTAATAGGAGTTTTATATGATAACATTAAACGAAACCGCTACTATCCCAAACTGAAATGTGTATGAAATACACATAAGGAAACAGTTAAAATTACTAAGTGAATAGTGATCAGCATATATTGACAGGAAAAAATCCTGTACTGTAATAAGTAATCTCTCATAATGTTATGGTTATATGCCAATAAATCAAAAATGCAAATGTGTAAAAAATTAATAAAAAAATTAATAAAAAAATGTTTTTGATATATTATGTGAACTAAATTTTGAATATTAGTCATGAAACCAATTTTTATAAAAATTAATTAGTTGATCATGAACATATATCGTGCTATGTGTTTGTCTAATTAAATCACAAACCAGAGCGGTGAATGAAAGCATAGTGTATGATGTACAGTGAATGATAAAATATAAATCAGCAAAAAGAATTTCCGATCATCATCGGAAATCTCTTTAAAGATTCTTATGAATGTGTAAGGTGATACGTGCTCCACCGGTTAAATCATTATGTTCCCGATCAGGTGCTATAATGATACAGGTGTCAAAAACACCGCCATAGGCAATATTGCATAATATAAACCCTACCATCGAAAGGGAGGGGGGAAGGCACCCGCATACTCATAATTCAGATCGAGTTCACAAACCCCAAAAAACAAAATTATTGGAAAATCGAATATGATAAAAGTACAAATGCAGATAAAAATGAAAATTCAACACTATGGACCAAATCCTTAAAATCTACAATGTTAGGGAAATCATGAATTGTCAATAAAAGCGTTGACGTCGGTATCAATGTTTAGCCCATAGGGTGCATATGTTCTTAATCTATGGATCCAGACCATTTCTAACTTCGATATTTCCCTAACTAAGGAACTCCCTCTCCAATGGGGACTATACCTATCTATACCCAGGAAAATTGTATTGGAGGGGTCTCTGTCATGCACTTGTAAATAATGTTTTGATACAGAGTGGTTCCTAAAGCCACTTTTAAAATTAGTGATGTGTTCGTTGAGGCGGACCTGAAGAGGTCGCTTGGTCCTGCCCACATATTGCAGGCCGCAAGGGCACTGCAACATGTATACTACCCCCTCCGTAGTACAGGTAATAAATGGTTTAATTGTATATGATTGTTTGGTACTATTCGAAGAAAAAGTGGTAGTCCGTCTATGTGGACATACACTGTATGCGCAGACCCTACACCTTCTACATTGATAAAATCCCTTTAAATGATCAAAGAAACTGGGTTTAGAAATTGGTGGGTTCAGAATGTTAGGGGCCAACTGGTTCCGTAACGAAGGCACACCTCTAAAAATGACTCGAGGTTTCTCTAGCAACACCTTATTTAGTATCCTGTCACTACGTGCCACGTGCCAGTGTTTGTGTATAAGGTTCCTAATGGAATTGTGCTGTAGGGAGTATGTGGTCAGAAAGGGGACACCAGAGGAAAAATCATCCTTGGTGCGAGACCCCCTTTCTACCAGTAAATCATCTCTATTCACTTCCTTGACCCTTTCCAGGGTCGTCACCAGGAATTCCTCAGAGTATCCCTTTTCCAAAAATCTATCCGTGAGAACATTCGCCTGCTCAGTGAATTGGATCTGACTAGAGCAGTTCCTCTTAAGGCGAAGATATTGGCTTTTTGGAACCGACTCCAACCAGGGACGGTGATGGCAACTGTCCACAGGTATAAATGAATTCCTGTCGGTCTCCTTGAAAAAAGTTGATGTGACGATATTGTTCTCACTGATAGAGACTTTTAAATCTAGGAAATTAATAGTCTGACTCATCTCATAGTTTAAAGTAATGCCCCTCTGATTGGTATTAAGAAAAACCATAAATTCCTGCAAGGCCACTTGTTCACCATCCCATAGGAGGAGGATGTCATCTATGTACCTCGCCCACAGAATAATCTGGGGTACCTCGCGAGCATAGATGACATCCTCCTCCCATTTCCCCATGAAGAGGTTCGCCAGGCTAGGGGCATATTTAGCCCCCATAGCCACTCCCGTGTTTTGCCTGTAAAAGTTGTTATCGAACCAAAAGTAATTATGGGAGGCAGCGTATTCCAGCAACTCCATTATAAATTCCACCTGATTGGATGAAAGGCCAGAATCTCTATCGAGAAAATGTTTAACCGCCCCCAAACCCAACCAGTGTGGGATTATGGTATATAAGGATGATACGTCAGCCGTAACCATCCACATCCCAGCCCTGACTTCAATGCCAGAGAGTAGCCTGATGACATGCCTGGAGTCTTTAATATATGATGGCAACCTCTGTACAAGGGGTTGTAAATAAAAGTCTATGTATCTGCCCACCCGGGAAGTGAGTGAATCAATGCCACTCACAATTGGGCATCCCGGGGGGCAGACCAGACTCTTATGAACTTTCGGTAAATAATAGATTGTGGGTGTGCGTGCGGCCTTGGGAACCAGATATAGGCTCTCCTTTTGATTAAGAATGCCCAAACGGCACCCCTTATCGACAATTTTCTGTAATGCCTTTGAATATTTAGTTTTGGGATCAGAGGGGAGTATAGTATAAGTGCTTTGGTCATCCAAAATCCTATACATCTCGGTCATGTAGTCTTGTCGATCAAGAACCACAATACCTCCCCCTTTATCCGCGGGTCTTATAACCAAATCCTTATTCTTACAAAGAGAATCAAGGCCTTCTTGCAAGGTTTTGTTGAGTTTAGCACTCTTGACCTCCAAAAGGTCCAAATCCTTCAACAGAATATCTCTAAATACTTTGAGTGCGGGTGCTAATGCGCCAGGGGGGTTAAATAATGAGGCGTTGGAGAGCCCCGAGTGAACAATTCCTGTCTCCAACGTCACATTATCTCTAATGGGATTACTAGCCATATAGCGTTTTATATTTAACTTTCTAACAAATCTATGGATGTCCATATAAGTATGGAATTTGTCAAGCTTGGTAGGCGGGACAAATTTCAGACCTTTATCAAGAATGGCTTTTTCAGGATCAGTCAATATTCTAGAACTTAGGTTAAAAATCCCCTTCCCTGTTATTTTCTGGGTCTTTTTTGCTGTTCGTAACCGCCTCCCCCCTCTGACTCCTCTCCTCTTTCTCCCTGTCTTTTTATACCCTGATTGGTTTTGTGAAAACCCCAACTTGTCTGGTCCAAGGAGGCCGCTGCCTCATTACGAGGTGCTGGTCCATTAGGGTTTTTGAGTGAAGGCGTGGAAATACCCCTCCCACCAAAACTATAAGACTGGGAAAGATCATGAGGGAAACTACCGTCAGGTCCTTCCCTATCCATAAGTGGGAAAAAGCTGTTAGATGTTGGAATATTGCTTCCCCATTCTGGTTCAAAACCTGAATGGCCATAACCTGGTGATTGGTATCCTGAATTTCCATTATGTCCGCCTCTCCAGGTTTCAGGGTAGGCGGTATTATAACCCCCACCTCGCTGGCTGGAATAGGGCCATCCTCCCCTACCTCTGTGGGGGGGTGCCCTATTAGAAGGAAAACCTTGTTGGTAACCTCTAGGGTCATAATTAGGAGGATGTAGGATTCCGGGTGGACCACTCTGTCTCATTTGACCACGTGAGGAGGGGCCACCTCTAGTGCTCCCATTGCCCCTATGTGGCGAATAATGCGGGTAATTATTTCCTCCTGTTCTTGGGGGTCTGGCTTGGGGCATACTCCGTTTATTTAGATGAGGAGCGGGAATTGGTACACCCGGTGGGCCTGCCGTCATATCCTGGGATTGTGTGGCAACAGAAGTATCCATCTCGTTGCTATTTTGTTTGGCCAACTCCTCAAGAAGTTTTTTCTGCCAGTCAAAAACCACATTCCCATGATAATCCAACAAGTCTCTATTATATTTCTTTTTTTTCTTAATCCTTTGGTCCTTGTCCTCTTTTTCAAGGATTTTTTGTAAACCCAATGATTTTTCTTTATATTCCTCGCTGTCCTTATTGGGATGAAGCTTGTCCTTAATGGTCTTAATCTCATCATCTAATTTGGCTAATTTAATGGTCTTTCTTTCAACCAAAAATTTCAAAAATGAGACACCTGCCTGATTAAAATACTTGTACCATTCCTCTAATTCTGGTTCACCTCTCTGGGGGGCTACATTCCACCTAAGGCTTCTGGGAACCATTGAATATTTGATATAAGTTTCTAGGTAGGCAATGTCCCATTTAGTGTGGATTTCCGAGACCATAAGGTTCTTGAGCCTCATAAAGGTCCCTCCCAGATCACTCTCGTCTTCCCTATAGGCCTCGAAAACCCCTTCAACATTGACTACCTTATTAGCACGAAACTCAAAAATATCCATGGTTAATGCCAAAAATAAAAATTAAATGAATAGAAGGGTAAACACGCATAGAAACTATGGAACAAAATACAAAATACACTCTAATATATCTAAAATACCATCAGAATGTACTGTGACATGTAACTGTAAAGTATCTGTATGATAGAACACAGCAGAGATGCACAAATAAGTCAGCAGCAGTAAAAATCATAAACAGTATATAAATGGAGAGAACCGCGCTTGACCAGAAAGTACAAATACAAAACAGCAGCAGCATATAGTGCGATTACACCAAAATAAATAGTCCTGTAAAAAGCTGCGCTAAGAAAAAATAGCAGTCTATGCAAATGACATCAAGGAGATTTTCAAATCCTTTCAAAGTAAAAACACCACCACCGTGTACTTCTAAGCAGTAGTGACAATCCACCGTAGTAGTTGAGCCTGCTTACCAGATGGCAAGCATAAAAGGGCAAGTGGCTTTAGCCCAGCCAAGGCCTTTTAGCTTGCTGGCGCTCCCGGTGTTCATGTGGGGGGTAAATCTCCAGGCTCGCTTGCATTGTCACGTATCACCATTCAACACTAGAAACACGGATAACCCAGAAGGAAGAAGAACTCACCATAGTATAAAATCCTTCAGATATTTATTAAAAAACATGTAGTCACTTACAATTAGGTTAGCAGAATTGCATATACGAAAAGCCGGCCAGCATGCAAACAAACGGAGCCCGTTCTCTCACTCCGAAAGCATGGTGACGTCAGTGCGTACCTTCCCAAACGCGTTTCGTCATCATCCGTCATCCCATTAAAGAAGAAGAGAATTGTGCGCAGCATTTGGAGATTTCATAATTTGCCACGTCATGAATGTTAATTGTCCATTACAAACACTAGTTTACAAGACCGACCGCTTCTGCATCCGAGCATGCGTGTTTGTTCTTTGGACTTTTGTCCGACAGACTTGTGTACACACGATCAGAAAGTACGACAACACACATTTGTTTGCGGAAAATTTGAGAGCATCCTAGCCAACATTTGTTGGCAGAAAGTCCGCCAACAAATGTCCGATGGAGCGTACACACGGTCGGACTTACCGCCAACAAGCTCACATCCAACATTTCCCATTGGAAAATCCGATCGTGTGTATGCGGCATAATACTTTTTGGACTCCTTCACACCTGTGCAATCCAATGCAGTTCATTAATGCATGCTATATCACAACTTAATATGTGTTCCAATAAGGCAGCCCATTCACTTGAATGGGCTGCCAACGCTCTACAATAGACATGTGCACACTAAAATATTTTGTTTAGGAATTTCAGTTTCGTCCTAAAAATACATTTATTTAGTTGCTCCCGAAATTCGTTTTTATTTACTTTGTTTTGTTAAAAAATGGATTCGTACAAAAATGCGAATTAATTAAGGTCGAATCTGTCAATTGAAGGCTTATGGTGTCTGTCGGATGTTCTAAGACGATTCAACGAAGCAGCTAAACTGTACGATGCCGCGATCGTACATTTATGGTCGAATGCTCCGCCCACAAGCTATAGTAGAATTCTAATGTTGTTTGACTTATAATTATTAATTATTATTACTAGTCAAACAACATTCGAATTCTTCTATAGCCTATGGGCGGAACATTTGACGGTAAATGTCCTCTAGCGGCGATCATATATTTTTAGCTGCTTCGTCGAATCTTCATGTTTTTACACTGTTGAATCTTTTCTCTCTATGTCGAATAATCTTGGACTAATAGAGTTAGGTTAGGCACATTTGACCACAGGTTCTATAGACACAGATCGCCATTGTCACCGTCATGTCGAATATTCTATCTATCTCTATCGAACTGTTGTCGCAACAATGCGAAAATATAATGGATACAAAAATAAAGCATTTTTTTATTTCGGATCTTTCGGATTTCGGATTCTGCACGTTCCTTATCATTTTGTTAAAACAAACTCGAAAATCCCCGAAATTCAAACGAAAATGCATTCAGATGATAACTAATGTACATGTCTTCTCTACAATGAACCTAAAATCAAAGCTACACTATTGTAACAGACCCAACCAGAACAGGGGCTTTTGTAGAGGACTGCAGACTAGCCTCTCGTCTACTGATCATGGGCTCTGGCTTTTGAGGGGGCTCTATTCTTGGGAGGTGTGTGTCTGGGGGGTCCGTGGAGTGGTATAGCTTTGGATTCAAGTACATGTCTCCCTAAAACACACAGACTGGGAACTTGAGGACCCAGATACATATTTGGCGCCTCTATGCCCAAACCAGCAATGACTGCTTTAGACTGTGAGACTCAGAGTATATGTTAATATAATCAGTTCAAACCAACCTGATGCTGGGGGTCTCCTGCTGTAATCTATTTAAGGTGTTATGTGTGTCTATGCCCCACTGTGTGACTTCTAGGTGTAAATTCCCATTGTTAATTGAGTCACTTACTGTTTCTGTCTGTCTGCTTATCTCTTGCAGATGTGATTAATATTGTGTCCACTTTAACTTGTTATCGAACCATTGTGGGATGTTATCTGTTTATGTTTATGATAATGTGTCATGTACTTTGTGTATCCAGGGTTGTGGGCTTGTTGCCGGACAGTCTGGGTACCTAGGCTTGTTTAAGTGACTAGTTGTAAAATAGTTGATTAGATGTTAATTTGATAACTGTCAGCTATTAGTTGCTTGATGTGGATTAGCATACTGTTTATGTTGGCTGTTTCTTAGATGTGCTAATTGCTTAAGATAAAGTGATCAAGCTTTTATCTGAATTTCTGTGGTATATCAATTCTGTGTGAGTTTACAATAAAGTGAGTTCCAGTTTGCACCTAAGCTAATGTCGTCTAGAACTTGGGTGCTCAGCCATGATACCTGGTTCTAGATTGGATGAAGCTGTATTCCGACAGAAGCATCAGAACTATTATTTCCAATACAGTGCACTATAACACAAGTGCAATGGTTAAATCTGTTGAAGTGCCATTTGAAAAGAATGGCTCTGGAAAACTCCGTGGTACGTGTGTTGCAGTGCATTACAGTAATGTACGCTAAAACCGTTAAAACGCACATGTTGTCACAATGCATCCGTGTGAAGTTGGCCTTTCTATAGTTGGTGAGTTCTCTTGGTCCCTTCTTATGCCCCGTACACACGGTCGGACCTTGTTGTCGGAAATTCCGACCGTGTGTAGGCTCCATCACACATTTTCCATCGGATTTTCCGACACACAAAGTTTGAGAGCAGGATATAAAATTTTCCGACAACAAAATCTGTTGTCGGAAATTCCGATCGTGTGTACACAAATCCGACGGACAAAGTGCCACGCATGCTCAGAATAAATAAAGAGATGAAAGCTATTGGCCACTGCCCCATTTATAGTCCAGACGTACGTGTTTTACGTCACCGCGTTCAGAACGATCGGATTTTCTGACAACTTTGTGTGACCGTGTGTATGCAAGACAAGTTTGAGCCAACATCCGTCGGAAAAAATCCTAGGATTTTGTTGTCGGAATGTCCGAACAAAGTCCGACCGTGTGTACGGGGCATTAGAGTTGCAAGACCTCTTGTGCTATTTCTAACAATATATACCTGGTTAAATAAATAGGAAGTGACCTCAGCCTAGGTTCCTCCCAGGCCATGTACCACTGGGCATTTTTCCCACTCACAGGGCTTAGTCAGGGTTACTAACATAAAGTATTAAACCATGGTAATCAATGTGATAGCCAAGCAACTAGGGATTGCATAACAAGAGTTTGGCAATGGACCTTCATATTTCTCTTATGAAAGGAGGCCTTCCAAAACATTTTACACATCTATACCCTGCTTGAGCATGATTCAAGTATAATTCCAGTACATACCCTCTTTGCTACTGAAACCAGTGAGAGGAATAGTCTCAAATGGGCCCTTTCTAGATTAGCCTTAGCTCTCCTGGGTAACTAATCCAACTGTAACTAGTGAAGGGCATAGTCCCAAGTGAGTCCTCTCCAGATTACTCTAAGCTCTCCTGGGTAATGGATCCAGCTTTCTTTCTGCTCTCTAAATGCTCTGCTCTTTAAATGCTGTTCATGTATCTTGGTTGCCAGATACAAAGCATTTGGTTCACTCCTTCTATACTCTATACTCTCATTTTTTTCAGAACCGTCAGATATACCTACAACCTTTATCCTTCCTCCATTCTTCAGACTCTCCCATCTACAAATTTTCATAATCCTCTCCTCCTCTTGAAATGGCCTTCTGCACTCTGCTCAGCACTCTCCAACTCTTAAGGTGCATTTTTCACTCATCACAAATCCGCAACAATAAATTCCTGATATGTCTCAAAAAAACCCTCCACCTTTCACCATTAATAAAGTTTTCAAGCTCCAGTATCCTACGGTACAAACAGGCCAGATTTGAAAAAGCCTGGAACCAGTGGATTAAATATCTTCAATCACTTGTCCAAAATGAGGCGCTGTTGGAAGGCAACATGGTTTTTGTTTTTTAATATCAGATGTTTCTGGAGGGTTGAAACCTGGTTACACCTAGCCACATCATTCTTGAGGGGCAGCCTGGAATGCCATTCAGCAGGTTACCCAGCCAGGTGTTGATAATGAAGAGTCATACATGGGAATGCATCTCCGACAGGATATCCCCGCAGACCCCCCAGGGAGGTGCGAATTAAAATGACCTGAGTTACAGATGATCAAAGGCCAGTTGTCACTAAAAGATGACCCAGGTCAAATAGCGGTGATTCATGGACGAATACTGCCCCTAGTATGCTGCCCCTGCCATCCTCCAGAAAGCATGCTTCCTGGAGGATGGACAGATATTAAGAAGGACTGTCTCTTAAAGATTCTTATTGAATACAGATTGCTGGATAGGCTGTCAGTGGGTGTTGTCTGAGTGGGCTTTAAAAGTACTGATCGTAAAGCAATTAGAAGCAAACTTAGACAAACTAATGAAAGAATAGCATACAAACCCCCAGGTAGATATAAGACATAAGGTAGACGAAGCGAGACTAGCACTAAACTTAAGCTTGACTAAGCGGAGAAACATATTCGCTGGTCCAAACACAAATATTATACAATTGGGGATAAACCAACCACAATGCTGGCTAGAAAGTTAGTACCCCGAACATACATGCCAACTTTACCTAAGTTGTGACTATCAACAGGGCACCCCACTCAAAATCCGGAACTGATTCTCTGGGAATTTCACAATTTCTATGTTAAGCTGTATAGCCCACCAAATAAATATTCACAAACCAAGGCAGCAACGTTCTTTCAAGATGTACTGTTACCCCAGCTCACACACGTCCATACAGAACTGATGGATAAAGAATTCACGGATCTAGAAATCAGGATGCCTATCAAAACTATACATCCCTTTAAAGCCCCAGGTCCAGATGGATTCTCAGGTCATTATTATAGAAAATATCAAGAAATTTAAGGTCCCCCATTTATGTTCTTATTTTAACGATCTGAGATGGGGTAACAAAATTCCCAAACACGAGCATATCTACATGTTCTACCAAAACTGGGAAAGGATCATGGAGATTGTGCTAATTATCGCCCAATCTCCCTGATCAATACAGATCTGAAAATAATGACTAAAGTTTTAGCCCTTAGATTAAATTCTTTCCTCGCACAATATATTCACCCAGACGAAGCAGGCTTTGTTCCAAACTGTCAAGCATCAGACTAGACCCGCAGGATTATAAATCTAATTTAGGCTATCCAATCTGATTGGCATAATAAGGGACCTTGACAGGGCATGCTGCTTTCGTTGGATATCCAGAAGGCTTTTGACTCCCTATCTTGGGAATATTTATTTGAGGTGCTACGTCGTTTTGGGTTTGGCAAGTGCTTTCTAGCCCTCCTTCAAACGCTGCATGAAACCCCCACAGCATCCTTAATGCTTAGAGGATACCCATCCCAATCCCTTGATATTAGGAGAGGAACTAGGCAGGGTTGTCCATTGTCCCCGCTATTAATTGCCCTAGTAATAGAACCATTGGCTAATAAGATCCGAACCTGTTCAGATGTCAAGGGCATTATATGTGGCGATAGGGAGCATAAGTGTTTACTTTTCGCTGACGACCTCCTACTGACCTTGTGATCACCTATCACCTCCCTCCCCAATCTATATGCCATTCTACAACCGTTTTTGGAAATCTCGGGCATTAAAATTAATCATAGTAAATCTAGGGCATTGAACCTTTCTTTGCAGAGGTCCACCCAGATAGCACTTGAACAATCCCACCAATTTAAATGGGAGCCGGAAGCTCTTTTGTACTTAGGAATAAGACTGACCTCATCTCTATGAACTTTATATAAACAAAACTATCCTGCTTTGTTCAAAAGACTGACAGAAGATTTAGCCAGATGGCAGATACACCCCCCGTCATGGTTTGGTAGTCTACACTCGATAAAAATGAATGTATTGCCTAAGGTCTTATACTTATTTCGTACTATACCTGTGTCACTGGTCCGCTCCGACCTGCAGACATTCCAAAAGAAGGTTCTTCAGTTTATATGGGGAGACAAGAGGCCCAGGGTGAACAAAGGTACAATGTACACTCCAAAACAAAAAGGGGGACTTGGCCTGCCTGATTTACTGAAATATTTTAGCGCTGCCCAAATTGCCCAACTTACTAAATTCCACTCCCAACAAGCTACATGGATGACAATGGAATCTTATTCCTGTCACCCTAACCCAATTTCACATATTATGTGGCTGCCAATGAAGGAGAGATTGATCATACTATGCCCTACCCTTTCCTTCTTGCTAGAAATCTGGGATAGACTTTCCAGAACTCAGAAATTTAAGTCACTCCACAATCCGCTAGCACCTCTATTGAAAAATAGAGATTTCACCCTGGGCCTCACCCCCCCTGCATTCGAATGGTGGACCAACAAGGGCCTAATACGGATAGCAGACCTCTGTGATCACAAGGGTATGCTGACCGGGAGAACTTTGATAGAAAAATATCAAATGCCAAATACTGAACATTATAGGCTTGCCCAAATACACCATTATATACAAACTCTAGCTCGTAAAGGTGATTTAGCAACAATGACTCCTATGGAACATATGTTTAGACAATATGACAAACTCAGGGGTCATATATCTGCCATATATACGATATTGATATATATCTTGACAAAACTGAACTACATGACGCTATGGGAACGAGATCTCCAAGAAAATGTGGATCCTGAGGACTGGCACTCGATTGTAATGTCAGCTTCTCGATCACTCACCAACAGCATATCATATATGGTGAATTCGATATTCCAGTCGCACATGTTCCCGGACAAATGGCAAAAAGCATTAGTGGGTGCTGTAACGATTACCAGTTGGGTTCTGGAAGCATCAGACAGAAGTACATCTTTGCCAACACACCATGGATCAGCAAACAGAATTGTCCAAAAAAGTTTTTGGTTAAAAAAACTTTTTTGGACAATTCTGTTTGCTGATCCATGGTGTGCTGGCGAAGATGTACTTCTATATCATATATGGTGGACATGCCCCAAGGTCAGAAGATTTTGGATCAGGGTCTAAAATTTCATATACACCCTCACCCGGATTAACCTGGCAAAGTCTGCGAAGCACGCACTCCTGGGCGGCAGGGTAGCAGAGGCCTCAAAACATCAAAGAAGGCTTCTTACATTTATATTCATTTCAGCTAAAATCACAATAGCAAGAAACTGGAGGTTTGCAGCCCTACTGTTTGACCAACTTAAACACGAAATGTCATGGCTTATGCTAAATGAAAGACTAACAGCAATGGTACAAGATAAAATGAAATTGTTTAATAAAGTATGGGACCCATGGATCAGGTACCTAACAAATGATCCCCGAACTATCACAAACCAGGACCCTTCTTGAAGGACCGGTCTAGAGCGTGGAGCTCCATCCCCCCTTTCCTCTCCCTGACTCCCCACTGACTCTGCACCCTCCCCCTTTCTTTTCTTTCAAGACCTATTCTCTTTCTTTTCTCGGTAAGACACTAACTTAATGTGGTCTGGAGGGGCCCCCCCCGATACCTGGGAAGGCAGACCCCCCCAATAGATGGGGGAGGAGCTGGTGTTTCCCAGGAGGTGAGCTGCATTCTAAGGCCTATGTTATAGAGCATACGCATGGCCATGGCCATAGGCTACGATATAAGGATTACGGTGGAAGATCCACAGCAGAATATGTTCTATACACCACAAGCAGTAGAACAAACAAGGTACAGCCTATATCAGTATAGGTTTATTGGTTTTGAAAATACAAGAGGTAGACTCCTTGTATATTTTATATGTATGATGTACTGTGGCCGCCGTACAATGCTCAATGTAATGTCCAGATCTTTATTATGGTTTTATGAAAACTTTAATAAAAACCATTGAAACATAAAAGTACTGATCCGCTGGAATTACATCCTCTTTCCATTGAGCACAGCCGAGGCTGCATCTCGAAGAGGACCTTGTAAAGTATCTTTATGTTCTTTTGTTTTATATGCTCTAATATTTACTTTTATTGTCTGATGTTAGCATTCCTATTTTTTTGGGAATTAAATAAGACCCTTGTTTAATTAAGTAGTATGTTTATTTTTAATAGCTAACCTTATTATTGTACCATCACCATAACTATAACAAAGCATCGATAGTCTAGCTAATTATAGGAATAGACAAATGAATACATAGTTATAATAAATAGGGGGAATCCATAGCCACCCAATATTTATTTCAGGTGCCCTGGAGATTGAGACGGCTGGGTTGAGTGGATCCATTATTTTCTCTTCCTACACAAGGTCACGACTCTTAAGCTCAGGAAAATTGTGTTATACACTGTGTTACCTTAGCTTACCTCTTGCTTCATTTTGGGATGAGAGGCTTATTGTTGGCACATTTTTTGGATACTTTGACAATGTGCTCATGTTTTAGATTATAAGACTTATTCTGACTGTCTTAGCCCTGGATTTTTATATACAGTAAAACCTTGGATTGCAAGCATAATTCGTTCTGGAAACATGCTTGTAATCCAAAGCACTTGTATATCAAAGTGAATTTCCCCATAAGAAATAATGGAAACTCAGATGATTCGTTCTACAACCATTAATTTATGGGTCTTTCAGTTTATAGTCCATATAAAAAGATAATAGGGTTGTGTAACCATATAATGTCCATCCACAAATGGCAGCCTCCATAAGGGGATTAGAAGCAAAATCCAGAAGTAGCTACAGAGTATAAAAGAGAAAAGAGAAAAGAGAAGAGAGGCGCCTAAAAGTGTAGCAATATGGTTACATTTAATGAAGGTACAACATTTAGCAACTCACATGGTTTATGATTAAAACAGGCACATCTAAGTATGCACACTGCCGGCTCTCACCGCTGTCAGTCTGCAATTGTGACCGGGTGTCAGAAACCATGAATCAGACTGAGACAGAAATACATTTAAATCACACTTGTTTAATAATAATAAAAAAAAGGTTAACATAGTAAACGTAGTCAAAACAGAGTTCAGGAACCGGAACGAATAGTCAGACAAGCCAAAAACGTCAGGGAGCCAGGAGAGGAGCGTAGTAGAACAGCAAGCAGGATCTGGAGCCAGAAGGAATGTCAGCCAAGCAAGTCTTTAACAGGAACACAGGAGAGCGTCTCTAGAGATGTGACCAAGGGGAAGGCAGAGATCATCTGCACTGGACGGCTTAAGTAGGCAGGACTGACAAGCAGGATATCATCAACAAGTGAGTCACTGTGGAGAGATAGGAGCTGGCAATTAGCCGACAGCTGAGCGGTCAGCTTTGAGAAGGAAGGGCCAAACCCAGCCCTCACACTGGGAACTACCCTGCAATAGAACGATCTGAAAACGAGGCTTGAATCGCTCATGGAAGGGATGACGTCGATGGCGGTACGGAGGATGGTCTATGTGGACAGCTTTACCCCAGATGCCTACATACGTAGATGTGCCTGTTTTAATCATCAACCATGTAAGTTGCTAAATGTTGTACCTTTATTAAATGTAACCATATTGCTATGGCCCCTCTCTCTTTTATACTCAGTTGTGACATGACGCTACTCTTATATCAAGACATTGCTTGTATATCAAGTCAAAATTTATCAAAAAATTTTGCTTGTCTTGCAAAGCACTCTCAAACCAAGTTACTCTCAAACCAAGGTTTTACTGTATTCTTGCTAATAGGTAATATTTGTGTATGGGCCATGCCCTATCTGCCATCTCTGTCATGCTCTGTCGTTGATTCTCATGTGCACATTGTCAACCATTTACCCTGATTTCGGTTTCTGCTACCTTTATTGTGCTTCTTCCTACTGCACTGCCAAACTGATAATCTTGCACATGCTTCTGTGTTTTGTCTAAAACCCTTTTCTATAAAAATTATTGAAACAGAAAATAATCTTCAAGCTCCAGTCTGGTTACTGTAGATAAGTTAATGTGATCTCATCAGTCTGCTGAAGGCAGACTGCATTTTCTCCTTTACCCCTTCCATTACATCTAACAGAGATCAAAGTACTACCCCTGGCAATACATTTATCTGCTCTTTCACTCTAGAACAACAGTGCCAACTTTGTTCAGGCATCATCCGGAGTCAGCATCCTGGATTGAGGCGCTGGCTCAGAAATTATTCATTCATGTAAATCATCATATCAGTTTATTTCTGAATGATTTCCAGTAGTCTCATGTAACGCATGTCCTCGGTCTCCAACAACTCTGATAGCATGTTCACAGTTTCTGACAGTCTTCTGAAGCATTGTGTAAATAATAAATCTGTGCAATCCAATAATATGTCAATGAAATGAATTAGAAAAGTTGCTAGCCAACACCCATAAGTGATTCAGACCTTATTGAACTAATATATACAACAGAGTGATGTAGCGCAACTTACAAAATATAACCACAATATAATGAAAGTGTAAACAATTGTGCAAAAATTGTGTACAAAAAAAGTGTACAAAAAACTTTGGTAGTGGAAGTCCCAAAGTTTGGATGTAACGTATGTATAGGACGAGGCTTCACGTATATGGCATCATCCCGCAATCAATTCTGCATCTAAGGATCCTGTGATTGTATATGACAGACACGCAATTCATGGTTCACACTGCCTATAATGCCATTTTTGTAAGTGCAATACTTATATGAAGTTTTAAAAGAGCATTAGATCTGTGTGTTTTTCTTCCTGCTTGTATGCTGTAGGGATTGGAAATCTATTAATCCATCCATCCATCCGAGGCATTTGAAGCGGCAGCAGTTTGTCTTCATCCCCAGAGAGGGAAAAACATGTGGTGAGACCTACTGGTAATGCCGGGGTCACGGCAGTGAGGTAAGAGGCTAATCTACAAGGGTGGAGAATTCACACTTTGCATTACAAGTCACATTGGTGATTGGAGTTGATTCAAATTGTATATCGATTTCTTTTCCTTTGATATTTTTGCATATATATTGGACTATTTTTTTGTACTCACATATTTTTTGCACAATTGTTTGCACTTTTATCATTTTTTCCTTTGATATTTTTTGGATTTACATTGGATTATATATATTTTTTTGTACACATTTTTTGTACACAATTTTTGCACAATTGTTTACACGTTCATTATATTGTGGTTATTTTTTGTAAGTTGCACTACATCATTCTGTTGTATATATTATTATTCTGAAGCATGGCTAAGACTATCTTTTGTATTGTGTCTTTACTCTCTGACCATCTCCTGTACTGTGTCTGCACTCTCTGACCATCTTTTGTATTATGTCCACAGTCTCTGACCAGCTCTTGTATTAGGTCCACAGTCTCTGACCAGCTCGTGTATTATGTCCACAGTCTCTGACCAGCTCTTGTATTAGGTCCACAGTCTCTGACCAGCTATTGTATTAGGTCCACAGTCTCTGACCAGCTCGTGTATTATGTCCACAGTCTCTGACCAGCTCTTGTATTAGGTCCACAGTCTCTGACCAGCTATTGTATTAGGTCCACGGTCTCTGACCAGCTTGTGTATTAGGTCCACAGTCTCTGACCAGCTCTTGAATTATGCCCATAGTCTTTAAAGTGATTGTAAACAGTCGCCTTGTAAAACAAACTATTTAGTTTAAAATAGAAATGAAATGCAAAATATGTTTGTATAGATATAAAGAAAAAACATTATAAATACCTTTTTTCTTTTTTTATTTATACATGATCACATTCCCTCTGTTCTCAGCTGCATAAGAGCTGGGGGAGGAGAAGCAGCAGCACATTGAATTTCCCAGTGAATGGCTGTGCAGTGGGGGAGTGTCAGAACAAGCCCAATCATTGGAGGAGAGCAGGCTGAGTCCCCAGAATAGCTAGAGAACTAACCACGATGTGCTCTCTTGCTTAGTGTGGTAAATTTTTAATAGGAAAGCAAGGGGACTAGCAGGAACACCAGGGATTTCACACAAAGGAAGCAATACAAAGAGAACAGGATACCTCCTCATAAAAGTATGTAGCACCTGCTAGAATAGTTTTTTTTGTTAGTGTAGGAAAATTGTTCAGGCTTGGCTGGCAGCCAAGCCTGTGTTTTTTTATCTGGGTCGGGTGAGTGACTCAGAGGGGGCTGTATGATTTACAGGCAGCACTTTTGAGACTCCCCCCTACTTCTGGAACTTGTGATAAATTTCCAGGAGAATGAAAGTGGAGGTGAGGAGGAGCTGCTTAGAGTATTCTTGAGGGCCCTGACCAAGTGCCAACAGATGGGTTGGCAGGGGGCAGGCCCCCTTAAATACTCTGGGGCAGTGGAGTTTGGGTGGAAGCTGGCAATGGAGTTTGGGGGAGATGAAGTGTTAGGAGGCTGTTGGAGACCCTTGAGGGTAACCCCTAGCCTGGAGGGGGGGGCGACCTGGGAGCTCCGGTGCAGAAGGATCCTCATTATGTCACAGAGAGGTGTCCAGACCAGAGGCACAGGAGCAGGAGAAGGACAGCAGGAGGAGAACACTGTCAGGAAAATCTCCAGGGAAGAAGACAGCCAGGTGGTCTGGTGAGTGTTACAGTTGGGGAGGACTGAGAGGCAGTCTGAGAGGACTGAGTGAGAGCAGTATGAGATGGATGCAGAGTCAGTCTAGGAGGAGTGTGGAAGATTAGCCAAGAGGGCTGGAGAAAGGGGCAGCTGTAGCCAGGTGGGCTGGCAGTGCCTGAAGAGGTGGTGCTGGGATCAGTAGCCACAGAAGAACAGCTGGGCACTAGGACTTTGCTACACTACCAAAGGGGCCCACGGGCCTTGCCTGTAAAGGGCATTTGCTACATACCCAACAGTGCCAGCTGGTCCTGGGAGTTGTAGTGCTTCAAGCAAGTGTTGTGCTGATGGAAGCTGTGGAGTGTAAATAGCTGTACAGAAAAGTTTGTCCCTGAAAGTTCTACTAAAGTCAAGTGGGCATCCCATAATACACTTCTCCATACCCAAGTTAAAACCGCTAATAAAATATAAAAACAAAGCACTGGACTGTTCCTTGCCTCAAAGTGTGCTGTGAAAATGCGGTGTGCCTGGCTGTGCAGGGTGGGGGATCCCTTTCTACTTGCAGCTCCTTAGGGGGTGCTCTACATTTACATGGTACAGTAGGCACATATCAGGAATGTGAAGTGTTGGGGCAACAAATGCTTTAAGTCCTTGTATCATGCCCATTATCCTGCTGTCTCATACACTGAATATTCAAAGAATTTTGGTTAAGTTGGGCTCTTTGGTGATGTTGGGGCCATACTTGAGGCCTACCATATCAAGAAAGTTGACCACCACTGTTATAGAGTGACCGTAAACTTTTTTTACTGGGTTCCTGATGCTGATTTACGCTTGAGTAAATAAGTAGCTGGACTAAAGGGTGTTTTTTTTACATCTGCCTAGAGTTCCACTGCAACAAAAAAAGGTACAATGAGGAAATTATATCCAAAAACCCAGCTGCCTTCTCTTCTGCTCGGTTCTCTTGTAGTGCGAAAGATGCCATTTATTAGCCTAAAGATGTCTACAGCTGCATCTTAGGAGTCTTCTTTAAGAAATGATGACTTGCATGGTAAAGCGTGCCGTTCTTCTTGCTAATGAATTTTCCTTCCTTCTCTGATATATTTGGAAGTGCACTCTGCTGAGATGTACATTACTCCCCCCCTCTGCACACACACTTCTCCTTCTGCTGTCATTTTAAGTATGATGCACAACGTGTGAATATCACCCATTGCAGAATCTTTATTGTGTTCCTCTGGTGAGCATGGTGCATTTTTGGAGGAAGTCTTAATCGAGCACTTAAGCTGCAATACTCAGGAGATATACCCTGCGGAGAGCTCAGTATCCTGAGCTGTGCTGAGCTGGTAGCACTGCACTCCCCTAAGCACTTTTACTGCAAGCTGATTAGACCATTAGGCCCTGCCATCAGCTTTTTACTTCCTTACGTGCCTTTTGTTTCCAGGCTTGGGGGAAACGTGTTATGTAATTCAATCATCTTACAGCCTCTTGTTTGTTTCAATCGGCCGTATTAATTTATACTGTTCTTATTATTGCTTTACCAAGAGAGAGTATAATCGGGAGAAGTTTAGATAATGTCTTACACAGGCTGATCAATAGGTTGGTATAAAAGCGAACCTGTCACTTTCACAGACAGCCATTGTATGCATTATATGTAAATCCTAAATTAATGACATTAAAGCGTATCTCAACCCAAGAACAAATATTATTAGTATTGCAGCTTACAGAGCTTTAGATGTGATGGCTGTAATAGTTTTCTTTTTTCACACTTTTCTTTCCCTTTAATTTTTTGTAAATAATAATCTAAATTTATTAACGAAATTTTGTAGTACAAATACCAGTTTTCAGGGATCGCCTAAAAGTGGACAGAGTAGGAGATAACCGGACAGATTGGGGTAGTGAGTTCTAAAGGATGGGAGAGGCTCTGTAGAAGTCCTGGAGACGAGCATGGGAGGAGGAGACAAGGGAGCTAGAGAGCAGGAGGTCTTGGGAGGAGCGGAGAGGACGGTTTGGGTGATATTTGGAGATAAGATTGATAATGTAGTTTGGGGCAGAATTGTAAATGGCTTTGTATGTTATTGTTAGTGTTTTGAATTTTATTCGTTGGGCAATGGGAAGTCAGTGGAGGGATTGGCATTGAGGAGTGGCAGACACTGAACGGTTGGTAAGGTGGATGAGTCTGGCAGTGGCATTCGTGATAGACTGAAGAGGGGATAGTTTGCAGAGAGGTAGGCCAATGAGGAGAGAGTTACAATAGTCAAGGCGAGAGATAAAAAGGGAGTGAATAAGTTGCTTAGCGGTTAGAAAGGAGCGTATTTTGGAGATGTTTTGGAGGTGAAGTTTGCACGATTTGGACAGTGATTGGATTTGGGGCTGAAAGGACAGGTCAGAGTCTAGGATTACACCTAGTACCCTGGCATGAGGGGAGGGACTGATAGTTGTTTTATTGATCTTAATGGAGAAGTTTGGGGGGGGGCACAGGTTGGAGGAAAAATGATGAGCTCGGTTTTAGAAAGATTGAGTTTGAAATATTATTTATATGCTTTGTAGAGATAAGATTCCAGGGGGTACTCCTTTTCTTATATGTTTGTAATTATATTTTTATTGTGTTGTCTATGAAACCTATATGGTTTTTTATTGTTTTTTTTTTTTTTTTTAATGGTGTCTTGGTTTTCAATTGTGTTGTATTGTCACCGTTACTATAAAAAGAATTTAAGCAAAGTTACATTTAGAAAGCACATAGTCTGGGACAACATGATCCCATATATCATAACATTAGTAGAACAGGAATATGGCAGTCCTTCATAATACTTCTCAGGAGATAAAAATAAGATCAGTATGAATATGCATTACCACCTGTTCATCAAGAAAATCTATACTGTGGTAACCAGTATTTCCCATGGGCAAGAAATCTGCCCACAAAAGTTTAAAAAAAAATCAAAAAAAGAAAAAATAATAAAGGAGAAGAGGAAAGAAAAGAAAAAGGGAGAATCCCACATGCCTATCTATCTGTCTGTCTGTCTGGGGAGCTCTTTCCCGACCAAAGAAATTCCAGCCAAGCCGCCATTTTAAGTCAGGGCCAGCTCCAAAATAGAAGCTATTTATAAGAACGGTCTCAGGGTGTCAGAGCTTAAGTACTCTATTCAAGGAGACCACACGGCCAAATACAGTACTTAGGATAACATTCCTGTATACTCGCTGTTAATTCTTCCATTCTCCTTAGATGGTTCAGTTCAACTACCCACTCTTTAATAGTAGGAGCAGCCTGGGTATTCCAGTGTCTAGGTATAAGTATTCACGCTGCGGAAAGGAGAAAATGAAGAGGTCCCTTTTTAATCGCCCCCCTTGGAGCCCGGATAAATGGAAAGTAAAGCTATTTCCGAAGACTTTTCATATGGTATACTAGTAACAAGGTAGCAAATTTGAAACACATTACGAAACGCATCAAAAACACATATGCATTTTTTTCAACAAAACAGTGTGAACGCACCCTGAGGGGGGAACTGTATATTTTATATGGCTCACTAATAATGAATTCTAAACTTATTTATTTCCTTATTTTTATTAGCTCACACGATCTAATAATGAATTCTAAACTTGGCTAATGGGCCATACAAGACATAAGAAAGCCTCTAATATCCTGTTTTTCCTGATTACTTTGGATAACTCATGTGATAAGAATGTGATTGTAAGCTGACTATATGAACAAGCCAGCCCAATCCTTCCAGGAATGTGCCATTTTCCTTTGAAGGTCATACTGCTCTGAGGGCGGGGTGACCATTTCCTTACATTCAAAATCTATACTACCACAGCCAAAACTGGTAAGACTTTAGTCTCATAACAGAACTTCCATTAGGCATGCATCTGTCTGATTATCTGACCATGCCGTATGAAAAGCGGGGGGGACTCCATGGTAAAACAGCCTCTTTAGTTAAGTATTCTTGTCATATTTTCTTTATCTGTATTTGTCAAGACTTTTAATAAATGTTATACTTATAAGTATTTGTGTGATCTCTGTTTACACATATCGAATACAACCCCAAAAAAGTAAACTATCATGTGACCTGGATTCAACACACCCTTATTTAGCTAAGTGTAGCATTTCAGAGCTATGTATATAATGAATATACCCACAAAACAATACTCTCGACAGGGAGTGACGCACACCAAAAAACCTACACTCATCATAGTTTAAATAAATGGAGACTCCCAAAAAAGAAAAACCTATAACCTATAAACCTAAACCTATGAAGAAAACTATATAAAATGTAATTAAAAAAGAACATAAATGTAGAAAAAGAGAAAAATAAGAAGGAAAAAATTAACTATAATGAAAAAAATAAAGAATATAGATAAAAAAAAGAAGGGAAAAGGGGATAAAAGAGATGGGGGGGTATGAGGTAGGAAACAGGAAGGAAAAAAACGAAGGAAAGACCCCTAACAGGCATGGTCATAAATAAAATAGGATCAACTAAAATTATCTGAATCACTAACTCACTTCCTGTCCTAAGGTGACAACCATACTGAGGAGCGTTGTCACTCCAGGAAAGCATAACTCTAGGTTGGCATTAGGACTATACACCAATGTTTTAGGACTATATAACAGTTCCCTCACTTGTCAATATTGAAAATGAAGTAACAAAAAATTTAAAAACAAATTAAACGAATGCAACCACCACATCTAAGGACTGATAAGCTGCAACATATTACATTTTTTTCTTGGGTTTACATATATTCACCCCCTGCTCTGTCCTCCTAAGGCCTCATACACATGGATACTTTGGGGCAACCAGTGTAAATTGTGGGCATATTTCTGCACCCAGGTGACACAGCTGAAGCATACAGCCACCTATAATAATGAAAGGCTATATGCTGACCATACGCAGGTCTACGCTCTGCACTGTATGCAGAAGCTGTGTCTCCAGGGCAAGGATTTTACGTTGGATGGCAAAAAGCGTTCATGTGCATGAGGCCCTATAGAGAGAGACATAGATCTGTACTCCATAAAGAGATAAGAAAAATTTATAATAAACTCATTAGCAATGCCAGTGTCAAAAATTAAATCTTTAAACAGAAAATATATACCTATATTACATTCTGCATCATGTACGCCATAGGATCAAGAGCAAATCTTATCCTATAAGACAAAACCAAGTCTTATTTGAGTTTGTAAAATGAGAATCCAAACATAACCACAGTAATATCTACCCCATGTATAAGCCTTGAAGTATTAATCGAAGGTTATTGATGGAAATATTTATTTTAGATCAGCTTCAAAGCTGAAATTAATTAGTCAATACTTGTCTTGAGGCTTGTGATGCGTTTAGCTTTAATATTTAATTGCAGATTAATATTAACCTTTAATGTGTGCAAAATAGTTACTGGAGATAATTGAACTTCGCTCCATTGATTGTTCATCCTCGCAATCTCATATTTGCATGTTTTCTCAATATGGGTTTTTACAGGATTAACCACTTCAGCCCCGGAAGGATTTACCCCCTAATGACCAGGCCATTTTCTGCAATACGGCACTGCGTCGCTTTAACTGACAATTGCACATTTGTATGACGTTGTACCCAAACAAAATTGACGTCCTTAATTTCCCCACAAATAGAGCTTCCTTTTGGTGGGATTTGATCACTTCTGCGTTTTTTATTTTTTTGTGCTTTATAGAAACAAAGAGCGTCAATTTTGAAAAGAAAACATTTTTTTTTTACTTTTTACTATAATACATATCCCAAAAAAATATATATATAAAAAAACTAATTTATTCATCAGTTTAGGCCGATATATATTCTTCTACATATTTTTGCTACAAAAAAATCCCAATAGGCGTATATTGATTGGTTTGCGCAAAGGTTATCGTGTCTACAAACTATGGGATAGATTTAGGGACTTTTATTGTTTTTTATTGTTTTTACTAGTAATGGCGGCGCTCTGTGATTTTTAGCGGGACTGCGACATTGCAGTGCATAAATCTGATCTCAAATGACACTTTTTGGGGACCAGTGACATTGTTACAATGATCAGTGCTATAAAAATGCACTGATCAATGTAAAAATGACCCTGGCAGGGAAGGGGTTAACACTAGGGGGCAATCAAGGGGTTAACTGTGTTCCCTAGGTGTATTCTAACTATAGGGGGGATGGGCTGGATGGAGTGAAAAAAGGACTTGAACACAACCATGTGCTGGACACAAAGGAAGTAGTTCTGAAGGCCTATGAGCAGCAAGGACCAGTCTGGAAAGATCCTAGATAAAAGGAAAAAGACTCCATCACTAGGAAAAACTTGGTGGAAAAAAAGTTAAGTACGGTAACTTATTTTAGTGTATACCCATCACATGCATTGTCCATGCTCATTTGCTGGGAAGGAAACATAGCTTGTGTGTGTCTATATTGTATGCAATTTTTATGTACTGTATATCTGTAATACTTTGTCTTGAATTGTTTTTTTCCTACAATTGTATGTACAGGATTTCTGTTTACTAAAGCACATTAATACACTACAGAAGTTCTTAATACTTCCTTTCTGCAAAGTGACCTTAAAAGACACAAAGTAAAACACGCATCCTATTCCAAATCTCTATAGTATCAAAAACAAAACTCTGATCTCTTCCCAAACTTCTTATGCAGGTAATTTTTGGCTATATTCATGACACAGATCCTCCCACCCTATCTCCAACAGCCAGTGCCAAACCAAACTGTTCATTTACCCCTAAGGAATTCTCTCTTGCCATTTCTAACCTCCTTACAAACCTCAGGCCAAGATAGACTATCTGCCAGATTCTACAAATTATTTAAAGAGGCACTAACTCCTATGTTCCTCAAAGCCAATGCTGTTTTACCATTTAACCCCTTTTCTCCCAATTATTGGAAGCACATATAACACTTATCCTTAAACCAGGAAAGGGTTTGTCCAAGTATGGCAGCAATAGATCCCTCTCCAACATTGACACAAAACTCCAAGATGATTGCCACCCGTCTTCCACCCCATCTTCCTGGAGTAATCCACAACAATCAGCTAGGTTTTATTTAAACACAAGAAACTAGGGACAACACCGCTCAAGTACTCAGCCTCATCGTCCACGCTCAATCCAAGTCGATTCCTCTCTTACAGACGCCGAGAAGGCACTCAACCAAGATAGTTGACTTTTCCTAGAAGCCTCTCTTTGTCTTTTCTCCTTCACAAGATCTTGACCGTTATATGACAAACCATCTGCATGGAGTAAAACAAACTGGACCCTTCCTGATCCATTCCACAACTCCACCCGTTAGGGCTGTCCACTGCTTTTTGCTCTGGTGATGAAGCATCTGGCTGTAGTGCTGAGAGCCAACTAATCTATTAAAGGTCTTCAGTTTGGTTGGTAAGCAAAGTCATAAAATAATTATTTTCATCAACAATTTACTATTGTTCCTTACTCAATCATTAGTTGGTGTCTTGCGAGTATTCAAACTTTTCGGGGATCTCAGCAACTTTACAGTAAACACTACTAAATTTGAAATCTTACATATCACCCTTCCCAAAATCATGCAGCTGCACCTACAGAACACATTCCCCTCTGAATAGAAACCAGACTCCATTACCTATCTAGGCCCACATATCACCCCTAAATTTAACACCCTGTATACCCTTAACTATGACAAATTACTAACTGAATTCTCTCAAGTCCTCTCTAAGTGGAAAACGAAAAATGTATCCTGGTTCAGTAGAACAAACACCTTGAAATGGATATCCTATCAGGTCCCTTTTATATCTTTAAACCCATGCCATAATACCCCCACCCAAATTTCTCACCTGTGCTCTCAACTCATTCTAATTTATCTGGGGAACAAAACGCCGAGGTTTTTAGCAGGAAGGTGGAATGGCACACACAGACATCAAAATCTCTATCACAATATAGAGTCATTGACTGGTTTCATTGCTGGTCTGTTAGGAAGTGACCCAACTGGAACGAGACCTCTGCGAACTTTACAATGGCCAAGCCCCTTTTAATGCCCTTACCAGAATACCCTCCTTTTCCTGATCTTACCCCCTTGTTGATATGGGACCAGTTAATTCTACCCATGAAACTATCCCATCGACCTGGCCCCGTCACTTTCTTATTTACTAACCCAGCTTTTGGCCCAGGCTCCTCCAGTATTAGACTTCACAAAAGCACTATGGCCTCAACTTCACCATGTGATACTTACTCCATCCATGACCCAGACAAGACCCCTTACTATGACAGTAAACCCATAACCCTCAGACTGGTTTATCACTTCATAACTTAATTTACAAACTTACCACCTTCTCTCTAAACCACCCCACTTGAGTCCCTGCTTTCTGACTCCTCATCACCCTCCTACATGGTTTCACAGGTTTATCAAGTGTTGAGAGAGGAGACTTCTGGAGGTAGACGTCCTTCTCTTCCAAATGGGTATGCTACCTTAAACAGGCCTTCTCTGAGGATGATTGGAGAAATTACTTTATCTCACACACAAACTATCTATGTCTTTCTATTCTCAGGAAAAGAGTTACAAGATTATCTCCGTCTGGTACCGGACCTCGTCAAGTTAAATATTTCTATCCTATGACTCCCAGTCTTTGCTAGAGATGCTGCAGTGAGCTGGGCACCCATTTACACATTTGGTGGGGATGTCTTCTAATCTCAGACTTTTGGAAAACTGTTTTCCCCATCTACAAAACTATGTGTATCTCATATGTTAGGCCCAACCAGGTGGCTCTCCTGTTCATGATACCCAGCTCTTTCTCAAAAACCAAAAAAGGGCATCCTGAGACACTGCTAATAGTGGCTTGGGTTGCAATCTTACGTATTTGGAATACAGCAAAGCTCCCTCATTTAGTGGAATGGGCATAAATCTTGAACAATGTCATGACCATGGAGACCCTGATGTCAGGGTCAATTTTTTTTTCATAGAGAAGCAGTTTTCCTCTCCCTCAGAGGAGGAGGGAAAATGTTTGGTAAACATTATTAAGGTTGGTTAAGGCTGGATTCAGTCCTGTGCATTTCGGTAACATGTGTATAACATTACCATTATGCATGTTGGTCTGCTGTGTTGCCATTCCTAAATGGCACTCCAATGCACCCTACCAAATGTGTGCAAACTAAACCCCTGTTTTTAATGCTTACTGTTAGACAGGATAATTTGGTTGGTTAGCAGGCTGGTCAGTAAGTTGAGCCAGGAATTTCTTTGTTTTGTTTTGCATGCAAAGCCCTTCCATGTGCTTCTTGCTCCAAATGCCAGTTATTGGTGAGGGCAGTGGCCATTTGTTTTTACCCTACCAATACACCTGTGGCAGCACATTGCAATGCACAGTAACATTATTTGTTGTCTGCTACAGTGCGGTGGCAGCACATTCCTTTGACTGGGCTACAATAATGTCACCCATCATACCATTGATATAACACACGGCAATGTGCAACATATCGCGCGTTAACACGCATGTGCTAACACAACCCACTTGAGCGAAAAAGTGTAAATCCAGCCTTACTAAAGGAGTTCACCGAATCTTTACTCAATAATTTGCAGCTGTGTTCACTTAGGCTAGATTTAGACATGCAACTAAGATTGCCTTGCCTCTGAAAAGTGATTGGCAGAGGCGTATGACAGGCAGTGTGGAGGTGATTTGATGCCTCCTCACAATCAACTATTTTAGCTCTGGTTGGGTTTGGCAATTGTACTGGCCGACACCCCTGTCTGACTGGCTTTTCAGCTTAAGGGGGGCATTTGGGGGTGCTAAAAATGCAGCTCAGCCAGCTATTTTTAGCACCTTACCATGACCGCAAGTGTAAATTAGCCCTTAGAAAAACCCTATCACGTGGTGTGACATAAATAAAAAGGAATTTACTTTTCCCATGATCTGATAATTGAAGTGATTCCTGACTTAATTTACTAAATTAAGGTTTTCAAGACCTCATTGCCTCAGACTGGGCAAATGATGAGGAAGGATTAGATAAAAATAGATAATCATGCACGGTATACAGGTTTTTCTTTTGTGTGTTCTTCCTTGTCAAATCTTTGGAAAAACATACAGTATGATCAGTGTTTCTCAGCAACAGCAGGGAACAACAAAATTTAAAGGACTCATCCACCAATACTTAATATTTTACATATAGGTGGAGCCGTGTGGACTGAGTCAGCTCTTCGTCTCCTATATGTCCTGGATACTCCAGCAGAAAGATCTCCTTGCCATAATCCCCAACTCTTCCTGTCAACCAGGTAGGCGTCGGTGTTCCAGTCCACCTTTGTGTGTTCCAAATGAATTAACATCCAGCAGGGAGAGCGGGAACCCTTCATAACAGCCACAGCAGGAGATATAAGGAATTGTTAATTCTCCAGCTTTAACAAAATACAAGTTTTATATATCATTTATAGGTTGGCTGGCTCCTTTAGAAGTTTTCTTTTTAAAGAGGAACTGAACTCTGGAAGCTAGGTTAAAAAAAAGTCAGGCAGAGGGAAAGGATTGCTCACCAGTGTTGACTGTAGTCTTCCTACAGCTGATGTTTTGCCCATTACTGACTTACTGTGCTTAGTTCTGCACTGTGGTCTCTGAATGGAGACAGCCTCCTTGGTAGAGGCAGGGCTTTTCTACCTTATATCAGAGACTTCAGCATGGAGGTCACCAAGCAGCCCATCACCAAATCTCAATCCAAATCTCCTGGGAATAGCAATCAAAGGCAGCAGAGCCTTAGACCTCACACTGCAGATATCCAGCTATGAGGCCGCAGGTACAGAAAAGCCTTGACACCCCTACATCTTAGGACATGCTCTACTATTTTTCAAGAATTCCAGACAAAATGTACATTTTCAATACTGTAGAATTTTTTAAACGTTGCCTATGGAGATTTTTAAGGGTAAAAGTTTGTCGCCATTCCACGAGCGGGTGCAATTTTGAAACGTGACATGTTGGGTATTAATTTACTTGGTTTAACATTATCTTTCACAATATAAAAAAAAAAAATTGGGCTAACTTTACTGTTGTCTTATTTTTTAATTCAAAAAGTGAGTTTTTTCCAAAAAAAGTGCGCTTGTAAGACCGCTGTGCAAATACAGTGTGGCAAAAAGTATTGCAATGACCGCCATTTTATTCTCTAGGGTGTTAGGAAAAAAATGTATAATGTTTGGGGGTTCTAAGTAATTTTTGGGGGTTCTAAGTAATTTTCTAGCAAATTTTCTAGCAAAAAAACTTGTTTTAAACACAGAGTCTGAAAAACAGGCTCGGTCCTTAAATGGTTAACAATGTTAGTGAATACTATCGGCAGACTAAAAAACAGTTGTAGCTATTAGTGGCTCTCGTCATTTTGTACAACGCTATCACTGAGATGTACATTCCACCAATCCAGTTTTTCAAATGAGAAATCGGTACAGGCTATCTAAAGGACCACATAGGTAAACATATTGTATTCCGATAAGGCCTCATGTACACCGCTGCTGGTAAAAGGACGTATAGGAGCAATTGAGCATTTTTCTAGATGCAAATGTGGCTAAACGCGGCATTTAAATGCAGCTAAACTGATGTTTTTAGACGTCGTTTTCTAGCTGTCAAGGTGAATCGTTCAGGAGAAGTTAAACAACGTCTCGTGTACATGAAGCCTAACTGAACGTAGTTAAAGTGTTACTAAACCCACAACAGTAAAATCAATCTGTATATGCAATAAAGCATGCTTGTTATACTCACTGCGGAACCTAAGGGGTTAATCCTCCGCATTGCATAAAAAGGCAGTTTGATCCTGTCTTATCTGATCCTCCCCTTCTTCCACAGTCCCCAATCTATCTCCTGATAAGACAGAGCCTTTGGAGTCACTCTGCACATGCTCAGCTTGGTGTGTTTTGCTAGAGAGTTTTTTTTTCGTGGGAGAGTGCATGTGATCAGCACAGGGCCAATCAGCACTGTCCAGATAGAGGGTCAGGGGTCCTGCAGCCTCCTAGGGCAGTCACAGGAGAATAAAAACTCCTCCTACAAGCTTTAACCAGACGCTGATAGAAGTCACAAGACTGCTATATGCTGCTGATGAGAAAATGTATTTTGCAGTTTATATTTACTAAAACATTTGCATTTCAGTGTTCTGTGTACTGTGGGAGACCAGATATAGTGAATGCAGGGTGCTGGGTTTAGTAACACTTTAATATCTGTAATGATCATATATTCAGTATATGAATTCCTTTATTATTATACATACTTTTATTTTTGCTTCACACAAGCTTTCCAGCAAACATGTCAGTTACAGGGTTTTTTTTTTTATTATTTACCATATATGTACTTAAAACTACATGTCTAAGACCAAGACTACCTTTTTAATGAAAAAAAAAAAGCTGATGTGCAATTTCACTTTAGAACAGTACTGTAATTTTTACAGAAAGTAAAAAAATAACAGATCTACTGGTAGGATCAAAAGGTAAAAAAAATAATGTTATAGGGGGACTCAGAAAAAAAAACTGCTGTAATAAAGTGTAATTCCACTTTTGTGGGAAAAAATGCAAATAAAAAAAAAATATTAAATAAAAGGTCATATTGCAATTGATAATTATTAAAAATGACTACTAAAATTAAACTAATTGGCTTAGTGATTTTCCCAGACGTCTAAGATGCAAGTCAGATTTTGGGCATCCCCTGCAAATATAATGGAATTTTGGTGAGATACTGAAAGGGGAATCATGTCTAAAGGGATGCTCACCCTGCCACTTTCCTCATTAGAATCCAGTAAATGCAGAAGCTGATTGATAATTAGAAATCCCATACAGATTTGCTTTGTACATGGACACAGACAAATAAATGGCTATTTCTTCAGAATAACAAAAGGTAGGAATCTGTATCAAAGTTTGTTAAACTCCTTGCAATGTACATAGATCACCCAGAGGGATTTTGTTCTCAGTGAAGTTACTCTTCAATGCTAATGACGGACTGCTTGATATATTCCAGTTTTTATTTGACCTACGTCAAGCTTTAAAGAGTCTTGCAACCCAATTCTTTTTTTTTTTTTTTGTGCCTAGACGGGCAATGTGGTGAGATAAAATTCTACTTGTCATTGTTTCTAACTGTAAATTAACTGAACTGACACTATAGAAAACAAGGCTGTTTGTGAACTAGTCCTTAAAGAGTAACTCCACTTCTGTTGAAAAAACAAACAATCTGAGCAATCAATCTACATTGCAGAGATTTTAACAAACTTGTTAGCAGAGTCCAACTATTTGTTCCTCCGAAGAAATAGTTTGTTTGACCAGCTTTTTCAACCTGATCAACATTGATCAGGTCCTTTGCAAACTGATTCTGAATGGGAGGGTTTGGTTCGTTATAATCACCTGGTGCACTCTCAGTCTTCTAATGAGAAAAGCTGCAGGGTCTGCATCCCTTTAGAAATATCTAATACTTGGGAAGTATCTCACCAAAACTGAAATTCCTATTGCATTGGGTGCCTAAAATTTGAGTGCAAGCTTCTAGAAAAATCAGTGAGCCCATCAAACAAGGAAGCAATGACATTTCTTGGGACGTTCTTCACACCAACAGTGTACAGAACGCCTTCAGGTTGCCGTATTGTATTGAATTTTATAGAAAATTATGGATCTGCAGATTGAAAAACAAAGGTAAATTTTAATAACATTAATTTAGAACATGGCTTGTGTAACACTATGCTATATTATTTTTCATTTGTTGTATTTTTTCACAAAAGTCGAGTTATCCTTTAAAGCTTATGATTTGTTTTTTTCTAAATGAATAGTGCAAAAATGTGCCAATTGAGCAAATGTTTGCTTTACCATCTCAATGTGGCTATACAGTATCTCGCAAAAGTAAGTACACCCCTCACATTTTTGTAAATATATTATTACATCTTTTCATGTGATAACACTGAAGAAATGACACTTTGCTACAATGTAAAGTAGTGAGTGTACAGCTTGTATAACAGTGTAAATTTCCTGTCATTTCCAGAGGTTGTCTTTGGGAAATAGACCTTTGATTTTTGCCAGCATTGCTGCAGAGGTTGAAGGGGTGGGGGGATCAGCCTGTCAGTGCTCCATACCATACACCGCACACTGCATTAAATTGGTCTGCTTGGCTGTCTTCTCAGAATGAAGCCTCTTCTAAAGTTGATGCACAAGAAAGCCCGCAAACAGCTTGCTGGAGACAAGTAGACTAAGGACATGGATTACTTGGAACCATGTCCTGTGGTCTAATGAGACCAAGATAAACTTATTTGGTTCAGATGGTGTCAGGCGTGGGTGGCGGCAACCAGGTGAGGAGTACAGAGACAAGTGTGTCTTGCCTACAGTCAAGCATGGTGGTGGGAGTGTCATGGTCTGGGGCTGCATGAGTGCTGCCGGCACTGGGAAGGTACAGTCCACTGAGGGTACCATGAATGCCAACATGTACTGTGACATACTGAAGCAGAGAATGATCCCCTCCCTTCAGAGACTGAGCCGCAGGGCAGTATTCCAACATGATAACAACCCCAAACACACCTCTAAGACGACCACTGCCTTGCTAAAGAAGCTGAGGGTAAAGGTGATGAACTGGCCAAGCATGTCTCCAGACCTAAACCCTATTGAGCATCTGTGGGGCATCCTCAAACGGAAGGTGGAGGAGCGCAAGGTCTCTAATATCCACCAGCTCCGTGATGTCATCATGGAGGAGTGGAAGAGGACTCCAGTGGCAACCTGTGAAGCTCTGGTGAACTCCATGCCCAAGAGGGTTAAGGCAGTGCTGGAAAATAATGGTGGCCACACAAAATATTGACACTTTGGGCTCAATTTGGACATTTTCACTTAGGGTTGTACTCACTTTTGTTGCCAGCGGTTTAGACATTAATGGCTGTGTGTTGAGTTATTTTGAGGGGACAGCAAATTTACACTGTTATACAAGCTGTACACTCACTACTTTACATTGTAGCAAAGTGTCATTTCTTCAGTGTTGTCACATGAAAAGATAGAATAAAATATTTACGAGGGGTGTACTCACTTTTGTGAGATACTGTAATAGGAAATGTTTGCAGTGAGGAATTTGCAGTTTTCAATTTTAAAAAATGAAATCCTTCACATTTTTCCTGACCAACGTGTTTTTGTTGGATTTACATTCAAGTTACTACATTTTTTATTTTAGCCCCATATTAAATAAATAAAGAACACTGCTTTCTAAGAAAAAATAAAGAATGCAAGCAATACAAGTGAATTAAAGCTGTTTATTTAACATTAATTGCAGAATTTACAGCACTACCATTTAATGATAGGAATAAAATAATAAAGAAATCTATTGAAGCAACCTCACAGACGAAACATTCATGTGTAAGAATGAAAGCATCATGGCAATAAAATAAATACAAAACAAAATACAAAATAGTTTTTTTTTCCAAAACTTTCTTTTTTTTTTTTTTTCTCTTGAATTGCTAGGAGGATTTGGGATTTGGGAATAGGACAAAGGATTTAAAGTGCCCCATTGTATCATTGGCTACCAAAATACCCATCTTCAGTCAGTGCAGTAGCAGAAAGACCATGCAGTATCGTAGGCCCAGTTACAATCAATTCAAATATAACACCAATTCCTAAGCATAAATAAAAGGCAATGTTATAAAATAAAGGCATGACAGAAAGGGCACAATAATAAATCTAAAAAGAATTGTGAAAACAGTTTTGTCAACTAGTAAAACTTCAATGTAGACCACATCAATCTCTGGTAGTGGTTATTCACAACGTTGTAAAATCGTTTTTTGTACTTTTCTATGTGTTATAGAAACCTCACTATAGATGCAATATCTAAATACACATTTCTCTCATATAAAAGAGGTTGTTGTGTAATATTCACAAATATATATGAATTTGGTCTTACAGAAGATTAAATTAAAAAAATGCTTTGCTTGAATAAAAAGTGATTTTTTTTTTTTTTTTTGCTTTGTTGCTTGTCTGTTCTGATGAACCTTTATGTTAATGCACTAAATTCTTCTTAAAATCTTTTTTAACCACTTGATTTCCATAAGATTTACCCCCCTTCATGACCGGGCCATTTTTTGCAATACGGCACCGCGTTATTTTAACTGACAATTGTGCGGTCATGCAACACTGTACATAAAGGACATTTTTTTTCCCACAAAAAAGAGCTTTCTTTTGGTATTTGATCACCTCTGGTTTTTTTTACTTTTTGCGCTATAAACAACAAAAGACCGACAATTTTTACTTATATTAACAATATTTTTTACTTTCTGCTATAAAACATATCTAATAAAATAATATAAAAAATCGAATTTCTTCATAAATTTAGGCCAATATGTATTCTGCTACATATTTTTTTTTTTTAAATCCCAATAAGTGTATATTGATTAGTATGCACAAAAGTTATAGAGTCTACAAACTATGGCATATATACTGGAATTTTAATTTTTTTCATTTTTTATACTAGTAATGGTGGCGGTCAGTGACTTATAGCGGGATTGCGGCCAATAGTCTGACACTAACTGACACTTTGCGGGAACCAGTGACACTAATACAAGTGGTCAGTGATAAAAATATGCACTGTCACTGTACTAATAAAAATGGCTGGAAGGGGTTAAACATCTAGGGCGATCAAAGGGTTGAATGTGTGCCTAACCAGTGTTTGTATTTTCACTGTGTGCTGCTTTCACTAGGGGATGTGATGGATTTTCTTTCCCAAAGCAGGGAAAGAAGATTCATCACATCCCTGCTGTCAGGGCAGAGCTCTGCATTGTTTACATGTTCAGAGCACCATCCAGCCTCTCTCCTCGACGATCAGTGGGTGCCAGCGAACATCCATTGGCCAGGACACGCTGATTGGCTTCTGCTGTGACTAATTACAGCAGAAGAGGCACTCCGGCGGTGCCCGGAAGTGCAGATCATATATATATATATATATATATATATATACACTACCGTTCAAAAGTTTGGGGTCACATTGAAATGTCCTTATTTTTGAAGGAAAAGCACTGTACTTTTAAATGAAGCTAACTTTAAACTAGTCCTAACTTTAAACAAATATACTCTATACATTGCTAATGTGGTAAATGACTATTCTAACTGCAAATGTCTAGTTTTTGGTGCAATATCTACATAGGTGTATAGAGGCCCATTTCCAGCAACTATCACTCCAGTGTTCTAATGGTACAATGTGTTTGCTCATTGGCTCAGAAGGCTAATTGATGATTAGAAAACCCTTGTGCAATCATGTTCACACATCTAAAAACAGTCTAGCTCCTTCCAGAAGCTACAAAACTGACCTTCCTGTGAGCAGATTGAGTTTCTGGAGCATCACATTTGTGGGGTCAATTAAACGCTCAAAATGGCCAGAAAAAGAGAACTTTCATCTGAAACTCGACAGTCTATTCTTGTTCTTAGAAATGAAGGCTATTCCATGCGAGAAATTGAAAAGAAATTGAAGATTTCCTACAACGGTGTGTACTACTCCCTTCAGAGGACAGCACAAACAGGCTCTAACCAGAGTAGAAAAAGAAGTGGGAGGCCGTGTTGCACAACTAAGCAAGAAGATAAGCACATTAGAGTCTCTAGTTTGAGAAACAGACGCCTCACAGGTCCCCAACTGGCATCTTCATTAAATAGTACCCGCAAAACACCAGTGTCAACATCTACAGTGAAGAGGCGGCTGCGGGATTTTGGGCTTCAGGGCAGAGTGGCAAAGAAAAAGCCATATCTGAGACTGGCCAATAAAAGAAAAAGATTAAGGTGGGCAAAAGAACACAGACATTGGACAGAGGAAGACTGGAAAAAAGTGTTGTGGACGGATGAATCCAAGTTTGAGGTGTTTGGATCACAAAGAAGAACGTTTGTGAGACGCAGAACAAATGAAAAGATGCTGGAAGAATGCCTGACGCCATCTGTTAAGCATGGTGGAGGTAATGTGATGGTCTGGGGTTGCTTTGGTGCTGGTAAGGTGGGAGCTTTGTACAGGGTAAAAGGGATTCTGAATAAGGAAGGCTATCACTCCATTTTGCAACGCCATGCCATACCCAGTGGACAGCGCTTGATTGGAGCCAATTTCATCCTACAACAGGACAATGACCCTAAACACACCTCCAAATTGTGCAAGAACTATTTACAGCAGAAGCAGGCAGCTGGTATTCTATCGGTAATGGAGTGGCCAGCACAGTCACCAGATCTGAACCCCATTGAGCTGTTGTGGGAGCAGCTTGACCGTATGGTACGCCAGAAGTGCCCATCCAACCAATCCAACTTGTGGGAGCTGCTTCTAGAAGCGTGGGGTGCAATTTCTCCAGCTTACCTCAATAAATTAACAGCTAGAATGCCAAAGGTGTGCAATGCTGTAATTGCTGCAAAAGGAGGATTCTTTGATGAAAGCAAAGTTTGATGTAAAAACAATGTTATTTCAAATACAAATCATTATTTCTAACCTTGTCAATGTCTTGACTCTATTTTCTATTCATTTCACAACGTATGGTGGTGAATAAGTGTGACTTTTCATGGAAAACACAAAATTGTTTGGGTGACCCCAAACTTTTGAACGGTAGTGTATATATATATATATATATATATATATACAGTGCCTTGCAAAAGTATTCGGCCCCCTTGAACTTTTCAACCTTTTGCCACATTTCAGGCTTCAAACATAAAGATATAAAATTTTAATTTTTTGTGACGAATCACCAACAAGTGGGACACAATTGTGAAGTGGAACAAAATCTATTGGATATTTTAAACTTTTTTAGCAAATAAAAAACTGAAAAGTGGTGCGTGCAAAATTATTCGGCCCCTTTACTTTCAGTGCAGAAAACTCACTCCAGAAGTTCAGCGAGGATCTCTGAATGATCCAATGTTGTCCTAAATGACTGATGGTGATAAATAGAATCCACCTGTGTGTAATCAAGTCTCTGTATAAATGCACCAGCTCAGACAAGGAGAAGACTGATCAGAAATGCAGCCAAGAGGCCCATGATCACTCTGCATGAACTGCAGAGAACTACAGCTGAGGTGGGAGAGTCTCTCCATAGGACAACAATCAGTCGTACACTGCACAAATCTGGCCTTTATGGAAGAGTGGCAAGAAGAAAGCCATTTCTCAAAGATATCCATAAAAAGTCTCGTCTAAAGTTTGCCACAAGCCACCTGGGAGACACACCAAACATGTGGAAGAAGGTGCTCTGGTCCGATGAAACCAAAATCGAACTTTTTGGCCACAATGCAAAACGATATGTTTGGCATAAAAGCAACACAGCTCATCACACTCAACACACCATCCCCACCGTGAAACATGGTGGTGGCAACATCATGGTTTGGGCCTGCTTTTCTTCAGCAGGGACGGGGAAGATGGTTAAAATTGAGGGGAAGATGGATGCAGCCAAATATAGGACCATTCTGGATGAAAACCTGTTGGAGTCTGCAAAAGACCTGAAACTGGGACGGAGATTTATCTTCCAACAAGACAATGATCCCAAACATACAGCAAAATCTACAAAGGAATGGTTCACAAATAAACGTATCCAGGTGTTAGAATGGCCAAGTCAAAGTCCAGACCTGAATCCAATCGAGAATCTGTGGAAAGAGCTGAAAACTGCTGTTCACAAACGCTCTCCATCCAACCTCACTGAGCTCGAGCTGTTTTGCAAGGAAGAATGGGCAAGAATTTCAGTCTCTCGATGTGCAAAACTGATAGAGACATACCCCAAGCGACATGCAGCTGTAATCGCAGCAAAAGGTGGCTCTACAAAGTATTAACGCAAGGGGGCCGAATAATTTTGCACGCCCCACTTTTCATTTTTTTATTAGTTAAAAAAGTTTCAAAAATCCAAAAGATTTCGTTCCACTTCACAATTGTGTCCCACTTGTTGGTGATTCTTCACAAAAAATAAAAATTTTATATCTTTATGTTTGAAGCCTGAAATGTGGCAAAAGGTTGAAAAGTTCAAGGGGGCCGAATACTTTCGCAAGGCACTGTATATATATATACGTGATTCTGCATAGAACAGCCGCCCAAAAATTATAACAATAGAACAGTAAAGGTATAACAGTAATTAACAACTTCACGACCACCCTATAGGCGTAAATATGCTATAGGGTGGTCCTGAAGTGGTTAATTACTGTTATACTTTTACCAGCACTATAAGCTAACATTAATTTCAAAGATCCAATGTGGAGAAATATTTACATTTCATTTTAGATGGGTCTTTGAAGACAATGTTGTTTTTTAATGTCTAATTCTTCAAACCCAACTCCAGCCAAAACGTTTTACTGTAATAGTGTGAGGAATGGTAATCACCTTCCTGTCTACTTCATAGGTAGAACGGGAAGTGGGGAGGTAATCCCCCTATTGGGAAATAAACAAGAATGAAAACATGTGCTGTAGCAGGCCAAGGAAAGGTTAGAACATTTTTTTCTTGTATCTCCATTAGGCGGATTTCCCCTCACTAAGTGTAAAGATGATGGGGGGGGGGGGGAAATCTCCAGTGGGAACATATACATGATTTAGATGGTAAATTCCCCATTCTCTCTAAAACTTTAAAAAATATATAACTCTAATTTGTAGTGGGAATTATCCCCCTCTATGGGCTTTTTTTATGGCTTATGTAATAATAATTAAACAGAACGTTACAATATACTCATATGTTTAAAAATTCTCTAAACATAATTGAGTATCATCTAAATAGAACATTATACCATGATTGCTGGTGCCACTCTTTTCTTCCACATGGTGAAGAAACATGTTAGTGGGCTGTTGGTCTCCATGCTAGGTTGGTATACCAAATGGACAAAGGGGTCCATTCTAAAAAAAAAAAAAGGCAGCCCTCTACTAAGCCATGGCCACATACCAGGTTCATATATTAAAGTCTTCATGCTAAAGAAAAGAGAGTGCAACAAGATTCCAATGGTTTAGAAATCTTTTATAAGTACATTTTATGGTGAGGCCAACATATTTCCTAGGTACTGTTTCCAGTACAGCTTGGACCTTGAAGAAGGGGGCACACCCCCCGAAAGCTTGTCCTGGTGGTATATTATCTTGGGGGGCGACAAACAGTGAATAGACATCGACCCCCCCCGGTCGGGATGTGGTCGGTTGGTCACTCGCAACATTTACCTCGGGCAGCACTTCCCTCTGGGCGAAGGGCCGCCAGCTTCCCCTGTGTTTCCTTCTCCGCATCACAGCTCTGTCCTCGCCGTGCGTCTCCTCCTTGGCATCATGGCGGTGTCCTCGCCATGCATCTCCTCCCTCCTCCTCCCTCGGCCAATAGAGTAGCTTCTCCTTTCGGTCAATAGGGAAACGGGTCTCAGGACCCGGTTCCTGATTGGCTGGGAGACAGAATCAGTGTTACAATATTGAATATTCATTTGCTTTTGTCACACAACTGGGTGGGCTTGGAGCACAGTGCTCTGCGCCCCGAGCCTACCCTTTTTTGAAGCCTTTGGCTCTAATCACGTGCTTCAAAAAAAAAAAACCCTATTGGAATCCATGGCATGGATAGGGGGAGCAGCACCCATGCCGCCACTGCCTGAACATTAAAAAAAGTATCATGGACAGTACTCAATTGTTCTTGTTGCAAGTGCGCTAATACAGTTACAAATGCCTCAAGCATGGTGGAAGTTCTTGCTACCTGAAATCCTTAGGGATCTCTTCTTGCATCTACTGTAGCTTCCCTCCATTTAGAGAGATATACCCTGGTAAAGAGGGCACCTGTAAACCCCTAAAACATGTTGAAGTCCCCATATGTACTTTTGCTTTTAAAGTGATATTAAAACTTCATGTTTTTTAAATTAAAATAACAAACATGCCTATGCTTACCTGCTCTGTGCAAAAGCATTTCACCGTTCCTCTTCTTCTGGGGTCCCCCGCTGGCGCTCTAGGCCCCTCTTCTTTGGTGGGTTCCCCCACAGAAAGCCGCTTTCCATGGGAGCACCCGTGCGTGTTCATTTCTGAGCCCCACTGCTGCGTCCATCGATGCCCCTCCCACTCCCGCTGCTATCAATCTGCCCAATGAGAAGAGAGACAACGGCGGGAGCTGCGCTCATGCACTTCACTGGGTTGGGCTCAGGTAAGAAAAAAAGGGAGCGTGGGCTGGGGGCACTGCAGCACAGAAGGTTTTTCACCTTGCATTAAAATGAAAAACCTTAAGGTTTTAGAAGCCCTTTAATAATTATTTCTTAACTGTTGGAACTTTGTGGCATGATCTTCGTTTAGTATAGGTTTCACACATATGCGGTGCGCGTTTCCCATACCGCATTGCTATTGAACTGTGTTTGCGATCTGCTGCCGGTTTCAGAACCCAGAGTTAACGACACCCCAAAAGGATTGCAAAGGCAGTGTGATTTGCCCACACCAGATCAGATGGTATAAAACGACCCTGCGGTGGAAAATGAATGGGCTCAAATCGCAGCGCACTAAACGGCATGTGAATTGCGCAGAAACGCGGTGCGATTCACATGCAAGTTATGGTGTGAACCCGGGCTTGGTGTGTAAATTGCATATGGACCTACCTCATTTGCTAATACAAAAGGCCTAATTCCCTCTTTAAAATAGCCCTCATTGCCTTTGAAATCCTGTGACACTTCAGACAGACAAATATTTGAGGCTAGGGAGGATTGAGGTTATTGAAATCGCATGGCCAATAGACCAGGAAAGCTGCAGAAGCTAAGCTGTCCTAACGGTTTGGCATCATAAGCTGAAATCAGTAGGATACCCCAGAGCATAACCCAGAATTATCTTTGAATCAAGGACTCATTATGGGAATAGTAAAGTTATTAGAAAATAAGGATAATTTTGTATTTATAAATACCAATTAGTAAAACAATTTATTCTTTTAAAGTGTATTTTAATATTAAAAGTGGCTGTGAATTAATATTTGTGAATACCAACAAAGCTCTTTTATATCAAAGAAACTAGACTAAATTTTAATGGTTTCTGTGATGAGTTCAGATATATTTTTCAACAAGGTTGCATAACTCTTTTGAAAAAAAAAATAAAAATCAAGAACCTTTTTTTAGAACTTATTATGCATTTAAAAAAAATGAAATATAATCATCATAATGTATACACAGTTAACTAGTGAAGAACAAATAAATGCAAGCATACACATACTGCTTTAGTTTGCTTTATGAATTTTTTTTTTTTTTACAGAAACTGTAATGATAATAAACAGTGCTTTCTAGAATACAAGACAGAAATGAATGAGATGACCATTAGGTCAGCAAGACATCTGTGTTTCCACTGGATCTACAACTGTAAATGAATTGGGGTAGCAGAGCAGTATTCCAGTTCTAAAGGCTACTTAGCATAGTGCTGTTCACGTATGACTTTAGGATGTTAAATATAAGCTGAATGCTAGAAAAATATCAGGGATTATAGAAAACATTTATTCCTAGGTTTATCATGAGACATTTCCTTTGGTCAGTTTCAATTATTTGCTTCAGTGAACTCATGATAATAAATTAAAAAAAGGAAAACAAGTATTCAACATACTAGGCAAAAAATATATTTGATTTAAAAAAAAAAAAAATTGGCAGCGGCACGAAAAATACATGTAAATAATCAAGACAAGGCAAATAAAAATAAGAAATTAATTTTAAAAAAAATATAATTGACATTTTGGCAAAAATAAAAATGGCAAATAATTTCATTAAAAAACACATATTACAATAATAATAATATTAATAAAAAGAAAAAGAATTGTGATGGCAAACTTCCTAACTTAGGAATTCCTTGTTTAACAATTATTATTTTTAAATCGTATCTTTTTTCTTTTTTTTACATATTTTAACATTGCTCTAGTTTGTTTTCTTCAAGATTTATTAAACATTTTTGGCAAAAAAATGAATTTCTTTGGCAAATTATTGAACATATTTTAAAACACCCAATTTGTTTACTTTTTGAATACTGAAAACAACAAACAAATTATTTTACAGGTTTAGAGCACAAGCAAGAACAAAGGAGTTGTACGAGAACATTGTTTGGCAAACTTAGATGGCATACTTGTATGCACTGTTTAAATATCACATGAATTCGCAATTTGGAAAACGATAAAACTCATTATGGAAGGAAAAGTGATTTTTTTATTTTTTATTTTTTGGAGAACTCCGGAACACTGCTAAATGCTAAATGTTTTACAGCAAATATCTTTGTTTAAGTTTATTTCTTTGGCAAAGTGTCACATACATTAAAACATACACTAATACTAACATAACACAAAATAGGAACTTTATCGTAATACGGAAAGCACATGAATTTTTGGTATTTTTAGCTGTTAGCTTGACTGCGCCAGTCATATTGCAGCACTGAACAAGAGGTTAAAATAGGTTTCTGTACAGAAAAAGACATGGATGGTGAATATTTTGGCTTAAAATGACATGCAAGAGTGAAAATTAGAGAGATGCAAAAATTATATTATTTGGCAGTTCCAAAAACAAGTAAGTAACTATAAATTATTAGATAAGTTGGGTTCTTTGTTACCTAAAGTATACTGTCAGCTCACAAAAATGCCCTTAAACTTTTGTAAAGCCTGAAACAGTACAATTCTGATATTAGTGCACTTTATAATTACAGTAGTTTACTAAATGGAAAATACCACAAAAATCAAGTGAGCAAAGATCAGCAGAAAGAAAAAGTGTAGTGCGTTATTTGTGAATTTGCGCTCACCTTTGAGTCCCTACCCTACAGATGTCTATAGGGACACCCACATACACTATATTACCAAAGGTATTGGGACGCCTGCCTTTACACACACATGAACTTTAGTGGCATCCCAGTCTTACTCCGTAGGGTTCAATATTGAGTTGGCCCACCCTTTGCAGCTATAACAGCTTCATTTCTTCTGGGAAGGCTGTCCACAAGGTTTAGGAGTGTGCCTATGGGAATGTTTGACCATTCTTCCAAAAGCGCATTTGTGAGGTCAGGCACTGATGTTGACAAGAAAGCCTGGCTCACAGTCTCCATTCTAATATGATCCCAAAGGTGTTTTATTGGGTTGAGGTCAGGACTCTGAGCAGGCCAGTCAAGTTCTTCCACCCCACACATGCTCATCCATGTCTTTGTGGACCTTGCTTTGTGCACTGGTGTGCAGTCATGTTGAAACAGGAAGGGGCCATCCCCAAACTGCTCCCACAAAGTTGGGACCATGAAATTGTACAAAATGTCTTGGTATGCTGACGTTTTAAGAGTTGCCTTCACTGGATCTAAGATGCCAAGCCCAACCCATGAAAAACAACCCCACACCATAATCCCTCCTCCACCAAATGATTTGGACCAGTGCACTAACAAAGTCCATAAAGACATGGATGAGCAAGTTTGGGTGGAGGAACTTGACTGGCCTGCACCTCAACCGGATAGAACACCTTTGAGGTGAATTAGAGCGGAGACTGTGAGCCAACATCAGTGCCTGATCTCACAAATGCGCATCTGGAAGAATGGTTAAACTGTCCCATAGACACACTCCTAATCCTTGTGAACAGCCTTTCCAGAAGAGTTGAAGCTGTTGCAGCTGCGAAGAGTGGGTCAACTCAATATTGAACCCTACGGACTAAGACTGGGATGCCATTAAATTTCATGTGCATGTAAAGGCAGGTGTCCCAATACATTTGGTAACATAGTGTCGATGGAGACATGGGCCACAACCCTCTAAAGTCACCTAAACATGGACTTGCACGAGACACATGGGAAGATCATGAAAGCAGAACTTACATAATCCGTAATAATAAATACTTACAGCTACTTAAGTTAAAGTTAAACTAAAACGTTTATTGCAGAGTAAAAATATGACTGCTTGGTACAATGTTCCTAATGTTTCAAACAATTATATTAGTTCATGATTATTACTGCAGCTGTGTGCATAGTTGTAATGTTGCACTAGTTAAGTTCTATAAAAAAAAAAACGGAGACTTGGCTCAGATGGAGGAGAACAATGTGAGGGATGAAGAAGTATTTAACAAAGTAATTCAATTGACAGAATGGTTCGATTCCCATGCAACTTTTTTATATCAGTGCTTTTTTTTCCCAGCAAACTTATTCAGAGTGGGAGGGCAACATTTTGGTTTTCAGGGGGTGGTGTGTAGGCATTCAAACTTAAGATAGATGTAAAAATATAACTCTAAATCTTTAGAAAAAAAAAAGAAACAACTAAACTTGACTTCTTTTTGAAACTATGTGATTTGGAATCACGCAACACATTATAATATTACTTACAACCTGTCATGCATTAAAGTGTTATCTACTCCCTAACACAGAAGAAGAAGCCATTCTCTCAATAATGGGTTTACAAGAATCACCATCTGAGCACTTAGTGCTTCAGCATTAATTAAGTCATAAGAATGGGAACATTTTCATGAATTTTAGTTCAAAATGGCCGCCTCCACGGGTGATAGGTAATAGATTCTTTTAAATGTGTGGCACTGACTGCTGTTTGCTAAAACTATTTTTTTTTTAAAAGAGCAATAGATAATCCTAATCCATATGCATGGAAAATGTTAATTTGAAGTTTTTTCGCAGCCCGTTCATAAGTCGTAGTGGGTGAAAAGTACCATCTCACTCTACTTTCTTATGGAAGGAGCTACCACAGATTGGTTCTTCAGCAAAATGTGGAAAGTGTAAACGTTTGGGCCTCCATCTGCAACTTTTTTCAAAGTATAATAAATTAAAATAATGAAAAAAAAAAAAAAATGGACGACATACATTGTTTCATCATTAAGCGCACCTTCTTGACTATTACAAAAGCACAACCTAGAACGTATAAAGCTTTTTTTTTTTTTTCATTAAATCACATTTAGTAAAAGAAACAGTGAACCATTTATTACATACGCTATAATAACATTACTCTAAACACTATTATCTATGAGGTATATCTGAGAAAATTCAATAAGGAATTTGTGCGGCCACCTGCTATGCATTGCTGCCTGTTTTCAGTTTAAAGCTTTGAAACCGTAAAAAAAAAAGTAGAAAAAATATTTACATTGTAATGGAAGTTAAAGGAAACAAAAATTGGGAAGCTTTGGTATGTTTTACATGTCTTCCTTGATAGGAAGGCAGAATTTAAGAAAATACAATTTGTTCACCTAAAATGGTGAAATTTGAAAAAAAAAAAAAAAAGTCTAGGGTGACTAAATTCATTTGGTTCAAGCAAGGCACTCGTCCCACTTTTACATGACACATGCAGAATCTGAAACACATCCGGGGCGATTTTCTTTTTTTCAGTTGGTCAATAAGTCCCTGCTTATTCAGGCAGGCAACTGCCAAAATATTTCAGAAGTAGATGGTTGCTGCCTATCGGCATTCAAAAAGCACAACAGAAAATCAATCCGAATATGTTTCTAAGTTGCCGTTTCAAAATTGTCGTATGATTTTTTGTTTGTTTGCCACTTTATTTAGAGTGATACTGAAAAGAACACTTGATGACTGTCATGAAAACATATAACAAGAGGCTGATGCAATGTCAAATTTAGGTTCCTATACTAGTTAGAAAAAAAGGTACTTGTAATTATTATTTTTTTAATTAATATATAACTGCATTAATTGTATTTTATATCTGTCTGGAGTTCAGCTCATTCCACAAAAAAATAAATCACTATAGGAAATAATGACCATGTAATGAGAGGCCATTTCCTGAACCTTTTTAGGCCAACAAATTTAAAAATTCATTGTTTTCACATATGTATAGTACAATGTATTTTGTATGTTTATTATTCTTAAAATAACACCAGAAATATATGGAATTGTTTCATTTTGGTGTTTCGAAATATAGATTTTTTTTATTATTCTTATTATAAACCGGGTCAGAATTTGCTAAAGTAACATTATTTTAAAAATACATGTATACATTTTTGGTTCTACTAATTTGATTGCCATTTAAAATAAAATAAAATAAAAATTTAATCTGGTAGCAAGGATGTAAATAAAGCAAAAAAAATGGGTAAATTACTTTTTTAGATTTCAAAAATCAAATTTAAAAAATGACAACATTTCAATGTGTGCCTCTGAAGCAAAACATTGGACAATTTTGTAATTAAAATATTGGCTGCAAGTACATCAGAGTCAGTGTGATGTGCAAGACAATAAAAAAGCACCTTTTGCAAACACCGTGGCAACATACAAACAGAAAATCTTTTTTTTTTATTCTATTCAGTGAGCAGATTTCACACTGGCATTTCTTTGGGGTATCCAAGCTACAGCTGTATATATTTCAGAGAATATAATTTATTTGGTGGAAGAATGAGCTCCAATGCAATACTCTGTCATGCCACATAAGCTCATCTTCAACCAAAGGAGATTAGAGCATTGAAAAAAAAACAGCAGATGCTAGAAGCAGACCGCACAAGTGAAACAAATCTTTGGTATCTTTGGTATCATCAACACGATTAAAATTACAAAAGGAAAATAGTCAGTGAGGTAGCCTATTTTTGGTTCTCACTAGGAATAGAAATTTTTTTGTTTTTTATTTTTTTTTATTATTACACACACAGTTCATTCTTGGAAGCAGCTAGTTTAAGGGTTTTTTTTCTCTCTCTTTTTTTATTTTGGAATGTCATTTTTGTAGTTTTTTTCCTCACATTTATAGAAGAAGTTGGAAAAAATATAGTTTCTGAAAAAAAAAAAATCTTTGGTGAACAAATACAGCAGTTTCATTCTATTGTATTTGAAATATACAGCTTTCAAGTCACGATCAATGCTTGTCCACAAATGTCACTCTGTTGTTCTAATCAGCAAATAATTTAGTGCTTAAGTTGTTTAAAAAAAAATATACACTATACATGTGCATCTTTCTCATGGATGCTGAATAAATTAAATAAATAAGTTGCCTAAGACATAATATGCCAAAATATTTTCTCCCAGTTTCTAACAATAGGGAGGATAACTTAAATAATTTAATTACAGATCATAAAAAAAGACATTGCAAAATTAAATACAATTTTTTTTGGAAAAGGAAAAACTTTTTTATGCTTTTGTAACCTGCATCAACCCCTGTATGTAACAGAATTTAAATGCTTTGTAAAGCAAACTAAAATAAATTGGAAAAAAAAACATTGCTGATGCTGTATTTTTTTATCCTAGATAAATAAGCAGAGTAACAAGAAATTAAATTAAATTAATACATAAGAACAGAAATACATTTTTATAAAACGGATTGTAATAAATTAAAGGAGGTTGTCTGGATTTAAACCCACAAAAGGGTGAGGGGTAAGGGAGGATTTGTTTAAAAAGTTTCTAGTTAATTATTTTATATGATAAATAATTAAAATTTATATTATTTGAACTAATAAATAAATAGCCAATGTAACCAAAATATTTTCACAAACTAAAAAAATTCCTGTGACAAGCAAATAACATATTACTTTTTTTTCCATTGCAGAGGTTCTTCAGAAGCTTGAATGCTTTGGTAAAAAGTAGATTCTATAGCATAAGCAGGTTTAAGCTTTTTTTTTCTGCTGGTTTAGTCATTGTCAGGTCTTTGGATTCAGCTTTCATTAAGAGAGATTTAAATAAAGCTATTCAACCATAGTGAATAAACATATTACTTTGTTCTTTTGTGGATGACTAAGCAATATCCAAGGGTTCTTGAAAGTTGAATTCATCTTGGCTGTGCCCATGATATAGACCACAAGGCTTGGCATAAGGTGTTGGGATATTATAGAGTATGAAATGCCACTTTTGAATCTCTAGATGTCAATCTTTAATACACTCTGTAGCCATATTGCTTATATATATATATATATATATATATATATATATATATATATATATATATATATATATATATATATATATTCAAAGTTTGAGGAATTAATGTGTGAATAAGAAAAACCTCTTAACACAACAAATATAACTCATTCATTGAACAAAAACATCGGTAACCATAAAGGGCACGTTGCTAACTTTTACAAAAAATGTCTTTGAGAATTTTATAAGGAGATTAGCATCTAACAATATTTGTAGTGGCCTACTATGACCTAAAACATACAAATAATGTTAGAGATGCCTTTAAGTTTGAATGTATAACTAAAGGCAAAACGTTTTTTTTTGTTTCGCATAGAGTAAAGGGGGCTTAGAACATCTGTCAGGTTATTATTGGTGTCTGTGTCCCCATAGGGAGACTCACCCTCTCTATTTGTACAATTTATGGTCATCACAGAGAGTAAAAGAAAATCCTAAATTTTGGGTTGTCTCCAAAGCAGGAATAGAGGGAAACTCCAATGGCAATACTAGTTTTGGTGACTCTAATGGCAACCAGGGATTCCCTCACTGGGAAAGGATTTCCTTTCCCTTCCTGTTTTGGCTAAGGGACAGGAAGTGAAGGGAAACCATACTAAGATAGGGTTGTAACCCTCCCTTAGGCTGGGTTCGTACATATGCAAAATGGATGCGGATTTCTCTGCATCCATTTTGCATGAAAGGAGAGTGTGACCGGCTCTCAATGGAGCCGGTTTACACTGTCCCAGGGCGGTCACGGTCCGCATTTATAAAGGGTCCTGTGCATCTTTGGTTCCGATTCAGGTGAGAATTCAGGCAAAAATTTGCACCTGATTTGCACCTGAATTGCTGAACAGGGACACACTGGACCCCCTGCTGTGAGCCGCGGCAGAAGCATATATGAACCCAGCCTAACGCTATTCAAAATGAAAAAATGTTTTGCTTTTAGTTCTACTTTTACCTCTTGGTGTCGAGCGTACCCAAATATGCGGCCTCTTGGCGTATGGGTCTTGACACCGAGTGGCCGCATTATTGCGTGCATTAGTGCAAATAGAGTTGTGCCGAAAGCACGCACCCTGTGCGCTTCTGGTGTTCTGTCAAAGTAGCCAACTCCAACTACTTAACTTCCAGTTTCTTTAAACCATCAGTAATTGGAGATTTTGATAAATTGCTGTTTGGACATGACACCGGCAACCGAATAGAGTCCAGGGAACGATATTATGAGCGAAGATTGTTACTCCACTCCGATACTAGCCAACAAAATGGCCGCCTCCGAGGCGGCGACGACTTTGGCCTCGTTAGCCGCTGTGCTACCAAAACAGCTAAATCTTCCTGTACTGAACTGTATTTGGTTGCCGGTGTTGTGTCCAAACACCAATTCATCAAAATCTCCAATTACTAATGGTTTAAAGAAACCGGAAGTAACGTGGTTGGAGTTTCTGACGAGTTGGCTAATTTGACAGAACACCAGCATAGTTACCGATGGCTAACGGTGAGCGGCGATTGGAAGTTTTCTGATCATGTGACCGCCATGACAGCCAATCACGGCGTTCACATGACCGTAAGCCCCGTCCCACCTCCCTGCATTCTAAACCTCTTAAAGGGCGCTGCCTCCAAGGGGTTAGACAAAATTATTTTACAAATAAGCAATTTTGTGGTTGTACAAAATGTTTGATAGTGGAAGTTGTGAGGCTGGACAACCTTAGAGTGGATCTGTTGCTTAAATATACTTTGAGCAGATTTTTTGAATGTTAAGACAGCAGAGAAATTAGGTACTCAAAATTGACATTTTAAAATACAAAATTCAAGGGGGTGACTAGTATATTGCAACTTGCTGGCTCATTAACCTTATTTAGTATATAATTTAGGTGTTAACTTTAAACCCCAGTAACCCATATCAACCAGTGAGAATCCACGCAAGGTGAATTCTAATGGGCTACTGCACTTTGGATTAGAACTTTTTATCAAATAGGCCGATAGTTGCAAAAGTTGAATTGTTTGCCACCAATTTGTTAAACTTGTTAATTTTACCAATTTGTTAAAATAAGCCAATATTTTCGAAAGTTGACTTGTCTGCCACCAATTTGTTAAAACAACAGATCTCCTTAAACATGGGCACACACCACGACCTATTGTATCCCAACAACTTAGGCCAGTGGTCCATAGTACCCTATCATGAAGTACTGCAAGTGGAAGTATGATCTGTAAACCGTGAACTGGACCAATTTACACTCTGTTCAGCCAGACAGATGTGCTGTTAATATACATGGTAATGGTGGCACTGTAAGCGATTTAGCCGTGCAAGAAGAAAATAATAAATCTGAAAACAAGTAAAAAAAAAAAAAAAGCAAAGTTGTGAGAACTCCTCATCTTTGGTATTGCAGCTGTTGAGGTTCAGGACGGTCAATTCCTTGTTCATTGAAAAAACTGCATAGGCACAAATAAAAGACAATCTTCAACTTTAAGAGGACTTAAATAGGTTGTCAAATGAAGCAGCGAGTACATACTGTAGAATTTCGGCCTTGATTGGTTTCAACCCTTCTCAACCCTATCTCAGTGGTCTGCTTCCTAAGATGTGTACGATGTCTGTCCAAACACAGTGTGTTAATAATTTTCCTGACGTGCTTCCTTTTACTCAATGGAACAGTTTGTTGCAGAAGAAGTAGGTGCAGAAAAAAACGTTTCTTTGGTTTCGATTAAGTAGTACATAAAAAAACAGTCTCAAGTGTATTTAAAGCATTATTGTAGCCTTTGGCCTTTTCTTTGGAACACGGACTCGAGTGTTCGAGCATGGGGCCATCCACTGGTAAAGCTCCAACAAAATCATGACAAAATAGTGACAATTGGTTTCATACAGAAGGTATCGTGTTCTGACAATTCTCCAGGATGTGTGGAAACTTATATTTCGAAAACTAATTTGTAGAAAAAAAGAAGAAAACATTGTTACGAAGGTTCTATTGTAAACTTACTTCTTACTGTCAGAGGTATTCACAGTATGAATAGACTGTAAAACATTACGTTTTACTTTTCTTTGGTTTGAACTGTTTTTACTCCAAGCTGTGCTGAATTATTCCGTAAGAAAAAAAAGTCCTGTTTCCAGACCTGTCATGATAGTGTATGTGTAATAAAGCAAAATAAAATCTACAGATCTATCTTTGGTAAAAGCATTGGCAACCGAAATACTCCATATGGTATAGAATGGACTCCTGAGTGTGTACCACTTTTTGTAAAAAAAAAAAAAAGAATAAAATGGAAAAACAATTTAAAAAAGCATTACTAATGTCCTGTTGTGCTTAATACTGTATTTCTTAGAACTGTATTTTTGTGATTTGTGAACATTCATGCTAAATAAACATAAGAAACTAAATTAAGGTGAAATGAGGGGAAGTGTTTTATAACACTTCTTTGCGCGGCCTAAAGAATTTGTGCTCAGGTATGACAATTGGATGTAGTGGTTGTAATCTTCTCTTGTGCTATGGACAAAGTTGAAAATATTAGTGAAGTTTGCTGGTTTACATGTCACAGCTGATGCCATGGTATGACAAGTAATATGCATTGAAGACCTGTAATGAGTTTAGTGCTTTGGTGGAGTTTCTGAGAACTTTAAGACGTTGAGTGAACTTTGAATGGGCTGGATGGTTTTCCTGTACTGATGTGCTGTGTTTATTGACACCATGGCATGAAGTAGCATCAGATGTGCCAAAGCCAGTACAGCTCTCTGGTGTGAATACGTTCACCATCCAGCCCTGTAGAATTTACACATGGATACTGATTGTCACCAGTGAATGGCCCCGCCAACCACAACAAAAAATATATATTTATATATATCCTTTCTTCTCTTTTTTATTTTTTATTTTTTTGCTTACAGTTGAGTTGTGCCCCATTCAGAAGCCATTTTTCCCCTCATGCTTTGGTACAAGTGCTGGAGTTTGACGAGCTTCCCCCTGTACTTAAATCGTCCTGCCATTTTTCTAAGCTCCGCCTCCTGGCATTCATGAAGAAGTTACTGACTGTATTGAGTTCCAAACCCAACTGCTGAGAAATAGTGATCTGCATTTCTTTGGATGGGCGCTTGTTTTCCTTGAAGATGGCAAACAGTGTTCTGCGTTGGAGGTCTGTGAAAACCAGCCGGGATTTCTTCTGAGAGTTGTTTCGATCTTTGCTCGGTTCTTGTTCTTTGCGTTTGCAGGCTAATGAAGAAAAAAAAACCAGGAAAAATGTTAGTTATTAAAAAAATAATATTCTTTTCTTTCTCAACATGAAACTTTGACACACAGAGTAGTTTGTACCACACTCTATCCAAAAACTAAAAAAAATTATACATACACTTTAATTGAGTGGTGCAATAATTTTTTTAACATTTATGAATACATGGTGTGCTTATTCAAAATCCTTGTGGTAAAAAGGTATCCTATACCTTATGATTAATATTGAAAAAATATTTGATAAATCAAAGAAAACACCAGACATAACTAAAAATGATCCATATCCAGTATATAATATTAACACATAACGCAAACATCAAAAAAAACAAGCTTCAAAAAAAAGTCCAAAAAGTGAATATAACATTTCCAGTGAAAATCCACAAAATTGTGAATGTGATAACTCCACAGGAGATTCACCCCTGTTGATGAACATGCCCAGATCTTAAATTTGTGAATAGGCACCTCCACCAGCCACCATTATGTGAAATGGCCGCTCACCTTTAAAATTGACTAGAACGGTCAAACGAAGCCAGTGCATATAATGTGGTCTTTGGCTGGCTCCACCAGCCATCTTTTTACGTAATTGTGGCTGGTGGAGGTATCTATTCACAAATTTAAGATCTGGACACGTTCATCAACAGGGGTGAATCTCCTGCGGAGTAATCATGTGCCCAATTTTGTGGATTATCACTAGAAATGTTATATTCCCTTTTTGAACATTTTTTTTGAAACTTGGTTTTTTGATGTTTGCTTTATGTGTTAATATTATATACTGGATAATATTTAGTTATAAGTCTGGAGTTTTTTTTTTTTTTGATTTATCAAATGTTTTTTCAATACTCATCATAAGGTATTGGATACCTTTTTACCACAGGGATTTTGAATAAGCACACGATGTATTCATAATTGTTATGTGGTTTGAGGTGTGAGTTCATCAATTTATGGTTGCAGCTGTTCAATAAGGTCTTTCTATTCACTTTAATTTATTTGGATTTTGTTCACATAGCAGCACATAAGTACCTATACACACATTTTTTAACATTAGGGCATTTTTTCTCAAAGAATAGATGCAGGAACTCTCCCCTTCTGAGTCATCTCTTTTCTCCACCCCTACCCACCTCCGAGCACTGTTCCTTGGTTCCACCCCCTGCCCAACCCTCCAGTAATTCCCTTTATAGAGAATACAGAACCAAGTATCATTTGTTAGTGCCAGGTAATTTGTATGGAATTGGTTAATAATAACAAAAAAAAAAAGTATTAAAATAGACCCCATGCAGCCAGCTACAACAATAGACCCACAACAACAATAGATCCCCCAACAATAACAGACCACCCACGAAAAATACCCCCAGCACAACAATAGACTCCCTAGCAACAGATCTCCCCACAGCCAGCTTCAATTTGACCCACCAGCAGCCAGCAATAATAGACACCTCCTTCAACAGTAGAGCTCTCCCAGCAACAACTGCCCCCCCCCAGCAACATTAGACCCACCCCTGACAACAATATATTCCCCCACCAGTAAGACTTGCCCAGCAACAATAGAACCCAAACCTCCCCCCCCCCCCCAGGAAAAATAGATCCCCTCCAGCTACAATTGATCCTCCAGCAGCCAGCAACAGTAGACACTTCAGCACACTCCAGCACCCCTTGCCAATACATACATTCAGTGCTGAAGGTGGCAGAGCTGCGTTCCCACTAAAAAAAAAGGCCTGCTTAACATTTTAGCATTACAGCATGATGACTGCAAAGCAAACAGGCCTTTGGTTCTGTAGTAACTTTACAAGGATGTAAACTAAAGTATATAAAGTAGATAGCACTCTTTCACCGTTGCAACAAATGGCCAGTTCGATGCAGAGGAGAGTGGAGGCTTTGGTAGACGTTCCCTCTAGTTCCAGAAGGTACATTCTGCGTCAGAAGAGCAAAGCAGAAAGAAAAGCCAAAACAGTCTTCCCCTAACTGCGCTGGGTCAGGCAGAAATCAGATATAGAGGTCTATTTACTGAGAATTATATTTTCACGTTCAACCAATAATTTCCATATATATTCCAACAAATCACTACCCAAAGACCCAGCCCGTGGCATGGAAAGATTAAAGCTCTGGCCTGAAACTCTGGTGTAACCTTCCTGGCTTGGCTGTGGATCACTAAAATAAATAAAAACATGGATGGAGAAAATGAAATATATAGTACAATAAACCGGGTGTGTATTTAGCGGTTTGCCTAAACATCAGCTTTAACACAGATTATGTTACCCATGGTCAACAGACCATATAAAAAAAAATAACATTTTAATAATGGTTCATTTTTATTGTGTTTCCCATTGTGACCAACAATCTTCTTTGCTGAACACTTCTATATTATATAGAACTTCACTAAGCTAAGGGAAAATTCCCTTGCAAAGCGAACATCCATTGGTAAATTAATCCCCTGATGAGACAATGGACATTTATCCCCTTCTTAGGGACATAGCTTGTCTTACTCATATATAAACAGTATAACACATAAGTACTTAACAGTGATTATCTCTTCTAGCTGATAATGCTGTCAGATGATAATGTATGAGAAAGCAAAAAAAAAAACATTGTTTTTTGGATGGTGGTCAGAACTGGGCCATTGTTACTCCTACCATGCCCATTGATGGACTAAATGGTCTAATTGCTCTGCATCTTTTTATTCGGATGCCATACATAGACATGCGCAGGGGGTTTGCTGGGTGTGCCTTGGCACACCCAAATTACCCTGTGGATCAGGATGGATGATAAGGCTGTACAGCCCTCACGTACTGGGCACATGTCCTATTAATTTAAAAGAGGGGCACCGGGCACATGCCGAGCAGGAGGATCGGCTGTACTACCTTATTGCAGATACAGATCCTCTTGGGGGATCAGATCTAGCATTTTCTCCTCCATCCTTTCCTCAGTCCCTTTCTCAGTCTTGAATGTAAGGTCTTTTTAGAACCCTGATATTTCACCAAAGTCCCCCAAAAGGGCAGTTTAAAAAATAAAACAAAAACAAATAAAAAAATAAAAATGGAAAAAAAAATAACATTCATAAAGTTGAAAATTCGTAACTTCGCTAATTCGTAAATTCGTAAATCCAAAAACCCGAAAATGTGAAAATCTGAGATAATAACTAACTATTAAATTATAGGTATTGGAATTTCCTTTCAAATTTGGCTGTTAATGAACGGAAGGAATACGAATTTATCCGAAGTCACAAATTATCCGAAATAACGAATGCCGTGTCTAAACGAATGGAACGTAACGAATTAATAATAATAAATAACAATATTAATAATAATAAAAACGTTTTTATTATTATTATTTTGTATTAATTTGATCCGTTCCATTCGTTTAGACGTGGCATTCGTTATTTATAATTCGTAACTTTGGATAAATTCGTATTCGTTACGTTCACTAACAGCCAAATTTGAAAGGAAATTCCAATACCTATAATTTAATAGTTAATATTAGTTAGTTAGTTATTATTTAGAATTTTCGTTCTTTTTCGAATTTTCAGATTTTCTTTCTTATTTTCGTATTTTAGGATTTTTGGATTTTTGAATTTTCAAATTTATGAATTTTCGAATTGCAATCATAACGAATGGCCCAAACCCCCCCCCCCCCAAAACAAAAAACAAAACAAATGAAACAAAAACGAACAAATTTTTCAGCAGTGCACATGTCTACTGTGTACATACCTTGCAGTATTATTATTATTTTTTTTTATTCATAGTATGTCGTATAGAGAGTCACAGAGATTTCACATGATATAAATATTCACTGAGATTTGATATAATACAGACATTTACACTGATTTCTTTATCTACTGTGATTCCCTGAGATTTGATACTTTGCTAAGATTCACAGAGCTCTGATACTCTGATACTTTATGAAATGTCACGCAGTGACATTTTATGAAGTTGTATGGGCGGCCCCTCCTGTGGGAGGCAGTGAATGGCCTTGCAGTGCGCTGCTTTGAAAAAGGGTACAACCTGCCTACTTTTTTCACTGCACACTGACTACACACCACCAGACTCATATGCAGTTGGTCTGGTGCTCATAAAATTGTTTGATTTTTTAGACCCTTGTTCTGGGACCCCAGATAGGGGTACCTTGTCTCAGGAGCAGCCTCAACAGAGATACAGAGCTCTGAGGATTGGATCCACTTTCTAGAATATTGATAATTTCAACAATAATGTTTCATGTGCTTCCAAAATATTTGTTTGATTTGACCTGTGCTTGCAGATACCATGCAGGTGTTCTCATTGCAATCTGACCTGTATTAGGAGGTTCATTATAGGTGTTCTCAATGCCAAATGGCCTGAGTTAGTAGGTACATTACAGGTGTGCTCAATGGCAGCTGACCAGTGCTGGCTGATACATTGCAAATGTTTGTCACAGTCATCTGACCTGTGCTGGCCTCTACATTAGGGATATTCTCATAATTATCTGACCTGTGCTAGCCGCTACATAAGGGATATTCTCATATTCACCTAAACTGTGCTGGCCGCTTCCTTTAGAGATATTCTCATATTTATCTGACCTGTGCTGGCCTCTACATTAGGGATATTCTCATATTTATCTGACCTGTGCTGGCCTCTACATTAGGGATATTCTCATATTTATCTGACCTGTGCTGGCCGCTACATTAGGGATATTCTCATATTTATCTGACCTGTGCTGGCCTCTACATTAGGGATATTCTCATATTTATCTGACCTGTGCTGGCCTCTACATTAGGGATATTCTCATATTTATCTGACCTGTGCTGGCCTCTACATTAGGGATATTCTCATACTTATCTGACCTGTGCTGGCCGCTACATTAGGGATATTCTCATAATTATCTGACCTGTGCTGGCCGCTTCCTTTAGAGATATTCTAATTTTTATCTGTCCTGTGCTGGCCGCTACATTAGGAATATTCTCATAATTATCTGACTTGTGCTGGCCGCTACATTAGGGATATTCTCATATTTATCTGACCTGTGCTGGCCTCTACATTAGGGATATTCTCATAATTATCTGACCTGTGCTAGCCGCTACATAAGGGATATTCTCATATTCACCTAAACTGTGCTGGCCGCTTCCTTTAGAGATATTCTCATATTTATCTGACCTGTGCTGGCCTCTACATTAGGGATATTCCCATAATTATCTGACCTGTGCTGGCCGCTACATTAGGGATATTCTCATATTTATCTGACCTGTGCTGGCCTCTACATTAGGGATATTCTCATATTCACCTGACCTGTGCTGGCCGCTACATTAGGGATATTCTCATAATTATCTGACCTGTGCTGGCCGCTACATTAGGGATATTCTCATATTTATCTGACCTGTGCTGGCCTCTACATTAGGGATATTCTTATGTTTATCTGACCTGTGCTGGCAGGTACATTATAGGTGTTCTTAGTGCCATCTGGCCTGTGCTGGTAGGTACATTATAGGTGTTCTTTCTGCAGACACAGCTTGTATGGTGTGTGACAGGTATCATCGTTTACATTTACAGCATAAAATCAGAAACAAAATGACAGTGATGGAGCCCATTTATAGCAGTTTGTATTCTTTTTTGTATCTACATTATGAAAAAATCAGAATACAGGATGCATCCCGGGTGTAATCTAGAAACCCCCAACAAATATATTTTTCTTTTATTAAAGGAACAAAGCTTGAAAGGTTTCACCTCTCTGTAGGACACAGAAATTGTCTGGGTCTTATGATAATAGCCTGCCATGAATACACATATTAATACAAATATTGCCTTGAAGAAAAAAAAAAAAAAGATTTGAATGCTGTGCTGAGCCTACAAGCCCTGGCAGAAGAGTATTTATATCTGGCATCAGCTGTATTACGGGGGAAGCAGAGCTTTCAGGCAATTGTTTTTGCACTTGCTTACAAATGCTCTTTACAGCTTTTAGCGGAACTCTTGTCCTAGAAATATGTTATAAAAAGCATGTAGATAGATATATATATATATATATAGACCAACATTATCCAATAACTAATGGACTCTTTTTATGTCCATAGAAGCCACACTTGTAGTAAAATGAGACGAAGCGGTAACTGGTACTGCTGCCAAAGACACCGACCGGGTACTTCTACTTCAGCAGGGTGAAATTCCTTAACCAAGGACCAAAGTAAATTCCCTGGTTAAAATAAATATATATATATATATATATATATATATATATATATATATATACACACACACAGTATTTCACAAAAGTGAGTACACCCCTCACATTTTTGTAAATATTTTCTTCTATCTTTTCATGTGACAACACTGAAGAAATGACACTTTGTTACAATGTAAAGTAGTGAGTGTACAGCTTGTATAACAGTGTAAATTTGCTGTCCCCTCAAAATAACTCAACACACAGCCATTAATGTCTAAACCGCTGGCAACAAAAGTGATTACACCCCTAAGTGAAAATGTCCAAATTTGGCCCAATTAGCCATTTTCCCTCCCTGGTGTCATGTGACTCATTAGTGTTACAAGGTCTCAGGTGTGAATGGGGAGTAGGTGTGTTAAATTTGGTGTTATCGCTCTCACTATCTCATACTGGTCACTGGAAGTTCAACATGGCACCTCATGGCAAAGAACTCTCTGAGGATCTGAAAAAAAGAATTGTTGCTCTACATAAAGATGGCCTAGGCTATAAGAGGATTGCCAAAACTCTGAAAATGAGCTGCAGCACGGTGGCCAAGACCATACAGCGGTTTAACAGAACAGGTTCCACTCAGAACAGGCCTTGCCATGGTCGACCAAAGAAGTTGAGTGCACGTGCTCAGCATCATATCCAGAGGTTGTCTTTGAGAAACAGACGTATGAGTGCTGCCAGCATTGCTGCAGAGGTTAAAGGGATGGGGGGATCAGCCTGTCAGTGCTCAGACCATACGCCGCACACCTCATCAAATTAGTCTGCATGGCTGTCTTCCCAGAAGGAAGTCTCTTCTAAAGGTGATGCACAAGAAAGCCCGCAAACAGTTTGCTGAGGACAAGCAGACTAAGGACATGGATTACTGGAACCATGTCCTGTGGTCTGATGAGACCAAGATAACATATTTGGTTAAGATGGTGTCAAGTTGTGTGTGGCAGCAACCAGGTGAGGAGTACAAAGACAAGTGTGTCTTGCCTACAGTCAAACATGGTGGTGGGAGTGTCATGGTCTGGGGCTGCATGAGTGCTGTCGGCACTGGGGAGCTACAGTTCATTGAGGGAATCACGAAGGCCAACATGTACTGTGACATACTGAAGCAGAGCATGATCCCCTCCCTTCAGAGACTGGGCCACAGGGCAGTATTCCAACATGATAATGACCCCAAACACACCTCCAAGATGACCACTGCCTTGCTAAAGAAGCTGAGGGTAAAGGTGATGGACTGGCCAAGCATGTCTCCAAACCTAAACCCTATTGAGCATCTGTGGGGCATCCTCAAACGGAAGGTGGAGGAGCGCAAGGTCTCCAACATTCCCCAGCTCTGTGATGTCATCATGGAGGAGTGGAAGAGGACTCCAGTGGCAACCTGTGAAGCTCTGGTGAACTCCATGCCCAAGAGGGTAAGGCAGTGCTGGAAAATAATGGTGGCCACACAAAATATTGACACTTTAGCCCCATTTGGACATTTTCACTTAGGGGTGTACTCACTTTTGTTGCCAGTGGTTTAGACATTAATGGCTGTGTGTTGAGTTATTTTGAGGGGACAGCAAATTTTCACCGTTATACAAGCTGTACACTCACTACTTTACATTGTAGCAAAGTGTAATTTCATATATATGTGTGTATTTTATACTGAATGTATTCTATAAGGGTAGTGTTGAGTTTGGTTTGGTAGCTTTGCTTTTAGTTTTATGCATGTGGTTTGCTTTGTAGTTATTTTTTTATGAAATATATGTTTGTCTGTAAAATGTTTTAGACAGTTTTTTAATATATGAAAGACGAATTTAAAAAATCCTTGCATTAAAAGATTTAAATATGCCTGTGCAATTTGATATAAACACAATCAGTAAAATCTCATATAAGCTTCAACACAATGTCATTTGAAAAAGTGATCTTTTTTAAATATGTATAAAACAAAAAAAATCCTTACCATAGAAGAAAAAAATCAAATATTTAAACAAAAACTGCATATTTTGATAAACCCTCCTATAAGCTTTAATTTCATTTTAAAAGTTATCCTTTTTTTAAATCTGCAGCTTGTATTAGAATATTGTCTTTGATCCAGCTATAGAAAATCTTCCCTTACATTAAAAGAAAAATATTCAAATTTAAAATAAATCTGCATAATTTTCACTAAACTCAATCACAAAATCTCATATAAGCTTTAAGTTGCCTTTTTTAAATCTATAGCTTGTAATAAATTAATGCCTGGTTATACCTGCTATGGATTAAAAAAAAAAATCCTTACATTACATTTTTTTTAATTAAAACCTGCATAATTTGATCAAAACCCACTCACTAAAATAAGGTTTTTAAGCTCTAACATGTTAATGTAAATACATTTTAAGAAAAAGTAATCACATTAAAAAAACATTGTTGAAATTGATGATCAAATTGATGTTAAACCTTTACTGCGGGGACCCAGGCATTAATCCAAAACTAAAAGAGATTTTTATTTCTCCGAAACGAAAAAAAAAGGGGCTTTGGCTGGAGATCGTCTATAAGAATTTTGCTGATCTTAAATTAAAATAACTTTTAAATGTCTACATTTTATCCATTTTTCAATTAGAGAAAAGTAACGCAGACTTCCAATTTTCTTTACATAGAATGAAATACAGTGGTAAAGTAGAGTGGGGATAGGTAAGAACCCCTTTCTGGATTTTACTGCAATCTCTGTCTCAATTGGGCAGATCACCTCACTTCCTGTTTGGTCACCAGGACAGGAAGTGAATTATCTCCCCAGCAAGAATAACCATAAAACCCTTGCCTACTCAAAGTAAACCCAGAAAATGTTTTTCCTGGAGTTGGACTTCAATAAATTCAAACACTCATTTTAAATTGGACCAGGGCTTATGAGTAAAAACAAACAAAAAAAAACAAACATACCCCCCTCCCCCCAAATGACAAAGCCTAAAATGATAAGAACGAGCACTTACAGGGCTGAAAGATATCGGAGATTTCAGGTGCTGCGTGGTAACATCAAGTGTATATATAAAAAAGGAAAAAAATATCATTAAAACTTGTATTGCTATTTTGCACTAAATATATTACATTACACTTCGTGGACAGCTTATTTCTCTATCTATATAAATATATCCACTTATATTATATTATAGAGCACACAAAACAATGGAAAGAAATGCTGAAACAACAACATAACATCCATATAAAATATTCATAAAAAAGTATTCTATATAAAAAAAAAAACATACTTTATTTTTTTTATAGCAGTGGTCAGGTCAGAGGCTAGGACTATGGCTTTGCACCAGTTTGGTAATTTTGTCTGTTAATGCAAGCAACCTGGTGCCAGGTATTTCTCACTGTGAAGATTTTGGCACTGAAAATAAAGGGTAAAAAAGTGTCCACTGCATGATACATAAAAGTGATATTAAAGGCTATTTTTTTTTAAAATTATAATTATACAACGATATTGCGCAGAGCAGCCCTTACCTCTTCTTTGGCAGTCCCCTGTTGGTGCTGTCCGCTCCTACCTCATCTGGGTGTCTGCTCAGCAAGCCATGTGCTAAGAAGGCACCTGTGTGCATGTGCTCTTGAGCTGGGATGTGTGCATCCAAAAACACACACAGTGCCAGTAAGCCACACCCCCTGCTCCCTCCGCACAGGAGTTTGACTGACACCAGCAGGAGCCCATGACTCCACCTGCTCACAGTGTCTCCTGTGAGACGAGGAAGTGAGAGGAGCAATTTTGTAGCCGAGACAGCGCTGGAGCACTCACAGGAAGCAGGTAAGTGTTTAGGGATTGACGGGAAACAAGTAGTGAGGAGTCATTTACCTTAATGCAGAGAATGCATTAACGTAAAAAAATAGTTACACTTTAGAACCACTTTAAACCTAAATGGTACCATAAAACTTTCCAGATAGCAAGGACAACTTGCCACAAATTTGCAGCAGTGTTGAATTTTAAGTCAGTTAACTTGCTGCACATTTTCACTGGCAAGTTGTACACTTGCAGAGCACTTGAAGCACAAGTTCTAGTTGACACTTTTCCAATTTGTAGCAAATTTGCGTGGCAAGTCTCTAGCAAGAGCAAAGTTGCATTGGTGAGTCTACAGCAGGAGCTCTGCAAGTCTACAGTATGAAAATTCATCCACAGTGACCCCCTGTGGTGGGAAGACTATTGCATAACTGAACCAGAACTTTCAGCAGACTTGCAGAGTGTTTGCAAAGAAAGTTGATCTGGACTCATGCAATGCGGACTTGCTGGAATTGTGCAACAAACTTGTGAAACCTGGCAAGTCTAGCAATTGCTTTGCAAGTAATTTTCAAAGTTGCAGCTCAATTGCTTGCTATCTGGGTTAAGCCCAACACATTGGGCCCCTTCCCACCTTTCAGCTTCCTCCTCCAGAATTATTTTATGCTTTTTTTATATACTTACCTTTATTTCAGATGTGTTCAGGACAGTTATGTGACACACAGGGTCCTCTTCAGTATTCCCCCAGCAGTGGGCAGTCCTTGATGATGCAGAACGCAGCATGCTCACCTGATGACATCAGCTCCCCGTTTTGTAGCTTCTCCAAGCCACTTCTTCAACTCCAATGGATTCCAGGAAGATACCTCAGCATTTATGTAGTCTTCAAGTGTGGGATTAAGTGACTAGAACAACTTTCACACTTTCTATCCTGTTTTTGGACAATCAACATGCCTTAACGCATTCCGTCATTATTGAAAAAAGTTGTCTGTGCAACTTGTGTGGATATAAATGTTGTGGTGTCTTCCTATCACTCCTTAGAACTTAAGAAGTGGCTTGAAGAAGCTACAAAATGTCTTCAACTTTACAGAACAAGTCCAGTTGAATGTGATTACCTACTACTAGATATAACATGACCTAGATATACCCTGACCTGAATATACCCTGATCTGAATATACCATGGTACTAGATATATCATGACCTGTGAGAACCTTCATAGTCAGCAAGTGGAGGTGTGACAATGAGAACTTACGGATATCGGAAGCTCTCATCACACAGACAGATTTTCCAGCATGTGACTGTAAAGTGATTGTTCTTTTCCCATTAAAATAGATGCCACCATACATGTGTGCCATATGCCAAAATGCATGTTGTGTGAATTGAGGAGATATTTTTTTTTTATTGATCCAACTGGTTGAAAATTTTCTGAAATGGGCAAAACTCTCACCAACTGCTCAAATCATCTGTGACTATCATAACAGGATATACTGTAGATGATAAACTCTCTTTTATAACCATAGAGTAGATGAGCATACAATTTTAGGTAGAGCTACATTTATTTTGCAAGCACTTATCACCCAGTGCTAAATGAGTAACAATAGATGACACCACAAATAATATTATAATAAAAGTTCATAAATAAAGTCCATGTGTTAATCTCAAACAATCTCCACAACATTGCTCATCAGACTATATCCACCACTGTGCTCCAAGTGATTTCCGATACCCATAAGCTGTAGCATTCAACGACTTAATTGACAACAAAAGCAACCGTAATTGACGTCAATACGCTGAACCAGATGTAACGCGAGCCGGAAGTGACGTGGAAAGAAAGTATGGTGAGAACACACTGATCACTGACCGCATGGTTCTGGTGTTATTGACGGCAATTAGCCCATTGATGAGCATTTAAAATGGGATTACTCTATGTAGGCTAGTCTTGTCTCTGAGCCATAGTACACCCCTGTTTGTGTGGAGCATTGAAAGTGGAGCCATTTAAGGATTTTGGTGAGAGCCTTTGTTATCTATAAAGTACCTTCTGAGAAGTGGAAGTCACTTGAAGCACAGTGGTGGATATAGTCTGATGAGCTATTTTGGTTTTAGTGGAGTGGAACGACTTTATTTATGAACTTTAATTTTAATATTACTTTACACAGTGGTGTCATCTATTGTTCCGCATTTAGCACCGGGTGACAAGTGCTTGCGAAATTAGGTGTAGCACTACCTAAGAGTGTATGCTCACCTATGCTATTTATGGTTATGATTAATCCTTATATTATGGTGGCAACACGCGGTAAACAGTTTGAGTATGTATTTGATTTAAGTTCCTCCTGAGTGTGGGGTACTGGGTTTATATACATTCTCTTTGTGTCTCTTTAGCAAATAGCCATGCAGACCCAGAGGCAGGGTTTTATAATGTATGTGAACCATAACAATGATCTTCTCTTATTTGCTACTTTATGACCTGTTAAATATACCACCAAAAGCATTTTCGTTCCTGACAAAAATCCATTGAGCTTGTACCTTTCCTATACACTCTGCTGCACCATGCATTATTTATTAGCAGTGTTATGTGTATGCAGTGTTACTACAGAACGATTTCCCTCTTTTTTATGAAGGAGGAGATGTTCTGTAGTCCTGTCTTGGGTGATAACGCTGCTTCTCCATAGATACAGTACAGCGAGTGAGTGTTGTTGCTCTAGGACGGGAAGTATGTTACTGGCAACATCACCAGGTGAAAATAAAGGAAACAATATTTTTGTTCTTGGATTTAGACTTTAAGGTGGTTCTAGAGCCTCAAGGTTTTTTTTTACCGTAATGCATTTTATGTATTAAAGGAGAAGTCCAGCCTGAGCTTTTTAGGCTGGGCTTCTTCTATGGGTCACAGGAGTACAATTCGTTTTGCACTCCTGTGACCCGTTTTCAGCAGAGAGCGGTCTGAAGTCTGCTCTCTGCTAACGTCACTGCAATCAGTCGAGGCACCGCGTCATCCTGATTTAGGAAATCTGGATCCGCCAGTTGCTTTGACCGATGGCGAGCCGCTGAGACGGCCGCTCCCTGCCCCTCCACAGCTCAGCGCTCCAATGAGTGTGGAGGAACAGAGCAGGAGAGCTGCTGACTGACAGTGAGAAGCTCTCCACTCAGGGAAGAGTGAGAACCGAGCCATCGGCGGTGTTCGGTGGCTCGGTTCTCAGTGCAGAGACGCCGGAGGGACAGATGCAGAATCCACCTAGGTAAGTATGAATATAAAAAAAAACAAAAAACCCATACTTCTGTTTTAAGGTAAAAACATTTTGTGTCACAGACACGCCCTCACCCCCCCCCCCTTATACTTACCTGAGCCCTATCACGATCCAGTGCTGTGCATGAGCGCTGCATCTCTCCTGGTTTGTCCCTCCTTCCTGAGAAGATCAATAGCAGCGTGAGCCATTGGCTCCCGCTTCTGTCAATCAACTCCAGTGACAAGGGGGCGGGGCCGAGTCCTGCTGTCTGTGTCAATAGACGCAGCAGCGGGTCTTGGAAGCGAGTACCCCCATGGGAATTGGCTTCCTATTCCTATTGGGGGCACCAGCAAGAGAGGAGGAGCCAGGAGCGCCGACGGGGACCTGAGAAAATGAAGATCGGGCCGCTTTCTGCAAATCTATTGCACAGAGCAGGTAAGTATAGACATGTTTGTTATGTTTTTTTTTTTTCCTTTACAACCAAGTTATTTTCTTAGTTTTTGATAGAGGGTAAGAGTAAAACCCGTCAGCATTTTTTTTTTTAACTAAAAACTTGACAACATTGCTGACTCTTCCCTTCTTTATACAGGACGAAAAAAAAGTTTATGCTTTAGATAGACATAACAAAATAAAATAAAATAAAAGCAATAAAACAAACACTGAAACAAAAGAAGAAGAGTGACAGCAGAAAAAATAACAAATGGACCATCGAGTCTGCCCCTTTTTACATTTTTTTATTTATTTAGATTGTAAGCTCCATGAGCAGGGCCCTCTTATTACTTCTGTGTTGTAATTGTACTGTCCCTCTTTACATTGTAAACTATTGGCGCTATATAAATCCTGTATAATAATAATAATAATATTTTTTAAAACCTTTTTTGAGTATAGTTTGTCCCAACCATGAGCTACAGAAAGGTCAATGTTTCCTCTTAATAATTCTTCCTGTGTTTTGCCCAGAGTTCTGCTTTAGGTTATCATGTTAATTGACCTGAATTCAAGAAATACTCAATCAGTGTGGGAGGAAATAATATATGGCTTAAGGAGGCCGGCTAAGAGGCTGAGTGTAGGTGGGATATTACACTATGATTGCTCACAGATATATATGGAAAGTCATTTGTAACTACACTGCTTCCAGGAAGAGCTAGTTAGTAAATGGCAATTACTATTAATAAATCACTCGGCTGGCTTCATGCTATATTGTGGTGCAAAAGCTCTCAAGCCGGCAAGGGTCTCTTTATTACATCTGTTTAAAATATTGTGAAAGCTTAATCGTTTCAGGGCTAAATGTAAAGTGACCGCATCAGCATTCCTACACGCGGCGCATATATATATATATATATATATATATATATATATATATATATATACGAAATGCATTCCATTGCGAGAGCTTTCTGGGTCGCTGGTCGCTATGGTAAAAGGATTGCCGATTCATTGATTTTGTCACTTAGGGGTGTTTGCGTTGTAAAAGCTCCATCAACTCCATTACGTGATTATAAGCCTGCCTAAATTAAACTATGTTCTCCTATGAAGGTTTCAAAATTATTAATAATACTTGGAGTAGGATCTTCCTGATCAGTTACCACAAGATAGCTGTTCAAATCTACTTTAAGAAACAAAAAAAGGTAAACATGTATAAAGCAATTCATAGAAAATAAAGAATGCAGATACTACCCTGCATTCAATCCCGCTAGCTTGAAGAACCTATCTATAAATTATTTCTGAGGTTTAAAATAGAAAACAGGAATTTTAGGTGTGCATTGCTGATATGTCTAAGGCAGCTTTTCTCAACCAGGGTTCTATGGTACCCTACGGTTTCTCCAGAGTTTGCCAAGGGTTCCTTGAGCAATGAGCAACTTCTGCCTCTCGGATAAGTTCCCACTGACACCATTGTTTTTTTTAGCTATCAGTAGAGGGGAAATTCTTTCCAATGATCACAAATATAAGGAGCTTTCTTCCCAGTTACCCAGTGGACTGTGAACTGTAGATATAGTAATTATTAGAATAGACTTCTAATCCAGAAAGTTATTTTAAGAGTTCCTCCAAGTTATAAAGGTTGTGAAAAGGCTGCTCTAAGGCCTTCCGATCATATCAAGATCCCTCTGCATACTGTAGTCCAGGGGTCTCCAAACTTTCTAAACAAAGGGCCAGTTTATTTTCCTCCAGACTTCATGGGGGCTGGACTGTGGCCATTGGAAGTAGGAAATGTGGAATTAAACAATGCCCCATTTTTGGTGTCAGTGAGAGGAATTGTGCCCTATCATTGGTGGCATTGGGTGGGAAGAATCATGCCCCATTTTTGGTGTCACTGGGAAGAATTATGCCCTGTCATTGGGAGGAACTATGCCCCTTTATTGGTGTCAGGGGGGAATTATGCCCCATTGTTGGTGTCAGAGGATTAAATATTGCCCCAAGGGCTGGATAAATGCAAGCAAAGGGGCGCATTCGGCCCTCAGGCCGCAGCTTGGAGGCCACTGTTGCATTCTATGTGAGAGCTTGCTTGCTAGCAGTAAACTCTCTCATGCTTAAGCTCTAGTTTACCAAACTTCCCCCAGTACATGGAAAATGAAGGAGCAGCAGCACACTGATAAGGTCATCACTCTACTCTCTCCACCTGTTAGCAAGTTCATACTGATTATTGATAGTGCTGCTGACAGTGAATGCTGCTGCAGCTTATAACAGGTCAAGTGTTTGCTAATTATATATACAATTACATTTACTAATTATATTTATTACAGGTATTTACATAGGGCTTTTACATACTACATATTCACAACGGTTCCTGCCCTGCGGGAGCTTGCAGTCTGAGGTTCCTAAATCACATACATTTGCATACAAGGGCTAATGTACAAAGGATAACATAATACCATAGTGGAGTCCAGCTAGTAACATGAGGTTCAGGAAGTGTTAGAGGGGCCAGACACCAGACTGATCGGCTAGCCGGCCAAACAGTCGAACAATGAATGGGTGGCAGTCAGTTGTACATGAAGGGAGGGAAGAGCCCGGTCAATGGTGTTAATATTTATAAATTAGTAGAAAGAATTTATGTCAATGGGGGGGGGGGTCATTTGAGACTATTCTAGTTAAATACCACTACTGGGTATGTCTGAAACATTGTGCTATTGATGATTGAGTATCAATATATAAAGTTTGGATAAATTACCCCCAAACATCTAAAAATGGACCTGGATTTCTTTATCTAGAGAGGTCTCCACCCACTCCATGGAAAATACAAAAGTTTTTCTATTAGCAAATACATTAAGGAAGGGAGGAAGAATAGATCCATTTATGCAAAACTTTCTAATTTTTTAAAGATTTTTTTAATTGACTGAGCTACAAATTTTACAGATTTGCTGTCGCTTAACGTTTCATGTCAGTGACCAGACAGCCAGTGACAATCGCTCCACATTCACCTTCATGGATTAGCTGCAAGTTGTCGAAGAAGAGTAATTTGTAGCTGGCCACACCAATCTAATAATGTTGCACTAGTTTAACTGGTACCCTTTTCCCCAGAAAATAAGACCTAGCGTGAATGTCAGTGATGGCTGGAATATAAGCCCTACCCCCCAAATAAGCCCTACCCTGTTTCTCCAAAAATAAGCCCTACCCTGAAAATAAGACCTACAAGGACTTTAACTAGGGCTTATTTGGGGGGTAGGGCTTATATTGCAGCCATCACCGACAATCACGCTAGGTCTTATTTTCGGGGAAACAGGGTAGCAGTGGCAAATCACTTCTTAGTAACAAGTCACCAACAACTATAGTGAATAAATTGCCAAAAATGCTGGCATTAGCAATTTGTAGCAGTGAGGTATGTTTTTTTTTTTCTGTTGACCAGACCACAAAAAAAAAATAACTTGTCAATTCTACATTTTTTGAAGATTGTAAAAGGACAAAAAAAGGATATTGAAGACATATTCAAGGGCTTGTAATTAATATGTGCAGATTAACAAAAGTCGCCATGTGGAATTGAGTGGATGGCAAGTATATGCAAATAAAGATAATCATTGGGTCAGGAACTAATAGCCATTTCCATAATTTTTTTTTTTTTTTAAATAAGCTTTCCAGTTTTAATATTAAAAATATTTTACTGTGCTCATGTGAACTCCAATACCTTGATTGGGCATCTTTCACTCCAAGTACTGGGCAGAGCCTATTCAGGAGGCAAGAAGGTGATGCTCTAGTGGAAGTGGAAGCACTAGGGTTGATTTAAGGGACGTATACATGAGCCAAATACTATATCGGGCGGCATCAGCAGATTCAAAGGAAACCGGCCGACATTCGGCCCATGTGTACGGCAGCTGCTTCGGTCGAAGGGGTATGACCAAAAAAAGGTCTGCCGATCCACACCCAATCAGCGCTCTCAGCCAGTGGCTGAGAGCACTGACCGGTGTGTTCTAGCGGGGGACTGTCCTCCTGTCAGAACACAATAACTAAGAGCGGGAGATCACTATACTAACATGGGATAGTTAGTACAGCGGCTCCTCCTGAGCTCTTCAGTTTTTTTTCATTCAGCCCCCTGGGTTGAACAAAAAAGAAACAGCTAGTGTGCACCAGGCTTTACTAAAGGCAAATAGACTGTTCACTTTGCAAGGGAATATGCCCCAGAGTTTAGTGGATGAATCAAACCTTTGCTGACTTCCATTATCTAATCATATGCAAAAAATGTTTGCCCTTGTACATGTTTGGGTATTTTTTGTTTGCAATGTGAAACCATGCAGTAGCACATTCACTATGCTCTGAGGAAAATTCCCTTGCAAAGTGCAACTTCCCTTGCAGTAAAAGGGTCTATTTGTAAATCAGCCCCACTGTATCTGTGGCTGACAACGCTTCTAGGGTGCTGGGTGCAGACGTGATGATGTGATTCACTTACATGAAAGTGGAGACACACTGGAGTGCCAACAACAGAACTTCTAATTTAGCTGCTCTGCATTTCCGTGATCCTCCACTGGAGGTAAGAGATTATCACAAGCACTGGCAGGATCAACAGAAAGAAAAACTTAGAATAGGAAGAGAAGTTTACAATGATATTGTAAATGACTAGGTTATGAAAGGAGGATGTATTTGTTGAATGATGATTGATTTTGGGTTCTACTTTACCAAAAATATAAAAAAAAAATAACAATATAGAAAAATATACTGTACATATTTAAAATTAAAAATGAAATATATTTAAATTTAAAAATTGTAATTAAAATGCAAATTAAAAATATTAATAAAATATAAATAAATAATATAATTACAAAATGTAATAAGTGTCAAAACAACAAAACCAATGCCAACAGGTGTGTATCTAGTATCATTATTTGAATGCTTACTAATGCTATGATCATTTGACTGTAATGTGTGCAAATCTGTGTGAAGATATCACATTTATTGACTATAATGAGAGAATATCTGATTGATAGTCATATTGCGGCACTGATCTGTTACATGTATAGTGAGTAACATTATATATTGTAATGCCATTACTTATCATTATAATATTAATAAATGGCTGTGATATGTTGAGATTGTTTAAAAAAAAAATCCAAAGTTTTCTCTCCAACTGAAACCTTAGTATGATGGAAAAAAACTGAGGAAGACGCATTAAATTTAGTTACCGTAATGGGTATTAATCAGAGCATCTTGTGTATTTCAGGACTAAACAAGAAGCTTCTACGCTCTTCATTTGAGTGATAAGATAACATGTCCTTAACGTGTACAAGAGGCCATGTGATCCACAAGCAAATTGCTTAGTCAGCATGCGCTGGCAAAACACACACAGACAGGAAAAGACGACAATAAAATATCCACCAAGCCAGGGAGGAATAGAATGGTTGTGTTTGTTATTCTATAAGGTCTAAAATAATTTACTTATCACGGGTATTCATATAACACAAAGAATTTACATTGGTCCCTGTCCTCCGGGAGTTCACAATTTAAAGTCTCTACTTCACCGATTGAGGTACTTTTTCAAAAAACGTAAAAGTGTTTTAATAAACTTCGTAACTGGCTGACATGGGGTACTTTTTATTGGATTACAATATAAAGAAATCATAATTAAAGTGGTTTCTGGTGGCCTTGAACGGTTCATTTGGGGTTAAGGAGCTAGTGAGCATTATTGGAGCTCCTTTCAATTATCCTGGTCCTATTTTGTGCCAAAAAAACAGCCCTTCATTAGTATTTTACTTTTTTTCAGAAAAACAATGAAAAAAGTATAATAAAAATTGAAAAGTGACCGTGCACAAATAATGGTCAAATAAACTATAAAGGAAAAAAAACACAGATATAGAGGGCACTAAATACTCATAATGTACCCTTAAATAAAAATATACCTTCTAACTACAGAAGAAAAATTTATCCACCTAAGCTGCTCAGTGAGCAAATTTCAACTGACATTGGAATCAGTTTTGCCGAATTTGCTCACCCCTATTGCCTAGTGATTAGACTGGATTTTGGATTGGTCAATTCACTTATACAGGAGCTGTGGTCCCTCATAGGAAAATCAATAGTTATGTGAAACCATCAAGTTTCACCTGGGAAGTGGTAAACCCATGTACATGACTACCTAATACTGGCAACTGATATCATCCGAGTGATCTAAGCTGCTAATCACCACCCATCTACGGCAATGCTTGGAGATGTTTTGCTCTTGGCCTCAAAAACTGTCTCATCAATTGATCAACAAATCAATTAATCAATAAGTCCGTTCATTATTTGGTCCACATGCTGGTCAATTAGTGGACAAATTAGGCCTTTTTAAACAAAACTTGACACTCACCACCACCACATGGGAGAATGTCATCACTATTTGGTTTAATAATGGGCATGGATTTTGGTCAGAATGGGGAAACCTCATTGGATCCCTGTTGAGATACCTCCTGGGAAAAGAAACAGCGTACAATTTATTCTAAAATGTCACTTTTGTACAGAGCCGGCCTGAAAACTGCTGTAAAATTTAGGGTGTGCTTTAATCTCACTTTCGGGGAATTCTACTAAAATCCAGCTTCTATCCCCTGCAAAGAAGAAACACCAATGTGAACAGCAAGTTGTCGTTGTGGAAGTTATATGGACGTGTGTGTTGGTATGATCTCTAAAACTCAATCTTAAAATCAATTTGATTACCTCTCTGAATTAAATATGCACAACTGAGAGCAATTTCAGTCAATACAAATCAGGTTAAGTACTCCACTGTGCACAAACCCATTATGTAACAAGCAACTACTTGACCGAGGATGCAAATAAACACATTGTCGTGTCTGGCTATGGTAACATGTATTTAACTTCTTTAATGGTCCATGTGTAAGAAGTTGTTTTAATTGACTTTGTTATTAAGTAATGACTGGCTTCAAAAGAAGGTGGTCAGAGTTGGTTCCTAACACCTATGGAGCACTCCTCACACTCCCAGGCCCATAAGGTATACTGAACCCAATGGCTTAGTATACTGGAAACCTTAGTTAAATATTTGCTTTGCCGAGTACTCATAGCATTGCTGCCTGCATTCTTTGTCAGGGCTTGAAGGTCAGTCGCTTCCTTCTGTCTGTGGGTGAGAGATCGTTGATATTGTGAACTGATTTATATTTATTTGGGAGGGATCCCATTAGGCTGCTATAAAAGTAAAGAATGTAAGAGCTTTTTAAATTAATTTTTACATGTTGATGTTTGACTACTGTATGAAGATGCCCTATGCTGACAGCATAATGGGGATCTGTACTGTTGCAGTCACACAGAGGGTTCTCAGTGCCTGACACGCATCTTGTACAGTGATACAATGAACAAAAGTGGGTAGCGACCAGTACACTATGAATGAAGGGCAGTTTGGTGATGCCCCATGAAGGGAAGGTGCCATGAAGCCCTGCATTCACAGTATGTGCTTGATCATCTAGGGGTGGCTTTTAGAAATACAACTTTAGCAAGGAGTTGGAATTTAAAGGTTTATGAAGAATGAATGGCAGACCAGCCAGCCCATATCTAGCTATTAAACCACAGCTGAAGTTGTAGCTTTAGATATGCAGTCAGTTATTGTACTAATAACTTTAATTTTTTACCTCTACTTTCCTGTTACAGCCATTGCAAAAGGTGTCTAAATATGACTGCACAGTCCAATAAGCACCAGAGTTAGACCTAGTGAACTTGGTCATCTGCACTCAGTAATGTCCCAGAACTGGTCAGACACGCCTCCTATCTTCCTCTGTGTGCAGACATTTGTGTGGCTGTGTGGCTGTGTGGTGTGGCTGTTACTCAGCTCTGTGAGCACAGAGCACTGGATTAGTTGTATGTGAAGAGGCATTTTAACAAAGAAATTATACCATTGGGCTTTAATAAGGGTGATATACTGTAAGATATATTTCAGGGTTTATATATTGCAAACCAGAAAAACTTTTTTCCAGCTACTTACATTTAACATCAATATAACCCCTAAATCTAACAATTATCCTCTGGATAAATCCTCAACCTCAAATCTGTCCCTCAAAGTTAGAAATCATTCTAGTGTCATTCAATTTTAAGCCATGCAGGCATCTGTATGTGTTCCTTTGGTTTCCTATGGGTAAACCACTAGGGGGTTTAGGCTGTTTTGGGTTGAGTTACCCAACTTGTGTAAAGATAATCTTGAACCACCCAAGATACCAGAAGTACCAGAATTGCATAGGAAAATACAAAGGCTCTGGTTAAGGCTTCCCCACACAGAAATGTATATTGTGTAGTTTTTGGTTAGTACTAAAAAGAATTTTACCAAAATCACCAGTTCAGTCCAACTACTGTGAATAAACCTGAGCCAAATAATAGTGTCACCCCCCCCCCCCCCCCTCCTTAATAGACTCCCTATAGCATACAATAAATAAGGAATCCAGTGTAACAACTTTATTATGTCATAGTGAGGGTGGCAAGGCACTCACTACAGGTGTAAGATCTCTCTGAGAGATGTAAGGAGCTGAAAGGTTATCCAACACACTGGTGTCCACCGATAACAAGAACAAATCACTTCTGGGTAGGTCTGGCCGTCAACTGACTAATAAAATCTTTAATGCTAACAGTAGACCTATATAACCCAGATAAATGCTGGCGCCTGTCTGCAGGTGTAATCACTACCACAGGTAATAAAGCCATATCATTAATGGTAAATCAATATATATGCACGTCTTTATCTTTAACAGGCCGCACCCCTTCTGAGGGCACATGGGCCAATCAGAAGGTGGAAGTGCCATCTAACTATCTATACTGATGACTTAAGTCAACTATGGAAAAACACAGTTCGCTGTGTAAGGTGAATTTTTATCTAGGTGAGTTTCACTGACATTGCTTACAATGGATTTCAAAACTAAACACTATGTAAATGACTTGTGATACCAGTAACTCAAGAATAAAAGACCTGATTAGGCTCCACCATCCCTTTTGGTGAACAAAAAAATGCCATAGCCTGCTGTATATACCGAATTAACAACACATTCATTAGGTAAAAGGTAGGTTTAGAAATTACACATTAAAATCATTATACAATCGTGCATACTAATTAAACACCATGGCCACCTCTTGAATCGTGTAGCTCAAACCACATAATAGTCAGAAATTGTAAATAGAATAATACCCCACGCCCACCCTAGTCATGTGGAAGGAGAGGGTATGGGTTATACGTGTGTATACGACACCAAGATTTGTAGTAATTGTTCCTGCAAAGGAAATGAAAGATGCTCCAGGGATCCTGTTTGCAGAAAAATTGGGCAATGGATTGTGGCATTCCAGAAAGTACATGCAATCTGGACAGGATGGAGGCCCAAAGGGGGGTATTGGTGTGTAGTTGAATGTGCCGAAAGTTGTAACAGTGGTCCAGAGCAGGTACGGATGTCAGGAACAAGTTTGAAACAACAGGAAACTTATGATTCTACACAGTCACGTGCTGCCTCCCTTGTACTGTATCGTAAGCTCACAAGCATTGTCACGTACCAGCAGAGGTGCTTTTACCAGAACCTCTTCACAGCAGAAACAGCAGAAGGATACATTTCGAGAAATGCTATAGATATTAGAAGACATATAATAAAGCTGAACTCCAACCACTAAAATGTAAGGGGTACCAAATGAAAGATTTTTCTCACCTTCTATTGCAGTGACAACAGTAACATTTTGAATTTCACAATTTCACCCCACTTTTTGTACCAATGACAGCAGTCACCATGTATGTACAAATATATGCAGCAAAAAAAGTCAGTAGTTTTTTTTTTTTTGCTGGCTAATTCAAAAGTTTGCTGTGAACCACAATGTTTATATATTGCCGTGCCCATGTTCATGTTACAGAGTATACAGGGTTTAAAAGTTTTTTTACAGTGGAAAGCATTCAATTGAGACTAATGTGAAACTCCCTTCACTTTGGGGAGATTTCTTTTATTTCCTGTTGTGTCTTTGGGACAGAAAGTGAAGGAATATCTGCTCAGCAGTATGCAAAATTTGGCTTTACATAACCTTTACAGGCAATAAAAGGAAATTTGGGACAGCACCAGTTGGGAGCAGAGGAACGCTGTGGATGTATCCTTGTTGGGCAGTCATATTTAGACACCTTTTGCAATGGCTGTAACAGGAAAGTAGAGGTAAAAAATTAAAGTTATTAGTACAATAACTGACTGCATATCTAAAGCTACAACTTCAGCTGTGGTTTAATAGCTAGATATGGGCTGGCTGGTCTGCCATTCATTCTTCATAAACCTTTAAATTCCAACTCCTTGCTAAAGTTGTATTTCTAAAAGCCACCCCTAGATGATCAAGCACATACTGTGAATGCAGGGCTTCATGGCACCTTCCCTTCATGGGGCATCACCAAACTGCCCTTCATTCATAGTGTACTGGTCGCTACCCACTTTTGTTCATTGTATCACTGTACAAGATGCGTGTCAGGCAATGAGAACCCTCTGTGTGACTGCAACAGTACAGATCCTTGTTGGGCCTTTTGATATGGCTCTATTTCCTTGTCAGCCCGAGTCTACCCTGGGCTACACTGTTAGGAGCTGTATGCCTCTTTCCCATTTGGAAGCTTAAACGCTGTGACTATATTTCTTCATCATACACATTTGTAGGATAATGCTACAACCCCATTTGGGCATTTTCCAGAGTTTGATTCAAGGATTGATTTCGTTCTTCCTGGTGCCCACCCTGCGATCCCCGTTGCCGGATTTGATGCTCCCCTTTCTGCTCTCCTTACCTGAACAAACAGGATTCTAATTAACTTGTTTATTACATACATGCCAAGCCAATACATGCCTCACAGCTCCTGAAGAAGCAATTAGCGAAACATGTTGAGCCAAAAGGCATTTATATAGCTTTATTTAGCTGTATAGTCAATATATTGTTGTCTATTATGTTGTGATAATTCTACATGTGTTTATTTGTTCTTGAGAGTCTACATATGTTAACCCTTTTTAAAATTTGATATTAATAAAATATTTACATAAAAAAAAAATGAATTGTATATATTTGTGGCAGTTTTCCCTAAGCATTTGTAATTTGGGATATGGGTGCCTTTGATCTCCTGAATTAGTGTGACTATTTCAAAACTGTGAACCACAATGTTTGTATATTGCCATGCCCATGTTCACGTTACAGAGTATACAAGGTTTAAAAGTTCTTTTACCATTGGAAACCATTCTATGGAGACTAATGTGAAAACTTCCTTCACTTTGAGGAGATTTCTCTTATTTCCCGTTGTGTCTTTGGGACAAAAAGTGAAGGAATATCTGCTCAGCAGTATGCAAAATTTGGCTTTACATAACCTTTACAGGCATTAAAAGGAAAACCGTCAGAAAAGAAAGATCGACTCTGCTATTACTGACTTGTCTTTGACTGCCATCCTAATCTCTCCTTTACTACTACATAGGTTACTGACCTGAAGCAAGCATGTGTACACTAAATAATTGAACACTTTATTGCATGCATATTGGTTCCAGGTCATCAATTCACTAAACAGTGAAGTAGGGATAAGTATGACAGCCACTGAATGTAAAAAAAAAGTCATCAACGGCATCTTCCATGTCTCTTAAAGCAAAGCCCCAGGCTCTCCCCCAAAAAAATAAAAGTCAGCAGCTTCAAATACTGTAGCTGCTGACTTTTAATGTCTGGGCACTTACCTGTCCAGGAATCCAAAGGTGTCCTCAACCAAGCCGATTTCCAATCGGCTATCGGGTGCTGGCTCTGCCATCTTGACTAAGGGAAACCGTCAGTGAAGCCTTGCGGCTGCACAGCCGGCTTCCTACTGTGTATGCGTGAAACGCGCTGCACTTTGTGAATGGGTCGGCTGTGGGGGGGGTGAATGGGCCGGCTGCAGGGGGGAGGAGGGAGGGGCTTAATGGTGAAAAACAGGTACCCGAAAGGTGCCAAATGTGGCAGCGGAGGGGGGATGAGGCAGACAAACGGAGCTTCCCCTTTTGGGTCAAGCTCAGCTTTAACTGTCAGCCCCCCTTTAAAGAGGAGCTCAAGTCTCCCCTCAAATAAAATTAAAAGTCAGCAGCTGCAATTACTGTAACTGCTGACATTTTATATAAGGATAATTAAGTGTCCAGGAATCCAGCGATGTCTTCACCCAAGCCGATTTTTCAATTGGCTGCAGGTGCAGGCACCAGCATCTTAGGTACGGGAAACCGCCAGTGAATCCTGACGGTTTCTTATTGCCCTTTGTGAATGGTCCCTCAGTCTTCTGGGACCTGTGATGTGTCCCAGAAGGCTGCAGGGGGGAAGGAGGAGGGGGCCAAACTTCCATACAGATAGCCATGGCGATCTAGTGGGAAGTGGGAGTGGGTTCCTGGTTTTGTCAAAACCTGTCAAAACCAGGTACCCGCTCCCCCCCCCCCCCCCCCACACACACACACAAAGTGCCAAATGTGGCAATGGAGGGGGGGGGATGCTCAGATTAGTCAAACATGGATGTTTATACCTAAAGCTAGCCATACACGCATAGATTCCTAATATATCTGCACTGCCGGACAGCACCTGAACAGTGGTTGCATCTGATTGGACCCTAAATTTTTCAGTTAAAGTCTGTTGAGCTGGGTGGTGCCAGTAACCACCCATTGCTCGAATTTTCGAATTTAAACTGTGTATATCCAGCTTATAAAGGGCAAATCATGGAAAGACAACTCTGGATTTTCTTAGAAGGTTGTTAGGAAAAAATAATCAGACCAACCAATTCTTCCACCTTGAAGGGGTCAATCAGGGGGATTTTGGTCATGAAGTGCTTACACTTATACAATAACCACAGCCCGTCAGAGTTGGAGAAGGTCATCCTATATCCATAGCACCTTTGCACATAAGGCAACATTTTAGCTAAAGGTTTTCCGGTCCTTTAATGAAAGAAAGTGCTCTAATTAAACATAAACTACAATTACATTTGATTAGGTCAGCCTTTTTTTTATTGCCAAAGTAGCCCTTTTCCCATTCCATCAATACATTTTGCTAGAGCAAAGCTGAAATAAGTCCAGAGTATCTGCAAACAGATCTGCTTCCAACACAAAAATAGCTTTAATTGAATTGATTCCAGCAGAGGAATAACAATTAGATGGTGACCATTGTGTAGAAGTGTGAAGTAATTAAACTAATCTGATTGCTCAATTAGAGCTTTATGCAGCTAGCGGTGGAAGAAGTGGACTGAGGGGCATCTTAAAGTATGAAAGCCATCAGGATATCGAGCGCAGCCATTCTTGGGAGGTAAAATAAAGCATTCAAACTATTACTTAATTGAGTAGCCATTGTGCATGGTGGGAGGATGCAACTTTCTAACGTATAATGCAACTATCCAAAACGGGCACACTCCTCAGTAAACCTGTATTCCTTTTAATATCTCATTAAACTACAGTTGTTCATGCAAAGTCCTATTTATTTAGGAATTTTATAGTTTTCCCAGAGTATTCATTCATACGAAGACTCAAAAGGAAAAAACTGTATACAATTTCTGCAGTGAGGGCCTGTTCAGAGTTGATCAAGGAGTGCCTACAGACATACAAATATTCCCCCATTTGACTACAGCAAGTAACAGTTGTCCTTGATGGAAGAAGTAACAGGTTCACTTTAATGTAGCCCAGTCATGTGTGCGCAGTCATGTTGGAACAGGAAGGGGCCATCCCCAAACTGTTCCCACAAAGTTGGGAGCATGAACTTGTCCAAAATGTCTTGGTATGCTGCCACCTTAAGAGTTCCCTTCACTGGAACTAAGGGGCCAAGCCCAACCCCTGAAAAACAACCCCACACCATAATCCCCCCTCCACCAAATGATTTGGACCAGTGCACAAAGCAAGGTCCATAAAGAAATGGATAAGCGAATTTGGGGTGGAGGAAATTGATTGGCCTGCAAAGAGTCCTGACCTCAACCCGGTAGAACACCTTTGGGATGAATTAGAGCGGAGACGGCAAGCCGGGCCTTCTGGAAGAATGGTCAAACATTCCCATAGACACACGTCACCCCTTATGGACAGCCTTCCCAGAAGAGTTAAAGTTGTTATAGCTGCACAGGGTGGGCCAACTCAATATTGAACCCTATGGACGAAAACTTGGATGCCATTAAAGTGCATGTAAAGGCAGGTGTCCCAATACTTTTGACAATATTGTGTATATATAGGTGTATATATATATATATATATATATATATATATATATGCCACTTTTTGTCTTTTTATTTAGAATGTATATAAATGTCTTTCCCCTGGACCACATTTAGCTCCTCTACGATTAAAGCAGAGAGGGTTAAACGCGTTAATGAGGGCACTCTTGAGGTCGCAGCAATTAGGATATACTGTTTTGCTAAATAAGCTTGCTGGAGGAGTGGGGGGGGGGACGGAATGGAGCATGTCTTTGTGTTTGTGTTCTAGCACCCAGTGTGACCACAGTGCAAGGAGCTTGTTTAAAGCTTGGAAACAGTGGGCTGTAGGTGAGCAACAATGCACGTTACCAACTTTAGTGCTATGGGATGCTATTCATTATGAATGGCACCCCAACACACCTTGCTGGTGCACTGCAGAGCACAGGAATGCACTGCCAGTAGTGGTGTATTCATTATTTTTGTTGCATTTTTGGTGTCTTAATGACCTGCTTTAAGGCAACTCACATTGCCTTGATGTGCGCGTTAAAACACCACAGTAATGTGAATGAACCTTAAAGGATTGCTACACCTTTCAAAGAACCAGCATCAGTAAAAGACATAGTTGGGAAAGGGCCCCTGTGCAAGAACACCCCCCCCCCCCCCACTTCTCCATTTATTAGATGAAATAATAAGAGCATCATAAAAAATGCCCAAATGTATATCCTCGTGTTAAAAGGGCCTCCTGGCACTTCTGTAAGATATGGCATTGCCCAGAATCTTTCATTTTTGTTGGAAGGGGTTACTTGGCACTCTTCTAAAACATGATGTTAAGCAAAAGTCCTTCCTCCTGTTAAATAAGGCTGTCTAAGACTCTAATAAAAGATGGTGGTACCTACAAGTCTTTTATCCTGTTGGAAAGGGCTACCTGGTGCCTTCGTAAATCATAACCCATTATTCTCTCCACCCACTGGAAGGGGCTACCCAGTACCCTAGTAAAACACGGTGCTACTTAGAATTCCTGTCTCCCATTGGGAGGGGCTAACCAGTACTCTTATAAAACATAGTGTTAGGCAGAAGTCCTTTCTCCTGTTGGAAGATGATACCTGGCACTCTTGCAAAACACGGTGTTACCCAGAAGTCCTTCATTCTGTTGGAAGTGTATACCTGGCACTGTTGAAAACTTTATTCCAATATGATTCAGTGCCAAAATTGCAAGAACATTTATTCAACAGGAGTTCCACCATCACAATTGATACCTCTGTGAACAAATAGCAAGAGCAAAAAAAGAAAATCCTTTAGGGCTCAATAAGGATCCAGAGAGCTGGTTCTGTTAATCACTTAATTTGCCTGCTATATGCTGCATAAATGAGCCGAAATTGAAAGGGGAGACTTGTGTCACCCCTTAGTGCTCCTCATTCTCTACACAGAGCCATTTCCCTCTGAAGGAAATTAATGATGAGATAAGAAGAATGACGAATATACATCTACAATGAGGGGCTGGGACTCAGCTACTTTGAATAATTTATTTCACACAGACCATCGTGCCAGCATCTAAAAGATATTGTATTACAGGCTGGCAGCAACATCACTTCTGAGAGGGCTTGTGCAGATTTCTTGCATTATTCATTATCATCTGGATCATGTGGATGTGTTTGAGGAAGGCATGAGGCTTGCTAGGACTTGTGGTTCCCATAAGAGCTGGAAATGGACGCTTCGAATAGGGAATTCGATATAAAAAGAGAACTTCAATCAGGAAAAATAAAAAACATGAAAACATTGCAAAATCTAGAGAGAGTAAAACTTAATCAATGACAGAGGGACGATATAGGTGTTTTGGTAAATCGCAGACACAAAGCTGAACTGCAGGTAAGATCGCTATAGCATACTTACACAGGTCCAGCTTGGCACAATGCAAGTCTGTATATATTATACCTGAGGGGCCACCGGTGAAGTGGACAATCGTTGTAATAGTTGGCGCTACTACTGTGATAGCTGCGATCTTCTGGGTCCTGTGTGAGAGGGTACCCCACTGCATACTGACCACAGGGGATCACTCACTCTTCACTGCCGCTATTCATGGAAGACCTTGTCATTTTTGGAGGGGAGGAACGGTAGTCATGATTTTCACTTTGTCCGCATTCATTGAAAAAAATATACGGTGGACTTTCAAGGGAACTTATCAAGAGACAAATACCTTTGGTCTTCTTGCTGAAAACATTCAAAAATTGCCAGTTGACTGAAAGTCATGGCAATCCATTGGTTTCTCATCAATGACCCAATAAATGTGTGCAGCCAGTCAAGATAAAACTCCTGTTACACTCTACTTTATTTACTAAAGCAGTAGCGGCTGATCATCTAAAGGAGAAGTACAGCCAAAGTTTGTTTGGCTGTACTTCTCCTGTGGTCTGTTCTGCACTCCTGTGACCCAATTTTAGCAGACAGCAAGCTTAAGCTCGCTGTTGGCTGACGTTGCAGAGCCGGTCCATGCTGGGGAAAGATCACGACCATATGGTCAGGATCCACCTAGATGCCTGGACTGGCACCCTGCTTAGCCTCTCAGTGAGCTGCTGAGAGCCTGAGACAGCTGCTCCCCGCCCCCTCCACAACCCAGCACTCCAGTGAGTGGTGGGAAGCAGAGCAAAGAGACGGTGACTGACAGTCACCAGCTCTCTGCTCACAGAGCAAGTACTGAGAAATGAGCAATCAGTGGTCTTTGATCGCTCAGTTCTCAGATATAAGAGAACCGATGCTGCATCCACCTGGGTAAGTATGATTTTTTTTAAAAAAAATTCAATTTGTAAATAAAGTGAAGAAGCCAAAACTGTGCTCGTATTGAATACCCAATTATGTGCAAGGGAAATAAAAAAAAAAACTTGATTGAACAATTAAGTGAACACAGCTTCACCTCATATTCACTTTCAATTGCCCCCACTGATTCACTAAGTAGATAATAAGAATAAAAGCCAGGTAACCAGCATTTTAAGAAGGGGTCAGGAATGGCAGCACAGGTAATTTTCTGTTGATAGGTTCTTTGGGATAAATAACTTTCGTTCTATATCACAACCTGCGGAATTCACAATTCAACTAACACAGCTTAGTGATTTTTTTGTAAATTGCAACTGCACACTAATATTTAGTGATTAATTTGATTGTGAATTTACAAGAGGCTAACAGATCTGATGAAGGTATTTTTAGGAAGCAGGTTTAAGCATCTATATAAATGTTAGCAGTGCAGATTCATGCATGTTCTAGGCATCTCAGGGTGTTAGCTATGCCAGCCTTGCCTACAGGCCCAATATGTAGCAATAGAGCAAAAATGTTGCAGCACAAATTAAAGCTTCATTGGAAGTTCCAGAAGTGAATGCACATTAGCAACAATTTGCTGCGGCAAGCTTTCTTACAACTACAAATGCAGCCAATAAATAGCAGGATAAAGTCCCAAAATGGTTTATAAAAGGAGAAGCTGCATGTTATTTGTATGTATTTGTATGGTGTATTCGCAAGCTCTCTACGCCGCAAAAGGTTCAATAATGACTTTAACCTTTATTAGCTTTTTACATGTATATTTTGCTACATGTGTCTATATGATTATTGTATTTTAGAGGAGCGACAGCAGAAACAGGACCAAGTGCTCCATCTAGTCTGCGCCCTTCCCTTTTTAACCTTTTTATCTAATTATAGATCTATGTTTATCCCAAGCATGTGTAAATTCACCAACTGTGACTCCCTACCTCTCCTGGAAGTCTTCTCCAAGCATCAACTGCTGGTTCAGTAAAATAATACTTTCTAAGGTTAGTTCTTAACTTTCCTCCTGCTATTTTGAGGTCATGTAAGCGCCATATTGTTAATACTTCCCTCCTCAACCTCATTCACACTCTTCATTTAAAGCATGGGTGCCCAACCTGTGGCCCTCCAGCTGTTGCGAAACTACATGTCCCACCATGCCTCTTCCTTTGGGAGTCAGGCTTGTACCTGTCAGCCTTGCAATGCCTTATAGGACTTGTAGTTCCTCAACAGCTGGAGGGCCACAGGTTGAGCACCCATTATCCAAAGGTTTCAACCATGTCCTCGCTTTTCCTTCTTTCCTCCAGACTGCACATATTAGGTTCCTGAAGTCTCTCCTGATATGTAACCCTCAGACCTTTTACCATTTTTGATGCCATGGACTTTCCCTGTTCTTCTTCAGGTACTTCTGCTGGATTAGAATATATTCTGCAAATAGATTGGAAGCAGAGGGTAGACTATGCAAGGAGAAGTAATCTGTTTGATAAGATACTGTCAGGGCTATGCTCAGACCTTCCTTCTCTCAGCTGGTCGCTCAGCTGTTGGCTAATTGCCAGCTCCCATCTCTCTCCACAGTTACCCAGCTGTTGCTGATGCTGCTTGTCAGTCCTGCCTACTTAAAGCCGTCCAGCTTACTTGATCTCTGCATTCACCTTTGTCAACATCACAGAGACTTTCTCCTGCGTTCCTGTTGAAGACTTGCTCGGCTGACGTTCCTTCTGGCTCCTGATCCTACTTGCTGTACTACTACGTTTATCTCTGGCTCTCTGACATTTGCTTAGCTGACTACGCGATCCGGATACTGAACTCTGGCTTGTTTTGACTACGCTTACTCTGTTTACCTTATTATTATTATTATTATTGTTATTATTAAACAAGTGTGATTTAACTATACTTCTGTCTCGGTCTGATTCATGGTTCCTGATAGTTACAATGAATTTTGGGATCATGCGTTTCCTCTTTGTTTCTAAATTATTGATTATGTATTGCTATGCCTTAACTGTGGACTTAAAGTGATTGTAGAGTCAGTTTTTTCAATAAAAATAACAAACATGTTATTCTTACCTCCTCTGTGCAGTTGGTTTTGCACAGAGTAGCCCAGATCCTCCACTTCTCGGGTCCCTCTTTGGTGCTCCTGGCCCCTCCTCCCTGTTGAGTGCCCCCACAGCAAGCAGCTTACCATGGGGGCACTCGAGCCGAGTCACAGCTACCTGTGTCCATTCAGACATTGAGCTGCGGCCTGGCTCTGCCCCTCTCTCTCCTGATTGGCTGACTGACTTTAATTGACAGCAGCAGGAGCCAATCGGGACATTGCTGTTTCTCAGCCATTTAGGAGGGAGAGTCTTGAATGGCTGAGACATTTGTGGACATCGCTGGACAGATATGGGGCTCAGGTAAGTATTGGGGGGGGGGGGGGGCTGGGGCAGCTGCTGCAGACAGAAGGCGTTTTATCTTAATGTATAGAATGCATTAAGAAAAAAAAACCTTCTGCCTTTACAACTCCTTTAACATAGAACCAGTGGCGACTGGTGGGTTTTTTGTTTTGGGGGGGCAGCAAAGAAGCACCCCCCCTCCAGGCGACCCGTGGCATGGCACTGACACACCTCCTCCAGGAGGCCAGTGCGTGGCACTGACAACCCCCCCCCCACCCCCCCAGGTGGCCAGCAGTCAAGCACCTACCAGATCTAGGGCTGGCAGACTGTGGTGTCCTCTCCTCCTCTCCTGTGGTAGCGGGTAATGGCTCCGCAGTCCACTCCTCCTGCTGCTTCCTCCACAGCGTGTCTCCTCACTGTTCCTCCTAAGCACTAGGCATCCAATAGGATCGCCTGCCACTTTGGCTAATCAGGAAACAGGTCTCACCTGCCTCCTGATTGGCGGGGAGGAACTTTAGTGTGAAAATAGCAAATATTAATTCACTATGGTCACACAACAGGGTGGGATCACCCTTTTTTGAAGCCTATTAAAGCCTCTGGCTCCAATAAGGTGCTTCAAAAAAACACTCCCCCCCCCATTAGAATCCATAGTTCGGCGCCCTGATATGTAGATCAGGGGGCCAAATGCATGGATAGGGGGGGTGGCTCCCATGCACCCTCTATGGACAGGACTGCTTAGAACTAAACTGTATTTGAGCACCACAAACTGAAAATGCTATTTAATTCATTTTTTAATATTCAAAACCAACTCCCCCATCCATTCACGTCTCCATGCTTTAGTTTGTTGAGGAATCACTTTGGAAAATGCCCTCCTAGCGTTTCTACCCTGGGGCCATCTAGAGTAAGGGCAGGTGAGTAATGTAGCATTTACTTCCTGGAATACATCTGCCTTTAGCTTAGGCATGCAGGCAGGAGGCTGTGTGCTTAGCTGAGAAAGCCCCTCCTCCAGATACAAGAATGCCCATGAAGACTCCTGGGATGTATGACATCAGTTTGACCTAGGCCAGAAACCAGAAAGCAGCTGAAGAAATGTAAAAAAAATAGATTAAAACAAGATAAATACATTATACCCTCTATCTATTTACTAAGGCTGGCAGCATAAGGAGTAAAAATAGTTATTGTAGGTTGAGAGAGTTTAGTTCCACTTTAAGAAAGAGAGGATGTCCGAAACTGTTCCCATAGTATAGGTTTTCATGGTGAACATTAAGATGCAATCAGAGGCATCAATACCCTAAAATAGTCCAAGAGCTTCAGCTGCTGCAAAGGAAAATATGTCTGAAATGAGCTCAGTGGTTTGTTTTTTTATTTAGGGACAGATGAGTGGTCGTGATCTGCATATAATGAGAGCATCGCATTGCATTTTATTAACTCTCAAGGATAATGTTTAAATTGAGGTGATTATCAAAAAAAAAAAAAAAAAACCTCCAGAGAAGCCGAGCAGGGAATCATTTGATTAACACTTGCTTGGACTATTTCAATTAATTGCATCTTTCAACAGCTTGTTGTAGAAGGGAGCAGGAATCCAGCAGATTTGTCTGTAAATCCCCTAGAGAGGGACTAAGCAAGAAGTCTGCGCCATTAAATCTGTCAATAAAGGAGGCACACAAAGAACAGAACGGCTGCCCCTGGATGTGCGGCTTCTGCTGTCCAAGGTTCTGAAAGCACACAATACTTTATAGGCTTTTCTCCTGCTATTTAGATGGTCACAGCATACATGTTTGTGTATCTATAGGCTCCATGCACACTGGGGCTCATAAACTGACGTTTTTGGGAGTTTGGGCGTTTTGGTTTTTTAACAGCCCATAAACTCCCCTCTATGTTATCCTATGTGTCCCATGCACACATGGACATTTTTGGATGTTTATCAGCAGTGGAGTTTATGGGCTGTTTTCTGAACCCCATAAAATCGCGTTCAGGAGTCGTTTTTCTGACCACAGTCAAGTTGGAACAGGAAGGGCCCATTCCCAAACTGTTCCCACAAAGTTGGGAGCATGAAATTGTCCAAAATGTCTTGGTTTGCTGATGCCTTTTCTTTCCAAAAATATGTAGCTAGGCTGCTTCTCCTGCGATAAAAAAAAAACAATACTATGCATGCTGGATGATGTTATAGTAGATGGAGGTAGGGATAGGTGTACAGGAAAGGTTCGGATGTTTGGATGTTAAGATACAGGAGGTAATGAGGTGAGCACATTTAGTAGTTAGTTGTTGGGTTTGGGTGATAAGTCTGGAACAGTGAATACAGAAATGGAGCTCAGGGACCCTGGCTCAATTCTTGCACTGGGCCCAGGAATTTAACTGATAGGTCTGGGGCAATGAGTGCCTCAGACCTATCAGTTAAATTTTTGGGCCCAGTGCAAGAATTAAGCCAGGGTCCTTGAGCTCCATTTCTGGTTCCATTTCTGGTTCCATTTTTGGTTCCATTTCTGGTTCTGACAGGTTCCTGTCTCAAATCTTGCACTGTGGCTCAGGAGTTAAGGTGATAGGCCTGCAGCAAAGGGTACAGGTGGAGCTGAACTACTGAAACAAAAGTAAAAGTGGTTTCTGCTATAAACTTTTGAAGACTAATTATTCCACAATACATGTGGTTACCGAGGACAGTGGGGGCCTATTTTAAAGTGTATTTCCAATTTGTTAAGAATGTGCAAATATATGAATGCCTACTTTTTAGCAAAACTTAAATATGCAGCAAACAGACTATGCAGGATGCACAATTGCATGCCTTCACTTGGCTTATAATAGGACTGCCAGGTCGATCCCGCTGCACTTTGCCCATTTACCATGGTGGTGAAGAAGAAGTATACCCCCCCCATCCCAAAGTTGTATGCCCAATACCTCAAAAACTATCAGCCCTGAACACTGCCACATGGGGAGCAGGGAGTGTTCTTGTGGCCACACAAATAGAAAAAGTCACTGTTAGCATAGATATAGGAGCGCTTAAGCACTGATCAGAAAATTGAAGGCATGCACTCACAGCTAATGCCCCGTACACACGGTCGGACTTTGTTCGGACATTCCGACAACAAAATCCTAGGATTTTTTCCGACGGATGTTGGCTCAAACTTGTCTTGCATACACACGGTCACACAAAGTTGTCGGAAAATCCGATCATTCTGAACGCGGTGACGTAAAACACGTACGTCGGGACTATAAACGGGGCAGTGGCCAATAGCTTTCATCTCTTTATTTATTCTAAGCATGCGTGGCACTTTTTCAGTCGGATTTGTGTACACACGATCAGAATTTCCGACAACGGATCTTGTTGTCGGAAAATTTTATATCCTGCTCTCAAACTTTGTGTGTCGGAAAATCCGATGGAAAATGTCCGATGGAGCCCACACACGGTCGGAATTTCTGACAACACGCTCCGATCGGACATTTTCCATCGGAAAATCCGACCGTGTGTACGGGGCATTAGTCTGTCAGCTTTGTCATATCAATTTTAATTAGTAATTTTTGTCAATGCCACCAGATCTCTTTAAGAGCTTGCTGAGATAAGCTTATTTAGCCTCGCAGATTGACAGACTTAAATCAATCATACCTGACCCAAAGCCTTGCAGTGAATCAGTCATTATGTAAGCAAGAAGCTTATTTACTTTCTCCACAGGAGCCTGGCCATCTTCTCCCTCTTCACAAACATTGCTTTATTTTACAAGGCAAGATTGTTACTTCCATCAACCTGGAGAACCACCATATCTCTGCTTGTTTAGGGAGATCTTCCTAACATTTATAACCCCTTTAATGGCTAAGCTATAGCTCTCAAGGCTAGTGATAAGCAAATCAGTCCAAATTAAAAAAAAAAAAAACCTCAAATTCAGCAAACTAAATTTGTCAATAAATTTAGTAAACAGAGTTTTTAAATTTTCAATATATGTATGTTTTTCAATATATGCAATTCCCCAGCCTGCAGAGAATCATACAGTTCATAAATCACAATGACCTAGGTTTCTAAATTGCACACTGGCCTGCACAGAAGCCAGACCTACATGCCAATACTAAGCAAAATCACAAAGTGCTGAATCGTCAATTCTCCCAATTTGATTACCCCTGCTCAAAGTCATCTGACCATTCAAGACACACCACTATATTATAGTAGGGGTGCCTTTAAGGGTAAATTACAGTGGAAAACGGCCTTCGTATGCAATGACCATATATGACCTACGCCTTTAAAGTGGTCCCTGCATCAGAATCATTATTATGCAAGATCCTCTTTAAATTACAAGCTATATATCAAAATGTTTTCTTTGTGAATAGCACCTATTGATTAGATAGGATACATTAAGGTGACCGCATTGAAACATACTGATTATCTAAAAAGCAGTAAACAGAATATAGTTTCACTTTAAAGTATATTTCCACATTTGCAGACAAATTTGAAAAAAACTCCTCTATGTTTGTTATGTGTTCCCATTCACACAGCATATCCTAATAAAAAAAAAAACATATACTGTATATATGTCTTACCTTTCTAGCTGTTTATTTGGAACATGTTTATACACAGGCCCCTATAGCACTCTATTGCATAGCCCCCAACTGTCCCTGATTTCGAGGGACTGTCCCTGATTTGGAGCAATGTCCCTCTGTCCCTCATTCCCCCCCTCATGTGTCCCTCATTTTGGTCTGATCTATATAGATGTATATAAAATGCACTTTTTATCTATCAAAAAGTGTTTTCCAGGGCTAAACCTTTCATCTGATTTCTGAATTGCTGCATTTGTAAATTTCAAAAGCCAATATAAAGGAATAGTAGTGGTAAAAAAAGCACTTGTGGGTTTAATCAATCTTGTTTTTTGTACAATTCTCCTTTAAGGGGGTGGGGCAAGGGGTGTGTCCTATGCCTGCTTACTTTTGCTGATAGGTGTCCCTCATTCCCATCTCAAAAAGTTGTGAGGTATGCTATTGTGATGTCCAACTAGGGGACAGAGTGAGGGAGTTTTTTTTGTAAAGCGCACTACCATATAATATACCACCAAAGTCTTGAAATCTTTAACCCTCTGTTAGGACAATGTGCACATCTAGTTTACAACTGATAATGAGATCTGTCAGTACAAAACAAACAGGGCTCTACATTAAAGTATAACTAAAGGCAAAACTTTTAGTTTTTAGTTTTGGATACAGTGGAGGTGGAGGTGGATTAGAACGCTTTGGTTTTTATTACTAACTGAGCCCCCGTTAGGGAGATTCATCCTCTCTATCTGTCCTGTTTACAGAAAATCCCACATTTTGGATTGTCCCCAGAAAAGTAATAGAGGGGAAATCTTCCAATGGGGACACTAGTTCTGGTGACCTTGGATTCCCCATGGAATTCCCTTAATTTGCAGGAATTTTCTCTCACTTCCTGTTTGGATATGGGACAGGAAGTGAAGGGAAATCTCCGCAATGGGACACAGATGGTGTTAAAAAAAAAATAACACTCTCATGTTCTATCCAAAAAAAAAAAAAAAAGGATGAAGTGGGGGGTCGGGTCCAGGCTGCACCCTATGTGTCTATGTACACACAGAACACAGCTCAGGAGCGAGCCCCTATGAGTGCCCCCATAGCAAGCGGCTTGATATGGGGGCACTCGGCAGGGGGGGAGGAGCCAGGAGACCAACGATGGGCCCAAGAAGGGGAGGATAGGGGTTGCTCTGATTTCAACCATCCCCCATCTACCAACATTCACTCTCTAATTTATTTGGCCTTGTATTATCATTTTAAAATAATATACTTATTGGTCCATGGAGTCCAGCGCTGTCTTTCTGGCAAGCTAAGATCACCTTGTGCCACTCTGCTTCTGCGCCACCAACTCCTCTTCAGGAAGGCTTCCTTATTTTCACATGCATGCGCCAGGTAGAGGCCTGTAACAAGTATGGGCATGCACAGGCTCGTGCATGTACGCACCCTCAAGCACTGCCTCCTCAGATGTGTGACATAGTCATCCCAGGAGGTGGGGGGCAATCCAGACATCATTTGTGTCTAGGCAAAGAATAAAGAAGTGGAAGGCCACAGTACTAAAACATACAAAAAAGTCATTATCTTCCATAAAACTATCAACTATTGTATAGGAGGGAGGGGGAAGAAGGAGAAGAGAGCAAGTTACATTAATTGGAGAAGGTGTGCGTTAACATTACATAGAAGGAGAATGCTAAACAGAATTTTTAAATCCCAACTCTTGGAAAATTGAAAATCCTCTCTTGCAGCGGGGCTGCATCCAGACTCCAAGGTTTAACTGCTCATTAGACATGTGCGATGCGGTTCGTAACGAATATATTTTTGTACAAATTTGTTAGTATTCGTACATTCGGATCAATTCGAACATCCGAATAGCTGAAAGAACCAAAATACGACAATTACGAAATTACGAATAAGCAAAATAACGAACATGCGAAAATACGAACTTACGAACGGACAAACTTACGAAAATATGGAACTCGGAAACAGTAAAAGAAAGAAAATGACATCTATAACGAATGATTTACATTTCGTATTTTCAATCCTTTGTCTGTTCATAATTTCGTATGTTCGCATTCTCATTCATGTGTTCGTAATTTTGTTTCTTCGTTTGTTCGTAATTTCGTTTGTTCGTGTTCTTGAATCGTTCTTTTGAATGGACAGTGTAAGTGTATCTTAATATGTATGTTCGTAATTTCGTATGTTCGTAATTTTGTGTTCTCGAATCGTCCTTTCGAATGGGCAGTGCATTAGTGAGTGATGTATCTTACTTAAAGTTGAGTTCCACCCACTTTTACAACTCTTCAGCATCCCTCACTAAACTGTGCACTGTAAACGAATTGGATATTTTTTTTTTTTCTCAGCACCTACTGTATATCTGCTGTATTCATTTTTCACTTCCTCCTCCCTGGCCGTGGCCCATCGCATCATTTCCTGTTTGCAATGCCTTCTGGGAAGGGGTGGCAACTTCCTCTGACACTGCCGTTGCTATGGAAACCTGACCTGAAACCTATTACACTGCTTGTGCTGCACTGAGCATGTGCGAGATCTGAAAGGATGAGATCCAGGAAGAAATACAGTCTGGCTTCAGATGCCCACACTTAAGGTGGCCACGGCCTGCTGTAAGTTTATAAAATAACAAACTACTGCTATAAACTAACAAAACAGACCTTAGTTTACAGACTAACTTTACTAGAATACATTAAGCCTGTGTAATATAGGGGTATTTTTATTTAAAAAGTATAATTTTGGCCGGAACACCACTTTAATATCTTTAGCCAATCAGCTTATCCCTTTTGTGTCTGAGTCACACTGCATTCCTGAATCTTTTTAGATTCAGTTGAGGAGGAGACGGAGTCAGGTCTGGTGACTGAGGGAGTGGACTGGAGGAAGTACAGGACTTATTAGAAAAGCAAGCATAGGATTATTATTCTTTATTTCCTACCAAAGTACGACTCAACAGAAAAGGCAATCTCACAAAAGTAACAATTACTAAATTACGAGTAGTGCACCGAATAAACGAAAACTATTATCTAACAAAATTACGAATTTTGAATAAAAAAAAAATTAGACTAATGGAATTACGAATCATTTCGTATCAAAGAAGATATAACTGTTACGAAAATACGAACAAGTCCGAATATGAAACCTTGCGTCTTACGAAATTACGAATCGTTACGAATCAATGGAAACGTAAAGAAACGAAACGAAACAAATTTTTTTGTTGTGCACATGTCTACTGCTCATTTAATCCAAGGAGAGTAATGCCGCGTACACACGAGCGGACTTTCCGGCAGACTTGGTCCGGCGGACCGGACTCCGTCGGACAATTCGATCGTGTGTGGGCTCCAGCTGACTTTTTTTTCCCCAAAAGTCCGACGGACCTAGAAATAAAACATGCTTCAAATCTTTCCGACAGACTCGAGTCCGGATGAAAAATCCACTCGTCTGTATGCTAGTCCGACAGACTAAAACCGACGCTAGGGCAGCTATTGGCTGCTGGCTATGAACTTCCTTATTTTAGTCCGGTCGTACGTCATCAAGTACAAATCTGTCGGACTTTGGTGTGATTGTGTGTGTCCAAGTCCGTTCGTTTGAAAGTCCAGCGGACCTACACTGCAAAGTCCATTGGAAAGACTGTCGGACCTAGTCCGTCCAAAAGTCCGCTCGTGTGTACGAGGCATAAAAGCATTTAAAGTTACCCCTTCGGGTATCCTTGCAGATGGCGCTCCCCCACAATCCAGTGGTGAACCGTCTCTCGGCATCATCATGTCCAGTGTAGGACTATGGGCTAGTGTTGATGACATCAGGACCTTAGACCACTGGAGCATGGGGGAGAAACTGCTGAGGGGACCGGTCTACCGCCATTATGGAGCAGACAATCAGATGGGTATATCTTCTTTTCTATGTCCCCTATACCTAAATGAGCAATAAATCCTTGCAGTGCAGGTACAAGGTCCCCAAAGTTGTTTTTTTTTTAAAAAAAGCAAGTAAAAATTAAGCAGTTTTTTCAAAAATATTTTTGTTAAGGTTATGCTATGTGAGTGTGAACCTAAAGCAAATACAGAGTAGGAGTTATCCCAATTTGGCTTCAAAAGGGGAAATACACTTTAAAGTGGAAATAAATGAGTTGTCATTACAGCGGTTATCGATAGATGGTGCTGTTGGCGAACGTCCAGACGCATTTTGCTGGCCCAGCTCTGGGCATTATTTTCAGCTAGATCTTGTCATTTCCCCAGACACATGCATGCTTTGCCAGCAATCCTCCCAGGCAGCAAGCCCTCTCTAGAGCTCGATTTCCTCAGCAATGTGTGATGAGTTATTAGGACATGCATATCAGCAGGAGAGGAGCTCGCTGTGAATTGCACAGATTGGTAATGAATGCCACTCATTCACTAACAAGCCTAATCACCCACTCCCCCCCACCCTCCAAAGTGATTCAGCAATGTGCTAATGTAAATAATTGATGCAGACTTTTTAGCTGGAAACGGCACATAGTGCGGGGTGAGTTGTAGTGTAACCTCCCTGCCAGATCCTGTTTGTGGACAGGACCTGCATAGTGGTTAGCACTTCTGTCTTGTAGCATTGAGTTCTCTGAATAACATCCAGGATGCTATGGGGTTGACTTGTTAAAAATGGAGGGTGCAAAATCTGGTGCAGTTCTGCCATAGATGTGCGTAGCCTATTGCATTAGGGTGTGCACCCCAAAGCCCAAACACAGAGCAACAGAGGAAGTAGCTAGGCAGTGGTGAGTGCAAAGCACATGTGAATGAGTCCTTTTTTTTAAAAAAAAATTTAAAAACATTTTTTTTAAATATTTGTATTTATTTATTGTTTACATTTTTTAACTACCCTTTTGGGGGGCTTTGGTGAAATAGCAGGGTTCTAAACAGACCCTTGATGTCTTACATTTAAGACTGAAAAAGGGACTGAGGACAGGATGGAGGCGCAGATGCTAGAACCCATCCCCATACAGCGCAGCGGGAGGGAGGGAGAGGAGGAGAAGCCGGCAGTACAGCCGGTCCTCCTACCTGGCAGGTGCCTGGGCCCCATTTTTTTTAACTAATAGGACATGGCCCCAGTACAGGAGGGTAGGCTATAGTGCCTTATCATCGGTCAGGGTGTACAGGGTGATTAGGGTGTGCCCTGACACACCCGGAACACCCCTTGCGCATGCCTATTTGTTCTGCATAGAAACGAATCAGCTTCCAGGTTTTACTGTCAAAGCTTAATGAAATAAGCTGAAGTTAGAAGCTAATTGGCTACTTTGCACAGCTGCACCACATTTTGAGTGCTCCAGTGTTAGTAAAACTCGCTCAGTGAGTTTTTAAAGCATTTTCTGCAAAGAAGGGTGCAAAATCCACGTAAAATGCATCTTGAGTTGTGTTATGATTTTAGGCAGCATGTTAAAAACTTGCTACAAATGCATTATGCGTATTTCTAACACACAGAGGTGAACGAGTCCTTACTATCTCCGTTCGGTTTAGCTTTATGGATAATTCAGCAGGAAGAGTGAGATTTCCTGCTGGGATAGGAAAGAGGAGGGGTTGGGAACTCCAATAAGAAAAGCGTATAATATGCCAGAGGGTGATTTAATATATGATATGAGTTTTAGGTGGAATGATCCTTGCTAGGACATAATATGTCCCATCCACACACACACAGTGCATGGATGTCCCTCCTATACCCTCCTAAAACCGAGTGTACACTTCAAACACAACTTAGCTGAACTTTGTCCTTTGTTCTGTGTAAAGATAAACAAACTCCTAACCTCTCCTAATGAATCATATTCCTATAGTAGCAAAATCCTAATGACTTAACTGCTAATGAAGAGATAAGAGATGTTGTAAAATATGCGACGTACTGTCATTTCCCTCAACTGACGCTAAAGAGAGTGCAGAAGACCGTATGACCCAACCTGTACATAGATAGTGTAGATGATTGTACAACCCAACCCCTATATAGATAGAGAGTGTAGAAGACCATATGACCCAACCTGTGTATAGATAGAGAGTGTGGAAGTCTGTATGACCCAACCTTTATATAGAGAGAGAGTGTAGAACACTGTAGGACCCAATCTGTATATAGCTAGAAAGTGTAGCATGCTATATAGCCCTACCTGTATATGGATAGAGAGTGTAGAAGATTGTATGACCCAACCTGTATATAGCTAGAAAGTGTAGAAGACTGTATGACCCAATCTGTCAATAGATAGAGAATGTAGAACACCGTATGACCCAAACTTTATATAGGTAGAGAGTGTAGCAGGCTGTATGGCCCAACCTGTATATACACTGAGCAAAATTATAAACGCAACACTTTTGTGTTTGCCCCTATTTATCATGAGCTGAACTTAAAGACCTACTAAAATAACAAAAAAAAATTTGGGACAGACTCTTTGGACCACTTCGTCTTTTTTCTGCTGGCACACTTCTATGTTTTGATTTATATAGAAAGAGATTGTAGAACATGGTATGACCCAACCTGTATATAGGCAGAAAGTCTTAAACAATGTATGGGCCAACCTGTGTAAATATAGAGAGCATAGACAAATGTATGATCCAACCTGTATATAGTGTGGTAAGGAGGGCCAAAGATCACCCACAAGCTGCATGAAAAAGTATTGGTCTCTCAAAGCAGGAAAACACAAGTAGCTTTCTTCAGCAAAAGCAAAGCAAACAATCCTGGTACACAGAAAATCTTACAACACGACTCACCACCAGTCTCTCCGTCCCACACTAGGGTTTAGGGGTCCAACTTATTTCAGGGTACAAGACAAGCCACAGGAGGCCAGCAAAACTAGATCCTCTTCTGGTCTTCAGAACGTCCATCCTTGTTCACAACTGTAAACCACTCCACTCTACCTCACAGACACCTACTGCTTCCTTCCTGCTGCTATGCAAGCATGTGGCTCAACCCCTTCAGGACCCTGTAATCAGGGTTTGAAGGTTCTGCTCTGCCACAACTCTTCAAACCTATGAAATTCCAGGTCCGTAATAAGGATTTAACAATCCAGAGATTAGTGAAAATAAGTTCTCTCTTCTCCAACAGGACTACCCTGAAACCCCTCAACTTGCAGTCAACTTAAGTGAGAACCCCTGACCATTCAGCAGTGTCCTCAAACCGCCACCCCCCCCAAAAGGATCACAACCAAAATAGATTCCATCTGTCAAAAGATCCAATCTGACTGCTAACAATGAATGGGGTGAGACGTATCACTGAATTATATAAGCTGCTTTTAACGTTGAAATAATTTTTTTTTTTAACATTTTAAAATACTGCTCAAAAAAGCCCTTGAGATCTTTCTACCCATAATCCTTTGCACCCAAGAAGTTCAGTCCAAGTCAGCCATGTCCTAAACCAGGGGTCTTCAAACTACGGCCCTCCAGTTGTTCAGAAACTACAATTCCCATCATGCCTTGTCATGTCTGTGAATGTCAGAGTTTTACAATGCCTCATGGGATGTGTAGTTCTGCAACAGCTGGAGGGCAGTAGTTTGAAGATTCCTGTCCTAAACGAATTTCTCTATCACTCTGCTCACTCTTCCTATCAGCATGTCCCAATGTTTGCATATAAACACTCTAGCACAACTGATTGGCTTCTTGCTCTGTCTCTCTCTCACCTAGCCTAAGCTCTGCTTTATGGAGGCTGATATAAAGGAAATTCCATTGGATTTATTAAAATACATTTAATGTTCTCTTAGTAGTAGGGTGTAGGTCCTCGGACCTGCCCTGAAAGTCTTGGGAGGGGAATGGCATGTGGTCTTCTGGTCAGGTTCTACCCCTCCCATAGGGTCTGCCTTCGGGGGGGGGGGGAGCCCCACCTAGTACTTGGTTGGTCTGTTTTGGTTGGTCAGAGGACAGGGTCCGCCTGGTTTCGGCTAGGTGGGTCAGTGAGTACCCCTGTCCCTGCCAGGAGCCTTGGGCCCCCGGGGATCAAGGCAAGGGTCCTTTCACTTCGGAGGAGGACCATGTGTACACCCTGTGCACTTTTTTGTGTTCTCACTTTTGAGTGCACACTGTTTTTCTTTTTGCACCGGGTGTTAAGTTTTTGGGTGTGTTTCACTACACCACAGAACTAAAAAAAAAAAAAAAAAAATACATTTAATGTTGTTTAAATAAATAGAGAGCTGCAATAATTTGTGTCTTTTATATCTGCCTTTAAGTATCATTTGGAATTCTGCTTTAGTGAACTCAGTAGTATAGGAAAAAAAATGCAGTGAGTCATAGATTACATTGGAAATGATGCCTTGTTGCACACCCACATCTGATGATACAACGCTCCATTCTATATATACTTAACCTTTATGCAGGTTTATGTGATACAACTGTTCCATCCACTATGAATGAACAATAAGCCGATTGTCTGGCTGCATTTTATCTCCTCGTACTGCTGCGTGTCCTTATTGTTTTCTGCAGACGCTGATACAGTTATGTTTGAACATCCATTCCCGTCCTTGGGGTACTCAAGAAAATATTGACGAATCAAAAGTCACTACTGAACTGTGAATAATAATTAGCGAAATGTAGATGTATGATCGTTTCTAGGGAAATAACATTTTTTTTTTATATTCTTTAATGCGTTTGTATTGCTAAAGATCTTTGTTATTTTATTTTTATCATATGACAACATTTCAACACAGGGTGGAATTAAAGAGGATCTTCAGCCCTCCCTCCTAAAATTTTTTTTTTTAACCCCTGCCCCTGGAGGTTGACTCCTGCACAATTCAGATACTCACCCACCCAGAAGATCCAGCGTTGTCCCGCTGAGATCCTCTTCTGTGTTGCCAGCGATTAGTTCCGCACCGCCATGTTTTTCTATGACGTCATCGGTATCGGCCCGTCAATTAGGGGCACACGGGCACCGCTCCCCGTATCCATGCATCTGACCCCCTCATCTACATGCATGGATGCATGGATTCCAATGGGGGGGGGGTTGAAGCACGTGATTAGAGCCAGAGGCTCTAATAGGCTTCAAAAAAGGTTGGGCTTGGGGAGCAGAGCACTGCGCTGCGAGCCCACCCAGTTGTGTTACAATTAGGGCTGGGGAAAAAATCAATATAAATCTTGAATCGAGTTGAGAGGTCAAACCAATTCAAAATTTAAGCAAATTGATTTTTTTAGATTTTTTTTTTCACCGCGCCAGTCCTGAGGCGCTGACACCGTGACGGTCCTGAGGAGCTGCGGGCAGGAGTTTTTAGGTGAGGCCGCGGCTTCGGCCTAGTCCGCGAGGCCGGACACCGTGGACTAAGCTGAAGCTGCGGCCTCTCTTACAAACTCCTGCCTGCAGCTCCCCAGGACCAGCACTAACACCGTGACGGTCCTGAGGAGCTGCGGGCAGGAGTTTTTAGGTGAGGCCGCGGCTTCGACCTAGTCTGCGGGGCCGGACACCGCGGACTAGGCCGAAGCCGCGGCCTCACCTAAAAACTCCTGCCTGCAGCTCCCCAGGACCGGCGCTAACACCGTGACGGTCCTGAGGAGCTGTGGGCAGGAGTTTTTAGGCGAGGCTGCGGCTTCGGCCTAGTCTGCGGGGCCGGACACCGTGGACTAGGCCGAAGCCGCGGCCTCGCCTAAAAACTCCTGCCCACAGCTCCTCAGGACCGGCGCGGTGTCCAAAAAAAAAAAACTCAATTCGAATCGTGAATCAATTTTTTATTATGAAAATCGCAGATTTTTTTTTTTTTTTTTAGAAAATCTCCCAGCCCTAGTTACAATAGTGAGTTAATTCTCCTCCCGGCCAATCAGGAAGCGGGTCATGAGAACTGTCACCTGATTGGCCGAAAGGAGATCTGACCGGAATTGGCTGCCAGGAGGAGAAGGAGGGAGGAGACACCGGGGAACCACCAGCTGCCACTGGATGTCATCAGTAGGGGTCGGCTTTTCCGGGTTCAGCCAGCGAGCTGCTAGGTCCGCCACCTTCCCCTTTACTGGACAGAGAGACAATGCCTCCTGGGAAGTGTGACATGCATATCCCAGGAGGCAAAGGGTGCATACTACACGTCATTCTCCTAGGCCAATGATGTGCACAGGAGGGCGGCCTGAACTCGTTTTTTTTCTTTTTAAAAACCAGCACAATTTAAAGTGCTACTAAACCCACAACAGTAAAATCCGTCTGTATATGCAGTAAAGCATGCTTGTTATACTCAGTGAGGAACCTAAGGGGTTAATCGTCTGCATTGTGTAAAATAGGCTGTTTGATCCTGTATGCACAGATCCTCCTCTTCTTCCACTGACTCCCAAACATGTCCGGATAAGACAGGATTACTGGAGTCAGGCTGCACATGCTCAGTTTGGTGTGTATTGCTAGAGAGCTTTTTTTTTTTTTCTTGGGAGAGTGCATGTGATCAGTACAGGGCCAGGGCCAATTAGCACTCTCCAGATAGAGGGTCGGGGGTCATGCAGCCTCATAGGACAGTCGAGGGAGAATGAAAACTCCTCCTACAAGCTTTAACCAGACACTGATAGAAATCATAAGACTGCTATATATTGCTGATGAGAAAAGATATTTAGCAGTTCATATTTACTAAAACTATTGCATTTCCATGTTCTGTGTACTGTGGGAGACCAGATATAGGGAATGCAGGGTGCTGGGTTTAGTAACACTTTAAGGAGGGGAGGAAGAGTGGAGAGGAGGGAACGTTGCCTAAAGGGTGAAAATCCGCTTTAAGGGTCCATGGACACTGGCTTAAAAAAAATGCCAGTGCTCTTGGCAGAAAAAAAAACCCCAAATTTTGTATTAGCGTTTAGCAAAGTTTAGCGGTTTTTTTTTCTGCCAGAAAACCACTTTCAAAAGCGCAAAACTGAAGGGTTCTCTTTCTGCCCAAAAAAACGCTGAGCTTAAAATATGCCTCTAAATGACATAATGTGCATGGACAGTGTTTAACACATTGAGCCCAATAAATAAAAAAAAAAAAACATTCCCCCATAAACTAATTGTTACAATTCTTATCCCATCACTTGCTCTTTCAGTGCTGTTTCCCTGAACATCCAGTTTTCACGGGAATAATTAAAGAGTGGACAGTGCAGTCACCAAACAGTAGGCTAGCTTTTGAGAAAGGAAGGAGGGAGACAGAAGGAAGAGGAGTGTCTTGCCACCCTAGACTACAGGCTGTGTGTTGCTATTGATGCATACCTCCCAACTTTATGAAATGGGAATGAGGGACACCTATTAGCGAAAGTATGTAGGCATAGGCCACACCCCCTGCCATGCCCCCTTAATGGAGAATTGTACAAAAAAAAAAAGATTAGTTAAACCCACAAGTGTTTTTTTTTTTTTACCACTACTATTCCTTTATATTGGTTTTTGAAATTTACAAATGCAGCAATTTACAAATTGGATGAAAGGTTTAGCGCTGGAAAACACTTTTTGATTGATTTGTAGTAGTGCATTTTATATACATCTATATAGATCAGATCAAAATGAGGGACAAATAAGGAGGAACGAGGGACAGAGGGACATTGTTTCAAATCAGGGACAGTCCCTTTGAAATCAGGGACAGTTGGGAGGTATATTGATGCACAGTGCAGTGTAGGAAGACCCAGCTCTAGTCCCCGCATGGAAGGGTGGCTTCACAGGATGCTGACAAAGAAAGGAGACACCTGGGGCAGCATCATGACACAAATTTGAACTGGAACATAGGCAAGAATAAAACAATAAAACATAAATAAGCAGCATACTCTGTAAGTGATTAAACCAGCTTCCAAATGTGCTTAAAGTTAATACCTCAAAACTTCATATTCCTGATATGTCCCTGCTGTACCATGTACATGTATGGGAAAGCATCCTGTTCTCTTTGTATTGCTTCCTTTGTGTAAAATCCCTGGTGTTCCTGCCAGTCCCTTTGCTTTCCTAATAAAAGAAAACTGACCACACTAAGCAACAGAGCACAGCGTGGTCAGTTCTCTAGCTATGCTGGGAACTCAGTGTGCTCTCCTCCAATGATCAGACTTGTCCTGACATGCCCCCCCTGCACAGCCATTTACTGAGAAGCTCAGTGTGCTGCTGCTTCTCCTTCCCCAGTTCTTATGCAGCTGAAAATAGAGGATCTGTGATCACTTCTAAAAACGGGAAAAAAGGTATTTATATATTGTTTTTCATATCTATACAAAAATGCTTTGCCTTTCATTTCTATTTTAAACTGAATGGGTTGTTTTTCAAGGTGATCATTTACAATCACTTTAAGGGTATAATATGAATTTATTAATTGGTTAGGTGTTGTTCAGATGGTCATATGATTTTTATTTATGATGCATTTTCTTTTTCTTTTTGAATGTTCCATATATTTAGCTAAGAAAGGTTACCAATGCTTTACGGACATTATAGCAATTACAGCTGTAACAGCATCAAAATAGAATGGTTAAGTACAATGTCGATATCCAATCAGCACCATGTGTGGAAATTCAGACGAAGGAAAGGGAATAAGCAAATGGAATCACGAAGAGAACACAATGGGGAAGGAAAGGAAAAAGAAAGAAACACAGAAATTCAACTTCTCTGATAGCTGCACCTTTCTATCTATACAGGAAACAACAATGCCTTAAGTAGTCCACCTGACCCTCGGATGGTTAACATCATCTGCATGGTGTGGAGGCCCCAATGTGTAGAAATGTTCATATCTTTCTTTTGTCTTTGAATTTATGAACCCATGCCCCTGTTCCCATGGTTCTATGAACCCTAATTAGCCACCATTATTATTATTATTAACAAAGGGATTAAGCATTTTATGGTATGTACCAAAAGTGGTACAAGGGATCTCTTGTAGGATCTTATAGACGTGAAGGTAGCGTAGAAAGAACAATACATTTTCTGAATGATCTCTGGTCATGTCTCTCATACTTTTTGCTTATAGGTCAACAAACAGACATTGCGAGTATATATCCCTAGATAGTGTTCCAGTCTGAGACTTGAAATACATGTTCTTGCTAGATTTACAGTTGGACCTTCAATATTCCTACTTAGAGAATCACCAAATTGATTATATCTATGGCCCACTGGTCAACGAGTGAGCAGGTCAAAAATTGTTTAGATCATTATAGTTCCCTAATAGATGCCCTCTCCCTATCCATTGACATAAATAGTCAGTGCTGGGACAAAGTTATCCAGTGCCCAAGGTGAAGATGCCCAAACTGCCCCCCCCCCCTGGATGGGGCGGAGAGGTAGTACAGAGGGTTGGGCTGTGTGGTAGGACAGGGCTGACAGTGGAAGAGGATTCCCTTGGTTTCTTGCTGATGTTGCTGCCCACCACCAGTGGGTGTGCTTGGTGGTGGATTGATGGTGCTGGTACTGAAGGTGTGCTGGGCTCTGTTCCTGGTTCCTGGTGTGCCTTGTCTTCCAAGTGCTATAGTCCCCCACCAGAGGCGGCTCTCTAATTAGGCAAATTAGGCGGTCGCCTTAGGCCTCGCCCCCACAGGGGCCTCGTGGCCGCCTAATTTTCCCATTTCGCAGTGCCTTCTGCGAACCGCTGTGGGTGTCAATACATTTTTTATGACATTCTAATATATGAGGTGACTCTGTGATGGCTGGGTTATATTAACTTGAACTTCATGTAAATGGGGAAATATGCGTGTAATATATAATATATATGTAATATATATATATTTGATGAAAGAAGAATTGGTTAGAGAGAATTCTATAGACGGTGAATTCATAGTTCATAAAATTTAAAACTCTTAATATATGCAATTTATACAGCTAATTTTTATTGCTTGAATTATTTTTCCAATTATGGATGTGAGTGGGGCCTCATGTCTCAGATTTGCCTAAGGCCTCACAAAGCCTAGAGCCGCCTCTGTCCCCCACGGCTTACAGTAAGAGGGGTCTTCTGTTACACATAAATTACTAGTGATGTGTGTGATTCTGTAGGGAAGGAGGGTGCTGCTGAGCGCAGGGGGGATTTAACTTCTACCCTGCTTCTCATTCCATAAACGTTTTCAGTAGTAGTGGGTAGGCGATGATCATGCGACAACCCACCCTCCCTCCCACATGAGAATGCTGCATCCTTATCCTGGCCCTGTAAACAGATGACCAGGCCAAATGGACATCTTTATGAAGCACCGTTTAGGGCTCCGGAGACACTTTATCCTGAGGGCAGCTGATCACTTCCTACACATCCAGCCACCCACCATAGTCTATAGTGGACTCTCAAATCATCTATGTTGTACATTCACTAGTGGCATTGAATGAGCACCATTATTTCACATATGAGAACTATTAATCATAAATAAGTACCGGTTATCACAAATGAGTACCTGTGATCATAATAGAAGATTCAATTCTATTCACAATAATTCACTTCCTCCAGCCCCCATAATAGAAGATCCACTTCTATTCACAATAATTCACTTCATCCAGCCCCATAATAGAAGATCCACTTCTATTCACAATAATTCACTTCATCCAGCCCCATAATAGACGATCCACTTCTATTCACAATAATTCACTTCATCCAGCCCCATAATAGAAGATCCACTTCTATTCACAATAATTCACTTCATCCAGCCCCCATAATAGAAGATCCACTTCTATTCACATAATTCACTTCCTCCAGCCCCATAATAGAAGATTCACTTCTATTCACAATAATTCACTTCATCCAGCCCCCATAATAGAAGATCCACTTCTATTCACAATAATTCACTTCATCCAGCCCCCATAATAGAAGATCCACTTCTATTCACAATAATTCACTTCATCCAGCCCCCATAATAGAAGATCCACTTCTAGTCACAATAATTCACTTCCTCCAGCCCCCATAAAACAAAGCAGTTGTAATTTACTGATTACTGTTTGCAATGCTCTTGCAGGCTTCAATGCAAAAAAAAAAATGTTAAAAAATACCCATTTTTATATTATTAATGTAGCTGCATTTATTCAATTTCTGCAAAAGGTGGACTTTGCCTTTAACAGCAATCCAGTACAATGCTCCTGTGCGATATTTCGTCACACTAGTTGCAGGAAGGAAAACCTAGGCAACACACGGGGGTTTGTAACTGTGTGGTTTTGGCGAGAGAGGCTAAGAAAACGTCAATAAAATCAATAAAAAAAGGTTTTCCTCGTCCTGCATGAAATAAGAGTGACTGGTTTAACTTTCTTCCCTGACAAACGCTAATCAATGGAGGTTTACACGCCGGCCTCACCACAGGCTGGGCACGCCGCTGTCTCCCTGTGTGATAACCGTGCGGTGCAAAGAGCAATGCTGACGTGGAAAGTGCGCCAATCAGATTCAGAGCGGCCTATGCAATAAAAGATCTCATCGGTCACTTGAGATCCAGTAGATTGTCTTATGAACCCCTAATAAGTGCTGCAGGGGAGAGGAGAGAGCCCTCACCGCCTCTGGGAGTGTAATAATGATGTCTGTGCTGGCCCAGCTACTACATTCCTTCCTTCACCTCCCTACATACCCTTTTATGTAGCAGCTGGGGAGGATCAAAGTGCAATACTTTAGAATCTCAGTTGAGTGACAGCTCTGGGTCTGCTGGTGCTGCTGACATCATATCCATGATGGTGGCACCCAGCAACAGTCATAGGCCTTTGGTGTCTACACAATGGAGGCTTTTACAGGAACATGGGGCAGGAATGCTTAAAATACATGAAATGCACATATAAACTTATGGGAAGATTGTTGTAAAAGTGAATGATCTGGGTCTCTTTATAGCTAAGTCCACTTTCACACAGCAGAATTTGTCCTGGTTATTTTCCACTGTTAAACTACCTGTGCACTTGCACATAAATGGACATCCCCAGTAGCACACACCTGTTACAAACGCACTGCTTTTGTCATTAAAATCTGACCTCATCTACACTATATTACCAAAAGTATTGGGACACCTGTCTTTACACGCACGTGAACTTTTTTTAATTTTTTTTTATTGGTTTTAGTTATTTAATATTATTTTTCATAAACACAAATAAGAAAACAATAATCAGAACACATCAAACAAAATATAAGGCACCATTGGAAAAGTCATAGTCAATGAATATCACAGTGTACAGATTTATACCATAAAAAGGGTTAAACCAAGGATATCCCTTCCAGAACCCACCAATTCCCAAGGAGAATAATGGAGATGGGTGGGGGAAGGAGGAGGAACATCAGTGGTACCTCCCAGAATGCACATGAACTTTAATGGCATCCCGGTCTTAGTCCGTAGGGTTCAATATTGAGTTGCCCCACCCTTTGCAGCTGTAACAGCTTCAACTCTTCTGGGAAGGCTGTCCACAAGGTTTAGGAGTGTGTCTATGGGAATGTTTGACCATTCTTCCAGAAGCACATTTGTGAGATCAGGCACTGATGTTGGACGAGAAGGCCTGGCTCGCAGTCTCCACTCTAATTCATCCCAAAGGTGTTTTATCGGGTTAAAGTCAGGAGTCTGTGTAGGCCAGTCACATTCCTCCACCCCAAACTCTCTCATCCATGTCTTTATGGACCTTGCTCTGTGCACTGGTCCAAATCATTTGGTGGAGGGGAGATTATGGTGTGGGGTTGTTTTTCAGGGGTTGGGCTTGACCCCTTAGTTCCAGTGAAGGGAACTCTTAAAGGGGTTGTAAAGGTAAATTTATTATTTTTTTTAAATAACAAACATGTTATACTTACCTTCACTGTGCAGCTCGTTCTGCACAGAGTGGCCCCGAACCTGCCCTTCTGGGGTCCCTCGGCGGCTGTTTCAGCTCCTCCCCACAAGAACTAACCACCTTAATGCGAGCTCCCTCGCATGGTGGTTAGTTATTGCGGGCGCGCTCCCGTGATACAGCCGGCGGCTATAGCCGCTCACTGTATCACTCGGCCCCGCCCCCCGCCGCGCCGCGTCATTGGATGTGATTGACAGCAGCGCGAGCCAATGGCTGCGCTGCTTTCAATCCATCCACTGTAGCCAATCAGCGACCAGGCTGAGCTGCAAAAGAGAAGACGGGAGCGAGCAGCGGAGATTCGAGGTGTCAGGTAAATAAAACGGGGGGGCTGGGGGCGGCGGTATTGTCAAAAGTTTTTTCACCTTAATGCATATAATGCATTAAGGTGAAAAAACGTTTACCTTTACAACCCCTTTAAGGTGTCATCATACCAAGACATTTTGGACAATTTCACGCTCCCAACTTTGTGGGAACAGTTTGGGGAAAGCGACTTCCTGTTCCAACATGACTGCGCACCAGTGCACAAAGCAAAGTCCATAAAGACATAGATGAGCTAGACATGGATGAAGCATAATAACTTGTTGTGTTATGGTGATGCATTAGGCAAGAATGACATTGCTGGTAATACCTGCAGAAACCTGAAATATGGACCGCATAAATTTTAGAAGTCTTTGCACGAATCCAAATGCACTTGGTGGGCATGCACTGCCAATCCCATGCATGCCTACCCAACAGAATTGTATTAGTTACACAATGCCAAGCAAACCGATTGGTGGTCTTACCAGTCAAAATATATTCCTTATAGGGCTCGCTCACGCAAGCAATGGGGGGGGGGGGGGAGAGCGATTAATCCTCATGACTGAGCGGCACTTTCACTGCTACAGCCACTACCTCCTGTAGCTGCCGAGGCAGCGCCCGGGGGTGTACATATGCTGTGGCTGCAATGCTTTTCTGAGGGTCTGCAGCAGGAAATATACCCCCTGTCACTTTTCGTGGGCATAGCGCCTGCTAATCACAATTCAAGTTGTGTTGCACCACTGCGGGGATCAAGGGGTTAAAGCAGGCAGTGAGGAGGTGATACAACGCTAGTGTGAAGGGAACCTTAGGTGCTTTGGAGTTGTAACTTAACCACTTGCCAACCGCCTCACAGTACGGATTATGGCCGCAGACCGGCTCTCCTGCCTAGTACGTGATCCAGCACATACGTGTAAGGAGGCGCTTACCGCCACCGGTGCTACCTGTGCTGTTATTAGTCACAGCACAAGCCAATCAGCAAGTGCCAGCCAATGGATGACCACCAGCAGGTGGCGGGACAAGGGGTGGGCGGCAGCGGTGGCTGCCCTGGGTGCAATGGCTTACTGTAGGGATGAGGGTGCCTTCCTTCTGTTACAAGGCTGGCAGAAGTAGTGACAGCAGCAATGATTTTGACAAGCAACTGACTGCTGGGTGTAGGATTCCTTAAGCTTGCACATCATGTACTGGGGGGGGGGGGGGGGGACATTATTTTGCAGATATAGCTGCAGATTTACAAAATATAAAAATAACTTTTGAAATGACATTATTTTGTTTGAGTTATCATTCGGAAGGTATATATGCTTTAACAATATGATATATATATATATATATATATATATATATATATATATATATATATATATATATATTACACATATACAGTATATATATTTATATATTTATACTTCAACTCCAAACATCCTGCTGTCATCAGCTGCTAATGCGGTATAATGTTCTGCTGCCATAATAAAAGAGCAAAAGTAACAATAACATAAATATAACATGCTTTTCAAAACAAACCATCTAAAAAAAATGACAAGTCAGTCTCAATGTTTAAAAAATATCCTCTATTATAGCGAAATAGTTACTGTCACCATAAAAAAGAAATCACAAGAATTTGGGTATAGCGAGCATTTTTTGCACAGTAGCTCCCGCATTGCCCCCGGTGGTCAGCACTGGAAGGGTTAATCCTTTGATTGACAGCTCCCCCTCCCCCCCTTCCCAATACAAGCTAACGTTATCACCCAGCCCAAACACTCTGTATTATTAGGCCTTCCCTTTTTAACCCCAGGAGAAAATATCTAGATTTGATTAGAAAAGGCAAAGTCCACTGTCCTGATTAAATTATCTGTTGTAGTTCGTCATTTATAACCCACACAAAGGCTGCATGAATATAACAGCAGCAGCCGGCCTTGCCTTATGTAGTAGTTGTCTGTACCTGGGCTGGGGGCTAAGATTTACCCAAATAAGGATGTTTAATGAACAGCAACCCAAAATACCCAATGTGCTCAGTATACCCAATATACCCAATACATCTAATATACACAATATATCCAATATACCCAATATACACAATATACCCAATGTACTCAGTCCACCTAAAATACCCAAAATACCCAATGTACCCAGTATACCTAATATACACAATATACCTAATATACACAATATATCCAATATACCTAATATACACAACATACTCAGTACACCTAAAATACCCAGTATACCCAATGTACCCAGTATACCCAACATAGCTAATATACACAATATACCCAATGAACCCAGTATACCCAAATATACCCAATGAACCCAGTATACCCAAATATACCCAATTAGCCCAGTATATCTAACATACCTAATAAACCCAATATACCCAATGTACTCAGTATACCTAAAATACACAATACACCCAATGTACCCAGCATACCTAAAGCATACAATATACCTAATATACCCAATGTACCCAGTATACCTAAAATACACAATATACCCAATGTACCCAGTATACCTAACATACCTAATATACACAATATACCCAATACAAGAGCTCAGAGGGTTCACAATACAAAATCAATGCAGCAGGCCTGATTTATTATAAGCAACACACTTGAAAAACAATTCCAAGTTTGTATTTTTTTAGTTATTTTTAATGATAGATAGATAGATAGATAGATAGATAGATAGATAGATAGATAGATAGATAGACAGACAGACAGACAGACAGACAGACAGACAGACAGACAGACAGACAGACAGACAGACAGACAGATAGATAGATAGATAGATAGATAGATAGATAGATAGATAGATAGATAGATAGATAGATACAGTAAAATACCGTGTGACAGCTGAAACTCAACAAGATAAAACAGTGAAACAGCTTGTAGTGAAAGACTCGCGTGTATTGATTATTACATCTACAGTACATATTACTGGGCTTCATATTACTTTATAAAAGTACAACATTTAAATATGTATTACAATACAATATAACCTATGTATGTATTTTTTTATCTATCTATCTCTATCTGTCATGTATCTCTCTATTTTTTACTTTTATTTATTTTTTTAAATCTATCTATCTATCTATCTATCTATCTATCTATCCTGTTCTACATAAACTACAGAGAGACTACGGCACATATTTTAAAAAGAAAAATATTTTTCAAATATTTATTTAACTTAAATTTAACCTATGTATGTGATCTATCTATATTCTATTGATAGATAGAAGGAAAACATTTAAATTGATTCAAATATCCTTATATTTCATCTATGTATGTACGTATGTATGTATGTATGTATCTGTCTATCTATTCTGTTTTAGCTATCCATGGGGGTTATTTATGAAAGGCAAATCCTCAGTTTGCACTACAAGTGCACTTGGAAGTGCAGTCCCTGTAGATCCCAGGGGTACATGCAAGGAAAATAAAAAAGCATTTTAGCTTACACATGATTGGATGATAAAATCAGCAGAGCTTCCCCTCATTTCAGGTCTACCCCTCAGATTTACAGCGACTGCACTTCCAAGTACACTTGCAGTACAAAGTGGATTTGCCTTTTGTAAATAACCCCCCATGTATCTATCTATCTATCTATCTATCTATCTATCTATCTATCTATCTATCTATCTATCTATCTATCTCTCTATCTATCATACCACCAGATAGAAAGGAGGGATATGATTAGATGTATAGCTGTTTAAATATATCTATCCTTCTATCAGTCTGTGGTCTAGGTATTCATCTATTTTGTATGTTCTGTATCCACACATACCTTCAGGTAGAAGATAGGGAATTGAAAATATGTTTCTATTTACAAATCTCTCTTTTTCTTCTATCGATCTCTCTGTGTTCTAAGTATCCACCTATTTGTTTATATTCTGTCTACACATACAACCAGATATAACTGAAAGCTAGGAATATATACAGATTTATTTATCTATCATCTAGCTGTTTCTCTATTCTGTATTTCTCTATCTCCCCCAAACACTGGATAGAAGGGAGAGATATTGGCTGTGAATAGATACATTCATGTATTGATGTGATGTGCCCAGTTCAGGTACTGGTGAGGACTGGGACATGTGGGCCTTCACTAGGGGGTGACAATGAATGTTCCTGACCAGCCAAAGTCCTCCCTATTCCAGTCTGTGGAAGTCCTATTGATGTTCTCCACAGAGAAAGGGAATAACTATTACACTTTATACATTGCTAACACCAAAAAGTCCAGCTGGAGAAAATATTGCAGTATATTGGAAATCATCCTTCTGTCTGCCTATGGACTTCCTAAGGGGAGGAAGAAGAGGGAGAGGAGAGGGAGCATGGAGACACTGGAATACCCACTCCCTTCTCCTGACTAGATAGATAGATAGATAGATAGATAGATAGATAGATAGATAGATAGATAGATAGATAGATAGATAGATAGATAGATAGATAGATAGATAGATAGATAGATAGATAGATAGATATGAGATAATGAGAAAGATGGAGAGGGAAGGATGGATGATTGATGGATGGATGATGGATATTTGTACTGTCCCTCCCCCCAGCCCAGTAATAGATAGATAGAAATATAGATACATAGATAGATAATGAGAAAGATGGAGAGGGAAGGATGGATGATTGATGGATGGATGATGGATATTTGTACTGTCCCTCCCCCCAGCCCAGTAATAGATAGATAGAAATATAGATACATAGATAGATAATGAGAAAGATGGAGAGGGATGGATGGATGGATGATGGATGAATGGATGGATGGATGAATAGATGGATATTTGGTCTGTCCCTCCCCCCAGCCCGGTAATAGATTGATAGATAGATAGATAGATAGATAGATAGATAGATAGATAGATAGATAGATAGATAGATAGATAGATAGATAGATAGATAGATGTGAGATAATGAGAAGGACAGAGAGAGGGAAGGATGGATGGATCCCCCCCAGCCCGGTAATATACAGATTGCACGGTGTGTGGAGGAATGGAGTGGATCTCGGTGGAGTGGGGGAGGGGAGGGGGGTATATATGATCCCGGACAAATGATCCGGTGTCCTGTCCGGGGAGGGCTGTGCTGGGAAGGCCGGAGCTTCTCCTTACTGGAAACCAGGCGGATCACTTATCAGATCAATGACACCCGGGTCCAACGTGTGTACTGTCAGCGCTATGAGTGCTCTGCAGCCTCACCACCCTCCCGGGATCGATCAGCACCATACACACAGGGGGGGACACAGGAAGACATGGGGGGGGGGGGGGGCAGGGGACACCACCAACCTCTCCACATAGGACACCTCTCATCTTCATTATTATTGTCAGCCCAAACCGTCCACAACCCTCCTACTGTCATCGTTATTTTATTTATAAACAAAAGTATTGTTATTATTAATACTACTACTAATAATAAAAAAACGCATCGATTAAAAACTACTAATAATTGTTATTCTTTTTATAATTACCATCAACATTTTATTTATAAAAATGTATTCATGATAATAATAATTTATAAAATAAAAATGATCTAATAATCATATTAATGATAATAATGACTGTCGTTGTTATTATTATTATTATCATCATTTAAATTATAAAATGCATTATTATTATTATTACTACTGTTGCTGGTATTCTAATTATATTATTATTTTCGTTATTCTATTACTATTATTCTATTGCCTTAATTACCTTTAGTAGTAATATATATTAGAATTTACTTAGCATAGAACACACATAGAACACTCATACATGCTAGTAAAATTGTGCCCGTTTTTTAAACGTGTGTTCTATTATATATAACTTTTTATGATTTTACATTTAATTCATTACTAATAGAGGTGAACAGCACATAACCCAGTTGGGGTATCTATAAAAGGTGTGTGTGTGTGTGGGGGGGGGGCTGTTCTGTACAGCCAGTGCCTGCCTATATTGCCCTGTATAATATCATATCGTGTATTTTATCTTATAGTATTATATAGTGCATGTTATCCTGTATACTATTATACTGTATGTATTACCCTGTATAGTATTATGTATATCACCATATATATAGTATCATATTGTATATAGTGTCCTGTAAAGTATTATATAGTTTAAATCATCATGCATAGTATTATATTGTCTATATTATCCTGTATAGTATTATATTGTGTATATCACCATATATATATAGTATCATATTGTATATATTGTCCTGTATTGTATTATATTTTTTAAATCATCATGCATAGTATTATATTGTGTATATTATCCTGTATAGTATTATGTTGTGTATATCACCATGTATATTGTATGTATTATACTGTATAGTATTATATTGTGTATATCACCCTGTATAGTATCATGTTGTATATATATTATACTGTATAGTATCACATTGTGTATATTATCCTAAATGTAGTATGATAACTAGTAAATACAATAAATATGTATCCAATAAAATAGGTTGAGCAGAGAAGAAATGTAACTCTTGCTCTGATAATTGATCAGTATATATTGTTCCTCTGATTTGGATACATTGTATCCTCCGATGTAGAAAGGAAGACTCTACCATGGATCGCCTCCTGTGTGATATAGAAATAGGAGGAATCCCCCCATGGTGTTCTCTATGTATGGAGTCCAGGGACAGGTCACAATCCCTATTGTCTCCTCACCCAACAACTGTCATTTCTAATCACAGTCATTCTTTATTTCCAATATTACCGACTTCACTAACTGTTTACCTACATATTATAATCGGTGTCGGTGCTACAATGTACTACCCAGCCAGCCAGTGACAGGTAGAGGGTAATATGTTCTGCAGTGATCGCAGGGAACTTCCAAGTTCCATATAGCCGGACTGTCCTGTATCTGCTGTGCACTGTGGACAGTTGCTGGGCAGAGTTCTGCCAGTTACAGACCATCCATGCTGCCCACCAGCAGAACTGGGCCTGTCTGGGCTGATGGTGGCAATGTATTCAGAAGGGAAAGAGAGAACATACCAGGGACATCATATTGTGACTGGAGGGAGAGCAATCTATACGTACATATTCAACACCGCACACAGACGTCTATGAAAAATCAATTGCATCACAATCTATGCACATAACACTGGCCGGACCTACAGGGTGCTGGGGGGGAGTTGGGAGATAATAATAATAATGTATTAGTAATAGTAGTAGTAGTGTTTACCATTATTTAATATATATCTATATATATCTATATATAGATATATATCTATAGATATATCTATAGATATATAGATATATATAGACAGATATATCTATCTATAGATCTATCTATCTATCTATCTATCTATCTATCTATCTATCTATCTATCTATCTATCTATCTATCTATATATCTGTAATCATTATATTATAGAAAATATGTACATCTGCACTATCTCTGTATTAGTAGTAGTGGTAGTGTTTTACTATTATATAAAAAAAAAATTATATATATATAATATAATTGAAATGACATTATCTTGTTTGAGATATCATTCGGTAGGTATATATGCTTTAACTATATGATTATATATATATATATATATATATGTATATATGTATGTATGTATGTATATATATATATGTATATATATATATATATATATATATATATATAATCATTAAACAAAATATGTACATCTACTCTCTCTCTCTTATATATATATACACTACCGTTCAAAAGTTTGGGGTCACATTGAAATGTCCTTATTTTTGAAGGAAAAGCACTGTACTTTTAAATGAAGCTAACTTTAAACTAGTCCTAACTTTAAACAAATATACTCTATACATTGCTAATGTGGTAAATGACTATTCTAACTGCAAATGTCTAGTTTTTGGTGCAATATCTACATAGGTGTATAGAGGCCCATTTCCAGCAACTATCACTCCAGTGTTCTAATGGTACAATGTGTTTGCTCATTGGCTCAGAAGGCTAATTGATGATTAGCAAACCCTTGTGCAATCATGTTCACACATCTAAAAACAGTCTAGCTCCTTCCAGAAGCTACAAAACTGACCTTCCTGTGAGCAGATTGAGTTTCTGGAGCATCACATTTGTGGGGTCAATTAAACGCTCAAAATGGCCAGAAAAAGAGAACTTTCATCTGAAACTCGACAGTCTATTCTTGTTCTTAGAAATGAAGGCTATTCCATGTGAGAAATTGCAAAGAAATTGAAGATTTCCTACAACGGTGTGTACTACTCCCTTCAGAGGACAGCACAAACAGGCTCTAACCAAAGTAGAAAAAGAAGTGGGAGGCCGCGTTGCACAACTAAGCAAGAAGATAAGCACATTAGAGTCTCTAGTTTGAGAAACAGACGCCTCACAGGTCCCCAACTGGCATCTTCATTAAATAGTACCCGCAAAACACCAGTGTCAACATCTACAGTGAAGAGGCGGCTGCGGGATTTTGGGCTTCAGGGCAGAGTGGCAAAGAAAAAGCCATATCTGAGACTGGCCAATAAAAGAAAAAGATTAAGATGGGCAAAAGAACACAGACATTGGACAGAGGAAGACTGGAAAAAAGTGTTGTGGATGGATGAATCCAAGTTTGAGGTGTTTGGATCACAAAGAAGAACGTTTGTGAGACGCAGAACAAATGAAAAGATGCTGGAAGAATGCCTGACGCCATCTGTTAAGCATGGTGGAGGTAATGTGGTGGTCTGGGGTTGCTTTGGTGCTGGTAAGGTGGGAGCTTTGTACAGGGTAAAAGGGATTCTGAATAAGGAAGGCTATCACTCCATTTTGCAACGCCATGCCATACCCAGTGGACAGCGCTTGATTGGAGCCAATTTCATCCTACAACAGGACAATGACCCTAAACACACCTCCAAATTGTGCAAGAACTATTTACAGCAGAAGCAGGCAGCTGGTATTCTATCGGTAATGGAGTGGCCAGCACAGTCACCAGATCTGAACCCCATTGAGCTGTTGTGGGAGCAGCTTGACCGTATGGTACGCCAGAAGTGCCCATCCAACCAATCCAACTTGTGGGAGCTGCTTCTAGAAGCGTGGGGTGCAATTTCTCCAGCTTACCTCAATAAATTAACAGCTAGAATGCCAAAGGTGTGCAATGCTGTAATTGCTGCAAAAGGAGGATTCTTTGATGAAAGCAAAGTTTGATGTAAAAACAATGTTATTTCAAATACAAATCATTATTTCTAACCTTGTCAATGTCTTGACTCTATTTTCTATTCATTTCACAACGTATGGTGGTGAATAAGTGTGACTTTTCATGGAAAACACAAAATTGTTTGGGTGACCCCAAACTTTTGAACGGTAGTGTATATATATATATATATATATATATATATATATATATATATATATATATATATATATATATATTTACCTACATAAGATACTGTATAAACAGAATAGGGAGGGGGACGTGATTGGGGGTTTACTAGCATGTCGTCCTAAGATATAGTTAACGCGTATACAGTACATAAGTTATTAAAAATATAGAATATTTAAAAATATATTAAATATTTTTAAGCCTCTCTTTTTTATTTGGTGTATATTGGCCTGTGTGTGGACTGAGAGGGGAAAAAACTAATATATATATATATATATATATATATATATATATATATATATATATATATATATATATATATATATATATATATATATATATATATATAAAAGCCCTAACACTCAGTCTCTGTCATCTGCTGTGTGATTGTCACCTACAGGGACAGAACAAAGAGCTGTGTGGCCAGTGCTGTGTGCACAGTTCCCCCTCCACTCCTTCACCTTGAGACAGTTGCTGAGCTCTGGGGGGACAACAGCTCCTCTTGATCTCCCAGACCCCAGGCTGCTGGCTTTCTGCCTGTTTAACCCAAAGCAAGTGACACTGGCCTCTCCAGAGCTGAGATAGCCATCAATAATTTATAGAAATGGCTTCTGCCCTTCCAACACTTCATTCATGCAATCTACCCCTAACTCATTGGCAAGATAAGAAACCCTCAATCACAACCCCCCACCTACCATCACTGTCAGGTGTACTGCCCCCCCCCCCCCCCCACCCACCCCCAGCACTGCCTCCTTCTTGGCTGCCAAGGGTTAAACAATACAACTGTCTTATAGAGGGGACAATTGCAGCTTGCATGGAGTGCAGCCCCATTAGCAGCGCCTAAAATGCAGTTTTAATATGATATCAATAGCAATTTGCTGCCCATGATTAATATCACAAGCACATAAGCAACCCCCTATACTAGGCTGTCTTCAGACGTGACCAGAATGCAGTCACATCATTTCCCCCTCTCACACAGGCCTCCTTTTTACAGGCGGCTAATTAAGTGCAAAAGGAGCAGAATCTTGTCTTTAATTGTCCAAGTGCACAGCTCCAGAGCGTCTGCCACCCAAGCCCATTACAGACAAGAGCAGAGATGGCACCCAGCATACAATGGGCTCGTGTCAGGGTCATTATGGCACAAAGGTGTCAAAACATCAGCTGCATTTAAAATGTAAATGATAAAAAATGGCTTTCTGCAGCCTTATCCTGGGAATTTATTTGTGTGAACTGCAGAGCACACCCAAATGTCCTGGGCTAAAAATAACCGGCTGTATTGTTAATCAATAACCAATAATGAATATTGCATTAGAAGCCCACAGCTGGATCTGTGATAGCAGAAAGGTATGGGTATACTACATTACACGTGCTGATAACTGGCCACCTTCCTAGGGAGGACAGAGCTGACCCATTGTGCTATGTACTGCTCTTTTGTTCACTAGCAAGGCATGCAGTTCAGCATGGTGACCCTTAAGACGTATTGCATTAATAACTAATCATTATTATTGAGGGAACACTTGTCTGAGAATAGTACTCATCACAAATATAATTATGCAGATGTAGCTTTATATGTAAATTATTACATAGGACACTCTTGTCTTTTTTTTTTTACTCTGGTACCAAATATACTGAGATTGCAGCACATTGCAACGTCATCAAACACTATCTTCGCACTGAATTTCATAAATAATAAATAATGTTTACATCGCTTTTATATTTTTTTCCATAGCACTCAAGATCTTAGCCTCAGAACAATAGATGGGTGCGATTCACCAACCAGCCACTAGAGGGGGCGCGGCGATCCACAATGCACATGATGAACAATATACAGTACCTTCAATCGATTGCAAGCTTTGGGATTTTTTTTAGGTGACTTTAACTCCATAAGTAGACTAAACTGTAATAGTGTATAAGTAGCAACAGAAAAGACAGGACCGTGCACCACTCTCATTTATAGGGTGCAAAAGTGTGTTACAATTGCATAGGTTTATTATGGGGCTGTGTTTTTATTTCAGCACTATGGTCATTGCTGGGACTTGTAGTTCCCTGCAAATGACCGCTGCAGGTGCTCTGACTCTATGACCATGCAACCAAACATCACGATTATTATGTTTTAAAATTCTACAACATATATACTTAAAATATAGAGGCTGACAAAGGCTTGCCAAAATAACACAAAGATCAACCATTCCTTTTAGCAAGTGATATGCTGATACTAAAGCCAAGCCTATATAGTTCTATAGACAAAATGGGGCTATTTATGTTGCCTATGTGCCCATTTAAAGCCAATCATTACTATAGTTCTATAGACAAAATAGTGGTATTTATGTTGCCTATGTGCCCATTCAAAGCCAATCAATACTGTTCCATAGACAAAATAGTGCTATTTATTTTGCCTATGTGCCCATTTATTGCCAATCATTACTAGAGTTCTATAGACAAAATAATACTATTTATGTTGCATATGTGCCAATTTAAACTTGATGGCTCACAATTGCCCTGGATGACACATAGATCAAGCAGTTGCCTTCTTTAAACAGTGATATGGTTAATTCAGGGTCCATTTAAAGCCCCAAATTGACTTAGGTAGACCATATTATGTGTTTTATACTACACATGTGCCTACAAAAGCTCAATGGCACATAATTTGCCCATAATACAGAACGGTCCAGCCAGCAGTTATCTACTGATGTCATCAATGCCATGCCTTACTATGGCTCCATAGACACAAAAAATGCTTTATTTGTTGCCCATTGAGGTACATAAATGCACACATGGCACAAGGTTCAAGCACTTCCCTTGTTTAAGCAGCGATATACTGATACTGAAGCCATTGAATGCCAAGCACTACTATAAGTGCCTTTGATGCCACACGTGCCTACTCAAGCTTCATCTCACACCATTGTCCAATGACACAAGGCCTTGCTTTCTTTATACGATACATTAATGTAAAAAAAGCCACTGAATGCCAAGCATTACCATGGCTCTATAAGTGCCTTAGATGCCACTTATATGCCTGCTAAGACTTCATGGCACATCATTGCACAAATGACACAAAGCTCAAACACTTGCCTTCTTTAGATAGCAATATACTGATATTAAAGTAATTAAAAGAAAATTACCATGGTCCTATACGTGTCTTTTTATGCCACATATGTGCCTACTAAAGCTCCATGGCACACCATTGCCCAAATGACACAAGGCTCCACCACTTCCCTTCTTTATACAACAATACAATAATATTAAAGCCACTGAATGCCAAGCATTACCATGGTAAGTGCCTTTGATGCCACCTACATGTTTACCAAGACTTTATGGCACAGTGTTGCCCACATAACACAAGGCTCCACCACTTTCCTTCTTTAAACAGTACAAGCACTGAATAGCAATAAGTACCAAGGCTCTGTAAGTGCCTTTGATGCCACACATGCCTACTAAAGCCTCATGGCACACCATTGACACAAGGATTTATCCCTTGTCCTGTTTTGATTGCTATCTACTCCCACGTCACTGATGCCATTACTGGTTCCAGTGATGGCACACTGAGCAATGTCCTCAGTGGCACGGTTGGTGGTCATTCTGAAGACCCCTGGTGGTCCCCACTCACCTGCAAGCCTGAGAGCCGACATTCTTTGGAATTCAGGCTCCTGCAGCCACTTCCACATCCTCCTGAAGGTCTCCCTGCCAGATTTCAGTTTACTCCAAGGTTTGGGGTTCCTTAGAAGGTCTGAGAGGGTACCCTGCGACCGGCACAGCACCCTCTGGGCGAAGATAGCCTGGGGGATGCTGTACCTTTTAAGTTCGGCTGTGATTCTCTGCGCTACTTCTTTGGTATTGATCTCTTCCAACTGTCCAGAGTTGCTGAGCTGGGACCCGGAGGAGGAGGGTGGCCTGTCACGGCTGGAGGTCAACACAGGCCCATGAGATTGAGCATGGCCCGGGTGGCCAGGATGGTGCATCCCATTGAGGTGAGACATCATGGCAGATGGTGGGGTAGCCAGGCCCCTGGAGAGGTGCTGGTCGCCTCTTGCCAGCATGGCAGTGTGGGCATCAAAGTTTGGGCTGAGCATCTTGTCGTGCCCAGGTGGTCCATAGTTGTGCAGGCTCTGTTGGCTGTTGTGGATGGAGCCCAAGCCATTGCCTAGAGGGGTGGCCGTCAAGGGGGACAAGCTCTGCCCCATGCCAGTCATGTCCTTGTAGGGGCTGTACAGGTTGTTCATGGAGGGGATCCCCCTGTCATCCCTCATCAGGGTGAAGCTACCACTGACATTGCCAGAGAGGCGCTGGTGGTGGTGATGGTGGTGGTGGTGGGGATGGTGATGGGGGTGGTGGAACTTGTCTGACACGGTGGAGATAGGGGGCAGTGGTTGGAGTGGTGTTAGGGTGGTGTAGGTGCTGCTCATGCCCATCCCAGGTGGTGAGGAGTCACAGGGCATGCTCATGGCATGGTGCAAGGGGATAGACAGCTCGGGACGGTAGTCCCCAGTCCCATCCAGGATGGAAGCCATGCTGGAGACCATAGCAGACCTGGACGATGGAGAGGACAGCTCCTGGTGGATCCTCCGGTGGTGGTGGTGGTGGTGATGGTGAGGGCTGTGGCTGCTCATCAGATCCTGCTCATGGCTGCTCCCACCATGCAAACTGCCAATACTGTCCATTGTCATCTCTGGGTTCATGGCGCAGGCATCCAGCTCTTTGGTTAGGCTGCATCTAAAGGCGTCCTATAGTGTTCATTCATTCCATGGGTGGGGGTGTGGGTGAGTGCGGGTCAGGGGTAAGGCCTTGGAAGGTGAGTGCAGGTGAGGAGTGAGTGGTGAGTGCAGGTCAGAGGAAGGCTATGTGTGTGTGTGTGTGTGTGTGATGTCAGGCGGGCCAGTGCTGCTCCTCCATGTCCCAGCCCTCTCCTCCTCTCGCGTCTTCTGCTTAGGCAGCCGGAGCTGTCCACAGAATGGCTTTGCTGAAAGCGCAGCCTAGCCCAACAGCTGGACTAGCCTTGCGGACGGGCGCCGCATCCAATCACCGGCCTCGGCTGAGCTCTGTCAGGAGCTTCCAGCCAATGGCCGAGGGCGAGGGCGGGGTTAGCCCGTTTCAAGACCGGTTGAGAGGTCTCTCTACATTGCTCTAGTCTTTTTTGCAGGGAAGAACAGTTAAAGCTGCAGTGCCCTTTTATCACTGGAGCAAAAGTGCCTGGGAGTGCATCAGGGTGCATTAAAAATCATAACACTAACATTTTCAATTAATTCTAGCCCAATTCAAAAAACATACACCTTTCAGCCAATATTTATATTTTATAATAATATTATATATATATATATATATATATATATATATATATATATATATATATATATATATATATATATATATATATATCTATATATATCTATATATAGATATATATCTATATATATCTATATATAGATATATATAGATATATATATCTATATATATATATATATATATATATAATATATATATATATATATATATATATATATATACATACATATATAGATATATATATATCTATATATCTATATATATGTATATATATAGATATATAGATATATATATATATTTTTTTTTTCTTTAATCAGTCTCTGGACTGGTCAATTCTACCCCATCATGCCCTCATCAAGCCTTAAAAAAATACAAATGATATATATATATAATATTTATACTATATATATATATATATATATATATATATATATATATATATATATATATATATATATATATATATATATATATATATATATATATATATATATATATAATATATACATTATATATATATATTTATCATTTCTATTTTTTAAGGCTTAATGAGGGCATGATGATATTTATGTATATATAATATATATGTATATGTGTATATATATATATAATATTTATACTATATATATATAATATATACATTATATATATATATAATGTATATATTATATATATATATATATATATATATATATATATATATATATATATATATATATATATATATATATACATATACATATATATTATATATACATAAATATCATCATGCCCTCATTAAGCCTTAAAAAATAGAAATGATAAATATATATATATAATGTATATATTATATATATATATATAGTATAAATATTATATATATATATATATATATATATATATATATATATATATATATATATATATATATATATATATATATATATATATATATACACATACATATATATTATATATACATAAATATATCATTTCTATTTTTTTAAGGCTTGATGAGGGCATGATGGGGCAGAATTGACCAACTTCAGAAACTGATTACGAATATATATATATGTTTAAATATTGTATATATATATATATATATATATATATATATATATATATATATATATATATATATATATTTCTGGAGGTAAACAACCCTGCCCTCATCAAATTAAAAACAAACAAACAAACAAAACTAATAGGGAGATCTTTATTTCCCTACACACAGCTGACTTCCTGTCCAGCAATCCCTGAGGACACCAACCAACTGTCACTTTTAAGCCTCTTTAGCCTAACATGGCTGCCTGCTGCCATAGCACAAGCACGGTTCAATACAGTGCTTGTGCTATGTATCAGTTATCAGTTATCTACTATTTCTGAGCCACGATGGGAACTTTTATTTTTATCTCCATACGTGTTAATGTTATTGGTGACCCTTTTTTTATAAAGTGACTTCCTACTGCTCCTTTAATTTATGTTAAATGATATCGATTGGAAGAGATCACAATATTGATATTATTACCTGGTCCCTGTGTGCAGACAAGAGACATCTCCTATATGAGCACTGGTTCAAATGTTCTTAGCTGATAAGGTACATCTATAGTAATAGTAAATAGAAAATAAAATCTATATTTTATACATGTACAGTCCATATTTATAAGGACAGTTTGGAATGTGGTGCCAATACCACAAAAGGTGGCACCTGAATAGCCATTGGTGACTTGTATTTTATTTCATTTTTTAAAGGGAGAGAGAGTACAATATACTAAGGATTAAAACATGCAGAAAGGCTGATATATCGTATAGAGGTCATACAGGGAAGGTTGGCCTACTTGTATTTAGACATTATATTCTGCTTATATTACATCCACCTTCATATATACTTCTGTTCTTGTGAGATATACCAGGGACCAGCTACTTTGCATTATTCAGGACACGTTGTCATTCAGTATTATTTTGATATAAGAAAATATATTCGCATTTATCAGTCAATAACTGTACATGCAACGCAACATCCACCTTCTCCTAAGCTGGGCCTGTCTGTGTATGTGTGTGTGTGTGTGTGTGTGTGTGGGGGGGGGGGGGTCCTGGTGCAGAATCATTTTATTTTTAGGACACCTTGTCATTTCATACAATTGTGATATAATAAAAGATATAAATATGTATCATCAATAACTGTGCATGCAATGTCCACCTTCTTATCATAAACCGTTACTGTTTGTGTGTAATGGGGGTGTGGGGGTTATATTGGTGTAAAATAATTGTATTTTTTAGAACCGCTTGTCATTCACATTGCCATTTAGTATTATTGTAATATAAAAAAGGAAATGCATATTTATCACTGGGGTACTGTGCATGCAATGACCACCTTCTTATGGACTATAGACATGTGTGTGGTGAATTCTGTTAAAAAATAATGTTATTTTTAGGACAGCTTGTCATTCAGTATCAGGAAGGTGTGCTATGCTTATTGAGCTCTTATATAGTGTATAAGTAATGGACACCTTGTAATAGACTGTGATCTGTGGGGGTGGGGAATTGCGGTACAGAATGCATTCATTTTTAGGACAGCTTGGAATAAACTAGCCATATCACTGACATGCATAGCAAAGTATTCTAAATACATGTAGCCATTATCTGCTGTACATACAATGGCCCTCTTCTCATGCATGAGGATTTTTTTTTTTTGGGAGAGGCCTGGTACAAATAGATTTCCTTTTTTTATGACACCTTTTATTGTAATATAAGAGATGTCTATGCATATGTGTGTACTGGATAGGTAATGGTCACTTTCTGATGGATAGTGTCTGTCTATGGGGATGGTGCAAAATACATACATTTTTAGGACAGCTTGTAATGCACTGACCATACCATTGCCATACATTGCTAGATGCCCTAAGAATATAAGCACATATTTAGAATATAAGCACATATCTACTATAAATGGCTATATTCCTATGTACAATGCCCCCCTTTTTTTTAAAGGGGAAGGGGGTATATGGTACCAAATACATTAATTTTTAGGACAGCTTGTAATGCACTGACCATACGATTGTCATACATTGATAGATGCCCTAAGAATATAAGCACATATTTACTATGTATGCAATGGCTACCTTCCTATATTCCCTGTTTTTTTTAAAGGGGAAGGGGGTATATGGTACCAAGTACATTCATTATGAGAACTTTTTTTTAATGCAGTATCTTTGTACTATAAGAACAGCTATGTATATTTAGCTTGTAATTACTGTATATGCAATTGTCACCTTCTAATGGTGAAGTCTTTGGGAGTGGAGGTTTGTGGTACAAAGTACATTCATTTTTAAGAACCCCTTTTAATGCACTATCCTTGGCATATAAGAATAGGCTAGCTTTTCTTTACTGTATATGCAATGGTCATCATCTAATAGAGTCTAGCTATCTGTGGGGGTGGGGAACTGTGGTACAAATGACATTCATTTTTAGGAACTCCTTGTGTTGCACTGACCACATTATGGTCATTTATGGAAAGGTGTCCTATGAATATTTAAAAGACTGGGGGTGCACGTGCAATGCATCCATTGCTTGCTGCACAATTCCTATATGTATATATATATATATATATATATATATATATATATATATATATATATGTTTGTGAAGTGCAAACATTGATGCAGAAGGTGAGCCTTTCAGATGGAAAATCTCTCAGTTTGAAGCACAGCAGATTCCTAATTGGAACACTGGGTGCATTTAGCAAGAGAAAAGGCAAATGCTTTGCCATCAGGGACAATAGGACGGCCTCTGTATCTGGCTTTAAAGTGACAGAGCCTTCAGGAGCAGGTTGGTGTCCCCCCATTCGGAAAGATTTGGGCTGGCTGAGGTTGCGCAGATGTTACCTTTGTTTAAAGGCACAGTAATTAAGCAAAGGGTGGACATAAGTTTGAAAAGCGTGACCTATTTTCTTTTGATCAGCTGTCAAAGGAAGAGCAGGGGGTCTCCTTAAGACAGCCCCCTCCTACCACTTCCAGCTGTTAGAGAAAACTTGGTAAGAAAAACAAGGAAACTACCAAATGTGGCAGCCTTGACTCCAGAGGGGAGGATGAGGAGGAGGAGGCCCTCCTGCCCCATTGTCAGCTCCACTCCTATTAGACAAGAGCCCTTTACTGCTAAACTGTGTGCATTGAATGGTATAGTCAGGGCTTAGGATCACAGCCAGTGCAGTGCCACAGCCTAATCCAACTGATAATGGCACCACTCATCTCTGCAAAGCACCTGATAGAGCTTCACACACATGCCATTTTTATATATATATATATATATATATATATATATATATATATATATATATATATATATATATATATATATATATATATATATTTTTTTTTTTCAAACATGCAATATATATATATATATATATATATATATATATATATATATATATATATACATGCATATATATTATATATACTGATGCTTCATCTATGAGTGCCTTATATGTAACACTCATGCATGCATATGCATGTAGTCACTGTGTGCATGAGCTGAGCATGTATTAGCTGGCTAAAATACATACACACACTAATGCAAACACATGTTCATATATACCTGCATGGTAAATGTAAATGTCCAAATGTGCACATTTGTAGTTGCCTTTGGGGTTCCTCTATATTGTCAGCAGCTGCTATGCTTACATCCACATTGTAAATGGAAGTATGTGCATAGCTACCTATGTGTCTAGAAAAACACTCAAACACACATACATATACGAATCTATGTATATTTATATGTATATTTATATGTGTGTGTGTGTGTAATAAATAATAATAAATAAATGTGTGTGTGTGTATATATATATATATATATATATATATATATATATATATATATATATATATATATATATATATATATATATATGAGAGAGATTTTTATATATCTATATCTATCTGTGGCTATCTATCTATATTATATTATTATTATATTATTATTATTATTAATAATAGTAATAATAATACTAATACTAATAATAATATAACAATAATCCAATAATTAGAGTAAAAAAAAATGATAACATGCTATATTTTAAACATCAATTTTACAGTATATTATATTGCCTCAGTTTAATTCAAATCAATAGACACTGGTTCCGAGAAGGACCAGCAATGCACAATCGTTTTGTATGTTTGCTCTGCTCTAAGCGTATAATAAAAACCTCGTTTAATAGACACTCAAAGCTATGGTGTTCCTATTTTTCGGTGTAAAAACAAACAAACAAACAAAAAAAAACTATAAATACACATTAGTGCATGCTGGGCTTATTGCCTTTGCTCCCAGTCTATTTGCTTAGGGATTTCCAGCAGCAGTCGGCAGAGGGAAAAAAAATCAGCATTCTCTCTCCTTACTGATGTGCATAATTCTGCATCCACCTTGCCTGATCCAACTCTTCCCTAACCTAATCTGTCATAATCTACTATCCTAGCCCTGCCTGGCCAATCCAGCATCACATGACCAGGAGTTTAAAGGTGAATTGCAATGCTGATCAATATTCCAATGCCTTCATTATATGCTATATATAGACATTTTCTTTCATATTATGCACTCTTGTTTTTCTTTTAATCTTAGCTCTCTTCCACAAACTACTGCACCACAGCGCCTGTTTACCCTAATGTATTTTGCAGGAGCCTAATTAAATGGTAGCCTGGGCTCAGGAAAACAAACATATACTTTAAATAATTTAAAACACTGTTAGGGTGCAAAAATAATCTATAAACCACGAACACTTTCCTACAATCGTCGTGGCAGAGCTCGTTTTATTTCTCTTTAGTGCGAATACATATTAGGAACACTCACAAGCCACCTGTTCTTTCAGATTCTGTAAAATAAATTCATTTAGAAGCAATCATATAGAAGCGAAAATAATAAATAATATTGATGCAAATCGCCGTGCAGAATAATACATGGAGGTCTCTAGCAGAGGGGGGAAATTATTGATTCGGCTCCTTAAACTGTAGCCAATGGCTATTCAGGGACATTAAACACACTCTTTAGTTGCTGTACAGTTAAGAAAAAAAGACAATAAATACATACAAAAGGGAAGTAAAAAAAAAGAAAAAGAAAAAGAAAAATCTTCCTTCTTTGTTAAAATAAAAATCCATCATTAGTTTGCAATTCTGTCGCATGTAACTAAAATGTTGCAAAAATGATTTCTTTTTATTTCTGCAAAAGGATTCATATTATTGATAAGAAGGAGGAGAGGTGGGATAAGACAAAAGAAAGGAGAATTTAGAAGGGAAAAGTTCTCAAGAACTTTGGCAGAGGAAGACAAATAAAAAAAAGAAGTAAAGGTGGGTTGGATAGAACTATTTATTTTTGTATTCCCCCAAAACCATCTGGACTGTGTGTGGAAGCTATTGATCAGAGTGTGCAGTGCAGACCCCATGCTAATCTATGGCGTTGCTGACAATCAGACTGAACGGTGAACCGCATCTGTCTGTTTGGAAGGAGCTCAGCCGCCTACAAAATTCACCTTCTACACTCGCAGCTGCCAGGTTCCGGTAAGTCCCAGCAAGATTCGAAATTCTTCTATAGAGTCCAATGACAGCTTTTCACTGACATCTTCTCCCTGCAAGGCCTCAGGACACCAAGGCCAACCTGCAAAGGGGTCGCTTTGTAATTTTGCAAGCTGTATTTCAAGCAAGATGAAACACATTTTTTTTTATTACCATAAACTATATTAGATTATTTAAAACACAATAGCCTAAAAAGATACTTAAATTACTGGGTTGCTGGGTTGAAGTAATTAAGCAGTATACAGTTTATATGTAGCAGCATGCAGTATATATATATATATGTATTTATATATTGCTATGTGCACGATCATAAGAACCTGTAGGCAAGATCCAATGTGCTTTGGTCTTCAACCCTTGAAATTGCTAACTGACATTAAATATGTGTGTTGTATAATATAGTTATGCAATACAATCAGAACTCACATATACATTGTATGGTTTAGGTAAATGCAGATAAGTTGTTTTAATATCGTACAACGGTATTGTTTGTGTTTACAATAAATATATATATATATATATATATATATATATATATATATATATATATATATATATATATATATATATATTTTTTTTTTTTTTTTCCCCCTGTATTATGGTGTCAACAGCTGTTGTGGTGCAAATATTCAAATTCATACAGACACACAAACACACACACATACATGCAATATATATATATATATATATAGATATATATATATCTATATATATATATATAGATAGATAGATATAGATATATATATATATATATATATCTATATATCTATATAGATATATATATATATATATATAGTGTGCGTGTGTGTGTGTTTGCCTGTATGGATTAGAATTCTTTTTTTTTGGGCCATGACAGCTGTTGATACCATACAGAAAAAAAAAAAATAATAATAATAAAAAAATAAATAATAAAATACATAAATAAATAAATAAATATATATATATATATATATATATATATATATATATATATATATATATATATATATATATATATATATATATATATTTCCTCTATTTAATAATGTAATACCAACTGCTGCCATGGGTAAAGCAAATATTTATATCTATGAATACATACACATATTGCTGTAAATGTAGCATTAATTTCAGTTTTTAGGTTATGTAATCTGTCTCATTTCTTTGTAATCCCCGCTCACTTATAGTCTGGCCAGGGCTGGCTGCATTCAGTGTAAATTGTAAATTGTACAGTTAAGCAGGATATGATGGGGTCAGTATTACAGTCCAGTACAAGGAGTAGAGGAGTGAGCAGTGGAAAGAGAGTCTGATTTCCAGAAGACAATGGTCATTTAGCATAGTGCATAAAGTGAAACAGAATGCCCAATGAAGTGGAGGGGGAAAAAACACACATGATGCACATGATTGAATGAGTGGATTGATTATACCTTCACTTTATTCACAAAGCCAGATTCATATTTTCTACTCCTTTAGTAAATAATCCCACTGGCTTTCACAGCTAGCTATACAGGTTTCACAGCACAGAGAAGACTAGCCTCTGCTTATTATTAGTAATTATTGAAAGATTGCAACACATGCTTAAAAAAAAGAGATGGTAATATGTGACTATGATTCCTTTGACTGGATGTTCCAGGCTCTACTTAGTAAATGTTCCATGCTCCACTGTAAATGTCCTGGCCTCTAATGTTATAGGGGTTGATTTACTAAAATGTACTTGAGCAAGTTAGAAGCTAATTGGCTACCATGCACAGTTGCACCAGATTGTGCACTCTCCAGTTTTAGTAAATGAACCCCATTGTCTCATCCTTTTTCTATGTAAATGCTCCCCAGTCTGAAATATTTTAGTTTGCACATTATTTCACAGCTTCTACTATTAATATACTTTGGAGTTTGGGATTGATTTACTAAAACTGGAAAGCGTACAATCTGGTGCAGCCCTGCATAGAGACCAATCAACTTCCAGTTTTTTTTTGTCAAAGCTTAATTGAACAAGGTAAAGTTAGAAGCTACTTCACATGTTTCAGCCTCCCCTCCTAGTATATTTTCCAGTATCTACCCTCTTAGTGATTGTTGCAGTTTGTACTATGAAATAATGTGCCTGCCTCTACTTTTTTAGATCATGGTCAGCCTCTATTATGAATGAATGCCCCAGCTTCTCCTGGTGAATGTCCCATCCTCTGCCATGAACAAATGCCCCTTTCTCCCCTGGTGAATGTCCCATCCTCTGCCATGAACAAATGCCCCTTTCTCCCCTGGTGAATGTCCCATCCTCTGCCATGAACAAATGCCCCTTTCTCCCCTGGTGAATGTCCCAGTCTCTGCCATGAACAAATGTCCCTGCATGCCTCTCCTGGTGAATATCCTAGCCTCTGCCATGAACAAATGCCCCTACCTCCCCTGGTAAATGCCCCAGCCTCTGCCATGAACAAATGCCCCTGCCTCCCCTAGTGAATGTCTCAGCCTCTGCCATGAACAAATGCCCCTTTCTCCCCTGGTAAATGTCCCAGCCTCTGCCATGAACAAATATGCCTGCATGCCTCTCCTGGTGAATATCCCAGCCTCTGCCATGAACAAATGCCCCTACCTCCCCTGGTGAATGCCCCACCCACTGCCATGAACAAATGCCCCTGCCTCCCCTAGTGAATGTCTCAGCCTCTGCCATGAACAAATGCCCCTACCTCCCCTGGTGAATGCCCCATCCACTGCCATGAACAAATGCCCCTGCCTCCCCTAGTGAATGTCTCAGCCTCTGCCATGAACAAATGCCCCTGCCTCCCCTGGTGAATGTCCCAGCCCCTACTATTTTATTGGCTGTTTCAACCTCTACTATAAATGAATGCCTCAGCCTCTCCCGGTGAATGTCCAAGTCTCTACTATGAATACATGCTAGGGTTGCACCGATACTGTTTTTTTTTTGTGCTGAGTAGGAGTACCGATACTTTCGGTCAGGTACTTACTGATACCGAGTACCAATACTTGCGCAGGGCGATTTGAGTCCATACAGAATGAATGAACAAGTCGCACTGCAAAGAATAGCACGCTTTTTTAAATAGGAATGTGGTGCAAAGCCTGTCTATGTCGCATGCAGTTTCCCACACCGCTCCTGTGTGAACCCAGGCTGAAATCACTATGACAAGCCTAGGTGCACACAGGAGCGCCGCAAGAAACTGCATGTGATTCAGACAGGATTTGCACTGTAGTCCTGTAATTGTTTGTAGTGATTATTTGCAGTGCGATTTGAGCCCATGCATTTTACATGTGATTCTTTGCAGTGCGATTTGAGCCCATGCATTTTGCGGTCGGTGCACTGGCTTGTAATGTCCTCCTAGCACCCGAGCAAGCATATAGGTAAAAGAAAGCCAGCAGCTCGATCTTCCACATTATGACTATGATTAAGGCTACACGCCGAAATGCGTAAGTCCTGTATTATTTTGTACCACCCCTGGATTGATACATTTATTCATTCTGTAAGATCAAGCTGCTGGCTTTCTTTTAGCTACAGGAGTGAGGGTGTGGTTTATTAAAATCCATTTATTCATTTAGGCAGAAGCTGCCCTGAACCCCCCCTGTTTAGCTGCTAGGGCCTGAGCCCAGTACAACAGAACCGGTTGTACTGCCTTATCAGCGGCTCTGTTCCCAACCCTACTCTTTAGGTGAATGGCCCAGACTCTACTATCTTACTGAATACTTCTATTAATAAATGGCCCAGTCTCTACTAAACAGGGTCGTAGCCTCTACTAAGAATGAATGTCCCTGCTTTTCTGGCAAATGACCCCAACCTCTACTTTGAATTCATATTTGAATTCATATCTCAGCCTCCAGGATGAATGAGTGTCCCAGCCTCACTGTCCTAGCTTTTCTTGGTGAATTTTCCAGCCTCTACCTTGAATGAATATCCAAGCGATTCCTGGCGAATGTCCCAGCCTCTACTATAAATAAATGTCCCAACCTCTACTCACCTAATAAATGTTTCAGTCCCTACTTTAAACTAATTTCCCAGCCTCTCCTAGCTTTTCTTGTTGAATGTCCAGCCTCTACAAAGAACTAACATCCGAGGCCCTGCTATGTATACCACAAGTGATTGGCTCATCCTCTGCTATGAATCCCAGCCTCCTCTTGTGAAGGTCCCAGGCTCTACTGTTTATTTAAGGCCATACACTCACTGGTAATCTCTTGTGATGCAGCAGGGATGTTTTACCTAGGTTTGCCTAAAGCAAACATACATTTACATGCAGTTGATGTGCACTGGCTAAGTATTCTACAGCATATATCCCCATGGCCTTTACTGCTTATTTCTGACCAACTCCTTACCTCACTTAGCTGAAAAAAAAAATATTTTTAAACTGATTTTTTTTCTGTTTGTACATTGTAATATGGGAATATGTTGTTGCAATGAATAAAAATTGAATACATATTAGTATCTATTTTTTTGTAATTACACAAAAAATATTTAATTACATATGGTAACATTTGTATACTTTATAAAAAGCCAAGACATTTTTGGAATTCTAAATTCTGTTATGCCATTTGAAATATACCTATAAAAAATATTTAATTTAAAACATATCATATATATAATATATATTATGCTCAATAGGGTTTAGGTCTGGAGACATGCTTGGCGAGTCCATCGCCTTTACCTTCAGCTTCTTTAGCAAGACAGTGGTTGTCTTCGAGGTGTGTTTGGGGTTGTTATCATGTTGGAATACTGCCCTGCGGCCCAGTCTCTGAAGGGAGGGGATCATGCTCTGCTGCAGTATGTCACAGTACTGGACTGTTGGCATTCATGGTTCCCTCAATAAACTGTAGCTCCGCAGTGCCGGCAGCACGTATGCAGTCCCTAACTATTACACTCCCACCCCCATGCTTGACTGTAGACAAGACACACTTGTCTTTGTACTCCTCACCTGGTTGCCGCCACACACGCTTGACACCATCTGAACCAAATAAGTTCATCTTGGTCTCATCAGACCACAGGACATGGTTCCAGTAATCCATGTCCTTAGTCTGCTTGTCTTCAGCAAACTGTTTGCCGGCTTTCTTGTGCATCATCTTTAGAAGAGGCTTCCTTCTGGGACGACAGCCATGCAGATCAATTTGATGCAGTGTGCGGCATATGGTCTGAGCACTGACAGGCTGACCCCCCACCCCTTCAACCTCTGCAGCAATGCTGGCTGCACTTATACATCTATTTCCCAAAGACAACCTCTGGATATGATGCTGAGCACGTGCACTCAACTTCTTTGGTCGACCATGGCGAGGCCTGTTCTGAGTGGAACCTGTCCTGTTAAACCGCTGTATGGTCTTGGCCACCATGCTGCAGCTCAGTTTCAGGGTCTTGGAAATCTACTTATAGCCTAGGTCATCTTTATGTAGAGCAACAATTCTTTTTTCAGATTCTCGGAGAGTTCCTTGCCATAAGGGGCCAGGTTGAACTTCCAGTGACCAGTATGAGAGAGTGAGAGTGATAGCACCAAATTTAACACACCTGCTCCCCACTCACACCTGAGACCTTGTAACACTGAGTCTAATGACACCGGGGAGGGAAAATGGCTAATTGGGCCCAATTTGGACATTTTCACCTAAGGGTGTACTCACTTTTGTTGTCAGCGGTTTGGACATTAATGGCTGTGTGTTGAGTAATTTTGAGGGGACAGCAAATTTACACTGTTATACAAGCTGTACACTCACTACTTTACATTGTAGCAAAGTGTCATTTGTTCAGTGTTGTCACATGAAAAGATAAAATATTTACAAAAATGTACTGACCTTTGTGAGATACTATATATATATATATATATATATATATATATATATATATATATATATATATATATATATATATATATATATATATATATATATATATATATATATACCGTATATACTCGAGTATAAGTCGAATTTTTCAGCACATTTTTTTGTGCTGAAAGTGCCTCCCTCACTTATACTCGAGTCAAGCACTTTTCTGTATCTCAGGGTCACTTGGTGCTAGGAACCCCAAATTTGGTATGCAAACCCAGTGGAACTAGTTCCAGAACATATCCAAAGCTTGGGTTCCTAGCACCAAGTGGCCCTGAGATACGGGGCCCCAAAATCGGTTCGGAAAATGTCATTCTCTGCTGCAGAAAAGTGCTTGACATTTTCTGAACTGATTTTTGGGGCCCTATATCTCGGGGCCACTTGGTGCTAGAAACCCCAGCTTTGGAAATTTTATGGTGCTAGTTCCGCTGGGTTTGCACACCAAATTTGGGGTTCCTAGCACTAAGTGGCCCCGAGATACGGGGCCCCAAATTCGGTCAACTGTGTCCATCTGCAGCAATGTCATTTCGGGACCCTTTGGGTTCAGAGACCCCAAATTTTGGCTGCAGCTAGGGGGCATCTAGGAAAGCTTAACTACCGAGTTTGAAGTTCAGGGGACCTATGGCTGCAAATGGGCACAGTGAGGCATGCAAATGGGCACAGTGATGCTGCAAATGGGCATTGTTGACCCTCTTTTCCACTTACAGTAGCTGTGCATTTCTCACCCTCGTCTTATACTCTGGTCAATAAGTTTTTCCCATTTTTTTTGTGGTAAATTAGGGCCTCGACTTATACTCGGAACGACTTATACTCGAGTATATATGGTAGATCTATAAATATTCATAGATTTTATATACACTGTGCATATACAATATATATATATATATATATATATATATATATATATATATATATATATATATATATATATATATATATATATATATAGTATATGCACAGTGTAAATAAAATATATGAATATTTATCATGTTACAACCAAAAACGTAAATGTACAGTATTTTATTGGGATTTTATGTGATAGACCAACACAAAGTGACACATAAGGAAAAGGAAGGAAAATGAAAAATGGTTTTCCAAATTGATTACAAATAAATATGTGAAAAGTGTGGCGTACATTTGTATTCAGGCCCCCTTAGTCAATACTTTGTAGAACCACCTTTCTACAAAGTATTCTGCAAGACTTTTTGGGGATGTCTCTACCAGCTTTGCACATCTAGTGAGTGAAATGTTTGCCCATTCTTCTTTGCAAAATAGCTCAAGCTCTAACAGATTGGATGGAGAGTGTCTGTGAACAGTAATTTTCAAGCCTTGCCACAGATTCTTAATCGGATTTCGGTCTGGACTTTGACTGGGCCATTCTAACACATGAATATGCTTTGATCTAAACCAGGGGTCTCCAAACTTTCGAAACAAAGGGCCAGTTTACTGTCCTTCAGATTTTAGAGGGGCTGGAGTGTGGCCATTGGGATTAGAAAAGGTCCCGACATCAGTGAGAAAAAAAATAATGCCCCATAGTTTGTCATTGGGCTCCATTATTGGTGTCACTGGGGGCAATTGTGCCCCATCATTAGTGTCAGTAGGAGGAATTGTGCCCCATCATTGGTGTCATTGGACCCCATTATTGCTGTCATTGGAAGAAATTGTACCCCATCGGTGGTGTCATTGGGAGAAATTGTGCTCCATCATTGGTGTCATTGGGGGGAATAGTGCCCCATCTTTGGTGTAATTGGGAGGAATTGGGTCCCTTCATTGGTGTGAGTGGGGGGGGGGGATTATATCCCATTGTTTGTATAAGTGGATGAAACAGTGCCCCAAGGGCCACATAAAAGCAAGCAAAGGGCCGCATCTGGCTCCTGGGCCACATTTTGGAGACCATCTGAACTAAACCATTCCATTGTATCTCTGGCTGTATATTTAGGGTCATTGTCCTGCTGGAAGGTAAACCTTCGCCCCAGTTTCAAGTCTTTTGCAGACTCTAACAGGTTTTCTTCTAAGTTTTTCACAGTGGGGATGGTGTGTTCAGGGTGATGTGCAGTGTTAGTGCGTTTTGCTTTTAGGCCAAAAAGTTTAACTTTGGTCTCATCTGACCAGAGAACCTTCTTCCACATGTTTGCTCTGTCCTCCACATGGCTTTTCGCAAACTGCAAATGGGACTTCTTATGGCTTTCTTTCAACAATGGCTTTCTTCTTGTCACTCTTCTATAAAGGCCAGATTTGTGGAGAGCACAACTAATAGTTGTCCTGTGGACAGATTCTCCCACCTGAGCTGTGGATCTCTGCAGCTCCTCCAGAGTTACCATGGGCCTCTTGGCTGCTTCTCTGATTAATGCTCTCCTTACCCGGCCTGTCAGTTTAGGTGGACGGCCAGGTCTTGGTAGGTTTGCAGTTGTGCCATACTCTTTCCATCTTCGGATGATGGATTGAACAATGCTCCGTGAGATGTTCAAAGCTTGGGATATTTTTTTATAACCTAACCCTGCTTTAAATTACTCCACAACTTTATCCCTGACCTGTCTGGTGTGTTCATTGGCCTTCATGATGCTGTTTGTTCACTAAGATTCTCTAACAAACTTCTGAGGGCTTCCCAGAACAGCTGCATTTATACTGATATTAAATTGCACACAGGTGGACTCTATTTACTAATTAGGTGACTTCTGAAGGCAATTGGTTCCACTAGATTTTTGTTAGGGGTATCAAAGTAATGGGGGCTGAATGCAAATGCATGCCAAACTTTTCACATATTTATTTGTAAAAAATTTGGAAAACCATTTATCATTTTCCTTCCACTTTACAATTATGTGCCACTTTGTGTTGGTCTATCACATAAAATCCCAATAAAATAGATTTACGTTTTTGATTGTAACATGACAAAATGTGGAAAACGTCAAGGGTTATAAATACTTTTTCAAGGCACTGTGTATATATATATATATATATATATATATATATATATATATATATATATATATATATATATATATATATATATATTACTGTATATATAAATATTTATTTATATTTATAGAAACCTTCGCTGTTGGAACAGAGTGAGTGAACATGAATGCGCATAGGCTCCATATAATTAGCTCTGCTCCTTTGAATTTAGTGAGGCTGACAATGAAGATTCAATCAATTTAAAGCGGTATTAAACCCAAAACCAAAAATGGAATATATTGCATCTTATCAATCATTGGATGTGGTGGCTGCATTAGTTTCCTTTTGTTAAGGCCTTTTTTCAGTGGGGGCATGTCCATAAGGGACTATAAGTGGCCATGCGCCTGGCCCCTAATCTACATGGAAAGCGTCGGACGCATGGAATTTAATGTTTTTTGGTTTTTTTTGAAGCACGTGATTAGGGCCGGAGGCTCTAATTGGCTTCAAAAAAGGGTGGGCTCGGGGCTCAGAGCACTGTGCCCTGAGCCCACCAAGTTAATTACATCACCATTGTTAATTACATGAAACACTGGCGATGGTAGCCAGAGACCATGTGATGTTTGCCTAAGCTTTAATCACACCAGGGAGATGGGTACCAGAGTCTTTTCTTTAATTATGGCAAGTCCCCATTTCTTTTGTGCTACTCTCTAGCCTAACCCTGCAGAGTGAATCACGTAAATTGTGGAATGACTGTAACGGGTGGTATATGGGGGAAGAGTTTCAGAATGGCACATAATTGTGAAGTGGAAGGAAAATGATAAATTGTTTTAAAAATTTTTTAGAAATAAATATCTGAAAAGTGTGGAGTGCATTTGTACTCAGCCCCCTTTACTCTGATCCCCCTAACTAAAATCTAGTGGAACCAATTGCCTTCAGAAGTCACCTAATTAGTAAATAGAGTCCACCTGTGTGTGATTTAATCTTAGTATAAATAGAGCTTTTCTGTGAAGCCCTCAGAGGTATGTTAGAGAACCTTAGTGAACAAACAGCATCATGAAGGCCAAGGAACACACCAGACACGTCAGGTTCAAAGTTGTGGAGAAGTTTAAAGCAGGGTTAGGTTATAAAAAAAAATCTCACGCTTTGAACATCTCACGGAGTACTGTTCAATCCATCATCCAAAAATGGAAAGGGTATGGCACTACTGCAAACCTACCAAGACATGGCTGTCCACCTAAACTGACAGGCCGGGCAAGGAGACCATTAATCAGAGAAGCAGCCAAGAGGTGCTCTGGTCAGATGAGACCAAAATTCAACTTTTTGGCCTAAAAGCAACACGCAATGTGTGTCAGAAAACTAACACTGCACATCACCCTGAACACACCATCCCCACTGTGAAACATGGTGGTGGCAACATTATGTTATGGGGATGCTTTTCTTCAGCAGAGACAGGGAAGCAGATCAGAGGCAATCTTATGCCATGTACACACGATCGGAATGTCCGACAGAAAAAGTCAGACGGAGGCTTTCATCGTATATTCCGATCGCGTGTATGCCCCATCTGACTTTTTTTTTTGAAAATTCTGACGGATCTAAAAATAGAACATGTTCTAAATATTTCCGACAGAACCAATTCCTATCAGGAAAACCGCTCGTCTGTATGCTGTTCCGACGGACCAAAAACGAAGCATGCTCTGAAGCAAGTACGAGACGGAAGCTATTGGCTACTGGCTATCGAACTTCCTTTTTATAGTCCCGTCATACGTGCTGTACGTCACCGCGTTCTGGACGGTCGGACTTTGGTGTGATTGTGTGTAAACAAGACAGTTTCAGCGGAATTCCGTCAGAACTCCGTCAGAGAAACCTTCAGAATTTATTCAGACGGGAAAACCGGTCGTGTGTACGCGGCATTAGAAGAAAACCTGTTAGAGTCTACAAAAGACTTGAGACTGGGGCGGAGGTTCACCTTCCAGCAGGACAACGACCCTAAACATACAGTCAGAGCAACAATGGAATGGTTTAGATCAAAGCATATTCATGTGTTAGAATGGACCAGTCAAAGTCCAGACCGAAATCCAATTGAGAATCGGTGGCAAGACTTGAAAATTGCTGTTCACAGACGCTCTCCATCCAATCTGACACTCAGAGTTTGAGCTATTTTGCAAAGAAGAATGGGCAAAAATGTCCCTCTCTAGATGTGCAAAGCTGGTAGAGACATCCCCAAAAAGACTTGCAGCTGTAATTGCAGTGAAAGGGGGCTCTACAAAGTATTGACTCAGGGGGGCTGAATACAATGCATGGCACACTTTTCATATATTTATTTGTAAAACATTTTGAAAACCATTTATCATTTTCCTTCCACTTCACAATTATGTGCCACTTTGTATTGGCTTATTACATAAAATCCCAATAAAATACATTTACATTTTTGGTTGTTACATGACAAAATGTGGAAAATTTTAAGGGGTGTGAATACTTTTTCTAGGCACTGTATTATTTTGATTTAAAAAGATACCCTTTATAACTGCTTTAAAGGGTGCAGTCTTATGTACGTTGGGCAGAGTTGAACAGCCTTCAGTAATTTAGGGAATAGCCTCTAAAATCTTGTGGGTTGTCAAAAAGCTTCCAGTCTTGGAGACTGGGGGATGGGGGGATCCCAACTTGGGGATGGGGGAGAATAAGAATCTCTCTTATTTTTTGTGGAGTAAAAAAATATATAAATATAACAATAAAATCCCCTCTCCAGCCTCATGCAGAGACCTATCAAGCATGTCAAGTATTTTTCTTCTAGATATAATATCGCCCCTCTCCATTTTCATTGCACCTTGGACAGATGCCACTACTGGAGTGGACTTACTTAAAGAGACATTAAAGCTTAATTTTTAAGAAAATTTAAAAACCAAACATGTTATACTTACCTTCTCTGTGCAATGGTTTTGCACAGAGAAGCCCCGATCCTCCTCTTCTGGGGTCCCCCGTCTGCTCTCCAGGCTCGTCCTCTTCAGCAAGTGCCCCCATGGAAAGCCGCACCTCGGGCGCCTCGGCCCCGCCCTCCATCTCGATTGGCACAACATTTGATTGACAGCAGCAGGAGCTAATGGCTCCTGCTGCTATCAATCTGTCCAGGGAGGCAGCTGCTCTCGCGCACATCACTGGATTGGACTCAGGTAAGTATAGGGGGGGGGGGGGATTTTGCAGCACAACGTTTTTTCACCAAAGAATACCCAATTTGGTGCAAGGGACACTAAAAAACAGCATTTTTTGCTTGCACGTGTTTGCTTTCGAGTGCATGCACATGGGCGCCTTTGCCTGTGCAGTGTAAAGAGGCTGTGTATTTCTGGTGCATGTTATGTCCTGCGTATAGCCACCCGTAGACATAAAAAAGGGGGAAAGCTATGTGCTGCTATTAGTGTAAAGTAGCGCACGCGCACAGACGTACTGTCCCAAAGGCAGGTTGTGTGCGTTCGGAACACTACGTGTCTGCGCTTGCGCTACTTTACACTACTAGCGGAACATTAGCTGGCTACAACCTCTTTCTCCCATTCATGTCTATGGACGGCTGTACGCAGCTCCAGGACATCCTGAGCACTAGAAATACGCAGCCTCTTTACACAGAATGGGCATACACACCCATGTGCATAAAGCCTTATAATACCTACAAACATTATTGTACAAACAGTTCTTTCAAACAGTGCCAGTTTGTGTGCCAGAGTCAGCTATGAAGGTATCAAATGCTATGTTATATCATGCATCTACTGTATACCAGTACAGCTTCAACAGATCTGTATTAAAGTGGTATTAAACCAAACCAAAAATGCAATATAAGATAAGATAAAAATGCAAGATAAGCGAAGGTTCCACTTTTGGGTGGAACTCCACTTTAACCACTTGCCGACCACAAAATGTATATATACCTTGCAGTTTGCAAGTGGTCTACTGAGATTATGGCTGAAGATATCAGCCATAGCCCCTGTATTGTTTTTTTCAGTCGGCAGCTGGCTTTCTCTTGAAAGAGTTCCGAGCAGCTCATGAGGGGCTAGAGTGGTGGTGGTGGGGGGGGGGGGGTGGTCCAGTGTCTCTCCGGCTTACCATTTCCACCAGCTTGCCCACAGAAACGATCAGACGTGCCGCCGGCTGGTCACAGAGACAATCAAAGAGTAGATCATCTTTGATCGCCTCTATGGCCTTGGTGGACCAGAGCGCTGTCATGAGATCACTTCCGGTCCAGGGTGAAAATAAACAATTTAAAAATATATATATTTTTTTAATCTTTTGCTCTTAAAGGTAAATAAGAGATTTGGGGTCTTTTTGATCCCAGATCTTTTTATAGAGAGGACCTGTCATCCCTATTTCTATTACAAGGGATATTTACATTCCTTGTCTTAGGAACAAAAGTGATCAAGAAAAAACAAACTAAATTAAAGGCACAGTGTAAAACTAAAAAATAAAAAATCAAATACATATGATTTTTTTTTTAAAGCGCCCCCATCTTTCCATGCTCACACGCAGAAGTGAACGCATACGTAAGTCGCGCACACATATGTAAACAGCGTTCGCACCACACATGTGAGGTATTGGCGTGAATGTTAGAGAGAGTGCAATAATTCTAGAACAAGACCTCCTCTGTAACTCTAAACAGGTAACCTGTAAAGGCATTTAAATCGTCACCTATGGAGACTTTTAAGTACTGTAGTTTGTCGCCATTCCAAGAGTGTGCGCAATTTTAAAGCGTTACCTGTTAGGTATCTATTTACTCTGCGTCACATCATCTTTCACATTATGCAAAAAAATTAGGGTATATTGTGTTTTGTTTTTTATTCATCGAAATAAATTTTTTCCAAAAATTGCTTTTGAAAAACCACTGCGCAAATACTGTGTGATGTAAAAAATTGCAACAATCACCATTTTATTCCCTAGGGTCTCTGCTAAAAAAAACCTATATATATATATATATATATATATATATATATATATATATATATATATATATATAGTTATATAGTTATATATATATATAATGTTTTGGGGTTATAAGTCATTTTCTAACAACAAAATACTGATTTAAACTTGTAAACAAAAAGTGCCAAAAAAAGTCTGGTCGGCAAGTAATTTAAGAATGACGTCAGCAGGACATCATCGTGTAGGGCGGAGCTTCAGCATCATTGCGTCACTTCCTGTTTGTTTTCCTGAAACACATGGGAATCCCGGAATTCCCGTTTCTCACTGCATACTGATTTTACATGATGAAATGTAAGTGCATATCTATACGTTTAACATAGAATAAAAGGAGGTAAAGGGTATTGCACTACAGAGTATCAATTCTCATTGCATATACTGCACATGATCGAGATGAAGGGGCTGACCGCATAAGGATATAAGGATTACATCAGCGGAGGTCTGTTTCCCAAAACACAGCAGTTTTGGCTGTGAAAGCGCAAAACCCCACAGAGGGGAGAGCCCTCTGGTGAGTGCATTAGCATAGGGGGGCACCTAGTGGAGCACCAGCACCTTGATTTTTTCTGATAAGCACGGAGAAAAAGGCACAAGTCACTTTGATTTTGAATGATGGCTTTTATTTTTTATTTTTCATATGGATTGATTACCAACACAAGGACTCGAATACAAGAATAGAATTTTTTCCACCAATTGTCACTTTATTGTTTTATTAACGTTTATGGTTTGGACAAACTCATCTATTGTGAGGATTGTTTATTGCACCTGCCACTTTATTTGAAGTAATTATTTCCTATTTTTTTTTTATAGCACTTCACATATATTTCCTTGTATTGAGGTAACACAGCATATCGAATAGAACACATTGCACATTAGATGAGACTTCTTTGCCATTGCTTTTATGGGTATTTTCATCCATCTCTGAGTTTTGGATGTTCATGTCCCCACTAGGAGTATCCTTCATATTATAAAAATGAATTAAAATCCAATGCTTGCCCTTCAGAGTGACTACGGTGGGTGGCCATAAACATTTGTAATCAGTCTGGGAAAGGATTTGGAGACAATCTAATATAGTATATATGGAGCACCAGCAGACAATGGTAGCCAAGCCTCACTGATGGGGTATATGGGAAAACCTTGTTGAGCACTATTATTATCCCCTTTATAAGCCAGCATCAGAGGTGTATGTAGTGTTCCAACCCTGCCCTCCTCCTTGGGCTTAAATGTGGTGGGCCCGATGTACTAAAGCTTGTGTGTGTGTATGACTATACATAGATAATGTACAGCAGATCATTATCTAACTAGCTATCCAACTAGCACTTTCAAATGTGCTTATCATATAGGAATAAAATTGCATATATGTGCACAGCTATCAATTAAAGGTAATTGTAAATTTGGAAAAAGCCTAATGAATCGTATGTTGTTGGAGGAGGGGTATTGCACGTTTGTCTATCTTTGTGGCTGGTATTAAAATTTCCAAATGCTAGTGCTTTGAATAGGGATTAATATGGGAAATATCCCCAGATATGCTACTTCTTCCTATGACAGCATAGCACACGGGTTTTATTTTACTCTGCGTAGGCTGGCCGATGCTCATTGCCTACTGAGCTGATTATGAATTATTTTTTTTTTCTCATTTCAATTTATTTTTAGGAAAAATGTTAGCCCATGCAGCATTCTGTGATGCACCTTGTAGAAACACAATTGATTAGTCATCAGCACACCAACAAGCTTGTTCCTCAAGTGCAAAGCTCTTTACAGACATACCCCACTTTTAAGTACACAAAGGGGTTTATTTACTAATTCTAGAAAGTGCAAAATCAGGCTCACTTCTGCATAGAAACCAATGAGCTTCCAGGCTTTATTACCAAAGCTTAATTGAACAAGCTGGGGTTAGAAGCTCATTGGTTCCTATGCAGAAGTGAGTCTGATTTTGCACTTGCTAGCTTTAGTAAATAAACCCCATTGTGCACTTAAAAGTGGGGTATGCCTGTATTCTTGTATGATCACATAGAAAAGTAACATTTTGTGATGTGAAGAGACCCTTCATCAGGCTTGTGATGGTGTTGGTGTGCTGTTCACCATGAGCAGTTGAGAGTCATTGCAGTACCCATTTAACCACATGGTTATTTCCAGTGTGGTGTGCAATAGGAACATACTGTACCCCATTCCCTGTAGAAACAGAGGCACAAAGGCAATAAAATGTCAATGTTTAATGCACAAAGCAAGCTAGGATTACATGCTGTATGCATTTATTATCAGTCAACATGTTGCGCTACTAACACAAATAATTTTTAAAAATACTATATATATATATATATATATATATATATATATATATATATATTATATATATATATATATATAGAATTTTTAAAAATTATTTGTGTTAGTGTATGTATATATATATATGTATATGTATATATATATATATATATATATATATATATATATATATATATATATATATATATATATATATATATATATATATATGTATATGTATATATATATATATATATATATGTATATATATATATATATATATATATATATATATATGTGTGTGTGTAAGTGCCTCTTACCTAAGTCAGTCCTACCTAAGATAAGTACAGCTATCTGAGTAGTCTCGCTTATTACCAAACACCTTCAGGTTGATTTGACACGTCAGTAAGTACCCCAACTACTAGGAAGCTGTGTCAGCAATTGTGAGTGACCCCCACACTTCCGAATTAACCCTCTGAATACCAGGGGGCTCTGCAACCCCCCCCCCCCCCACCCCACTCCAGGTTAGTTGTTGGTGACATCTATTCAAAACACAGGGGAACAAAGTGGCGTGAGGTCTCTTTGTTTGGCTCAAGTTAAGCGTGAAATCTCTTTGTGACTGTGCCTAAAGAAAGCACAAAGTTGCAGTTGATAGAAGAAAAGGACAAATTTAACTCGCTGAATGAGAAGATGTTAGGAAGATGACCCCTGACTTGGCTTCATCTATGCTCCCCCCGCTCTCGGCGTTTCAGCCCAGTTTTTCAGTATAATCCATGCAATTCTTTTTAAAATCCGTTGTATACACTATGTGTGTGCATATACAGTATCTCACAAAAGTGAGTACACCCCTCACATTTTTGTAAATATTTTATTATATCTTTTCATGTGACAACACTGAAGAAATGACACTTTGCTACAATGTAAAGTAGTGAGTGTACAGCTTGTATAACAGTATAAAAAAATAACTTAACACACAGCCATTAATGTCTAAACCACTGGCAACAAAAGTGAGTACACCCCCCTAAGTGAAAATGTCCAAATTGGGCCCAATTAGCCATTTTCCCTCCCGGTGTCATGTGACTCATTTGTATTACAAGGTCTTAGGTCTCTGAGGATCTGAAAAAAAAGTATTGTTGCTCTACATAAGGGCGCACAGGTGCCGCCCCCTCTCTCCAGCCACCCCGTCTATCACCAAAAGATAGATTCATGCATTGCATGAATCTATCCATGGCCGCCGCTGCCACCCCCTATTCAGGTGCCTGGCCCCTATTCAGGGTGCCGGAGAGCCTGAATTACAGCGGCGGGGGTTGTTTTTGAAGCACCTGATTAGAGCCATAGGCCATGCTTGGTGCTCGCAGTTCACCCAGCTGTGTTAGAAAAGCAAATGAATATTCGCTTTCCTAACACTGAATTGCCTCTGCGCCAATCAGGTGCTCGGGTCTGTTACCTGTCACCTGATTGGCTGAAATGACAGGCGCTGTGATTAGACGCCTATCAGGTGTACAATCATAGGAGAGGACAGGAGGAGAGGACAGGAGGAGAAGACATCGAGGACATCACTCGCCACCCGCCGCCACCACCTGCTGCCCCACCGAAACATGGTAAGTGCCGGGCAGACAGTAGGTGGGGGGAACAGTGGCAGCATTCGTTGGGCACAGAGGGAGAATTTGATGGGGCACAATGGGAGCGTTTAATGGGCACAGTGGCAACGTTTGATGGGCACAGTGGCTGCGTTTGATGGGCACAGTGGTGGGATTTGATGGCACAGTGGCTGCGTTTGATGGGTACAGTGGCTGCATTTGATGGTACAGTGGCTGCGTTTGATGGGTACAGTGGCTGCATTTGATGCTACAGTGGCTGCGTTTGATGGTACACTGGCCGTGTTTGATGGGTACAGTGGCTGTATTTGATTGTACAGTGGCTGCGTTTGATTGTATAGTGGCTGCGTTTGATGGGTACAGTGGCTGCATTTGATGGTACAGTGGCTGCATTTGATGGTACAGTGGCTGCGTTTGATGGGCACAGTGAGGCTGCAAATGATGGGGGTTTTTTTTCTGAATTTTTCAGTTTGTTTGCGCCCCCCCAAAAAATTTTGAGCACCAGCTGCCACTGCTAGGCTATAAGAAGATTGCCAAGACCCTGAAACTGAGCTGCAGCATGGTGGCCAAGACCATACAGCGGTTTAACAGGACAGGTTCCACTGAGAACAGGCCTCACCATGGTCGACCAAAGAAGTTGAGTGCACGTGCACGTTCCATATCCAGAGGTTGTCTTTGGGAAATAGCCGCATGAGTGCTGCCAGCATTGCTGCAGATGTTTAAGGGGAGGGGGGTCAGCCTGTCAGTGCCCAGACCATACGCCGCACACTGCATCAAATTGGTCTGCCTGGTGGTTGTCCCAGAAGGAAGCCTCTTCTAAAGATGATGCACAAGAAAACCCGCAGTTTGCTGAAGATAAGCAGACTAAGGACCTGTGGTCTGATGAGACCAAGATAAACTTATCTGGGGAGCTACAGTTTATTGAGGGAACCATGAATGCCAACATGTACTGTGACATACTGAAGCAGAGCATGATCCCCTCCCTTCGGAGACTGGGCCGCCCAAACACACCTCCAAGATGACCACTGCCTTGCTAAAGAAGCTGAGGGTACAGGTGATGGACTGGCCAAGCCTGTCTCCAGACCTAAAGCCTATTGAGCATCTGTGGGGCATCCTCAAACGGAAGGGGGAGGAGCGCAAGGTCTCTAACATCCACCAGCTCCGTGATGTTGTCATGGAGGAGTGAAAGAGGACTTCAGTGGCAACCTGTGAAGCTCTGGTGAACTCCATGCCCAAAAGCATTAAGGCAGTGCAGGAAAATAATGGTGGCCACACAAAATATTGACACTTTGGGCCCAATTTGGACATTTTCACTTAGGGGTGTAGTCTGTGTGTTGAGTTATTTTGAGGGGACAGCAAATTTACACTGTTATACAAGCTGTACACTCACTACTTTACATTGTAGCAAAGTGTCATTTCTTCAGTGTTGTCAAATTAAAAGATATAATAAAATATTCACAAAAATGTGAGGGGTGTACTCACTTTTGTGAGATACTGTATATAAGCGCACACACACACATATATATATATATATGTCTACAAGTATATCCACCAATGTATACAGTATTAATTTATTTATCTATATATTTTTTTTTTTATCAAGTCATCCCCACAGTTATTACCTTTTGACCCTCCCCTTTAGATTGTAAACTCTAACGAGCCGAGCCTTCTGATTACTCCTGTAATGAATTGTATTGTAACTGTACTGTCTGCCCTCATGTTTTGTTATTTATTTATTTTAGGTACTTATATATATTGTAAAGTTTTCCGCAAATTGTTGGCGCTATAGAAATCATGAATAATATTAATACTAATAATATTGATATGTATCTATATATGTGTATGTGAGTGTGTGTACACATATAAACATTGTTTCCATGTGATTTTGTATTTAAGAAAGAAAGAATGAAAGAGAGAAAGGCATCTGGATAGATATGCATCTGTATTGATATCTCATATCTCTTGCTTCTATGTAGGGTTTTTGTAAACAGATAAATGTATGAGTAAACAGATAAAACAGAATGAATGAGGAAAGAAAGAAAGAAAGAAAGAAAGAAAGAAAGAAAGAAAGAAAGAAAGAAAGAAAGAAAGAAAGAAAGAAAGAAAGAAAGAAAGAAAGAAAGAAAGAAAGAAAGAAAGAAAGAAAAAGGCATTTGGATAGATATGCATCTACTCATATCTCATATATCTTGATTCAAAGTCTAGGGTATGTGTACACAGATAAATATATGAGTAAACATATAAAATAGAAAGGATGAGAAGAAAGAAAGAAAGAAAGAAAGAAAGAAAGAAAGAAAGAAAGAAAGAAAGAAAGAAAGAAAGAAAGAAAGAAAGAAAGAAAGAAAGAAAGAAAGAAAGAAAGAAAGAATATCATTTGGATGCATCTATTGATAGCTCATATCTTTTTCTTCTATAGGGTATGTGTAAACAAATAAAACAGAATGGATGAGAAGAAAGAAAGAAAGAAAGAAAGGCATTTGGATAGATATGCATCTATTGATATCTTATATATCTTGCTTCTACTGATAGGGTATGAGTAAACAGATAAAACAGAATGAATGAGGAAAGAAAGAAAGAAAGAAAGAAAGAAAGAAAGAAAGAAAGAAAGAAAGAAAGAAAGAAAGAAAGAAAGAAAGAAAGAAAGAAAGAAAGAAAGAAAGAAAGAAAGAAAGGGAAAGGCATTTTGATAGATATGCATCTACTCATATCTCATGATTCAAAGTCTAGGGTATGTGTAAACAGATAAATATATGAGTAAACATATAAAATAGAAAGGATGAGAAGAAAGGATGGGAAGAAAGAAAGAAAGAAAGAAAGAAAGAAAGAAAGAAAGAAAGAAAGAAAGAAAGAAAGAAAGAAAGAAAGAAAGAAAGAAAAAAAGAAAGAAAGAAAGAAAGAAAGAAAGAAAGAAAGAAAGAAAGAAAGAAAGGCATTTGAATAGATGCATGTAGAGGACAGAGGAAGAGGAATTATATCCATATTATTTTGATGCCTTGGCAGTAAATGCTTCACCCCCTCCCCTTCCCTGTGGCCCTTGATCGGTGGCTCCTCATTGTTTTAATGCTTCATTAGTAATCTACATATGAAAGTTGCCTGGGACTGCTCCGGGGGTCGGTAATGATTGGGGGGTGCAGGACACCCCCCACCACTGAGCCGCCTGATCCCTCCAGTTGTGTGATTGGTTGTGTATCCTCTTCTCTCCGAACATTTCTCTGATATTACACCAAACAGGTAGAACAATCCTTCTCACCCCGACTGCCCAATAATGACAAAACTGCTGAACAAAAGCTTGCACATTGCAAAATAACAAAGAAAAAAAAAAGAAAATCTACAAAAATGAAAGTAGCTTAGCTCCGTTGGTTGCAGCCTGGGTGAAGTCTATTATTTGGTATGAAATAAGTTGAGGATTCTTACAAAGACAAGAATTACTTCAAAAATCTGATTTTGAAGAAGCAAAATAAATAAATAAATCTAGCAGGGGACTTGATTTAAGTAGTCACTGATAAATTAGTCAGCTGCATTTGTGAAAAATCAGCAAAATCGCCATCGATTAGAAGTTTGCGGTGGTGGGGAGATGGGGGGGGTAATCATTAACTGGCCTGTCCATTGCCTATAGAGCAGGCGGCGGAGGAGTCAGGGCAGCGGGTGAGGGTCCCTGTTGCTGGTCGGTCGGGGTAGTCCCGCTCTCTTGAATCAGCTTCCAGGATCAGGGGGACATGAGAAGAGGAAATGTCCTTTAAATCGTCCGGGGATCCTGCGACAAATGGAAGAAACGCACGAGTGGCGCAAAAAGTAGGCGATTGGAGGTCGCAGAGGACAGAGAAGCGCTGGGGTCATTATATACTATAGGGCGATGGTAAGGTGGCCAGAAGGACTACAACCTCTGACTGATTTTTTGTTGAGGTCCATTAATCGGTCGGTGACCAACCACATCGCTCAATGCATATCTAATAAGACCGGAAATTGCCCAACAGGTTCAACTTACCGAAATATTCCGACCTTTCCATAAGTTTCTACAGATGTATGTTTTATTCCTGCTTATGTGATTTACTAAGAGATTTCCTCTGCTGCCTGTGAGAGATATTATCGCCGATTTCTAGAATGTATTATTCTTGTATTGTTGTACAACAGTCTATTATATGAACGATTTCTACAGACAGATCGCCTCTTGTAGCAAATGTATTTAGTTTTATTATTGACCGTCTGTGCTTACATTGGTCCTTTCTAAAAATACCATTATACAGAAAGCAGTAATTAAATGTCTTGGAAAATGATAATAATAGGTATTATTTAAGTTGCTGTTGTTATTATTATTATGATTATTATTATCATTGATAATAATAATCATATTAAATAGTGTTGTTGTAATAACAAAAACCATAGTAATAAACAACAAAAATTCTTATTATTTTTATTACTGCAATACTTCTACTACTACTACTACTACTACTACTACTAATAATAATAACACCACTACTACTACAACTAATAATAACACTACTACTACCACTAATAATAATAATAATAATAATAATAATAATAATAATAATAACGCTACTACTACTAATAATATTAATAATAACCACAACTACTACTACTACTACTAATAATAATAATTAATAACCCTACTATTAATAATATTAATAATAACACTACTACTACTACTAATAATAATAATAATAACACTACTACTACTACTACTAATAATAATTAATAATACTACTAATAATAATATTAATAATAACACTACTACTTCTAATAATAATAATAACACTACTACTACTAATAATAATAACAATAATAATAATAGCACTACTACTACTAATACTAATATTAATAATGACACTACTACAACTATTACAAATGATGATAAGGATAATATTAATACTTGTTTTTATAAACCATTTAGTTGTTGATTACTTATTTCTTTTCAATTAAATTTTTTTATGCATTTGACATTTTTCATTATTTATTTTTTTGCCATCAGTGATCATATATTTTAGAACAATCTGTGCATGTTTAGTTTGTATAATTTATATTTATACCCATTTAAAAAACAGCATTATAAAACTAGCAATGTAATTGCTACATGTTGTTGCATATGTGCAAACACATAAACCTGAAAAAAAACCAAAAACATTTTCTCTTCCTTTTTTATATTGTTGATCTCACTGACTGAATTTCAACCTGTAAATGTTTATCTGTGCAGTGTGTTCATTGAAATGGTACAGACTATTAAATGATAGATTTGTTTTTCTGCTTGTCGTCGTTTTCATTATTGTCTGAATTTGTCACTGTAACAGGACATAGCTGGCTCCTCCTTCATAGATCTGTTTCCTAAATTACCCCCAGCCTGGGGCAGAAACAAAACAGGATCCAAACACATTGATTCCCTGACACTTTTAGGAGTGAGAAACAGTGACTATCAGGGCCAGAACACTAATGCTTAGGGGCTTATTTAATGAGGGAGAAGCTTCTGTATAAATAGAAGCTTTATCAAAACCATTGTTAGAGTTATCATAGCATTGTTTAAACTGGAAATTCTGAGGCTTGTAGCTTGCCAGTTACTTTCTTCCTCACACCCCACACCCCAAAAGAATAAAACAAAAATAAAAAAAATATTCTATATCCAATTATTATTATCATCTCTCTCTCTCTCTCTCTCTCTCTCTACACATACATATATATCTATATATAGGAATAAAACAAATATATGGAAATGTGTGAAATGCAGTATACTGCACTATACTGTTATAATTGAACTGAAATGACACCATTTAAGAAACAATTTAATGAAAATGTAATGTGATATTAGTTCTTAATTTATGCTTTATGTGTTGGGGATAATAAATATAACTCAACAATTTTGTATTTCTTCTGTGTATGCTTGTATATATATATATATATATATATATATATATATATATATATATATATAACTTCCATTTTTTCATGTATATGTGTGTGTGCACAAAAAATAAAAAAATACCAAAAAAATAATAACAAACAACAAAAAAAATGTATATATACATCCATATTGTCCTAGATGATATTTATTTATTTTATAATAAAAAATCTCACTACTGGCAGTATATACTAATTGCTGCTATTGGTTGTTATTATTAGGCTATAGGCTGAGGCCTGATAAAGAAACAAGGGGCTTTGGAAGTATATATTTTGTAAATGTTAAGTAATTGGCAATATTACTCTACTTAGGCTACATAAATATGTGTTAAATTCTGGAGCAATGTAATGTGATTTCAGTATGCATTGCAAATGCAAACCCCTTTTGTGCGAATACTTTTCACTTCATGCTTCCACTAAAATAATAATAAAAAAATTAATAAATTAAATAAAAAAAAATAATTAAAAAATATAAATAAAAAATAAATAAATAAATATGTATATATACACTACCGTTCAAAAGTTTGGGGTCACCCAAACAATTTTGTGTTTTCCATGAAAAGTCACACTTATTCACCACCATACGTTGTGAAATGAATAGAAAATAGAGTCAAGACATTGACAAGGTTAGAAATAATGATTTGTATTTGAAATAACATTGTTTTTACATCAAACTTTGCTTTCATCAAAGAATCCTCCTTTTGCAGCAATTACAGCATTGCACACCTTTGGCATTCTAGCTGTTAATTTATTGAGGTAAGCTGGAGAAATTGCACCCCACGCTTCTAGAAGCAGCTCCCACAAGTTGGAATGGTTGGATGGGCACTTCTGGCGTACCATACGGTCAAGCTGCTCCCACAACAGCTCAATGGGGTTCAGATCTGGTGACTGTGCTGGCCACTCCATTACCGATAGAATACCAGCTGCCTGCTTCTGCTGTAAATAGTTCTTGCACAATTTGGAGGTGTGTTTAGGGTCATTGTCCGGTTGTAGGATGAAATTGGCTCCAATCAAGCGCTGTCCACTGGGTATGGCATGGCGTTGCAAAATGGAGTGATAGCCTTCCTTAGCTTTTACCCTGTACAAAGCTCCCACCTTACCAGCACCAAAGCAACCCCAGACCATCACATTACCTCCACCATGCTTAACAGATGGCGTCAGGCATTCTTCCAGCATCTTTTCATTTGTTCTGCGTCTCACAAACGTTCTTCTTTGTGATCCAAACACCTCAAACTTGGATTCATCCGTCCACAACACTTTTTTCCAGTCTTCCTCTGTCCAATGTCTGTGTTCTTTTGCCCATCTTAATCTTTTTCTTTTATTGGCCAGTCTCAGATATGGCTTTTTCTTTGCCACTCTGCCCTGAAGCCCAAAATCCCGCAGCCGCCTCTTCACTGTAGATGTTGACACTGGTGTTTTGCGGGTACTATTTAATGAAGATGCCAGTTGGGGACCTGTGAGGCGTCTGTTTCTCAAACTAGAGACTCTAATGTGCTTATCTTCTTGCTTAGTTGTGCAACGCGGCCTCCCACTTCTTTTTCTACTCTGGTTAGAGCCTGTTTGTGCTGTCCTCTGAAGGGAGTAGTACACACCGTTGTAGGAAATCTTCAATTTCTTTGCAATTTCTCGCATGGAATAGCCTTCATTTCTAAGAACAAGAATAGACTGTCGAGTTTCAGATGAAAGTTCTCTTTTTCTGGCCATTTTGAGCGTTTAATTGACCCCACAAATGTGATGCTCCAGAAACTCAATCTGCTCACAGGAAGGTCAGTTTTGTAGCTTCTGGAAGGAGCTAGACTGTTTTTAGATGTGTGAACATGATTGCACAAGGGTTTGCTAATCATCAATTAGCCTTCTGAGCCAATGAGCAAACACATTGTACCATTAGAACACTGGAGTGATAGTTGCTGGAAATGGGCCTCTATACACCTATGTAGATATTGCACCAAAAACTAGACATTTGCAGTTAGAATAGTCATTTACCACATTAGCAATGTATAGAGTATATTTGTTTAAAGTTAGGACTAGTTTAAAGTTAGCTTCATTTAAAAGTACAGTGCTTTTCCTTCAAAAATAAGGACATTTCAATGTGACCCCAAACTTTTGAACGGTAGTGTATATATATATATATATATATATATATATATATATATATATATATATATATATATATATATATATATATATATATATATATATATATATATGTATGTATATATATATATATATATATATATATATGTATATATATATATATATATATATATATATATATATATATATATATATATATATATATATATATATATATATATATATATATATATATATAAAATGGGAATTGGTTTGGTGTTTAATGCTTTATGTGCTGATGTGCTGTTACTAGCTTAGGAGGTGCTAGGGTGTAATAGGGCCACTTGATACATGAACTACCATGCTTGTCCTGGCAGGTCAAATGGAAGCAAAGGTCGTCACCTCTATGCTCATGATATCTGCCTTATGTGTATGTGTGTGTGTGTGCATGTATATATATATATATATATATATATATATATATATATATATATATATACACTCTGCATTTTGTCATTAGAAACCCACAGCTGTGAAGTATAATTTTTCTTTGTAACAAGGACAATGGGAATGGTGTGTATTCTTTGTCATGTGTGCTGTAATTGTTGTCTTTGGCCGCTGAATAAACATAAGTGGGGGGGAGATGGATGCCTTTGTTTCACAATCCTTTTACAGGTTCTAATTGATGGTTCCAATCTGAACCCTAGCGGATCTCTCACAAGCGTTATGTACTTAAACAGGACATAAAGGAAGAGGAAAGTATATAAGTTGTTCCTGTAACCTTGAAAAATAATGACCAATAATTTTAGTGCTTTTATTTAAGGCCATCAATCTTCCGGGTTTCTTTTACTTAGTACATTGAACTAGATGGGGGGCATAGCCTAAGATAGTATTTTTCAACCACCGGCTAAAGGATGACTGGCTGAGCCAGTTTGTAATAAAATTAAACTTTATTTCTATTTGTAAATGATCTTCTGTAACCTTCAGATAAGGTGAAACATTTTATTTTTGCCATTTTGTTGTATTTTGTACAATTGCCATTTCTTGCTTAAAGTGGTATTAAACTAAAAAGCAAACATTTATTATATTGCAGCTCACCAATTTTTAGATGTGGTGGCTGCATTTATTATTATTATGCAGGATTTATGTAACGCCAACAGTTTACGTAGCGCTTTACAACTTGAGGGTAGACAGTACAAATACAATACACTTTAATACAGTAGGAATCAGAGGGCCTTGCTCCTTAGAGCTTACAATCTAAGAATTTAGCTTTCTTTTTTTAAAGAGGTTGTAAACCCTCAAGGTTTTTTACCTTAATGCATTTTATTCATTAAGGTGAAAAACCTCCTGTGATGCAGCTGCGCCCCAGACCCCCCCCCCCCTTTTACTTACCTGAACCTGGTCTTTTCCAGGACGGGGACGAGCACAGCAGCTCCAGCTGGTGTCTCGGGTCCTGATTGGGAAGATTGATAGCAGTGCAGCCATTGGCTCCCGCTGCTGTCAATCAAATCCAATGATGCAGGAGCCAGGGGGCGGGACCGAGTGCTGCTGTCTGTGTCAACAGACGCAGCAGCAGGACTCGGGAGAGCACTCGCATGTGTGCCCCGAGGGGGAGTGGCTCTCCAACGGGGCACTCGAAAAGAGGAGGAGCCACGAGCGTCACTGAGGGACCCCAGAAGAGGAGGATCGGGGCCACTCTGTGCAAAACCAACTGCACACAGGAGGTAAGTATAACATGTTTTTTTTTAAACAAACCTTTACATATCCTTTAAAGTTTTTTTCTTTATTTTCACCTGGTGATCTGGCCAGTTAGTCTGTTATTCATCAATAGAACAAATTTCCCTGCAGATGTTCCAGTTAGAGGGTTGAGAGAAACCATATTCCACTGACAGGGGTGCTTACAATAATCACCTTTTATTTATTTATTTATTTATGTAAAACCTTTATCCAAAAAGGTAAAATGTAAAAAAAAAAAAAAAAAAACTTTGCTGCAACTGTATATAAAGTTTTAGCTTGGGTAAGCTTCAGTGTTTAGTGCATCTAACAGTTCCCTCCCCCTAGACTGACATTGCTGCTGTCCAAAGATGCCCCCTGTGCTCCTTCATCAAGAGTGGAGGTACTAATACAGGAGGTGTGTTACTGGCTGGATCATAAGGGGGAAATAAAGAGAAAAAAAAACTGAAAAAGAAAACAAATGCAGCCACATCTAATGATTGGTAAGCTGCGATAAAGTTTATTTTATACCACTTTAAATTAAATGCTACACTGCTGTACAGCCTCTTAGAAGTCACTTCATATCTACATTTACAGTACTCTGGAAACTCTATAGGATAGGCCTGGAGTTGAACATTCATGAAAGCTGCAGTCATAAAGAATATATTGAGCATGGCCTTTTAAACCACATGGTAAAGCACAAATGAGATTATACATGATTACAAACATACTTCGGTAAATCCAGGCCAAGTGAGTTTTTTTAAATTGTTTTTTTTCATTCTTCTTTTAATTTTTTAATACAGGGCATCTTTTTGGAAAGAAGACAGTGCGAGGCATTTAGTAAGAGGCATGGTACATTTTTTGAGAAAATGAAAAAAAAAATGTTTTTTCACATTTTTTTTTTACATACAGTGCAGTACAGCGTCATCATATAACTGGTGTGGCGGTGACCAGGGACACTGACTGGTGACAGTATTTAAAAAAAATATATATATAATAATTTTTTTTCAAATCTTTTAATATTTTTTTTCTCTTCTTTTACATCTCTTTTTACATAGTGTGACCAGAGCAATACAATGTTACCATAGTAACACTGTGCCACTCTGGGGAGTTGATCAGGATTTTTTTTTTTACATATTATACTTGCTAATAGCAGTGAATTTCACTGCTATAAGGATTTTTTTTACTGAATGACAGTGTGTAGACACTGTGTATTGTTGTGATTAGCTGTGATTGGCCACAGCTAATCACATGGTACAAATTGGCTGTGATTGGCCCTGTCTGTACCATGCAATCACTGGGACCAATCACAGCTAGCAACACAATTGTATAACAATGAACAGCATGAAAGGAAGACATTCATGGTTTACAACTATCGTGTGCTCTGCTGTGATTGGTCATATGACACAGCTGATCAGAGTGCTTGGGGTATCATGTAATCGCTATGATCACTATGATCAATTATAGTGATCACATAATTAAGCATGTAAGCAAAACTACAATAAATGGAAGCCATTCATGACAGCTTGCCTTCTATTGTGATGCTGTGATTGACCCACAGCTATCACATAGTACCTTGGCCATTCACAACACCCTGTACCATGTGATTAGTTTTAGTAAATCACAGCATCGCAATTGTAAAGCAAGCTGTCATGAATGAAAGCCATTCATGACAGTTAAAACTATTGATTATAAGCACTGTTAATATATAACAGTGTAAAAAAAAAAATCCCTGATCACCCCCCCAGAGTAGTACAGTGTCATTTTGGTGACACTGAACTACTCTGATGACAGTGTGTCTGGTGTTTTACCACCGACTTTGGATTTCTACTTCTCTAACAGGTGCAGAAAAATTGTTCTTTGGGTGTCGGTGGTGCCTTCACACTGTAACCCTATAGAGGTACTCTTGATTAAAGCAAGAATTGGCCTTGCTGTCAAAAATTGTAATGATATGCACCTGTCAAACAGGTGCGGAAAAATTGGACTTTGGGTGTTAATTGTGCCTATACCAAAAACATTCTTCCAGATGAAATCAACACCCACAACACTAGGCAGCCTAGAAGTCCTGCAGAGATTCAACATCCCAAAAATGCTTAATCGGCGACATCGGCATCAGGGGCTTCATAGCTGCTGGTAATCAAGGAATGATTAATTTTGATAAAAGTCAGACGGTCCACCGAGTCTGAAAAGCACGCTGGATGCAGGGCAGCCCAGCAGCTCAATAGCATACTGGGCAAGTTCTGGCCAGTGGTCTATTCTCATAAATCAGTAAGCCAGTGGATCGTCGTTGACTGGAAAGCTCTCCATTTCTGTTTTCGCCCCTAGATAATCGTCCACCATGTGATGCAGATGCTGCCGATGGGATGTGAAACCTGACAGCCCTGGGCGGCGAGGACTAAAAAAATTGAGAAATGCATCACTTAGGCAGCCGCCTTCTCCACCGCTCCTCTCTTGATCAACAAAAGCCTCAAAACTATGTTTTCCAGGACACTGTAACCTACCAGAGTTGGGAAAAGAATTCCAAAAGCTTCTCTTTAAGGTGTCCTTAAGAGATTTCATATTCTGCCCTCTCTGTGGGGATGGGATGAGTTCTGAGACTTTCCCCTTATAACAGTGGTTAAGGAGGGTTGCTAACCAATAGTTATCCTTCTCCTTTACGGCATGTATTCTTGGGTCCTTTCGCAGGGTTTGAAGCATGAGGGAGCCCATGTACCGCAAATTTGCGGAGGCATGAGAAGAAGACTCCTCGGGGTCACTGAGGACTAGAGTATATGGAACTGCCTCCTCCCAGCCATGTACTACTCCCAAGGGTTCTACAGATGGAAAACCATCTCTTCCTGTTTGACATATGTCTTCCTCTGCTTCAATGCCTCTGAAACTACCAGAATCCTCCTCCTCCTCCTCTCTCTCCTCTTGTGTGTTCTGGTGTCTGCATAAAGTGGGCCTTGAGTCTTCCTCTTCCTCCCGCTGCTCTGCCTCGAGTGCCCTGTCCATAATGCCACACAAAGTTTGCTCCAGCAGGAACACAACAGGTATTGTGTCACCGATGTATGCATTGTCATGGCTCACCATTCTTGTGGCTTCCTCAAATGGTGACAGTACAGCGCATGCATTCTTTATGAGCAGCCTTTGGCATGGGGAAAAAAGCTGAGCCGGCCTGAGTTTGTCATTGTGCCATACTCACACAGGTACACGTTGACGGCCCTCTGCTGCATGTGCAGCCACTCAGCATTGCCAAAATCGAGTTCCACCTGGTGGGCATGTCACAAATTAGGCAGTTTACGGGCAGGTGAAATTCCCGCTGAATTTCAGCCAAGCGCGCACTGGCTGTGTATGACCGCCTAAAATGGCTACACACTCTTCTGGCCTGCTTTAGTAGATATTCCAACCCTGGGTACCTATTTTGGAAACGCTGCACCACCACATTGAGGACATGCCAGGCATGGCATATGTGTCAACTTTCCCTGTCTAAGGGTGGACAGGAGGTTTGTGCCATTATCACACACCACCATTCCTGGCTCCAGCTGGTGTGGTGTGAATCACCTCTGGGCCTGTCCCTGCAGAGCTGAAAGAATCTCTGCTCTGGTGTGGTTTCTGTTCCCTAGCAGCTGAAGCACTGCATGGCACCTTTTAGACTGACTCATTGAATAGCCCATTGAACGCTTAGGGGGTACTTGAGGTTCATAGGGCAATTCAGCAGAGGAGGGCATGGAGGAGGAGGAGGAGCTAACGAATCTGGCATCATCACCAGCTGTATGGAGATGTGGGGGTGCAACAAGCTACAGCACTGAGCCCTGTCCTGCATCCTTCCGAGTTGCAAGCAGAGTTACCCAGTGTGCTGTGAATGAAATATATCGTCCCTGCTCATGCTTGCTGGACCACGTGTCAGCAGTAGCTTGGATTTTGCGGCTGACTACCTTGCCGAACGATGCCACAACATTGCCTTCCACGTGATGGTAGAGAGATGGAATGGTCTTACGTAAAAAGAAATATCGACTGGGAATCTGCCATTGCGGTACAGTACATTCTGCAAATTCACGGAAAGGGGCAGAATCCACCAGGCGGAAAGGCAGAAGTTGTAGAGCCAGCAGCTTTGACAAGCTTGCATTTAGATGCTGGGCATGTGGGTGGCAGGGACTGTATTTTTTTTCCGCTGCAACAGATGGGGCAGAGAAATTTGCCGGCTATAATCTACAGCTGGTGGCGTGCTGCTGGCTGATGTGCTGCAAGGACCTGGGACACCCTGCCCTATACCATCATCTCTGTCAGTGGAGGCTGCTGAGAGATAATGAGGTATAGCAGGGACAGACTGAGGTGAATAAAGAGGAGGAACAGATTTGTGCCCCTTTTGTGTGGCTTTTAGGTGCTCTTGCCCACGGGCTGAGTGGTGGGAGGTTAAATGCCTTGTCAAGCATGTGGTACCCAAATGGTTGGTGTTTTTGCCACGCTTGATACGCTTGAGACAAAGTTTGCAAATAGCAACAGTGTGATCGGCTGCACATGTACTAAAAAAGACCCAGACAGCTAAGCTGTGGGATATGGGCCGGGAGATACCAGCTCCACAATGTGATGGTGTCACGCATCTGGTAGGTTTTGTGGGATATGGGTCGGGAGATACCAGCTCCACAATGTGATGGTGTCACGTATCTGTTAGGTTTTGAGCCTGAAGTGCAGAGAAAGACCTCCCTTACAGCTCCCACTCCCGTTCCCCTGGAATGGAGACAGAGGGCCAGGAGTGAGGAGTGGTATGGGTGCCTGGCAGGATCCACAGTCGTAGGGGTATAGTAGTGGTGGCACCCTCTGGAATCCGAAGTCAAAGAGCAGACTGAAGACAGAGACTGGAATGCAGAAAGGACCCGGAACCCAGCAGGTAAGAGCCTGGAATGCTGAATTGGAACAGACAGCAGGCAGTAGGCTGGAACGCTGGACTGGAACCGGGAACAAGCTGCAGGTAGTAGACTGGAACGCTGGACTGGAACAGACAGCAGGTAGTAGCCTGGAACACCGGACTGGAACCAGGAACAAACAGCAGGTGGTAGACTGGAACGCTGGACTGGAACGGACAGCAGGAAGTAGCTTGGAACACCGGACTGGAACCCGGAACAAGCAGCAGGTAGTAAACTGGAACGCTGGACTGGAACAGACAGCAGGTAGTAGCCTGGAACACCGGACTGGAACCAGGAACAAGCAGCAGGTAGTAGACTGGAACGCTGGACTGGAACAGACAGCAGGTAGTAGCCTGGAACACCGGACTGGAACCAGGAACAAGCAGCAGGTAGTAGACTGGAATGCTGGACTGGAACAGACAGCAGGTAGTAGCCTGGAACACTGGACTGGAACCAGGAACAAGCAGCAGGTAGTAGACTGGAACGCTGGACTGGAACAGACAGCAGGTAGTAGCCTGGAACACCGGACTGGAACCAGGAACAAGCAGCAGGTAGTAGAATGGAACACTGGAACAGATAGCAGGTAGGTCAACAAGGCGGTGGTCGGTATCAATCGGACAGCAGAGGTACCAGGGATAACACAGAGGGATGGTCAGGCAAGCCAAGAGGGTCTGGTGCAGGCGGATAGCAGGATGTTCAAACAGGAAGCCGAGTCAGATAGCAGGATACTCAGGTCAGGTCAGGTTACACACACAGAACACTGTAGAGCAGACAGCGGGGATGGTGTGTGAAGGACCGGTTTAAATAGCCCGCCTGACACCAGCGGGAGTACGCGCGCCCGTGCGTACCCGCACCCGTGAACGCGCGCGTATGCGCAGTGGGACCCGTGAGCGGGTTCCCGTGCGCTGGGATCGCCGGTTACTGGCAGGATCTTCATGACATTGCCCCCCCCAAGGGGCAGCCTCCGGATGCCCCTTTGAGAAAATTTCTCTGGATGGGATCTTTTAAAAGATTGTAACAGATCTTCAGCATGAATGTTATCTTCTGGTTCCCAAGAATTCTCTTCTGGGCCAAACCCCCTCCACTTTATCAAAAATTGATTCTGGTTACCTCTTTTCCTACAGTCCATGATAGCCTCTACCTCGAATTCCTCCTCCCCATCTACCAAGGTTGGATCAGGGGGATCCGTACTTCGGCCTGGAAATGGGTTAGAAACAGAGGGTCTGAGCAAGGACATATGAAAAACTGGATGCACTTTTAGTGAGTCCAGGAGTTCAAGTTCATATGCAACTTCATTAATTCTCCGTTTAACGGAAAACGGCCCAAGAAACTTGGGACCCAACTTCTTGGACGGGCAATCCAACCTGAGGTTTACTGTGGACAACCATACCTGATCCCCAGGTGCAAGTAATAGCTCACCTCGCCTTTTCTTGTCGAAGGTTGCTTTATTATACTCCTGGGTCCTGGTCATGGTCTCCTGCAAAACCTGATTGTTGGAGGTAAAGAAATGCAATTTCTCCTGGACAGCGGGTACAGTACATTCTGGAAGAGAGTTAGGCAAAAATGAAGGGTGGAAACCATAATTTGCAAAGAACGGAGTTTGTTTGATAGCAGAGTGAATAGAATTGTTATAGGCGAATTCGGCCAATGGAAAAACAGAAATCCAATCGTCCTGGGCAAAAGAAGAAAAACATTGCAAATATTGTTCAAGGGTCTGGTTTGTTCTTTCTGTTTGCCCTTTCGTCTGGGGATGATAGGCTGATGAAAATGAAAGTTCAATATTCAAGGTTTTACACAGAGACCTCCAGAATCAGGAGGTAAACTGTACCCCCCGATCTGAAACAATATTGACTGGTACCCCATAGAGCCTGATGACTTCTTTGATGAATGCTTGTGCTGTTTCTGTGGCTGAAGGGGTGCCTTTCATTGGAACGAAGTGGGCCATCTTCGACAACCGGTCCACTATGACAAAGATTGAGGTGAAACCCCCAGCCGGGGGTAATTCTACAATAAAGTCTATAGAGAGCATTTTCCAGGGCCTATCTGGGACAGGCAAGGGCTTTAGTAGTCCCCATGCCTTTGTTCTGTATCCTTTGTTTCTGATGCAGGTGGTACAGGACTCTACAAACTTTTTACAATCCTCGCGTAGCTGAGGCCACCAAAAGGTTCGCTGTACCAAATCAGTGGTCTTAGCTACGCCAAAATGCCCAGCCAATGCATGATCATGGCAGAGCTCTAGTACTGTAACTCGTAGTGTCTCAGGTACAAAGATCTTATCCTCATGCCATAGTAACCCATCCTTATCTTGGAGCCCTGCCCTAATGGGAGATCCCAATTCCGCGGAAGCCTGTTTAATTTGGGAAAGCAGGTCTCCCTGAAGCAAAAGAAAATTCCCCGGGGACAGAATGGTGTCTGGAGGGGAAATCTCTTGGGACTTGTGAAACATTTTGGATAGGGCGTCGGGTTTGATATTTTTGGAACCAGGGCGATAAGTGACACGAAAGGAGAACCTGGAGAAAAAGAGAGCCCACCTGGCCTGACGTGGCTTCAACCTCTTTGCGGATCTCAAATACTCCAGGTTCTTATGATCCGTAAAGATTAGGACTGGATGAGCGGCACCCTCCAACAGATAGCGCCACTCCTCTAATGCTGACTTGATTGCCAACAACTCTCTGTCACCTACATCATAATTTCTCTCTGCCGTGGACAATTTACGAGAAAAGAAGGCCACCGGATGCAGCAGGGCCTTAGTTTCCTGTCTTTGGGATAGCACTGCCCCTACTGCAATTTCAGATGCGTCCACCTCCAGTATGAATGGCAGAGAGGAATCTGGATGCTTGAGTACAGAGGCGGAGGTAAAAAGACCCTTGAGAGTCTCAAAAGCCTTTTGGGCTTCAGCAGACCAATGGAAGCGTGTACCTTGTTTTGTTAGTTGGGTGATGGGTGAAATGATAGCTGAGAACCCCTTAATAAATTTACGGTAGAAGTTAGCGAATCCAACAAATCGTTGGATTCCTTTCTTGTCTGTCGGGACTGGCCAATCTAAGACTGCAGTGACCTTTTGAGGGTCCATCTTAATGCCCTTACTGGAAATGACTAACCCCAAAAATGGAATACTTTCCTGTTCAAATTCACATTTTTCAGCCTTTGCATATAGACCATGTTGTCGATGCCGGCCCAACACACTTCTGACGTGCCTGCGATGGGATTCAAGGGAACAAGAAAAAATTAATATGTCGTCTAAATAGAGGATAACAAACAGGTCTAGAAAGTCACGTAACACATCATTGATAAAGTACTGAAATGTGGCAGGGGCATTGCACAGGCTGAATGGCATCACAAGGTACTCAAAGTGTCCATAGCGGGTACGAAAGGCGGTCTTCCATTCGTCTCCGTCCCTAATACGAACTAAATTGTAGGCCCCGCGGAGATCAAATTTGGTGAATATGGTGGCCGTTCCCAGTCTTTGGAACAACTCTGGCACCAGGGGGAGAGGGTACCTATTCTTCACAGTGATCTTATTTAGTTCGCGGTAATCCACACAAGGTCTGAGAGTCTTATCTTTCTTCTGCACAAAGAAGATGCCTGCACCTGCGGGAGACGTGGATGGACGAATGAAGCCCCTTTTAAGGTTCTCATCAAAGTATTCTTTCAAAGCCCCTTGTTCCACTTCAGTTAAAGGGAACATTCTTCCAAAAGGAATTTCAGCACCGGGAAGTAATTCGATGGGACAGTCATAGGCCCGGTGAGGGGGTAACACCTCGGCCCTCTGCTTGCTAAATACGTCCAAAAAGTCATGATATGCAGAAGGGATGGACGGATGTAGACTAGGGTCTGTATCTAGGCAGAGCAGAGTTGGGTCTTCCTGGGCATTCTGAGTTCTGCAGAACTGCTGACAATAAGAGGAAGGAAAGGTAACCTCACCCGTGACCCAATTAATGTCCGGATTATGAGCCTGTAACCATGGCATGCCAAGGATTATGGGAAACAATGGTGAAGTGATAATATCCAGGCGTAGCTGTTCTTGATGGACCTTGGAAATAGAGACGGGTATTGGGATAGTTTCTTGAGTAACAGGTCCAGATTTGATAGCGGTTCCATCAGCTAGATGGATGGAGAACCCGTGGGCTTTAGGCAACAGAGGTATCTGGTGTTGGGTGGCAAAAAAAGAGAATCCATGAAACAGCTGCAGGCTCCGGAATCAATAATGGCGGTTATTTGCAGAGTCCTTCCTGGGAGCTGTAGCAGGAGAGAGAGAGCGAGGTGAGTGGTATTTTTAGCCAGAGGTACAACATAGTCCGTGGACAAGGATAAGCACTTACGGAGTTTGATGGGACAGTTCCTGACATAGTGCCCAGGTTCCCCGCAATACAGGCACAAATTACTTGCTCGACGACGTTGTCGTTCCTCCTGGGTGAGAGAAGGTCGCAGGACTCCTACTTGCATAGGCTCAGATTGGTTAAACCTGGAGACGGGTGATGTTGGTGATGAGTGATGGGGAACCTTAGGGGTAACCCAAGTTGGACGAGAAGATCCCATCGCTCTCTCAGACCTACGCTCACGTAGGCGTCGATTGATCTGAATGGCCAGATCGATTAAGGCATTTAAAGTCAGTGGTGTACCCACCCTGGCCAACTCATCCTTCAGAGATTCAGATAGTCCCATCTGAAACTGATAGCGGAGAGCCGCATCATTCCAATTAGTGTCCGCATTCCACTTCCTGAATTCAGCCACATAGTCCTCTGCTGCCCTGCGACCCTGTTGAAGGGTATGCAGAACCGTCTCTGCAGTTACAGACAGCTGGGGGTCATCATACAACTGACCCAAAGCGTCAAAGAAGGTGGAGAGATTGGTTAAGGATATATCCTTTTGCTCCAAGAGGCGATGGGCCCATGTTTGGGGGTCACCAGAAAGCAGAGAAATTACGTAGCCCGCCTTGGTAGCCTCCAGGGAAAAGGTACGTGGCTGAAGGGAGAAAAATAGTTCACAGGAATTGCGGAAGGCCCTGAACTTATGGCGATCTCCGGAGAAACGTTCGGGTGTTGGAACCTTGGGTTCTGGGGGGAGCATCACCACCGTTGAGGAAGGCCCGACTGAAGGAGCAGGAGCAGAAGGAGCCCCCTGGACCCCAATGGGATTAGACAAAGTTAGCACTCGTTCCTCCAACCTGGTGTATCCTTGCTGCAGATTCTTGACTGCTTCAGTTAATCCTGCCAGGTGTGCACAAAGTTCCTCCATGGGAGACATTCCCTGCTCAGGCTCAGACATGGCTGTCTGCTACTGTCAGGTACCTGGTAGGTTTTGAGCCTGAAGTGCAGAGAAAGACCTCCCTTACAGCTCCCACTCCCGTTCCCCTGGAATGGAGACAGAGGGCCAGGAGTGAGGAGTGGTATGGGTGCCTGGCAGGATCCACAGTCGTAGGGGTTCAGTAGTGGTGGCACCCTCTGGAATCCGAAGTCAAAGAGCAGACTGAAGACAGAGACTGGAATGCAGAAAGGACCCGGAACCCAGCAGGTAAGAGCCTGGAATGCTGAATTGGAACAGACAGCAGGCAGTAGACTGGAACGCTGGACTGGAACCGGGAACAAGCTGCAGGTAGTAGACTGGAACGCTGGACTGGAACAGACAGCAGGTAGTAGCCTGGAACACCGGGCTGGAACCAGGAACAAGCAGCAGGTAGTAGACTGGAACGCTGGACTGGAACCAGGAACAAACAGCAGGTGGTAGACTGGAACGCTGGACTGGAACGGACAGCAGGTAGTAGCCTGGAACACCGGAATGGAACCCGGAACAAGCAGCAGGTAGTAAACTGGAACGCTGGACTGGAACAGACAGCAGGTAGTAGCCTGGAACACCGGGCTGGAACCAGGAACAAGCAGCAGGTAGTAGACTGGAACGCTGGACTGGAACAGACAGCAGGTAGTAGCCTGGAACACTGGACTGGAACCAGGAACAAGCAGCAGGTAGTAGACTGGAACGCTGGACTGGAACAGACAGCAGGTAGTAGCCTGGAACACCGGACTGGAACCAGGAACAAGCAGCAGGTAGTAGACTGGAACACTGGAACAGATAGCAGGTAGGTCAACAAGCCGGTGGTCGGTATCGATCGGACAGCAGAGGTAACAGGGATAACACAGAGGGATGGTCAGGCAAGCCAAGAGGGTCTGGTGCAGGCGGATAGCAGGATGGTCAAACAGGAAGCCGGGTCAGATAGCAGGATACTCAGGTCAGATCAGGTTACACACACAGAACGCTGTAGAGCAGACAGCGGGGATGGTGTGTGAAGGACCGGTTTAAATAGCCCGCCTGACACCAGCGGGAGTGCGTGCGCGCATGCGCAGTGGGACCCATGACCGTGCTCCCGTGCGCTTGGATCGCCGGTTACTGGCAGGATCTTCATGACAGATGGAATAGGGTGGCTGCTCTCTACTCTTCCATGCTGGCTGCCTCGTTGGGGTTGTGCCTCACGCTAACTTTCCTCCTCTGCTCTATCCGGCACCCAAGTCGAGTCAGTGACCTCATGATCATTATCTCCTCCATCCTCATTACCACTGGAGACAACTTGGCAATACGCTGCGGCTGGGGGAACATGACTGCCAATTTGTGTACCAGTGTCCCCCCCTCTCTGTAGGCTCATGTTCATGCCTTCCTCAACCTCAGATTCAGAACCAACATCTGAATTGAGTAATGGCTGTGCATTATCAAGGAGCAAGTGGCTGATGCTGTGTTCCAATAACTCAGCTAACTCATCATGCCTGATGCTGGGGCTATGGCAGGAATAGCTGTGGACAAGGAGGCAGGTTTTGCCACTCTGGCAGCTGCAGGAGACTGCGCACTAGTCTCTGCTTGGGTGACGGAGGATGGGGACGGTTTAGTAAGCCAGTCCACCACCTCCTCTGCATGCTGTGGCTGGATAGCACGGGCAACATCACTAAACAGAGGGAATGATGCCCTGCTTGAGGACTGACTACATCCACTTTTGCCTGTGGACACATAGGCTGCTGGCCCTCTTACAGTGTCATGGGAACGTCTGCCTCTCCTTGCTGTCCTCCCAGACACGATGGGGGGAGCGGGGGGTGCTTATTAACAAAATGTAATAAAGATGTGTAAATGTGTACGTGGATGCACTTTAATCAATGGAAAGTGGTGTTTGGTACACCTTAATTTGAGTATTCACGACACAGACACATTCCACGGATACATATAATATTGCAGTAATGCACAGAACTATATGGCGTTAAACTTGCAGTAACACAATGAAATTTATGGCGTTAAACTTGCAGTAACGCAATGAAATATACAGTATTGAACTTGCAGTAATGCAATGAAATATACAGCGTTAAACTTGCAGTACTGCACAGAACTGTATGGCGTTGAACTTGCAGTAACGCACAGAACTATATGGCGTTAAACTTGCAGTAACGCAATGAAATATATGGCGTTAAACTTGCAGTAATTGAACTTGCAGTAATGCAATGAAATATACAGAGTTAAACTTGCAGTACTGCACAGAACTGTATGGCGTTGAACTTGCAGTAACGCACAGAACTATATGGCGTTAAACTTGCAGTAACGCAATGAAATATATGGCGTTAAACTTGCAGTAACACAATGAAATATACAGCATTAAACTTGCAGTAATGCAATGAAATATACAGCGTTAAACTTGCAGTACTGCACAGAACTGTATTGCGTTGAACTTGCAGTAACGCACAGAACTATATGGCGTTAAACTTGCAGTAACGCAATGAAGTATACGGCGTTAAACTTGCAGTAACGCACAGAACTATATGGCTTTTAACTTGCAGTAACGCACAGAAAAAAAAAAACAGTTAAACAGTCACTACACTCACACTGACTGACAAGTGGTCCAAGTGTTAAAACTCTGACAGTGCATTTTGGAATACCAAATTTATATAAACTCAAATAAACTTTAAAGTGCAATGATACCAATCTTAGTTTATAGTACACCTGCTGGTGCGTGGCAAAGGCAAAAAAACCTAAAAAATAAATATGTCCAAGAAACACACAAATGTGTGAAGATGGAAAAATGTGGATATATAAAAAAATAAAAAACCGTGGAAGAAAAAAATAAAAAATAAAAATAAAATTAATCCTCAGTAAAAAAAACTTTTGAAAATATATCCTCACATGTATTGAGGAATATATAGGTGAATATATATATATATATCTATATATATATATATATATATATATATATATACACTACCGTTCAAAAGTTTGGGGTCACATTGAAATGTCCTTATTTTTGAAGGAAAAGCACTGTACTTTTAAATGAAGCTAACTTTAAACTAGTCCTAACTTTAAACAAATATACTCTATACATTGCTAATGTGGTAAATGACTATTCTAACTGCAAATGTCTAGTTTTTGGTGCAATATCTACATAGGTGTATAGAGGCCCATTTCCAGCAACTATCACTTCAGTGTTCTAATGGTACAATGTGTTTGCTCATTGGCTCAGAAGGCTAATTGATGATTAGCAAACCCTTGTGCAATCATGTTCACACATCTAAAAACAGTCTAGCTCCTTCCAGAAGCTACAAAACTGACCTTCCTGTGAGCAGATTGAGTTTCTGGAGCATCACATTTGTGGGGTCAATTAAACGCTCAAAATGGCCAGAAAAAGAGAACTTTCATCTGAAACTCGACAGTCTATTCTTGTTCTTAGAAATGAAGGCTATTCCATGCGAGAAATTGCAAAGAAATTGAAGATTTCCTACAACGGTGTGTACTACTCCCTTCAGAGGACAGCACAAACAGGCTCTAACCAGAGTAGAAAAAGAAGTGGGAGGCCGCGTTGCACAACTAAGCAAGAAGATAAGCACATTAGAGTCTCTAGTTTGAGAAACAGACGCCTCACAGGTCCCCAACTGGCATCTTCATTAAATAGTACCCGCAAAACACCAGTGTCAACATCTACAGTGAAGAGGCGGCTGCGGGATTTTGGGCTTCAGGGCAGAGTGGCAAAGAAAAAGCCATATCTGAGACTGGCCAATATAAGAAAAAGATTAAGATGGGCAAAAGAACACAGACATTGGACAGAGGAAGACTGGAAAAAAGTGTTGTGGACGGATGAATCCAAGTTTGAGGTGTTTGGATCACAAAGAAGAACGTTTGTGAGACGCAGAACAAATGAAAAGATGCTGGAAGAATGCCTGACGCCATTTGTTAAGCATGGTGGAGGTAATGTGATGGTCTGGGGTTGCTTTGGTGCTGGTAAGGTGGGAGCTTTGTACAGGGTAAAAGGGATTTTGAATAAGGAAGGCTATCACTCCATTTTGCAACGCCATGCCATACCCAGTGGACAGCGCTTGATTGGAGCCAATTTCATCCTACAACAGGACAATGACCCTAAACACACCTCCAAATTGTGCAAGAACTATTTACAGCAGAAGCAGGCAGCTGGTATTCTATCGGTAATGGAGTGGCCAGCACAGTCACCAGATCTGAACCCCATTGAGCTGTTGTGGGAGCAGCTTGACCGTATGGTACGCCAGAAGTGCCCATCCAACCAATCCAACTTGTGGGAGCTGCTTCTAGAAGCGTGGGGTGCAATTTCTCCAGCTTACCTCAATAAATTAACAGCTAGAATGCCAAAGGTGTGCAATGCTGTAATTGCTGCAAAAGGAGGATTCTTTGATGAAAGCAAAGTTTGATGTAAAAACAATGTTATTTCAAATACAAATCATTATTTCTAACCTTGTCAATGTCTTGACTCTATTTTCTATTCATTTCACAACGTATGGTGGTGAATAAGTGTGACTTTTCATGGAAAACACAAAATTGTTTGGGTGACCCCAAACTTTTGAACGGTAGTGTATATATATATATAATTAGTACAAATATATGCAGTATTTCCAAGTGACTTGTGCAGGTATCCAAAGTGACTTGTGAATACACTTAGGCCCCTTTCACACTGGGGCGGGAGATGCGTCGGCAGTAAAGCGCCGCTATTTTTAGTGGCGCTTTGCCGTCGTTTTAGCTGCGGTATTCTGCAGTTTTACCCCCCGCTAGCGGCCGAGAAAGGGTTAAAAACTACCGCAAAGCGCCTCTGCATTGATTTTAATGGGCAGGAGCGGTGGAGGAGTGGTATACACACCGCTCCTTCACTGCTTCAAAGATGCTGCTAGCAGGACTTTTTTTACCGTCTTGCTTGCGCACCGCTCCAGTGTGAAAGCCCTCGGGCTTTCACACTGGAGACACAGCAGCGGCTGTTTCAGGTCGGTTTGCAGGCGCTATTTTTAGCGCAACAGCGCCTGCAGAATGACCCAGTGTGAAAGGGGTCTTAATCGTGACTTCTGTGCAGGAAATGAAGTGACACTCGTGCTCCCCTTCGGTTCCACACTCACCAGATCTTTGTACACATGCAGGGGTAAAGCGCATGTAATCAGGTTTACTCTACTGCAGGGGTCTCAAACTGGCGGCCCTCCAGCTGTTGCAAAGCTACAAGTTCCATCATGCCTCTGCCTGTGGGAGTCATGCTTGTAACTGTCATCCTTGCAATGCCTCATGGAACTTGTAGTTTCTCAACAGCTGGAGGGCCGCCAGTTTGAGACCCCTGCTCTACTGGCAGTATCCAGATGGATCACCTCCTCCGTGACACAACAAACCGTAGGGTATCCTCATATATGTGGACATAAAGAACGGGCACTCATAATGTAAATCCGAATGGATGAATTTTATTGTACCAAATAAATTAAAAGCAAGGCATAACATATGCCAACTTTGCATGAAAAAATAACAATCCAAAGAGTGGATTGTTCTTATTTCATGAAAACCGGGCATATGTTATGCCTTGCTTTTAATTTTAATTCGGATTTACACTATGAGTGCCCGTTCTTTATGTCCACATATATGAGGATACCCTACGGTTTGGTGTGCCACGGAGGAGGTGATCGATCTGGATACTGCCATTAGAGTAAACCTGATTACATGCGCTTTATGCCTGCAGTGGTACAACGATCTGGTGAGTGTGGAATCGAAGGGGAGCACGAGTGTCACTTCATTTCCTGCAAAGAATTCACAATTAAGTGTATGCACAAGTCACTTGGGAATACTGCATATATTTGTACTAATTATATATATTTTTTTCACCTATATATTTCTCAATACATGTGAGGATATATTTTCAAAAGTTTTTTTACTGAGGATTAATTTGATTTTTTTATTTTATTTATTTTTTCTTTAACGATTTTTTATATATCCATATTTTTCCATCTTCACGCATTTGTGTGTTTCTTGGACATATTCATTTTTTTAGTTTTTTTTTCCTTTGCAATGCACCAGCAGGTATACTATATACTAGGATTGGTATCATTGCACTTTAAAGTTTATTTGAGTTTAAATAAATTTGGTATTACAAATTGCACTGTCAGAGTTTTAACACTTGGACCACTTGTTTTTGAAACACTATACCATTGCCGGTCACTACAGCACTTGTACTTATTGATGTGACGTGTGATTCACTCCTGAGGGTTCACTCTTCAGTTGATAAGCAGCGTCACTTACCTCTTTATCCCTACATTAACACTAATGTAAAGATGAATGCTCGCACTACACTTACAATGACTGAACTATCCCTACATTCACACTAATGTAAAGATGAATGGTCACACTACACTCACACTGAACTATCGCTAAAGACACACTAAACTGATATTCTACTGATAATAGAATCAGAATAGCATACTGTCTAATAGCACTGAACAGAGCCCTGTTCTATCACTCTCCATGCTGCTAACACACTGGCAGGGCTGGGCTCAGCCCTTCCTTCTCTAAACTGGCCGCTCAGTTGTCGGCTAATTGCCAGCTCCTATCTCTCTCCACAGTTACTCATCTGTTGATGATATCCTGCTTGTCAGTCCTGCCTACTTAAGCCGTCCAGTCCAGATGATCTCTGCCTTCGCCTTGGTCACATCCCTAGAGCCACTCTCCTGTGTTCCTGTTAAAAAACTTGCTTGGCTGACATTCCTTCTGGCTCCAGATCCTGCTTGCTGTTCTACTATGCTGTTCTCTGGCTCCCTGACGTTTTGGCTTGTCTGACTATCCGTTCCGGTTCCTGAACTCTGGCTGTGTTTTGACTACGTCTACTCTGTTTACCTTTTTTATTATTATTAAACAAGTGTGATTTAACTGTACTTCTGTCTCAGTCTGATTCATGGTTTCTGACACACACGACATATGGCTGCTATGGAAAGAATACTTTTATAGTGTGGGGCGGGATTAAGAGCAATGGGCCATGATTGGATACAGTCATTATGACAGCGTCCAATCATGGCTCTGACAGTGCTCCGTGCCCTAATTGGGCAAAGCTTTCATTGCTTCAGCCAATCAGGGCTTTCAATGCACTGTGCGGCAGCGCAGTACATTGTGGTCGTTCGTCGGGCCAAACAAATGGTCGAACGGACTGTTAATTCGGTTGTTCGGAGAACTTATGAACAGCCAATGTTCGCGCTGAACTCATGCTCTGTCCGAACCGTTCGCCCATCCTTTAGTAGTATATACCAGGCTTATGACTTCTATCAGTTCCTGGTGAAGCTTGTAGGAGGTGTTTTCATACTGCACTGAGCTGTCCTATTGGGATGCAGGACCCCTGACCCTCTGTCTGGACATGTCTGGACAGTGCTGATTGGCCCTGTGCTGAACACATGCACCTCTCTAGCAATACACACCAAACTGAGCATGTGCAGCCTGACTCCAAAGTCAGGGTTGGCCGGGGGACAGTGCAGGGAGAGGAGGATCTGTGCATACCAGATCAAGCAGCCCTTTTACACAATGCAGGGGATTAACCCCTTAGGTTCAACAGTGAGTATAACAAGCATGCTTTACTGCATATACAGACTGATTTTACTGTTGTGGGTTTAGTAACACTTTAAAGTAAGGCTTCATGTACAGGGGGCATTTCACAACCTCTCCTGAACGCTGGAACATCACAGCTAGTAATCCACTATTAAAAACATGTGTTTAGCAGCGTTTATAAGCCGCATTTAGCCGCGTTTGCGTTCAGAACCGATTACTAAAGATAACCTCAGGAGACCCTCCCAAATGATTAGAAAGCACTAAAACAAGTATTTATTAACTATTTCAGCCATTGTGTGAGAGAACAGTGTGA